>OX246756.1:38368307-38968307 GCA_945910035.1 Brachypalpus laphriformis
CTCTTCAAAAAAAAAAAAAAAAGAAGAAACGACGCAAAACATGAATGAAGTTTCTTTGTTCCTCTAACTACGACTGTGGAAATATTAAATGGCTGAGGCACCCGATCTTTTCTTAATGCGCAATAATATCAAGTAAACATTTCCGCATCACTGTTTCATTATTGATTCATTAATAAATAAATAAAATGAAATATACATATATACTTATGTAGATACAAAAGTTTGGAGAATATCCCCATAGGCCTACTTAGGAGGAAAAGCCAAGGAAAAAAAAATATTTCTCCATTTTCATTTTTGCCTTTCAACACGTGCTTTTTTCGCAAAGCACACACGCATACCAACATCCGTTTCCGGTTAGTTTCGAAATCTAGTACAAACATATTGAGTTCTGCGTGTATGTACTAAAAAATTGTGTATCTTCTTCTTAACTTTTTATTTTTAATTTCGAGGATAACAACACGTGCTCACTTTTAACCTCAATATTACCAATTTTGGTTCTACAAAATAACAACAACAAGTACTTAATAAAATGAGGAAAAAAATAGAACACGCCCCTACCCTTACGTCAAAGAAAGCACGTGGACAGTCTTGATAACACACTTTCATGCATATGCCACGTGCATTCAATACACACAAATATACGGAGTATCTGTGTTGAATATATTCCTTGCAACATGAATCCTCTATAACAAGGATAATAAGCAAAGCACAATCTTCCCCCCAAAGAATCTGAATCAATCAATTCCCCATTTTGTATCTCAAAATTTGCAAAACCAACAAAAAACACATAAGAAAAAAAAGTCTGCTTAGACGTGTGTATCGGTTTGTCCTAAATAAAATTGAATTTCTAAATAGATAAAGGCTGTCTGAGTATGTGTTGAAAATATCTTCAGAGCTCCTCAGGCAACAGGTATGCATTAAATAGTCATCCCACTCTGACCCATTAACGAACTCTATACAAACAAAGAGTCAACGCGCACACAAGCGTTAAAAGTATCTACACATGATGACAGACGACTACAATTTAGCTCCGACCTTGCGCGGAACGAGCTCGGAAAATCAGAAAGAATCTGACTGTGAAATATATCAGTTCATACTCGTCTCGTTTGGAAATGGTTAACTTGGAGCTAATTTAGTAGTTTTTGTTGTTGTTGTTGTTGTGGATTGACGCTGAGAGAGTTAAGCCTGCTGTCTATCTGTCTGCTGTTGTGTCTGTCTTCGTTCGCAGTGGAGGAGTACCTAGTCTGGTGTGAAATTGGCTCTTTTTTTCTCATTATATTCTTCGTTCGCTAGTGTTTTCATTCATTATTGGATACACTTCCCCATTGTGTACTGCATATAATATGTGTTTCTAATTTTTTTATTTTTTTTTCTGTGCATCATCATTTCTCTCTCATCAACATGACGTCTTTATCATCGTATAGATACTTGTTACTTTTGCTATGAATAGTGTCACTTCAGTATTCTAATTATTTTTCCACCACCACTAAAATTCTTAAACGAACATTCTTCCTCTATACTTTCGTACTGTGTGTAAATGTTAAATAAAAAAAAAATCATTGGACTTTGATATGTCAAAACTAACTCTAAAAAACTCAAGAAATGTGAAAGAAAATGAATCTAGAACGGCGAAGATAAGATAAGTGCTTCAAAATGAAAAAAAAAATCATACATCTATACAACGACTTCACAAGATAGTGTGAGGCGACGACGACGACGAATTTCTGTGTATTTTCGAACAAAACCCTGAAAAAATAACGAAAAAAGTATCTATTCAAGTGAGTTGTTATATAACATCGTTGAAAATGAAACTCAAAAAGAAAAAAAAAAAAGAAAAAACCTCAACATGGACTCTTGATATGTTTCATGGACTAAATCAATAAAAGAACTAAATAAATTTGTACATCATTATGTCAAAAATGACAGTTTGAAAAAGAAAAGTGTCAACTGTTTTGTCCTTCCTTACAAGATGTTAAAGGGATGAGGACCATTTTTAAAAGGTATTTATAAAAATATTTAGATTCTTTTTTTTTTTAATACGAGCTGCAATGAAAGCAACCCCTTAATCCTTGTAATAGATTTGACATTAGTTTAAATCGAACGACTCTTCACTCTAAGGCTCTGTTTACATGGAATCACACGGAAAATGTTCTCTCTTGAATTAGACCTCAAGACAATTACAAAATGAAATGACCTTTGAAAAATTACGACAAACTGACAATAAAAAAAAAATATATATATATAAATAAAATAAGTACACCAAGACAAAATATATATTGCCGAGGGTACTCCTCTCAGTCTTGCTCTTAGAGGGACAGGCACATTGCATACAAAAAAAAAAAACCAAAGACTATCTAATAATTTCGCTACACATGGAATAACTGTAGAATGTAGAAAGTTTATTGGTTCATTTCAGTGTATGTAGATTTGTATCCAAGAATCTACACACTCTCTCTTAAGTATGTACAGAGAGATACACGCTTTTAAATGATCGAGTCGCTGCTTTCATCAGCGAATAAGCACTCTAATCTCGAAAATTTGTCTAAAGAAAAAGGCTAACTTATAGACTGTGTATACCATAAGAGTATAGAGAGACTCTGAATCTAACTTTGTGTATATACAAGGAGGTGCGTATAAGATCGCCAAAATTTGGCGACTTTTATTCCTGCTTCTCTTTCTAACCTTTCTACAGCCATGAGAGATATTTTATTTAAAAAAAAAAAAAAACCCTAAATTTTCGTCTACAGATACAATACAATTTGTTGTTTTTGTAAATTTTGACTTTGCTATCTTTATTTTGCACACTCGTCGAAATACACAAGAGAGATACTCTAACATACTATACATACACCCCACTCTTTGGTCATAGAGAAGAAATAGTGGGCCTAATGTATGTGCATATATTTGAATATCTATTTACTCGGCCCCGAGAGTATATAATGAAAACAACACATTTATTCTTGACGTATACTCCTATGTACTTTGATTTTCAAATCACACTAATACGCATTAGAAATTTAGTGTTTTTTTTTCAATTTTTATTCTGATATCATCTGATTTTTTTTTCTGTGCTTGTCTATCTACAACGCAGAAAAAAAAAATCAAACTTTAAAAAAAAAATTACAAAAAATTGAGGTCAGTTGCTAGTTTGTTTAATAGAAAATCACATACGCACCCGATTTTTTAATAGGGAAACGATTTGTGGAAGAAAATTCTGTTAAGTTTTAAGACATTTTTCTTATATGACGTAAGCATAGATACAATTTTTTTTTTATTTTCTCACAAAAAGAAGAGGGTTTTCTTTATAAGTTTTTAGATCTTTTTTAAGAAGTATAGGTACTATGTACTACTAGTTAGGAAAAACCTTGTTTTCTATCTTTGGAATGATGAGGCGTAATAACATCAAGAGCACCGTAAAAAAAAAATAAAACTTGTAGACCAACAACAACAAAAAATAATAATAAAACATCTTAAATCGCTTCCGCATTTGATGGCATGGAAATTGAATATAGTAGTAGAAAGAAGGAGAAACAAAAAAAAATATGTTGAAACGCGAAACGAAACGAACGCGAAATGTGTGTTGTTTCGTTGTTTAGTGTGGGGAGTTTTGTTTAGTTTTGAATTGCGTCTTAAATGGATTGGTTTAGTTTATTTATTTATAAAAAAAAAAATTCTTGTTTTATTTGGGCATATTATAGTTTGAAATATGCAATACAATTAAGCGATAAAGAGTGATGTTTCAAAAAATTAGAAAAAAAGATGACATTTCCTAAGGTCAGATGGATTACCTATATCTATTTGGTGTAAAGTTGCTTTTTGATTGGAAAAATATATAAAAAAATTATCAAGGACAGGGCATTTTTCCAAAATTGTTCACTACGCTAATCATTTAAACTCTTAACATCGTTTCTATTTTTTTTTTTGGCACACTATGGTGTCAAGGTTATAAAGAGAAAAAAAAGTTTGCAAATGTGACTAAATCGATCTTGAAAATTAAATGCGGAAGATTTCGTAAGACGCATTAAGTGTTTGCTTGCGTTTTAGCTGAACACAAAAAAAAAATTGTTTTGTGTATCTGTGATTAGATGGAGGAGTATAAATATTAAGTCGACATTAGTGACGTTTTTTATTTTTTATTTGTTCTACGTTGCAAGCTCTTCTGTTTTAAGTTCGTTATAAAAGAAACATTAAAATAATTTTTAATAGCTAATTAAAAGCATTGTTGCGGAAAAGTAAAAATTAAACGTTTGTAAACATTGTTTTAAGTTGACTACTCTCCTTGCGAACACAGCCCTACAGTGACATGCCATTTTGACAAGTCATATCAAGTGATTATGAGAAGATCAGGAAATCATTCGATGGTTATTTGAAGAATTCGTTAACAAGTTTTATACACCAGACATGCTGATTTACGCAGTTGACCTTATTTCTAGTAGAATTATATATATTTCTTTGTTGACAATACGTGATAGTTAGGTTTTCTAAGCAAAGTATGTATCCAATCAAAGTGGGTGACCTAGATTCGCTTTTAAATCATGAGGCATGTGGCATGACGCAGCACTGTCTGAATAATCCAACAATACTTCGGATTTATATTTGTCTCTTTTAGTCTAACGCCTGCGATACACGTGTCATCACTTCGGGGCAACTTGCTCAATGGGGATTTACACAGTTTTTTATTTTTTATTTTTTTGCAGATCGGCAATTCTCTTTTCAACTGCTTCCTTGTTTACTCTTCATCTTCCCTTTCTTTTTTCCACAAAATCGAGTTGCAAGATGGATTGCTTCGTAAGTCCCGATCTACCAACCAGATAAACTGAATTATACACGAGAATAACTCAACATTTTAGCCGAAAGCCCTAGCAGCTAGTGCTACATCCATTCTTTTATTAATATTTAATTTACTTACGTATTATAATATAATAATAATAATAATAATAATAATAATAATAATAATAATAACTCAACATTTACCGGTGCCCTATTTTACTTGATAACTTTGCAACTTGTCACTGGGCACTTTGTAATTTTTTTTTACAGAATTTTACGCTCTACTGAATCCTTTAGCAAAATAAATTAAAAGATTTTTTTTATTTTCAAAGTGCTACATGAAAAATACCAACGGTTATTGATGGAACGTGGCCAATTTTTTAATTAAAAATTGAAATCCAAATCGCAGAGCACTCAAACTCATACTCCAAGCAAAAACCCTTCTTCCTTCATCCCCACCTGTCTTGAAAAGTTCGGCCGGTAAGCCGTCAGGTCCAGCAGCCTTGTTGGATTTTAGCTTGGATATTGCTATCCTCACTTCGTTTTGGTAAGGTGGACGGAAATTTTGACTATCATCGTCTATGTTGAATGGTTCATTCTGCCTGATAGCGGGATGTTGGTCTTCTTCGCCGTTATACAGTCTGCAGAAGTAGTTTTTCCATATTCTCAGCACGGTGTAGCGATGGTATTTTTTAGCTTCATGCCTGGGTGGCTGTTGATCGCTTCTCTCTGCTGGGGCTTAAACCGTCACACATCGAGTCATAAACAAACACTGTCCCCCACACCATTGCCACCTTTAAATACACAAAAATATACACCATCAGTCGCGCAACTTTATGTTTGTTCATTTTAAGTTTGTAAGAAGACTTTTGTCCCAGACTATAATCCCATTGTGCTTCCACCTTTGGCAACCGTAGTTCAAATGATAGAATTTTTTTTTCCGAGGGCAGATGAAAATCTTCCATGAGAATGGAAGCGCGTGCTCATAGTAGTGTCAGATCCTTACTGACCAAAAAGCACCACCCTTCGATATAAATTTGTTAGATATTGCAACTAAGTAATAACTTATCAAGCAATTTTTCTATTACCAAATAAAAACGTTTGGCAGGTTACTTTCCACTGAAAGATCCACAAAAGGTATTCGGGCCATTAGTTAGTTAGTTTATAAAAGTTTAGTTAGTTTTCTTATAAAAGCAATTCACGTGAACAGATTTAGATTCGTTGAGGGCGATCCGCCAGTCCCTCGTCCATTCATTTACATTATTCAGTGCGTTTTGCAGTTTTGCAGTCGTTTCTTCGATTGTTTTACCTACTGCTGGTATAGCGGTGTCATCGGCAAACGTAGCAAGGATAGTACTATCTTCTTTCGGTATATCATGAATCTTTTTCTTCCTTTTATCAGCGAGGCTACGATCCGAAAACAAGGGATCACAACCCTCCCACTTCACCGCACCTCCACCGATCCGCCTGTGGGGTTCATGAATATATAGCAGATAGAGAATAAGTGATTATTTATTTATTTCTAAGCTTAATACAAGCAATTAACTTAAAGCTAAGTTTAAAAACTAACAGAGAGAACTTACATAACTAAGCGGCCCATGAACGCTTCCTTGCGGTACGCTAGCTGACTTTTCTTTGAGCTCTGAGTATTCGATTTCATGTCTAAAACGAAAGAGTATTGCCGAGATATGATTCTAGAATATCGTATAGGCATACAGGGAGAACTTGTCGTAATCTGCATTTTAAGCCACCATGCCACAGCTTATCAAAGGCTTGCGAGACGTCAAGAAATACGCTGGAGCATATCTTTTTTTCTTCAAGCACTTTCTCGATTACGTCAGTAATTCTATGCACCTGGTCAATCGTCGAATGTTTGCTTCTGAACCCAAACTGGTGGTGGTGATAGAATGAAAAGTATTCTATGATTCTTGGTTCAACCTACTTTACAAGAGTACAGCAAAAAGCGTCAGACAACTTAAGGGGGTTTTGCATAAAGGAAGCCCATTTTTGTATTCTATGAATAAAGTTCATAAACATAGTTTAAGCTTTTTTTGTATTATTTCACTGTTCACTATTCAACTTGAACACAACTTTCCAACTTACTAACTATCGAACCAACTAATTAATTCGACTGCTCGTTTATACACTCTAAGCTGCTTAATTTTTGATTTATAGCTCTAGTCGCTTATTTGAGTCCTCATGGCAATCATGATACCATAAGCGAAATATTGAATATATCTAAAGGTTGGCGCCTGTAGGGATTTATCCCAGAAATAACGTTTTCTTCAGACATTGTTCGGTCCTTGGAAAGAAATGAGCGCCATCCGTTGTCTTTAGGTGAGCAGACCACACATCCACGTTTTTTCAGAACTGAAAGAAATATTGCATCTGGTTGTGAGTACAATAGAAATCGAATGCTTGTTGCAAAAAATGAATTGCGAGCGATCCTCAGGTCACTTCAGAGAAGTTCCACAGTGATGTCGCAAAAGTTTCCTCCGATTATACTTCTCGAACAACGCTCTGCAGCCGATTGGTGGATTGCGACCTATAAGCGAAGTCAGTGATAACACTTCAGCATTAGATGATATCATATTAAAATTGCATCTGTGTGACCAAGAACACAAGCTTTCATCGTCCTTAGCTCATCCACTTTCGTGCGTCTAGAGTCTTAATAGGAAACCGCTTTTTATTTCAATATTATCGCACCAAGTAGACTTCAGTTGGAGGACTCGCAATCGATCAGCGAACAGTAGTGGACAAGAGATGGTCTGACTATGTTCATATCCATTCTGTCCATCAAATTAGGGCTTAGACGAAAACATGCAACCTGCCGATATAGGTTAGTAACGCAGATATAGTCAGCGACGCACTAAATACCGAGCCCACAACGAGTTCCTTAAACTGTCTTACAACAGAGCTCTTATACTCATAACACATTTAAAGACTGCAAACGATATATTGCACTAGTGCACGGTTAACCATTATAAGATGCAACTATTGTCATAGAGAGCACTTAGTTCACTTCTCTTACAGGAATGTTTACAGTCGCGAATTGTAATGGAAGGTAGCACTGCATACCTCAGTCATGCCAAAAGTTTGAAGCTCTTCAAATGCTTGAATGCTACCTTCAAGCTTAGTTTTAAAACCAGCTAAGCTGATTAAACAAAGGTTTTATCGATGGATTTGACGTTCCCGTTAGTTGTCAGTGATTGGTGAATTTCACGGACTAAGCAGTTTTATGTTCCTCCAGCGATTTGATTTGCCAATGCGTCTTGTGTGGAAAAGAAAGCAAGATCATTCTGCAGCTAAAGACAATAATGAGGAAAATGATAGTTCATATTAGCTTTTCCCTGAATTCAGAGTATGTGTATTGTATTTGCTGTCGAACCAATTGTAGATTTAAATAAATATAAATAACATTACAAAGAACTGAGCAATCTTGTGTGAGCCTTTGCCTTTACATTTTCCACTAGAAAGAAATAAAGTGTTTCTTAGACCGGCTTAATTGCACTTTTTATGGTTTACAACTGCAAGAATATAAAAGAACCCTGTCCTTCTTCTTCTTCCTTTTATCAGCAAGGTTATGATCCGAAAACAAGGGATCATAACCCTCCCACTTCATAAAAGAACCCTGTCCTGTGAGACCTATTATTCCTTGCCGTGATCCTCAGTGTATATATATACATATGTATATATATATTTGGCGCAACAGCTCATTAAGTGCCTAGGCCTAGCTTCTCGGAACCACTCGTGTTGTGTGCGTTATATTTTTCGCATGAATGAAAAGGTGTACCGAATCCGAAGGGTATTTTCTGTTTTCTAAATACTTTCTCGTGACAATACTCTCGGATGTTTGTCAAACGTTCGCGAGAGTTGGGACCGTGAAAAAACTTGTTGTTGTTTCCTGGGATTCGAACATGGAACCTCACACATAGTAGTCCGACACATTAAGGACCACTGTGTGTGATGTGAAGGAAAATATTATATTCTGAATGAAAAAAAATTGACTTGAGCGAAAGTAGAACTGAAAGGGTTCAGCATTATTTTTGTCAGTTTTCACCTCTCTAGAGCAGAAAAAAGTAAACATTTTTAATTACATTTACATATTATTAATCATTTTTATTTTCACACACATAGGTAAGGTTAGGTTGAAGTGGCTGCCAGCTAAGAATCGCCAACACACTTAGACCAATAATTTATCAAATAACTTTCACACACATAATAAAAAAAAAAAAAACAAAATCGATAGTGGACTTCATTCAATATTTAAAATTTGCCCCAATCTTCTTCCTTTTATCAGCGAGGTTACGATCCGAAAATAAGGGATCATAACCCTCCCACTTCACCGCATTTCTACTGATCCGCCTGTGGGCTTCGCCTATGAGACGAATTTGTTGCACCATCGAAATATTCAGAATAAAATTCGCAAACAAATCAGTTCAACATCTTTTCTCAGAATATGGCAGAATAAACGTCCATTCACAGCTGAGCGACCTGCGAATGCCCGAAGTGCGAATAAACCGGTTTTAGCGCATTTATAAGCACGCCATTGGCAATTTTACTATTCCAAAGGAAGAGAGCTTAATTCATCTATCGATTAATATAAAAAAGTTGAATTGTAGTTAGTTTCTGCGAAGAAATTAACAATTCGCCGATTTTTCCGCGAATAAACGAATGCTTTTTGCAAACTGTCAACTTTTATTCGCATTCCACACATGTAGGACGCAATCCACATTCTCGCGAGCAAAACATTCGCGAGAGTTTAACCTCACAATTCATTTGTTTTGTTCTTTGTGGGTAAGATCGTGGTTGGATTTATTGAATGAAAGCTACGCTTTGTATTTATGCATTTTTCATGTTTAGGCAATTGGTTACAAAATGAACGACAACTGAAATTCGCGGATTACCGCGACCAGTAAAAAAGCAGCTGTGAATGAAATGTCATAATTTGCGAATTTTCGCTCTTTCGCATTCGCAGGTCGCTGAGCTGTGAATGGACCTTAGGTGTGAGTTTTCCAAGTACAACAACTCCAAAAATTGAAGCAGTGAATCTGGAGAATCTTGAAGAATTCTCAGTTAACTGTTCTAAAGTAGTAGTGATATCGCATCGATGCATAAGCAAAACAAACTTTTGGCGCTGATGTTGTTTTCTTCTTCTTCTTCCTTTTATCAGCGATGTTATGATCCGAAAACAAGGGATCACATCCCTCCCACTTCACCGCATTTCTACTGATCCGCCTGTGGGGTTCGCCTATGTTGTTTTGTTTAGGGTTTTTGGACATTGTGCTTGCATCACATCTGATTTAATGCATTTTTAAATATTCCCTGGATTAAAGTGTTTCACAATTTAGTACTTCTTAGTTATGCTCACTTGCATTGAACCTAAATTTCCTCTAAAAAAGAGTTTCTCGTCGATTTTGTTAATACCGTATAAGTATGTACCACATTTCCATCAATCCGAAGCTAAATTAATAATAATAGTACGAAACTAAGCACTAGCTACCAGGGCTGTCGGCTAATAATCTTCTCTTCAGTGTCGAATAAAACGTTCGCCTTTTAAATTTTATTCAAGTGTTCCACTGAACATAAAAAAAAATACAAATATTTGGTGCAACAGCTCTTTAAAGTGCCAGGGCCTAGCTTCTCGCAACCACTCATGTTGTGTGCGTTATATTTTTCACACGAATGGAAGGGACCTACAGTTTTTAATGCCGAATCCGAACGACGATTTGAGAAGCATTTTCGTGACAACAATACTCTCGGATGTTTGTCAGACGCTCGCGAGAGGTGGGACCGTGAAAAAACTTTTCGGTATTTTCTGGGATTCGAACTTGGAACCTCATGCGTAGTGATCCGACACACTAACCACTTACGCGACCACTGAACATCGAAGGGCTTTATTTGCCATTTGTATCAAGTGAACGATCAAATTCAAAAAAGACTGACAGTTGTTAATTTTTTACCCACACATAAAAATTATGCGCTGAATTCAGTTCAGAGTATTTTCAACTTGATTTATCAAAAGCAAAGTGGGGATTTTGTTAGGATTTCATTTAATTTTGAAATCTGACAGATGTGTAGAAAATCCTGCAGATTTGCTGAAGATTTTGAGTGACATCACTAAAATCTTGGGAAACTTTCATACATTATTCCAAAATTTTGGACGATTTTTGTTCTCTATCTCTTCCCAGAACTTAACGCAAATGCATTTGCATACTCGTACATATAAAATTTGAAAAAAAAGTATCAGTCCCACTACTATTCCCTGAGGCATATCATATTTTGTACTAAACACACCTAATACCGTACAGAATTTATCTATCGTTTAATGAATATTCATTCAACATATCGCCATGAGCTATTAACAGAAGCAAAAACTGTTTTTGATGGAGTTTCCAAACCAGCAGCAGTAGTAGTAGCACACCATATCCGCATATCCATGTTTATTCCACTTTATATCGGTAATTTCCGTTTTAAACACAAAATTATAGTTTAATGTGTCTGCATGACGGGGCCCCCTGTACTCATTTTCCACTGTGTACCTCCTCCTCACATTGCTAATTATAAAGTATACTACCCCAATTAAACGCGCAAGTACCATGCATGTATGTGGTACCTAAACGTAATTAAGCGATTTTCTATTTTATTTTTTATTTTTTTGTAAATCATTCACCCGTGTGCCCGCGCCCTTAAGTTCACCACTTTGTTTTCTCTATTTTTTATTTTTTTCCTTTTCTATATCGAAAAACTGTGTTCCAAGAACCTCCACTAGTTGCACACATGTCTGATTTGTGTACGAGTACGTTGTTTTGTTCTTTCGGCCTTTCCACACTGTGCGCACACTATAAACCTAACTGGGATTAAGGCAAAGAGGAAGTAATTAATATGGGGGAAAAAAAAACTAAACGATGGCAACAAGAGAAAAAGAAGGAAAAACTCTTAAAGAGGAGATAAAAATAAATATAAATAAAATAAATAAATAAGAAACAAGCACGTGGTGTACGAGCATTGTCGTCATCAACAGCACCCAGCCCGGATGCGGAAGACATTAGGAAATTTCCTTTCTGCCTTGTTCCGTTTTCTCCATTTATACATTTATAAACAGAAAAAGATTCACTCGTGCGTGTTTGTATGCGGTTATTTTTAGAATGTTTTTTTTTGGAGCTAACTTCCCTTTGCTGTCTCTTCTCATCCGTCAAAACAGCTGCCATAACTTTTCCAGAATGAAACGCCTCTTCCTTCCGAGTTTGGTGTTGGTTGTTTGGTGGTGGCGTTGGGCTTATTTTTAGGTTTCGTATGAATCAATGTAGATTCCCCAAAAAAGGAAAACAACAAGCGTGCGATAGTAGGAAGCGGAAGGGTCTCCCACCCACCACGTAGTGTGTGGTGTTGGTGTATCTCTGCAGGCAACTTGTATCTTGTGCATGTTGCCAGCAACATGATGCATTGGCTTCGTGTAGAGAAGAACGAGACAGAAGGAATGCATGTTGCATTCTCACAGCCGCAGTGGAGTGTACCACACTCCCATGCAATTGCTGATGCATACACAGGCGTGAATGTTATTTACCATTGCATATAGTGTAGAGCACATCACCAGCAAGGTCTGCATATAGTAGGTATGCAATACAGGCACAGTCTATGCTAGTGCCAGCGTCATTATAAAGAACGTCGCCGTCTCGCGGCCGCTCCTATGAATAGAACGGGACAACGACGACGAGAGGAATGTCGGTTGATTGATTTAGTAGGAGAAGCAGAAGT
Source organism: Brachypalpus laphriformis (assembly GCA_945910035.1). NCBI lineage: Eukaryota > Metazoa > Arthropoda > Insecta > Diptera > Syrphidae > Brachypalpus > Brachypalpus laphriformis. Next base: position 38,380,836 of record OX246756.1, read on the forward strand.
GTAACGTTTTTAGGCGAGCAGGAGGAGAAGGAGAAGGAGCACATGAGAAGGTGTGTTGAGAGGGTAGGAGAGGAGTGCTGCTCTGGTGGTGGGTATCACCACCGTGTAGTCGCGACAGAGACAGAATTACGAAATCGAGTAAAAATTTTTATGAATGAAAATTTACTCTACACTACACTGGGTGTATTTGAGGTCGATGAACTCCGTGAGCAGCAGCGCGAGAGCACGGATGCGGCGAGTCTAGTTCACATAGTCATCATCATCGTCGTCAGCTCTTCGTGTGTTGCTTCTTCTCTGTGGAGGAGGGGAAGAGAGAGAGAAATGAAAGACAACATGGGAACAACAATGTACCTAGTTGAAATTCCGATGGGAGTTTTTTTTTTTTTTTTCACCCATTTCATGTTTTTTCCTTCCTTTGAGTACTGCTTTTGCGAGATGTTGCGATTGCGATATGTATCTTCGTTCTTGTGAAACTCCTACTACACACACTCTATAACCATTCCATCTTCGTCCTCTGTGGCCATTGCTCTTGTTCTGTAATTTCACTCCATGACTTGTTTTTTTTTTTTTTCACAGCAACAGCTTGTGTTGGCTTATCTTTCTTTTTGGTTGTTTTACCGTTTCATCGTTTTCTTTGCTTTCTCGGTTCTTAACTCGCATCCACATTCCTGTGTGCAGTTTTTCTTACACAAACTTTTTTTTGTTTATCTATTTTTAATTTCTTATTTAATGTAATTACGTTTTGTATGTCGTCGCACATACTGTGTGTGATGAAGGAGCCTATAGTTTACTGTACCCAAGTTCAGGTGGGGAGATTTCGTTATTTTTTTTTTTGTGCAGCTTGCATGCCAAAGAACAGTTTCGAGGGGCATAAATTAACTGTCAGCTGTATTGAAGCATAACCGAGAACCGCTTGCATTCTATTAAACAAATTTTATACAATTTTTTTTTCTTCTTTTGACTGATTTTCTGTAGTGACTGTGTGAGGCGGATAGAGGCGGCATACAAGATCAGCAATTGGTTGAGAGAGAGAATATGAGTGAGCGGGTGTGTTTATGGGGGTTTAATTGACCTTTTGTGCCGTTGCATTCGGGGTATTGTATTCGGAGAGATAGGTACAGATAGTTCCACGGTACTGAAAGAAATGAGGTCTGAGAATAAGGCAATGAATGGTTTTCTCATGAATCAGATGTTTCAAAATATTTCCACTCGGGCTGATTTAATGAATGGTGTCATTAGTTGGTATTACAGTGGTGCGGATGTGCTATAGGTAGTACACTTTGACTGTACTCGTGATGTTTTATGAACTTGATGCCTTCTAGTTTCATACTAAACACAGGCTTCGCTTTTCTTAGCTTCTAATCAGTAGGTACCTAACCTACAATATTCATTAGTTTATAAAGTAATAAGACCATGGATTTGTATTCACCAAATATTCACATACACATGCTGGTCCATCATGCCATCAATCTTGTGTATCGGACCAACTCCATAGTACCTACCTAAGAGAAACATCCCCACACCATGATTTTCGAACCACCGTGCTTAAACGTTTTTGTCGTGTATTTCGGTTGTAGTTCTGTATTCGGCGGACGTCTTACATATTGGCGAGAACCAACGCCTCCATACAGAACAACTTTAGATTCATTTGTTCCACAAAATATTCCGCCATTTGCGATCTGGCCAACTGACAAAGTTTTTGGCAAATTCCACCCGTCTATTTTTGTGCTTTTTTGTCTTCTTTCTTTTTTGACTGCGAGCAGCCAAATTGGCTTCCGGTAACCTTCTACGCACTGTCATGTCACTTTACGGGAATATCCAATTCTTCTCTTATCTGGACAGCAGACTTTGATGTTTCCATCTTAGACACCCGAACAATTTTTCGATCTTCCTGAATGGATGTTTTCCTTTTCGGACCTCTGTTTTCTGGTTTTTCGACATACTTGATTGCGTTGGATACCATTTTCGCAGAACATGATAAAAGTTTTTTAATTTCTGCGTATGTTTTCCTTTCCTCCCTCAGTTTTACTATCAAATTTCGTTGTTCACCGGTACAATGTTTAGCCCGATCCACTTATGATCGTAGAAAAGAAAAAAATGGTTTATAATTGTTTTTTCCGCTTACTCTTAAATTAAAACTTACTTTTTATATCGCTTAGAGAGAAAATGTTGTTGATTTTAATATTTGTATAATGCAAGATCTACAGACTGCTATTTTTATGTTCGTTGGAAAAGTAACGCTGAACAACAAAAATTACCGTAATTCTACTCCTTTCAACTTAGCTATAGTTTAGCTCTGAATGATTCCATCCATTAGCGGATGGGTGAGTTCAGGATTTCAAATAAAATGTATTTAAAATGTTTATACCTAAGTACTGCTATTTTTATCTTCGCAGTTGTACATGCCAACCCTGGCTTTTGCACAGGTTTTAACGTATTCCCGTTGAATTGTATACCTTTGCCAATAATGTTGTATATTTATGGTCAATATTTTTTAGTTGAATGAACTGGATTAATTATTGTCAGAGAATATCAAAAAATGATCACTTTTAACAACTGAAATATTAAGCAAGTTACGTTTGAATTGTTTACTTACTTTTGTCCTGCGTCCCCTTGTGAGTCCTATGGTCTCTACTACGCCTATTGTGTACGGTTTCTGGCAATGTGTCTGAGCTCTCCCCAACTTTTTCCCAACTGTCGTGTCTCCTTCGCGACTGTTCTGCACCATGTTCTCCTCGGACCGCCAAGTTTTCTGCCATCCTGAGTTAAATGGTTCCATTGCATAGCATTGCTCGCTATGGAACTGTGAGCCTTTCGGAATGTGTGACCAATCCACTGCTACTTCCGTCGTTGGATGGTTGTGCTTATTGGTTCCTGATCCGTTCTCTTGTAAAGGTTTTCATTAGAGATACGATACGATATAAGGGAACGTATGCAGCTTCCTGGTGATAATAGTGGTCACTTTCCACGTGCTGCATCCATATAACACCACGGATTCAACATTGGAGCGGAACAGTCTTAGCTTGGTGTTCAAACTGATTGTATTGCTTTGCCATATTTTGGACAACATCCCGAACGCGGACTTTGCTTTGGCGATCCTGTTGGCTATACAGTAATCACTCGATTTATGTCGAGAGGTGTTCCAAGAAATGGGGACGCAAATCGAGACGACGTAAACCGAGAAGTACAAAAATTAAATACAATCTTCTTCTTCTACTTCCTTTTATCAGCAAGGTTATGATCCGAAAATAAGGGATCATAACCCTCCCACTTCACCGCATTTCTACTGATTCGCCTGTGGGGTTCGCCCACATAAATTAAATACAATGTCAAATTTTAATTTCTGTGAATCCCCAAATGCTTGAAAAATATCACTCTTCAACTGTCAAGAAAAAACAAACCATGGGAATCCCCGATTAAGTTTCATTTAAACTGTCAATTTTCATATTTAAACTGCAATGCAATGAAGCAATTTCAAATCTAAACGGCTAAGAAAATTCCCGGATATGACAACGTAAATCGAGAGATAGGACGACGTTAAACGAGGCAAGGTTCATAATTTTACACAACGTAAATCGAGACGACGTAAACAGAGGTAACATAAATCGAGGGATTACAGTTCGGTTCCACCGTCGGTCGAGATACTGGAAATCCTCTACTCCCTAGCGGTTGTCCAGCAATGCATACTTGAGCCGATGAGTTTGTTCCAATGCTGATAATTTTAGTTTTTGTCGTATTCATTTTCAGCCGACGACGCCCGACTCCCTCTCTACACCTGCTGTCATTTGGTGGAGGTCCATAATTCTGTGAGAGAGTAAGCATACATCGTCAGCATAGTCAAGTTGTTTCAGTTGGGATGTAAGAGTGCATCGAAATCCTCCGTTTCCCGTCGACAAAGCTGCACGAAGCACATCGCTAATCACCAATAGGAATAGTATTAGTGAAAGGATACAGCTTTGTCTTACCCCCCTTTCGATCTCAAATTCCTCAGACAACCTTCCTCTGTGCAGAAGGTGACGTTTGGAGCCTTCATATTTAGGTTTGATAATAGCAATTAGTGTATCGGAAATACCTCTCCTGCGTAAGGCACGCCAAATAAACTCTGTTGACACTATCGAACGCCTTCTCAAAATTGATTAACAGCAGGTGGAGTGACGATCGATATTCAACACACTGTTCGATGACAATCCGCAGGATGTTGATGTGGTCGGCACAGGAGGATCCAGAGCGGAAATCTGCTTGTTCGGCATTGAGTGTGTCTTCGAGATGTTGTTTGATTCGCTGCAGGATGATTTTAGCTAATATCTTAGCTACAGCAGGCAGCACGCAGATACTCATCGAATTTCCGCATTCAATTAAACTGCCTTTCTTAGGAAGCTTTCATCTTCCCAAACTCTCTCTACAAGTGGAATTAGAAGCTCAGCCGATGTTGTTGGCGTAGCTCGTAGGAGCTCTGCGGAAATACCGTCAAGTCCTACCGCCTTGTTGGTTTTGAATGCGCCTTGATCGCAGTAATTATCTCATCATTAATGGGAGTCGTGGTGCGTATTCGGACCTTTCTCACCTCGGGCACCTCAGTCTGATTTGGGAGTATATCGCTTGCGAATACGCGGTTCAAAACTATAGCAAAATGCTCTTTCAATCTCTTGAGATGGTCCTCATCCGAAATGAGCAAGGAGCAGCCTAGGCTTTCCATTGGGTGTTGGGTGGGGCTGCGACCACCTGTAAGCTCTTTGGTGATTCTGTAGACGGTCCTGCTGTTGCATCTTCGTGCAGCTTCTTCTGCGTCTGTAGCCAGCGCGTTGATGTAGTTACGCCTGTCCTGTCACACGCTAGGCTGAACTTCTCTCATCTTCCTCCGATATAGGGACTCTAGCTCGCTTCTCCCTGCTGCTGGAGTAACCGCAATGCGAGCTTTCAGCTGTTTTCGTTCGTCAATCCGTCTCCAGGTATCCTTGGAAAGCCACGCCCTGTGTAGACCGACAATTCTTTCAGCGTCAGCTGTAAAAAAATGTTTCACAGCACACCAATGGTCTTGGGTGGTTGCGGCCATTGAGCTGCTGATTGCGTCAACACCTTGCGAAAGGTGCTCCCTTAATTGTTGGCGCACTGAGGGATCACTAAGTCTACGATGTTGAACCTAGGCATTCTTGTGTTGTTGTGGGATCTTCGAACTGCAGCAATGCGTAATTGGAGAGTATATATCATAGGATTGTGATCTCTTACTATCCCGACATCTGCCGCCCCTCGCCTGTTTCGGACGTCCAGGAGACTACTTCTAAAGCGGCGGCTGATGGTAAAATAGTCAATTTGGTTGGAGGTTGCTGACTTTATGGTAGGTCTTGTGCTTAAACATGGTGCCACCTATCACAAGTCGAATAGCATTGCAGAAATCCACTAACCTTTCGCCGTTCTCATTGCGGTTGCCTAGTCCATCTTCTTCTTCCTTTTATCAGCGAGGTTATGATCCGAAAATAAGGGATCACAACCCTCCCACTTCGCCGCATTTCTACTGATCCGCGTGTGGGGTTGCCAAGTCCATGCTTCCTGATTAATTGTTTGAGCCCTTCGTTGTCGTAAATTTAGTTAAAAACAATTTTGTTAAATAAAAAGAAGTACAAAACCCTTTTGGGAACCAGGGGCCTTATTTTGTATTGCGTTTCTATAGCAAATGTATACAAACTCAATTTCGAAGTAGTTTAAGTAACGTTTCATAGATGTTTTGACAATCTAACTTTCGGAAATGTTTGATTTTGAGTTGGAAGCACTGACACGCAATCCGAGAACCATACAAAATACCAGTTTAGAAATGGATTACATTTCCCAATGGCAATCCGAATCCGAAAGCAGTACAAAATAAGGCCCCAGAGGTATTCTGTTTTTTTTTTTTTTTTTGTCTCCATCATCCGTCGCAGCATTGAAGTCTTCCGCGTTATCGGCAACTTTGGCTACAATATTTTAAGTTAGAGATTGTATAGTGACACCTCATTGCCCCATTGAAGTGACTTTTAAGTAGACATAGGGAGCATTGTGACAAAAAAAAAAAATTCGAAAAATTTCAAAATCTCCACGTCACGATTGGAATTTGCCCTTCGCACACTCTAACACATAACACTGCACAAACATACAACAACCCAGAGATAAGATATACATATGTACCTTATTTCAAGATATGCTCAGCATACACTTATAGAACACTCCACCAAAACCAATATCCACCTAAATGCACTTGAACGCATACGATCCCTTTCACCTCTAATTTCGACAAAAAAAAAAGAGAAAATTTCGGAAAAAACTGAAACCGAAACAACCGCTGTACTCCACTACCGCTTTCCTTTCATCTTAATTTACATACTCCGCATTCCAAAGACAACAGCACCGACAAAAAAAAAAAAAAAAAAAAACCAAAATTAATTGCATTCCATAAGTAATAACATCAATGCCCTTTACACAACCGTATGTTGTTTCATTCATCAATGCCCGTAAACGTCACACCGATACAATATATGTATACAAACAGCATAGAGTTTGTATCTGCATCTGTGTTGTATAGCATTAGAAGTCACACCTTAGTTGATTTTTAACCTTCCAATGAACCCTACCTCTACCATCATCATCATAATGAGCATACAGCGATCAAGAGCGTTACCATCATTGATCACATGCCACAATGGCAATAACATTCTGGAATGTTGAATGTGGGTTCAAACTACCACTACCACCACCACGATCATCAGCACGATCAAAGCGCAAAACTTTTCATTGAGTAAAATCGGTCGCGATATACCAGCAGCAACTTTGGCTTCGACTTAGACCTTAGTGCGCTTATTGGAGATTTTCTTTTGAGCCTCGCTTCGTCATGTTTGTCTTATTATTATTATTCAGGTTGCGAATAGCAGTTGAGATACATTTGTATTTGTGAGATTGGAATGTGCGTCCATTAGATTATGGTTTTCTTCGTCTTTCATTGCTGCAAAGAACACAGAGTTTGTATTTTTTTTTTTTTTTTCTTCTTTTGTGTATTTGTGTAGAGATTATGTTATGCAAGTGCGATGATCTTCAAAGGAAAATACATCAATAAAAATGAATGTAGGAACATTTTCCAACACCACTGTAACTTAGTGAATTACAACGAACAGAAAATTTCCCTTGCAACCGCCGCGCGCCCTGTATCTCACGGATGACGATGATCGCGGTTCAAGAAGGCTGCTTAAATGTGTGTGTAACACTCGGTGTGTTCCTTGTATATGTGTGTTGTAATAGAAAACTTATTAGTAGCAACAAGTTTACAATGAATTGAATTCCATTCACATGAGTCACAGTACGAGTAGTGACTGAGGCTCGGTTACATTCAGTCACTGACAGACGATTGTTTGTTGCGTTCATATTCACGTCCGTGTTCTCTGCTGCTCTGGAGTGATCATGGTGGTTGTGTCTTGTACTATAATTTTTTTTTATTTTTATTTTTTACAAGGACTGTGTGTTGGATTGATCAATGGATCTAGTTTATAATAAAAACGGACTTATAGACAGATAAGTGATGTAATTAATGTGGAAAAACTATACGGGAAGTCCTTCTGACTTTTTTTTGTTTTTTGTGATTCGTGTTTTGTATTTGAGGTTCGGTGTGTGCGATTTTCAGAAGTGGGACATTATAGAGAGTGTTGAATTATACTGACACAGGAAATGGTTACTAATTTTGGAATGTCGTTCAAATTAATCATAGACTAGTGATACAGTACTAGTGACACAGAAACTTTTCCAAAGAAAGATACAATATTCATATTGATGAATCAGTTTTATGTAAAATAGCGTAGTTAGTCTTAGGTCCGTGAAAGGTTAAAGGAAGTCGGTTATTAAAACGAGTTCTAAGAAATCTTTAGCAATTCTTAAATATCATTGCAAAATTTTAAGGATTCTCTAGAAACTATTGTGATTTTATTTATTTCTGATGTTAATAAAGTCAAAGTTACTACAAATCAGGAAATAATAAATTTGCAGCAAATGTAATATATAATTAAAGACAAAAATTAACTTAACACGTAATAAACGTAAATTACAAAAAGACTGAGATATAATAATAGGATGTTTTGCTTTTGAATGTCAGTGTAATTTCCTATAACATTTTTATAATTCAACGCAACTTTTTCAATTAATGTAAAAAGGATACAAAAGCCTCTTGTTTATTCCATATTGTTGTTTTAAATAAAATTCTTGAAACGATCTTTCACTCAAGGATGAAAGTTAAATCCACTTACAAAAATTTACAAAATTCATATCAAAGCTAACAAAAATAGGATAAACTTTAAATTGCCGAGTATTTTTGAACGAATGCTGTCTGGCATTGCTTTTATGAAGTAGCACTTATCATTGAAAAGACAATCACCCCGATCGTCGTTTACAAATTAATTGGAACTACCTACATTCATACATATGTGCAAAGTAAAATTAGAAACTTTCAAGTCACAGTCTACTTTTAAAAGAATTAAAACAGGAATACAAGCCTGAGACTACAGAATTATTAATTAGAAAAATATATATACATACATATATATAATATATACATATATATAAATATCGTGATATTACTAAAGAAAAGTAGTCTCCACAAGCTTATATAAGATCCTATGAATAGAAACACCAAATGCAGGAACCATAGTCCGGAGTCAGCTCTCTAGTAATGTAAAACGCCATCTATCGTAGGTACATAAAGTTTATTAAAATCTACAGCGTATGCGTCTAAAGTCTGAAAAGCTCTAGTCGAGCCTGGGAAAGTTAGAAGAGATTCAAAAGTATAGTCGTCCCTAGGACATTGATGACCTTATGAAATCGAGTTCAGAGATCTCAAGTTAATAAGGTTTTATCCAAACAGAAGTGTTTTTCATATGCAAATGTGTGACAAATCATGGGATTTCAGTTAGACATATATATTTTCTTTTCAAAAAATTAAGATCAATTCAAAATACATAACGTCAACTTGACAATTCCAAATAAATGAAATTTAAATAGCTGCTGTCAGAGTAGGTAACAAAAATCAATTTCACATTTCGACTAAAGGTAAGTGCTTATCCAGTGAAAAAGATAAAATAACAATTTTTGTCTACATTGATGACGATAAAAATCGATTCGATTTCGTGCGGAAATACCTATGGTAGTGCTCGATGCCAGTACAGAAATTGAAATTTGTGTAATAGCTTCTGAAGCTAAAACGTTGACTAGCCAAAATGCATTCAAAAAAATACCAGAAAATGTAATAAAAACACAGAAGAAGAAAACTTGATAACTTTCAACTGAAAAAAGCCGAGACATGATTTCATTCCAATTGAATGTACAGTAAAAACCCTTAACGGACAACTCTCATAAGCGGATATCTCTGTTGGACGGACAATTTATTCATGACCAACGATTCTGATTTGTATGTAAACTTATGCAACTCCCTTAAATGGATTATTTTCTCAGTCCCATCGGCGTACGAAAAATGTCGGATTTATGAGGCTCAATGATCCTGTCTTAAGCATTTTGGAAACATTCAGTGAAACGCTGTTCAAATTGTTAGTTGAAAATGTACTCTGAATACAAATGACCAAAAAAGTCGAGAAGCGATGAACGACAGCGATAATCTGGGTGGCAATATCTTCTTCTTCTTCATCTTCCTATTTCGGCGAGGCTATGATCCGAAGACAAGGGATCATAACCCTCCCACTTTACCGCATTTCTACTGATCCGCCTGTGGGGTTGGCCTATTTTACCTCAGAAAATATCGGCAGGCCTCCCGATTTTGCATCACTCGGTTACTGAGGCCAAAGAAATGCCGATGTCGTCGTTGTGTGATCCAGGCGTTTATAGGCCTGCCTCTGCTGCCTCGCGATGTCTTTGGAACGTTCATTGATATTCAGGGTTATCGCGAATAAATATTCCCTCGAATAAATATTAGATATCTTCAAAAATAGGAAACAAATTCATCGGGGAAAAATTAAATATAGCGATTGCGTTGAAAATTTTCCTGAATTATCATTCATGATACCTATTTCTTTTCCGCTGAATTATTTCCTCTTTTTTTGAAGATAGCAAATTTTTGTTCGGGGGAAAAATTCCGAGGGAAAATTTATTCACGATAACCCTGATTGCGTTTTTAACAGGGTTCAAATGATCTCTTCTTTGAACGTGGCGATCGGTCGTTCTCTATCTTTTGTAAGATGTTTTCCTTGACGTGAAGGCTTCCACGGATCTTCGAACTTCTTATTCGATCAAGCTTTGTTACTCCTGCTGTCATGCGAAGTATCTTCATCACAACTGCCGTTAATTTACTCTCATACTTTTTATACATCGTCCAACATTGTGTGTGCCGTGGAGTAAGTGGTTAGTATGTCGGATCACTACGCATGAGGTTCCAAGTTCGAATCCCAAAAAGTTTTTTCACGGTCTCACCTCTCGCGAGCGTCTGACAAACATCCGAAAGTATTGTTGTCTCGAAAAAGCTTTTCAAAACAAATTGCCCTTCGGATACGGCACTAAACTGAAGGTCCCTTCCATTCGTGTGAAAAATATAACGCACACAGCATCAGTGGTTGCGAGAAGCTGGGCCCTGTCACTTAAAGAGCTGTTGCGCCAAATATTTTTTTTTTTTTAATATTGTGAACCGTATGTGAGCGCTAGATGCACAACTGCGGTGAAGAGCCTTCTTTTCAACTTAGGAGGCATTTTTCGGTCAAAGAAGATAGCGGAGTTTGCTCGCCACTTCATCCACCCTACGCTTACGCGATGATGGATGTCGTCATCACAGGTTGCTTTGCTATTGATTATAGATCGAAGATACCCATTTGCCTCCAAAACGTCCACCCACATATCAAGTGCTCGTTGCAGGCATGTAGGATTCTCACTTATGATGGTTCCATCGTCAGCAAAGAATAATTGATGTACCTTGTGGTCTATCACTTTACCTTCAAGCAGATAATCATGTGCCCTGAGAACCAGTATAAGGGTATTAATAATCCCTTTGGCACGCGCAAATTATAAAAAAAAAAAAAAAAAAGAACAAAGGACCTAAGACGCTTCCCTGGTGCACCCCGACTTTGATTGGGAACACTTCGGTTACTCCAGCGGGGCATCTTACTCTTGTCTTTGCCATGATCATCTGTACATAGGTTTTTGGAACCCGTCGATGTCTAAGTATGTTTTTAGTAAATGTTGAAAGACATTTATATATTGTGAAAGCTGCCTTATTGTCTCCTCGCTGCCATTATGCGGTAGTTTGAGCTCCCGATTTTTGTGTTAAAATCAACTTTATTCCCAGGAAGCTCATAGAATGAAACGTTGATATCGTCGCTTTTCTTCTCTATTCGGCTGCAGTCATCAACGTTTCGAAAGTTAGTCCGCGTTAAGGAACACAAGAATACTTGCCTGGGTCTGTCATTGAGAACCAATCCCAATATTTTCTCAAACAATTCGTCAATAGCACCTGGGGCTTTATTTTGTATTGTGTTTCTCTAGCAAATGTATACAAACTCAATTTTCAAGTAATTTAAGTGACGTTTGATAGATGTTTTGACAAACTAACTTTCGGAAATTTTTGATTTTGAGTTGGAAGCACTTACACCCAATCCGAGAACCATACAAAATACCAATTCATTTTAGAAACGGATTACATTTCCGAATGGCAATCCGAATCCGAAAGCAGTACAAAATAAGGCCCCTGCTATTTGGTCTACTGACGAGAAGTACCTTCAACGTACAGACTCCCTTTAGCCAAGGCCTGTCTAGGTTGCGTCACTTGTGACCAATATGCACATAGTATTTCCATAGAAGAAAACTAAGATGCCTCGCACAATGAGTCACATGGACGCAGCCCATGCCTTTGCCTTATCCGAGAGGGCACCTCGTGAGGATGACGATTCGGTTTTGCCACCACTCACTTGGTTTTACCATTATCACTGTGATTAAAAGTATGACGGACAAGATTAAATCTGATGAAATATCGCAAAAGAATGAAGGCGCCGTTTCTTATCTCGTTATGCTAAAATCACGAGATAGTCACGTTTTTTTCTAAAGTTCTTCTTTACATTATCCACCGGAAATTAATGAAGCAGTACTATGACTGGTCTACCTACATAGTATGCTTCTTCATACAAATGTGACGTAAGTTCTATTCTATAATGTTTGGCCTTCCATTCACAAAATCCCCAGGAAGTGCTTCTCTGTTTAGTTTGTGTTCGCTACTACTACTGTCCATGCCCTAAAATAGACATCCTTCAAATAGTTTAAACAAATGAGTACTATTTCCGGTACAGAAAAAGATTGTCCGGCGCTTGTACTATTTGCATGTATCTTTCGAAAAAAAGAATCGTAAAAATAAACTTTTAATGCCAATTTAAATGTATGTAAGTGTCTGGCTGAACTATTTTTGTATCATCAAGATCATAAGAGGGTCAAATGTTTTGAAATTCCGAAACAAAAAAAAACAAAAAGTAGAAGAAGATAAAGAAGAAATCTCTAAAATACTAGCACAGCACGTGTTTTGTTTTAGGCGAATTTTATTTGACTCAATCATTTAGTTCGCAACTGTTTCGCTTTTATTTATCGTAGATCGTAAATTTTTGGCAAAAAAAAAAATGTATATCGAAGAACAAAGAAACTAATTAGTTTTCTTTAATTATTACAATAATTATTATTATTCGCTCTATTTCGAATTAATTTGAAAGTCACTAAAAATACAGTTTTTTTTTTTTAGAAAGTTTTTGATAAGTTTAACAAGTTTATGTATCTGAAGAAATGTAATGGAATTCCCCAAGCTAAGCGTCATCTGACATCATGTCTCATCGATAGGAAAGTGTCATGTATTTATTTATAGTTAAGTTTATTGTTATGAAATTCGATATTATACATAGGGAGATTCCAAGTAACTGATATATCATTCGGAAATCACAAGAATTTCCCACGCGATAAACCACCACATCGTAGAAAAGGGAATAGAAAAGAATGTCATGTGAATCTTATAGGCAGTTAAGAAGAAGTGTGGAAAAGTTTTGGTATTCATTTGAATAAATATTTAAATGAAATAGAATGACTGAGAATTCGATTGAATTCATTGAATAGTTGCAATGGATAGTTATGGTTGGTTGTTTATTTTTATTTCTGGAGAACTTTGCAAAATGCCAAGATACTACTTACCACAAATTCACTTGTTGCCGTTGGAGAGCGCTATGCAAGTTATGTGGAAAGGCTAAAAGTTAAGGAGATTGTTCATTCTAACGTTATTCTATAATAACAGTTACGAAGTGTATCATTAATTCAATCAGGTGGGCTTCTGACGTGCGTACCAGCAATCCTTGTCACTCCATTGACTTTTCCTGTCACTCAAAATGACATGAATCAAGCACATTATAGTATAATATAGAGCCAATTACAGTGAGAAATGTTTTGCCAGGCAGCTCTTTAAAGCACTTGCATTGATGGTAAGTCAAGTAATCTTAGTATAATTTGATTGCTACCTATCTGTGAAGATATACCAATTTTCACCGACATCAAAAGAGGTAGTTGCATACTGCTGATTAAAGCCTGGCAAACATTCCATTTTAAAAGTCATTCCTTGTGAACTGAGAACGACTTATCGTATACCCATTAAGTAAATGAATAAGGGCAGAAGACTTCAACTAGCAAAATTATGTGGATTAGAATTCCACCTCTATATGTTTCTACGCATATCCTTGATTACATGAAACAATTCCTTACACATTCTGCTGTCAGAAATTGTAGTAGACCCAACCAGCAGTACTTGTTTATTTAATGTTGACTATGGCTGTCATCAAGCAATCTTCTTCTTCTTTCCATTTCGGTGAGTTTATGATCCGAAAACAAGGAATCATAACCCTCCCACTTCACCGCATTTCTCCTGATCTGCCTGTGGGGTTCACCTATTTGTCCTCAGAAAATATTGGCAGGCCTCCCTATTTTGGATCACTCGGTTACTGAGGCCAATGAAATGCCGATGTCGTCGCATTTGTGCGATCCAGGCCTTTACAGACCTGCCTCTCCTGCCTCGCGATGTCTTTGGAACGTTCATTGATATTGCCTTTTTAACAGGGTACAAATTATATTTTCTTTGAACGTGGCAAGGTGAAGGCTTTCACGGATCTTCGAACTTCTTATTCGATCAAGCTTTGTCACTTCTGCGAAGTATCTTCATCTCAACTGCCGTTAATTTACTCTCATACTTTTTGTACATCGTCCAACATTGTGAACCGTATGTGAGCGCTGGACGCACAACTGCAGTGTAGAGCCTTCCTTTCAACTTAGGTGGCATTTTTCGGTCACAGAAGATAGCGGAGTTTTCAAGCCACTTCATCCACCCTACGCTTACGCACAGGTTGCTTTGCTATTGATCATAGATCCCAGATATTTGAGCTTTTCACACTTGGGAAGCACTGTTCCATTCAAATAAATGTCTGGAATAGGCCTGAGTGGATCAAAGAACGGGCATCACAAGTACTCTGTTTTTTTTTCAACTAATGCGATCATCATCGTCGTCTTCAAGCAATGCTAGTTTATAATTTATGAAACAGTTTGAAGTCATAGATGTAGCACTGCCTATCTGTATCCTGATAACTTGGTTTCAAACAAATAACAATATGTAAGCAGCGGCAATTATCTTGATGTGTTAATCAGGAGTGGAATCCTCTAAGGTGATAGTTGATAGTCATACTTTTGACAGTCAAAATTGATGATCACCCTTTGTTAGCTCTCCTTAAAATGATCGCAAAGCCACACAAAAACGATCGCAAAAAGGTGATGATCACGCTGATGGTCACCTTAGAGAGAGCAAAAGGGATGATTGTGATCGTCAACAATCAACTATCACCTTAGAGGATTTCACTCCTGAGGTTCAAATGAAAGTTATTTTGGAGAAATTTCCTACACATTTTCTCAGCAAAAATTTAATGTACCCACCGGAACTGATCTGTTAGCAGCACTTGCTTACTTAATATGAACGAAATGTGGCGTCAAAATTTCATAAAAATGAACCTTGCTCGTCTTATAAAGATTACTAGGTGATCGGTCATAGCGATTGCACAGTCGTCGCCTCGACTTCGTTATGATTTCACTGATCTTTCACCTAATACGAAATTTTGTGATTTTCTTTTGTCATGCAATCTTATATGTGCTCACTACAGATGTGTGTTATATTTTGTACGATTGTTCAGTATGTTAGATCACTTTTGCTTTGTAATTCCCTCAAGCAGGATCGCTGAATTCGTTTTACGAATGACACCATAAAATTATCTATTGAAGTAATCAATTTATTGCCTTCGGTTTGACAAAAATTTGACACTAAAAATGGGACAAATTTGTATACGACCGATCAGTGGATTGGATTATCTTTTCGATCGATTTAAGTTTGGTAAAATTGTTCCAACATTCTCTCAGAACCACTCTGTGGATTTGACGTTCACCGATCTTGCCACTTAAGATGTGACAAATTCTTTTTATAAACCTCTAAATCGAATTTGGACCAGTTTTTTCTTTTAAAGTTCAAATTTGTGTAGACAAAATTTGAAGGCATTCACTTGCTGAACTGTCCACAGGTCATGTTGTAGCACTAGAAATTGTCCATATTTCAACACATTCCATTACGTCAATTCAAAGCAATTGTTACATTTTCTATCAAATCAAGCACGTATCCAAGACGACAATAAAATTGAGCTAAACTCTTACAAAATGAGTAATGATAATGGAATAACAACAAAACGACAGCAAGTATAACGAAAGCAATATGAAGACGATGTTGATGAAGTAACATTGACTGGCGACGATCTGACGATTACTATAGTTGACAAATGTGTTGTTGCCGTCATTGCAGCGCGTAGTTTCGCGATATTGTTGGACATACATAACTTTATCCGATCTGATCTGATCATTGAACCAATAACGCAAACCAACACTACCAACAGTCGATCACACAAACGATCTAAACCGATCTCTATACTGAGATATCCAGAATGGCAGGCAGTTTAGCTCTCTACCACTGTGATCTCCACCATATGATCGAAATATGTGAATGAAAATTATTGACCTAATTTTGGTCTGCGTCTACTATTTACTAGCCAAAGACGTCGACAACGCCGTCGTCGGACTACAGCGGAGACGGCGCAAAAAGAAAAAAAAAAAAAAAAAGTAGCAACCGACTAAAATAAGTTAAAAGCCCACCACCACTCGCGCTGGCATTCTCGGTGCCCTGAGGGCTTCTTTCTCGCTCTGTCGCTCACTAAAGTATGTGGAAATATGCTCGCTATGGCATTTGATTTATACTTGCACGGACACACATAGGTATAGAGTGTATGATATATGTTGAGCGCGATCGCGAGCATACGTTGATAGGGGGCGCGGGGAGCTTTTTATGTGGCGCGGTGGCGACGTGTGTAGGAATGTGTATCTGCGCTACATAGCAGATAAAGTTCTTTTACAGTTTTTTTTTTTTTAAGTGCGCTGGCGCTGCTCACTGTATGTGTGCTGGTGCTCGCTTGCTGGCAGAATACATGTGGAGCAACGCGGAGTGTGTGGATCGGCGAACGCTTTGCTGCTCTGTAGCCGCTTGTTCCCTATCATAAATTCTTCATTCTATCATTTAATCGTGAACTTTTTAACTTAAAGGTTGCCCGACCGACTATATACACGGCGCGTAGCTATATATAAAAAAAAAGTTTTAATTCATTTGTGTGTCTTTGTATCGTTTTTTTTTTCATTTTCTTTTTAGAAATCCTTTTTTGATAACGTAGTGATTGTGGTAAGGCAAGACGAATGGTCATCGGCATGATCGTGGTGACATTCCTTATTGCGGTAAGGGAATCCAAACTCAAGCGGACTTTGAAACGGAAACTGTTCCCACCAGCAGTGTTTTAAAGTTGGAGGCTCTCTCTTGCTCTATCTCGTGCTAAAAAGGAAGTGTAGATTAGTACACCAACTACAAAGTGCTGATCGTGTGCTCTGGTGATCATGAGCTGCCCCACAAGTAAGTAGTGTTAGTAGTTGACTTTTTCGGTCAACGATTTGTGATATTTTTTATTTGTGCCCACACGATTGGTGTTGTGAATGGAATGCTTGACCGAGACAGCAACGGATGCGCGAAAGTCCATTTCCTCTATAAAGTCTAGAAATGGACTAAATGAGAGAGGCACTGTAGTGAGTGTGTATATGTACGAGGAGAAATAGCTAACGAAACCGGTTTTCGATTTGGTTTGACTGATTTTTATAAAGTGAGATCATTTTGAAAGCTGATTTTGTCAATGAAGTCAACATTGATCGCGACATGCCGCATCCGTTGGCGCATTCCATTCCCACATTCGAAACATTCCAATGACGGTCGCGCACTCTCTCTCTGGTAGGTAGGTATGTGTCTCGCTATCATTACACAAGATATTTGTTTGTTTGTTTGTTTTTCTTTCGTTTCTTTCTCTCTCTATATAGGGCAACACAGCAAACATCGCGGTGCAAACACACGGGGCAACATAGTCAGCCACCGCTGTCGTGTCGTGTGTATGAAGAGAAAAAAAAAAAGACGGAGCTCGCACATTCCACAGGGGCACTCACCTTTGCTGCTAGTTGTGTGCTGCGACGAACACAAAACAGAAAAAACACGATCGTGTGATTGAAAGAGAGACGGCGAGGAGAATGAATGAAGCGATTAGAGTTGAGACTAATTAAAAATTTTAATTATAGGTCCAATACATAGATGTCACTCGGGTCGTGCCGTTAGCGGATACATAAACGCTGGCCTACTTTTTTTTTACGAATGGGGACCGCCGGTGATGATGAGAGCGAGAGTAAATGGATTGAAATAATTGCGACGATATTTCTACACACTCACAGCGAACGGAAACTGAAATTATTTTCTTCCGGTTGTTCCATGCACTGCACACACATTCGAATTGTTAAAATTATGTTTTCAACCGTAAATGTGTGAATTACATTATGTGCAATGTGTGCGTCTGTGCAATTGAAAAATTTGAATGGGGACCTGGCTGCGTTCGTTTTTAATTTTTGTTTCAGCAACATGTGATTCGTGGTTTGTAAAGTTTGGAATTTAATTCAGTGCCTCTTAAATATTCATGGACATATGAAGTCCACACTATCTCTTGGATGGTTGATGTATTTGATGTGTTGCTCAATCTGGATAAGGTAGCGCCGGGCGGAATAAAGGTTGATGTCTAAGATAATTACCCACGTGGTTGTAGGAATTGATTATTCCCTTAAAAAAATCCCCAGGTTTTGTGCTTCGGTAAATTACCGATTCGGTTGTTACCATGGATGCGGTATAATCCGTTGATTGTGAATTTGTATATATTCCCTAGTGGTGGATGTATTCGATAGACTACAGTTCAAGTTAAGAGCTTGAATGGCTGTTAATTAAGCGTGAAGATGGAATTATTTTAACCCTATCTGTTATGTGTACAGTTTGTGTCGAAAGTGATAGAAACGATTGAAATCACTTAAGATTTATAATGGAACAATTTCTTTTAATCTTATTAACAGTTTCAGACGTTAAACGATAAGAAGGATTCTGTGACTATAAATTGGGTAGAGTAGAGTAAAGCTAAAAAAGTTTGATTAACTTAGGACTGTAGTTGGAAAGATTTCAGACACAGGTTGTTGGTGGATTTAGTGGCTATACATAGGAATTAAGCCAGTCCCGTTAAGAAATATTCTTCGAACGATTTCCTTCCGGCTCTGCAAAATATTCCGACTCGGCAGAGAAATATACTTGTCTCTTGGCATACGGAGATGTAAATACGATACGACAAAGTACGAAGACAACACGAATGTAAACATACACGAATCAAAGAATAAAATGTTGGGAGGTACATTATGTACATACCTATGCAAGTATAGACAAAGTCCAACGAGAGGTTTGTGTTGCGATTTGGTATGTACCGGCAGGAATAGAACAATCTCAATCACAACTGTGACCTGTGCTTGGGTATATACATACCTTACCTCTACTATACTACCACTCAGTGCGACGGGAGTATACATACATACTATGTACATATGGATGATTTGGGCAGAAGTGAAGGTGTGCGTGTCTCGACATTCACAAAGGAACATGGCTCTCCTTTGATCAAAAAACTGTCAACCAAATCGATCACATTGCGATCGACGCAGGGCACTCTTCCAGTATTCTGGGTGTCCGGACTCTCCGAGGAGCCAACGTGGACTCGGATCACTGCCTAGTTGTAGCCAAAGTACGGATGCGGATATCCAGAACGGAGCGAAATCAACGAAATATTGTGAGGAAATTTGACGTCGGGCGGCTACAATCGCAAGAGACCGCCAGAACCTTTGCCGATCGAGTTTCTCTTAATCTTAATCTAAGTCCTATGCCGCCAGCAGCAAATGCGGAAGACCAGTGGCAGCGTTGCCAACAAGCCATCAGAGATGCCGTCTCTGATGTACTGGGTTTCTCTCGGCCACCACAACGAAACCCCTGGTTTGATGAGGAACGCCGGCAAGCACATGCAGCTAAACAAGAGGCGTACAAAGCGGCGCTGCATAGAAGGACCAGAGCTGCTTACGAGCTCTACGTGAGTAGGAGAAAAGAGGAACATCGACTTTTCAGGAAGAAGAAAAAGGAGCATAAGAAGCGTAGTAGTAGGATTAAAGTAGGATTTTGTATGTAAATCTACTACAATATCCCACTGCCAATGACTACCAATAACTTCCGCAGCCGGATTCAAGTGTAGATAATTTTTCGAGACTCGATTGCGAGCTCAATTATTTCGTTCATCCAAGTTAGCAAAGATAAAGATGTTGTATTCTTTTATTTACGTACGTCTATTTTTTTAATGGAAGACAGAAATATACGTAGGTCTGGTGTTTTTCTTTGATAGGAAATAGGAAATTTTAACATATGGGGAATCTGGCAGCTGCGGATCGTTTTTTTAACATGTGGTTTACTTCACTTCACTTTGCTATTTATAAAAGCCAAAAAAACAGGGGTAATGATGTTCGAAAATTTTACCAAAAGGTAAAAAGAACATGCCAGGGTTTCAAAGCCAGAACAGAAGCCTGCAGGGACAAATATGGCAACATAGTAGTAGAATCGCAGTCGGTGCTGAGGATATGGAAGGAACACTTCTGCAGACTGGTAAACGGCGATGATGACCAACATTCCGCTGTCAGGCAGAATGACCCATTCAACAGTGACGATGGCAGTCAGGATTCCCGTCAACCCGATCAGAACGAAGTGAGGATAGCAATATCTAAACTCAAATCCAACAAAGCTGCTGGGGCCGACGGCCTTGCCGCTGAACTTCTCAAGGCAGGAGGAGATGAGTTGGTAAGGAGCATGCACAAGCTCATCTGTAAAATTTGGTCGGACGAAAGTATGCCCTATGAATGGAACCTCAGCATCGTTTGCCGATCCTGAAGAAAGGAAACCCTCTGAACTGCGCCAATGACAGAGATATAAGTCTCCTCAACATCGCATATAAGATCTTGTCAGCCGTACTATGTGAACGCCTAAAACCGATCGTCAACAACCTGATAGGTCTTTATCAGTGCGGTTTCAGGCCGGGAAAGTCCACCATTGACCAAATATTCACACTACGGCAGATTTTGGAAAAAAACCCATGAATATAAAATCGATACGCACCACCTCTTCATCGATTTCAAAGTTGCCTATGATAGCGTGTATAGAGACGAGGTATACAGAGCCATGTCTAGTCTTGGCATCCCTGCCAAACTCGTCCGTCTGTGCAGAATGACGATGGAGAACTCTCGATGCTCCATCAAAGTCGGTAAGAGCATCACCGAACCATTCGATGTCAGGAAGAGGTCTCAGACAAGGTGACGCGCTATCATGCGATCTCTTTAACATAGTACTCGAGAGAATTGTACGAAGCTCACAAGCCAACACCGAAGGTACAATCTTTTACAAGTCTGTTCAACTACTCGTTTATGTCGATGACATTGACTTAATCGGAAGAACTCAGCGGGCCGTCAATGGGGCATTTACGAGTATTGAGATCGAGGCAGCAAAGATGGGTCTAGCAGTCAATGAAAGCAAAACAAAATATATGCTGTCTACAAAAAAGGACATCCAACATCGGCGTCTTGGACAGAACGCCACATTAGACAGATATAATTTTGAGGTAGTAAAGGATTTTGTCTACCTAGGCTCTATGGTGAACTCCACAAATTACATCAGTAGGGAGATCACACGAAGAATAACTCTTGCCAATCGCTGTTTTTTGGACTTATAAGGCAATTAAACAGTAAAGCCCTATCTCGAACAACTAAGGAGACTCTGTATATGACTTTGATTATCCCAGTCCTGCTTTACGGCGCTGAAACATGGACTTTATTAAAAGAGGATGGAAATATTCTTGGTCGCTTCGAGGAAAAATTCTACGTAAGATTTTCGGTCCCGTTTGCGTTGACGGGTTTTGGAGGAGAAGATTCAATCACGAACTATACGAGCTGTACAGCGACATCGACCTAATAAAAAAACTGCGTATTGGACGTCTGAGATGGCTAGGACATGTAGGGCGAATGGACTCCAACGCTCCGGCCAGCAGTCTTCGAATCTAGCCCCGAGGGACGACGCAGTAGAGAGAATCATCGCCGTAGGTGGCGCGCAAAAGTTCAAGGGGACCTCGACCAACTTGGAGTGCGCAACTGGAGGCAATTAGCTAAAGACAGAGCTAAATTTTGCGAATCGTGCATGCTAGTAGCACTCGGGCTATTAGTATCTATGAAGATTATAATTCCTTGGCGCAACCTAAAAAAAAAAAAAAAAGAGCTAAATGGAAAGGCTTGTTAGTTGAGGCCCAGGTTCACCCCGAACTATAGCGCCACCTGAGTAAGTAAGTAAAATAATTTCTTTTTCTTTTGTCCTCCGTTTTGATTTTCCTGCAAAAGAAATAAAATTTCATCAGAAGAAACAACAATCAATCCTTTGGGGTGACAATGGAGTAGTGGTAACGTCGTCAATTGCCACGCTAATGGTTCATGGTTCAAATCCTGATGTCAGCAAGCATTTATTTATTTCTCATGAAATATATAAAGTCAGTCCGATTATTTGCAAAAGCTTCTGTGAACACTACTGCGAAAGCATAACACTGGCAGTAGTTTGGTCATGTGGCTGGAAAAATTGTTCCCTCTATTGATGATGATTTGCCCTTGACATCGATTATCGGGGGGGAAAAAAAGTACTGTGAATCAGAAGCAATGACAATAATAACAAAAATCTTCGCAGTGATCTGGACGCCACCCCCGGAGAATAGCTGAAGCTTAAACAACTGAGCTTCATGAACCACAACACCAAAATCCTTCTGTCTCTCTCTCTATCCATCCTTTCCAACGCCCGCACTGTGTGTAAACATGTTAAAGGTATTCATAACCCTTTGAGTGCGCGCAAATTATAAAAAAATACAATGAATACTTCTCGCACAGACTCGTTTCAAAAAGTGGTCAGAAGAGTTTGTGTGCGAGAAGCTTGCGACAACCGTGCGAGAAGCTCGCAAGTCTCGCATCGAATCTCGCTTCACTGTGCACACGCACATAAGAATAAATGTGAACTTTTTTCTCATTTCACATGCATTAAACCTGGTGGATTAAAGATGCACTAAGCCTGGATTGAAAACAGTTTAAACTTGTTTTTAAACCATTTTAGACCTACGTATTGTCAAATTTTGACAGCGACAGGGTGTCACCTCCAGTCGATGAGACGACATCAACGTTTGATGAGGTGTCTCCTATATTGTCGACGCCTGCCCTAACAGTGGCTGCAGTGGCAACAACAGTCTCATTGAATGATGAAATGGCCATACAGAGGGTGGTTCACCATCTGCTGTTCTATCAGCTCTTCCAGAAATTCGTCTTCTAACAATGAACACATCAATTTGACGAATGAAATCAATTTTTTTTTTTTGTTTTTTTTATTTATTTCACTTTTCTTGCCTCTTGCGAACAAAGAAATGTCACATGTGACTCGAACAAAACGAGTCAATATTATGAAATTGTGTTTTAATCCGAGTTAAAACACTTAAACTTGTCTCCGGAGGGCTGTTTAAATTTGATCGGATTAAACGCCAACCCGGTTTATACAACTGGGTTTAAGTTCGGGGTTAACGAGTGTATATTATGGACTTGGGTTTAATTTTCGGGTTAAACTCACTTTAACCCGGATGTAAATCTTAACCCAAATTAAAGTGAGTGAATTATATGGCGGTAAGTATTGAATAAATTAATCGGTAGCAACGACGTAATCCTATCGCATCGCTTCTTCGGACTCGAAATACGTATTCAGGGCTATCGTGAGTAAAATTCCCGCCGAAATGTTTCCCATTTTCGAAAAATAGGTATCGGCAATGAATTTTGAACGAGGGAAAAACTTTCCCCCGAAAAAAATTGGTATCGTGAAAAAAATTCCCCCCCGGAATTTCAATGCGATTTCCCTCGGAATTTTCCCTCATCAATTTGCTTACTTACTTACTTAGGTGGCGCTACAGTTCGGGGTGAACCTGGGCCTCAACCACCAAGCCTCTCCATTTAGCTTGGTCTTTAGCTAATTGCCTCCAGTTGCGCACTCCAAGTTGGTCGAGGTCCCCTTGAACTTGTGCGCGCCACCTAGGCGATGATTTCCTCTGCGACTCTGCGGGCCGGAGCGTTGGTGTCCATTCGCTCTACATGTCCTAGCCATCTCAGACGTCCAATACGCAGTTTTTTGACTAGGTCGATGTCGCTGTACAGCTCGTATAGTTCGTGACTGAATCTTCTCCTCCAAAACCCGTCAACGCAAACGGGACCGAAAATCTTACGAAGAATTTTTCTCTCGAAGCGACCAAGGATATCTGCATCCTCTTTTAATAAAGTCCATTTTTCAGCGTCGTAAAGCAGGACTGGGATGATCAAGGTCCTATACAGTGTCTCCTTAGTTGTTCGAGATAGGGCTTTGCTGTTGAACTGCCTTATAAGCAAAAAAAAAAACAGCGATTGGCAAGAGTTATTCTTCGATTGATTTCTGCGCAGATCTTATTTTTAGAGTTTATAGCAGAGCCAAGGTAGACAAAGTCCCTTACTACCTTGAAGTTATAGCTGCCCACTGTGACGTTCTGTCCAATTCGTCGGTGTTAGCTGTCCCTTCTTGTTGACAGCATATACTTGGTTTTGCCCTCGTTTATCGCTAAACCCATTTTGGCTGCTTCCGCCTCAATGCTTGCAAACGCACCGGTGACAGCCCGCCGAGTTCTTCCGATAATGTCTATATCGTCGGCGTATGCAATCAGTTGTACAGACTTATGACAGATTGTGCCTCTGGTGTTGGCTTGTGAGTTCCGCACAATCCGTTCAAATACAGTATTAAAGAAGTCACATGACAGCGCGTCACCTTGTCTAAAACCTTTTTTGACATTAAAGGTCTCTGTGAGATCATTACCGACCTTGATGAAGCAGCGAGCGTTCTCCATCGTCATCCTGCACAGACGGACCAGTTTGGCAGGGATGTCAAAACTAGACATGGCTCTATAATGCTCTTCTCTATAGATGCTGTCATAGGCGGCCTTGAAATCGATAAAGAGGTGGTAAGTATCGATTTAGAATTCTTGGGTTTTCTCCGGGAACTGCCGAAGTGTGAAGATTTGATCGATGGTGGACTTTCCTGGCCTGAAACCACACTGATATGGTCCAATCAGGCTGTTCATAAAAGGTTTCAGGCGTTCACACAAAATCGCAAAAAAGATCTTGTATGTGATGTTGAGGAGACTGATGCCTCTATAATAGGCGACGCAGTTGAGGGGGTCTCCTTTCTTGTGGATCGGGCAAACGATGCTGAGATTCCATTCATCAGGCATACACTCGTCTGACCAAATCTTAGAGATGAGTTGGTGTATGCACTCTACCTGTTCATTACCAGCTGCCTTGCAAAGTTCGGCCGGTAAGCCGTCAGGTCCAGCAGCCTTTTTGTATTACAGCTTGGATATTGCTATCCTCATTTGTTTTGGTTAGGTGGACGGAGATTTTGACTATCATCGTTTATGTTGAATGGTTCATTCTGCCTGACAGCGGGATGTTGGTCTTCGTCGCCGTTATACAGTCTGCAGAAGTAGTTTTTCCATATTCTCAGCACCGACTGTGATTCTAGGTTCTAGGCGAACCCCACAGGTGGATCACTAGAAAAGCAGTGAAGTGGGAGGGTTATGATCCCTTATTTTCAGATCATAACCTCGTTGATAAAAGGAAGAAGAAGAAGAAGAGGAAGACTGTGATTCTACTACGAGGTATCCAATTTCATCTCTACAGGTTTCTGTACGGGTATTACTTCTCTGACACGTTCTTTTTACCTTTTGGTAAAACTTCCGTACATTGTTCCTGGAGTATAAACTCTCGATATTCTCAAACGCGCCCTTCTCATGCTCTTTCTTCTTCTTTTGGAGAAGCCGATGTTCTTCCCGCCTCTTTTGCTCGTAGAGCTCATAAGCAGCTCTCGTTTTCCTTTGCAGCACCGCTTTGTATGCTTCTTATTTTGCTGCATGCACTCGCCGGCATTCTTCGTCAAACCAGGGGTTTCGCGGTGGTAGCCGAGCAAGATCTAGCACATCAGTCGCGGCGTTTCTGATGGCATGTTGGCAGCGTTGCCACTGGTCTTCGGCACTTGATGCTGGCGGCATAGGGGTAATTGAGAAATTTCGGGATACGCGTTCAGTGAAGAGTCTGGTCTCTTGCGATTGTAGATTTTCGACGTTAAATTTTCTCACAGTGATTCTTCTTTGTTGCTCAGATTGGGATATCCGCATTCGTACCTTGGCTACAACAAGGTAATGATGCGAGTCTATGTTGGCCGCTCGGAAGGTCCGGACATCTAGAATACTGGAGGCATGCCTTGCGTCGATCGCAATATGATCAATTTGGTTAATCATTACATAATCATTGGACCACCATGAAACTATTTTACACATACATTTTATCCATACATTGCGACAAACATCAGAATAGCACAGAACAGCTTCACTGTGCGCGCCATCTCGCATATCGCATCACATCTCGCTCAACTCTCAAACCGCTTCTCGCATCGCATCGCTTTGTCGCGTCACTGTGCGCGCAGCCTTATTTCGCTTACCGCGTCGTAATTTCGGCGGCGGTAAAAATAAATGCTTCCTTACGCTGTCCACTCAACTTCATATTTTTTCTCATTTTCACATACGGATGAGAATGCAGTTGACTATTCAATACGTTTGATGACCCAAAAAATAGAAATGCCTCAAAATGAACAAGTCAATTAAAAATCCGATGAAACTCATGTACAGAGTAGCTTTCATACCGAAAATTGGTAAGGAAGACTATTTGCTACCCAAGGGTTTCAGACCTATAAGTTTGACATCCTTCTTACTGAAAAGTATGGAGAGACTGGTAGAATTTCACGTGCGCAAAGTTGCTTTGAAGCTGCAACTATCAGCGTGGGAAATCCTGCGAGACCGCACTTCAAAATTTAGTGGCCAGAATTGAATGCGCACTTGATAGGAAAGAATACGCGATGGGTATCTTCATCGACATTGAGGGTGCTTTTGACTATACGACTTTTGACTGCATGTGCTACTCTGCCAGACAACACGGGGTAGATGAAACATTAGTATTGTGGATGAAAGCAATGCTAATGAATAGAACTTTGGTAGTGGCCAATATGTTATGACAGGGGTAAACAGGGGCTGTCCGCAAGGTGGCGTTCTGTCTCCATTGTTATGGTGCATGGTAGTCGACTCTCTGTTGAACACTCTAAATAGTTCTAACGTCTACGCTCAGGCATATACGGATGATGTCGCCGTACTTTCTGTCGGGCGACGGTCTGTGCTAACGCGCAGGCGGCGCTAGACATGATCGATGAATGGTGTACTAGGAGTGGGCTTTCGGTGAATCCTCTTAAAACTGAGGTTGTTCTTTTTACGAGAAGGAGGACTTTGACCGGTCTGACTCAGCCAGTACTAAAAGGCGTCACCATTCGCATTTCCAATGAAGCCAAATATCTGGGAGTGATTTTAGATAAGAAACTTCATTGGTCTAAAAACGTTGAGTCGAAAACATCCAAGGCGCTCTCAGTCTTCTGGCAGTGTAAGGGTGCTTTTGGCAAGACTTGGGGCTTGTCACCGAATAAAGTTCTCTGGATCTACACGGCTATGATAAGACCATTCCTCGCATATGCGTCGGTTGTTTGGTGGAAGGGGTTCTCGCGGAAATACCACCTTGATCAAAAAGTTCGCGGAATTTATTCAGAAAATTAAAAATACAAGTTTATTCGTCTAAATCTATATTGTCCCCTTCAAAGTAATCCCCATCGACTGCAACACACTTATGCCAGCGCTTGATCCAATCTTCAAAATATTTTTTATATTCGGTTTTCGGTATGTCCATCAATGCTTCCTGCGATTTTTCCATTACTTCCTCTCGGCTGCTGAAACGCGTTCCACGCTGTGCGACGGTGCGTTATCATGGTGCAAAATCCACGAGTTTTCTGCCCACAATTCTGGTCTCTTTCGGCGAATTGCTTCACGCAAACGTCTCATAACGCCCAAATAATACTCTTTGTTTACTGTCTGACCTTCTGGCAAAAATTCATGATGCACTACACCGTTGTAATCCATGAAAACCGTGAGCATTGCCTTCTTTTTTGACTGAAAACGTCTGACACTGCGTTCATCATCTTCGATTGACTCACGACCACTTTTGAACCGCTCGTGCCACTAGTAAACGACCGTTTTCTTTAGAGAATCGTTGCCGAAACATTTTTCCAACATTTCCAACGTTCGCGCACCATTAAATCCGTTTTTTTACGCAAAATTTAATACAAGTTCGTTGTTGCAAATTTAAATCCATTTCTAAAAAATCGCCAACACACACAGAGATAGATGTACTCTTGGCTACGTAACTTTTGCAAATGTCAAGCTATGACGCTAAGATTTAGAGGAAATATCAACAACAGATGTACTAACTTAACAAAGAAAACAGAGCTCAAATCGGAACAATGGGAGCGCCACACGGTTTTTATTCCGGGAACTTTTTGATCAAAGAACGGCTTGTCTCGGCTGCACGGGAGCTTTCCCGAGTACGCCTGGCTCTGCTCTAGACACTTTGCTGAACTTACCTCCCCTTGATACTTATATTATGGGTTGCACTATCAAAGCCATCCATTGTTTTAGGCGGGGCGGTTTTTGGTACACTCCACACTGGAATTGTGGTGAACTTGTGCGAAACTTATCTTACGACTCCTGTCTTATGGATATGCCGTCTGATGCAATGACACCAGAACTCCAGCTGATGCGCAAATTCAGAGTCGACTTTCCTTGTGTCCAGGACTGGCTTCGGCCAGAGTCTGAGCCGTGAATGGAATGTAGTCGTATTTTCACGGATAGTTCCAAAACCAATCAAGGGTCTGGCGCTGGTGTCTTCGTGGAAGTCGACAACATTAGACTTCATCTTTCGTTAGGCAAATATGCGTCTGTTTTCCAAGCGGAAACTTATGCAATCCTAACTGCCATGAACTATGTTGTGAAGAACAGGTGGAAGGGACGTAGCATTTGTGTCTGTAGTGACAGTCAGGCTGCGCTTAAGGCCTTGCTTAACCCTTTAACCACTTCCAAAATAGTTCGTGAAACCAAAAACTCTTTGAACTCGATCGCAAAGCTGAATTCTCTGTCTCTTATCTGGGTCCCAGGTCACACTGGGATCTTGGGGAACGAGATCTCCGATGAGATTGCTAGACAAGGCTCAAAGGAGGGTTTCTCAGGTCCCGAACCCGCGTTGGGTCTCCCTGCGTCCTCGGTTAGGGCTTCCATTGACGATTGGGTCTCTCACGAGCACAATTGTGTGTGGCATGACTCTCCGGGATGCAGGTTGACTAAACGCATGCTCCCGGACATCTGTAAGAAATCAGCGGCATTCTTGCTGTCTCTCAGTAGAAAAAACTGTAGACAACTTATTGGCGTCTTGACAGGCCACTTTGCTTTTGCCAAGCACCTTAACGTGTTGGGCTTAAGTGACACTACAATCTGCGATGCTTGTGGAGAGAGCGACGACACCGCGGAACATTATCTCTGTGAGTGTCCGGCCTTTGCTCGTATCAGGTGGCAGATCCTCGGTGCGGATGTGGTGAATGCTGGTACTGTAAGCTCCTCATCATTAAAGTGCTTGCTTGGCTTTCTTAGAAAGACAAGGAAATTCCAATAAAATGGGTAAATCAGGGTTTGCTCTCTGGTAGTACAATGTACCAGTTGCGTCTGAGTGCTCCAGTTTCCAGCGTTTCCTATCCCGACAAAAAAAAAAAAAAATGTACACAACGCAAGTAGTTCTT
Organism: Brachypalpus laphriformis; assembly: GCA_945910035.1. Lineage (NCBI taxonomy): Eukaryota > Metazoa > Arthropoda > Insecta > Diptera > Syrphidae > Brachypalpus > Brachypalpus laphriformis. The sequence continues at coordinate 38,410,165 of OX246756.1, forward strand.
TATGGGCATGCGCTGCGCCATTAGCTGTATAAAATAAAGGTACCCATGTAACATGCAACACAGCCGAATTCATGCTATATTCACGTGTATATTACATTACGGTGGACAACTTCATGCGGATGTAATACTTAACTTCACGCCGTAAGTAGCTATTGCAAAACAATACGTATTCATAGACAGGCAAATTGAGAAAGAATTTGTGAGAAACAGACCACCCATTTGCGGGTTCTATCTAAGGGAACAGATTTCTGAAATACTTCTTTCGATTGATTCCTGCCAAAGGAGTTGGGAAACCATTAAAATGTTGCTTAGTCTCTAAGCTAACTTTGAAATTACCTTTGCTTAGGTTAGGTTAGGTTAGAGCGTGCTTCTCACGGGGGCCAAACGATTCATTGTGTTTCCCTTTATGTTGTGGAACATGTAAAAACTTAACTCTTTCTTTGTCTTTATCTATCGGCCGGTCCATTGGCGAACCACCCTGAGCTCTTTATAAATCGTATCATTCGTATTCCTTAGTGAAGCTTGCCCTAGATCACTTAGATCTTCAAAAAACCTGTTGCCCAAGTGGTATAGGCGGCGGTTTTGTAGATTTGGGCAGTCACACAGCAAGTCTTTGATAATTTCTATTTCTTCCGCGTTTTGACAGCCCCTACAGTGGGCGGGTGAGTTGATGCCTAGTCGTATGGCCATTTCCCCTATCGCACAGTGTCCTGTAAGTACCTTTGCTTACCCAGCATCTTAAACATCATCTCGGAAGACCTAAACAATTATTAGAACCAACATAACATTTCAAAGTAAAGACACCTCTTGCGTACATTTTTCCAACATTCAGGATACATGTATCCTTAAATTTTATTTCAGATTAAAATAACACATAAGTTTTTAGTTTCAGTTAAAATTTTGTTTTTTTTTTTCGCTTTTTTGGATTCTGTATTGTATTATTATATAATTGGTTTCTTATTAAATTTTTGTTTATAATATTTATGTTTTGTATTTAATTAGTATATATATATGTATATAATATAATATAAGTAATTCTAAAAGTATCTAATACTAATTTTGATTTTGTGCCTCCGATATAGTTTTGTTTCAAATATATTTATTTAAACTTTTTCCTTTGCTTTTTTTTATATTATTTATGTCTTTTATACTATTACGTTGAATTATACTTTTTTTGTTCTCCTTTTTTTTAAATTTTCATTACATTACATTTTATTTAGTTGTTGTCTCTTTTTTGTTTTATACAATTACATTAAATATATATTTGTATTTGATTTAAGTTCATATATAATAATATTAGTAAATATAAATATAATATTCTATAGAGGTTTTGTTTTGATTTTCTCTCATTTTTTGTATCTTAAATATTTAAGTAAAATTTTGATTTTGCGCTCGTTTCTTATAAACTAAGGTATTTTTTATTTTGTATTTATTATTAATTAAGTTTTTTGTTTGATTTTTTTGCTCGGTTTTTAAAACTAAAAAGAAATAAATGTAAAATCATAAAAAACAAAATAAATGAATACAATCTAATTGAGTACGTTATCAGAATTTAATAAACAGGACAACGCACCACCCCCACCCAACAGGGGCTAGGTAGTACGAAAAACCACCGATAACGTCATAATTATAAAAAAATAAATTTTTCCACAAACCCAGATAAGGGCAATAAATGCAAATGAATTCGTATTTTTAGCGCCCCTACCATCTGTGTATTTCGAAGAAGTATAATGAAATTTTTTATCTAAGCGATGAATTTGATACGCGTGCTAGTCTAGCAATAGACACCCGGCCAGCATGCGCTTTATTGCCCCAAAAATTGAATCAAAAACCTTTTTCTAAAGAATTTTTGTGACATTTTCTAAATTATAACCCTTTTGTCGATTTTCGAAACATCTGCCTTTGTGTTTAAAGTAGACGCGTGTGCAACGCACACTCGTCATAGGAACACATTAAATATTTTTCTATCTAACCCTATCACTTTTCAAATGAAAAATTCCGAATGTTTTTCGTTAAAATGTGGAAAAATTTAACCCAAAAATTGTTTTATATTTTTTTCCTGTTTGCACACCCTTCTTGTGTCCCATTAAAGGATGAAAAGGGACACACACGCATCGGTGACACTTTGTGTGTGTACACAAACGTAACCCTGTCCACGTTATACACTTCAATGCATTTTGCAACCCTCTTCGGCCAAACGAAAGAGTTAGAATCTAAGAAGGTATGTGACTAATCTGGGAGCACAAAAGGGTCATTATTCCCTAGGATAGAGGATAAAGGATTCGCCATGCGTCATTGCAGAAATTTTCCAAAAATACTTAATAAAAAAAACAAAAAAAATGTTCGTAATTTTTGGCAATTTTTCACCCAAAAACGGGTGATTTTTTTTTTTTTTAAATATTGGGGTTGGGGTGAGAGATTGAGAGTGAAGGTTGACACGCGAGGAGAACTTAAAAATTAAACCGAACCGACCTAATGTCACATGGGTCGTCAGAGGGTTGTTCTCGGATAGTGTCTCGAAAATCTTGTCGATACTATTGATGCAAGTATTGACAGTGGGTAAACATTGTGCCGAGTAATCCTTGCCCAGTACCAGCTGGCTGTGTGACAAATCCTTAATGGGTATCCCTTCGAAAATAGTTTTTGGTGATTTTTGTCGATTTTATTGATGGAAAATGGGGTGGATTGGAAAATGGTTTTGAATATAAAAACTTAAAGCGAACGTGTTTCTCGCTTTTTTTTTTTGCCAAAAAGGTACCATTGGCACATGTCACATTAGATTTAAGGTTCCAGTGTTGACACAAAGGCTGAGGAAATAAAGGGACGAAATCACATTAATTAAAAAAAGGGATTATTGGAAATATCTGTAAAACTACCATGTAATTAATGGATTATAATGAAACGATCGATCGGTAGAGGGTCTATTGCGTTTTCGTGTGTGGAAACGATTGGGAAAAGAGGTAATGTGTGTTAAAATGATGAATTGAGATAATTACATGACAGGAAGATGATAATTATGGATAAAGGTAAGCACGTAAAAGCAGAGGGAAATATTACAATTTAATGATGGTGTCTATTGGGATTTCCATTCCGATAGTTGGTCAGTATAGTGAGGTACAGCTTTCTAGGATGAGTATACACATTCAAACAGTTTTTGAACTTTTCTTTACGTTGGAAAGACTGACAGATTTTATTTAAATTACAAAGTAGTGTAGAAGACATCTTACGCAGATGCGAGCACTTTTCAGAATTGCTCAATCCCGAACAGGGCACCGAAGATGACAGACCTATTGTCGAGAGTTGGGCGGAAAGTAGTCCTACGGTAGAGGAAGTAACTTTGGCGATCAAAGCGCTAAAGGTTGGCAAATCTGCTGGCGTGGATGAAATTCGGCCAGAAATGCTCAAGGCTTTGAGTAAAGAGGGAGGGCAATGGCTCTCGCGTGTCATTAAAGTGGTCTGGGAACGCGGTGAAACACCTGGTGATTGGAAAATGGGGGTGATAGTCCCTCTTTTTAAAAAAGGGTACAAAAGAAATTGCGCCAACATAGGGGTATATCTCTTTTAAGTCTCCCTGGAAAAGTCTTCGCTAAGGTGCTAGAAACGCGTTCCAGAGCTGCGGTTGAGGACAGTTTGGGGGATGAGCAGTGCGGGTTTCGTCCCGGTAGAAGCACACCCGACCAGTTATTCAACAGAATGGTTCTTGAGAAAGCCTGGGAGTATGCTAAACCTGTCTACACTTGTTTTGTGGATTTGGAAAAAGCATATGATAGGGTTCCTAGAGGCAAACTCTGGAGTGTTCTGCAGGAGTATGGGATTGATGGTTCTCTGTTAAGGGCGATTCAGTCTTTATATACAAACTGTAGAAGCTGTGTTCGGATAAACGGTGTTAAATCAATACCTTTCACTGTGGGCGTTGGACTCCGCCAGGGGTGCGTTTTGTCACCTCTCCTCTTCATTGTATATATGGATTGGATGTTGTAGCGCAGCCGTGGCGGGGAATGTTTCGAAGTGGGAGACCTAAGGATTTGACATCTGCTCTTTGCGGATGATATGGTCATCCTTGGGTCCTATCAAACTGAATTTCAGCGTACACTCGAAAGGTTTGTAGCCGTTTGTGATGATGCTGGAATGAGGATCAACGTGAACAAATCGGAAGTAATGGTCATTTCCAAAAAACCCATTCAGTGCGTTCTGCATATTAGTGGAGTTCCACTGAAGCAGGTGGATAAGTTTAAGTACCTCGGGGTCTTATTCACGAGTGATGGGAAGAGCAATGCCGAGTTATCCTATAGAATTGGTCAGGCTGGATCAATTTTGAGAGGCTTGGCCAATCTGTTATAAGAAAGGCTGAACTTAGTGTTCAAGCTAAGCTATCGGTTTTTAACTCGGTGTATGTTCCAACTCTCACCTATGGTCATGAAATTTGGGTAGTGACCGAAAGAATAAGATCGCGGATACAAGCTGCCGAAATGAAGTTCCTTCGCGGTGTTGCTGGAATAACTCGTAGGAACCGAGTGCGCAACACCAGAGTACGCGAGGCGCTCAATGTTGAGCAGCTACTTCTCCGAACGGAACGATCTATGCTTCGATGGTTTGGTCACGTAGAGCGTATGCCCCCAGACTGGCTTCCAAGACGTGCCATGGTGGCAGTGGCATCAGGTAGGCGACTCCGCGGTAGGCCTAGAAATAGATGGTTGGACCAAGTCCGGCATCTCTCATGGAGCCGTCTAGGTATTCCTCCTGATGAGTTGGAGTCAATGGCGGAGGATCGAGAAGTATGGAGAGTCCTCCTGAGCATCCTACCCCCGCGACCCTCATGAAGGATTAGCGGGCCATTGAAAATGTATGTATGTATGCATGCATGTGTAGAAAAGGTTTTGCTTCTTCTTCCTATTTCGGCGAGGTTATGATCCAAAACAAGAGATTATAACCGCCCAACTTGTATGCAACCTATTCTTTTGAAAGGTATCAGGATCGACCCCCAGAAACAGGTCAAATACCTAGGTATACCACTAGACAGTAAACTCCTTTGGAAAGAACCATTGTGCAGGAACATTTTAGTAAAGGCCTGGGGTTGCAGCCCTGCCACACTGAGGTGGATGTACATAATGATAGTAAGACCCATTATCACTTACGGGGCTGTAGCATGGGTTAACCGAACAAGATTAACTACGACGAGGACATCGCTGAGCAAGGTGCAAAGATTAGCCTGCATGTGTATAACAGGTGCCATGCGAACCTGTCCCACAGCAGCACTGAAGGTGATCGTAGGTATACCTCCGCTACACATAGTGCTAGAGCGAATCGCCCAGGAGACCATATTGAGAATAAGCAAAGAGGGCATCGGGAAGGAACATGCATCGCAAATAAAAAGCGAGTAACCCTATCCAAGTCGGTGCCGCTTCTGGACTGGCCCAGAGACGATATGGTCAAGAAATACTGCTTTGAAAGAAAGTTCGAATCAAAGCTGAGCAAGCAAAAGGATTGGAACAGTGAGACCGATAAGAACCAACTCAAACAACATACAATTAAATGGTACACGGACGGATCGAAAACATCTACAGGCACTGGGGCGCGTTGGTACGGGCCCAGGACCACATACTCAGAATCACTGGGAATATTCCTCAGTATATTTCAAACAGAAGTTCACGCGATCGAAAGATGCGCGCAATTCAACCTAGACAGGAATTATCGCAGGCATGATATCGCAATACTGTCAGACAGCCAAGCCGAGATCAGATCCAAACTGGTATCGGAATGCCTCACCGGGATCAACAAACTGGTAGAGGCAAATAAAGTAACTCTCTACTGGATACCAGGTTACGTAGGAGTAGAGGAAAACGAAGCAGCTGATGAACTAGCAGGAAACGGATCAGACACACCGTTCCTTGGACCAGAGCCCTTTTGTCTTCCCCTTAAGGGAAGACTTAAGGAAACAGGAAAAGAAGAAATAGTCAAGCATTGGGACGATATCCCCCACCTAAGACAGGCGAAAGAACTTCTGGGGAAATACAACCAGAAAAGAAGTAGAACCTGCCTAAGAGTCAGCAAGAACCGACTTCGCATCTTGACGGGCATATTAACGGCAACGGCAAGGAGCACCTGAGGAAACTGGGAATATAGAGAGACGAACACTGCACATTCTGCAGGGACTTCGTAGAAACACCAGTGCCCCTTCTTATAGAATGCGAAGCACTGATCTACAAAAGGAGAAATCACTTAGGTGCATACATCTTATCAGAATTGGATCTACCTTCGCTGGATCCACTCAAGATACTCCGGTTCATAGCAGCAGCTGCACTGGAAGAAATGCTCTAGACCGAGCATATCATCGACTAGAGCCTTAGTTTGAGGGGCACAATAGATCTGTTAAAGGTCGCAGTGCACTTGCACATCACAATAACTATCTATCTATCTATCTTTTCAACCGTCTAACTTCACTACATTTCTACTGATCCGCCTGTGGTGTGTTCGTCGGTAGAAGAGGTTTTGCTTTGTTCTCCATATCTGTTGTTAGAGGAACTCCTCAAGGTGGGGTCTTATCTCCTGTTCTATGACTTATGGTCATCAATAAAATCTTGTGTAGACTTGACAGAGATGGAGTTAAGGTTGTTACGTATGCGGATGACGTGATAATACTGGTATCGGGGATGTTTTCATCCGTAATCAGTGAGGTTATGGAAGGTGCCTTGGACTTGATTAGCTCATGGGCCACTGGATGTGGACTCAGCGTCAACCCAAGAAAAACTGAACTGATACTCTTTACCACTAAAACCAAAATACCGACCATCACTCTTCCACGGCTAAACAATCATCTACTCTCCCTATCCTCCAGTGCTAATTACCTAGGTATGGTACTTGGTCCAAAACTAAGCTGGAAGCTTAACATTGAGCAGCGGGTAAAGAAGGCCTGTGTGGCTTTCTATGCCCGCAGCAAGACTTTTGGTAAGAAGTCGAGACTTGGCCCGAAGATTGTCTTATGGATGTACACTCCCGTGGTGCGTCCCATTCTTTTCTATGGATCGCTAGTCAAATTTATCAACAGGGTGCAAAGAAGTGCGGCTATAGGTTCAACGGGTGCCATGAGAATGTGTCCAACCGAAGGCTTGAACGTTATCCTGCACCTTTTACCACTCGATCCTCACATTATGCATCTATCATCATGTAGTACTGTCACGGGAAACAGGATGCTGGTGCACCAATCCTTATGGTCACGACAGTATCCTGAATCTGCTACCGCAGGATCTAGCAGCTAATCTGACCGACCTATGTGGTCGGTGAACTTTAAAAATGACGTCACGGTCAGGTTCCCAACCAGGGTGGGATGCGAAACTGGCGAACTGACCAATGAGTTCGAAACAACAATCTTCACCGACGGTTCAAAAATGAACTGCGTGGTAGGGGCGGGGATATTCTCTGATTCCCTGCATATTTCCAGGTATTACCGGCTTCCTGATTCGTGCAGTGTCTTCCAGGCGGAAGTTTTTGCTGTACGTTAGGCCTGGTGCCTACTTAAGCAAACCTCTACACCCCTAAATACCATTGCCTGTCCGCTATCAAGGCTATAGCATCTGCCACTACATTCTTGAGGCTATTAGAGTAGTACAAAAATGAACTCGCCTCGCTAGGTCATCGGTTAAGAATCTGTCTCCTTTGGGTTCCGGGTCACAGCAACATTGAGGGAAATGAGCGAGTTGATGAACTCGCAGGGCAGGGATCTGCCCTTGATGCTCCCAGCAAAGGCGGTGAATGTCTCGTGGGGGGCCCTTAAGGAAGCATTTTCGCACATTATCTGCTAAAGGCTGATAGCAGATGGCAGGGGATGAGGAACTGTGTCATCTCCAGGCAGATGTGGCCCAAATACTTCCGTGCAGATATCGCAAGAGTTCTGGCAGTTACAATATTACTGGCCATTGCCCCATCGGGGTTCATGCGGGCAGAATAGGTATTCTTTTTAATGTTCACTGTCGCAGTTGCAATACTGCTAATGAGAAAGAAATTATCTTGCACTTCCTTTGTAAGTGTTCGACTCTAGGCAAGGCCAGACAGCTCACATTGGGTAAACCGTTTTTTACAACCTGATAGAATTATCGGGGATAAGCGTTGGGGACATTTTTAGTTTCCTCAATGCAACGGAGTGGATTTGAATAATCTTTACTCTTTCTCCCTTTCCCTACAACCCACACACCTTTCACATCCGTCTAGGTCACTTGAGTTTTGGTATTAAAACGGCACTTTTTGTGCTAATTATGTATCAGCATTGTTTGCTGTTACAACCGCTTCTACCTACCTATCCTACCTATCTACCTATTGTAAATCCTTTGAGAGATCAATGGAGTGTAAGTTTTAATGCATTTAAAACAAACCGTACCTACTTTTCGTTAGTTTTCCAGGAATTACGTATTTACAGTCCCGACCACCACGTGTAAATCTTCAAACTTCTAGCATTGCATCACACTTCGACAACTTTAAGTTAATTGCGGAATTCTTATTTCAATCCTTCTCTCCTTAAACTGTGTAGCAGACAAATCAAGTCTTTACTTCAGATGACGATGCTCTCACTCTCTATGCCTTAACTACTCTGCTTTGTATTTTATGATCCTTTGAAATAACTCATAACTCTGTACTACCCTCAACCATCCTAAAGCTATACCACACAACAATGAATGCAAATAATTATTCGCACAAGCCCCCCAATCAGCTCACCCGCCTCCCAATTCTAATCATAATTAGAAACTCAGCACCAAGCACACTACGGCCAGCATCCCACAATTAATTCACGCTGTGACCACACTAACTCAGATCCAGTAGTCCCCCATCCCACTTCTAACATTTTCACTCCTCTATACAAAATGAAAAACACTTACACAACTTCAGCCTCTGTGCATGACGAGCAAAAAAAAAAGTATAAACATCCTTTAAGTGCTAAAGTCCTAAATTTTTTCCCTACTCACTCTAGAGGGAGTGGAAAAAAACTGCCAGAAACTTTTACCTAAAACTACTTTCAGGCCCAGAGAGCTTAAAAAAAAAAAAAAAAAACTAGGGAAACGAAATTTATTTCCAAATTTATTATTTTCTCCACCACCACGCAACTTTCTGTATTACACTTGTTTTCAAAAAAAAGAAAAAAAAAAAATTGAAAAAGGAAAGTAAAAGTAAAGTTTCACATCTTCACGTCCATCTCTGACCAAAGCCAGAACCTAAGCACAGTCCCAATGCCAGTGCCAGAAGCCATCCTAAAGTTGATAGGAAAAAACCTACAAGAAAAAGTATCTGCACACAAACATCTACGAGTACCTACTATATAGGATTGCTACTGCTGTTGGAAACTGTCGACCATCCCGAATGGAGATAATGGGTTCGAAAAGGGTGGCTGGCGCGCGGTTGGTTGTAGCTGGATGGTGGTAGTAGTTGATCGCTCATGTGGTACACAGACCAAAGGAAGCAACATACAACAAAAAAAAAATGTAATTTTCATCTAATTTTTTGTATTTTCATTTTCTCCTCTCTTTTCCAGCTTCTTAACAAAAAAAAAAAAAAAAAAAAAAAAATAAGAAATTTCTTTTCTGACCTTAGGAGAAAATTAGAAAGAAGGCAATGTATGTGCGTCGTCGTCTTTTTTTCCCTTTTCCCGTTTCTACCCTCCCCCACCCCAAAACCACCTCCGAATGAAGTTGGGTGGGCGAACACATGTGGGTAGTGGCGGCTGGTTAGTTAAAAAGAAAAATCTAACTGGTGACGGTTCTGACGGGTGACTGGGTGGTGTATTCTCTCGTTACCCGAATAGGGATGAAGCGAAAGTATAAAGTACTATAAATTGTATATACACATGCACGCACACATATGCCTATACACTTTGAAGTTAAATAGTGCTGCTCAAGGAGTGGGAGGTAAGGATAAAAGAAGTGTTGCAAATCGAAGGGATGTGTGAAGGCTGAAAATCAAAAGTTAGAAAGGGAATCTTCTCCATTGCTGTTGGGGATTAATACGAATTTCTACCTCTTCTTCTTGTTTCATCATCGATGGATCCTTTTCCTAGTCGTATTTTTTTTTTGTTTTCATTATTGAAAATCAATAAGAAAATTGGGCCTCCTTAGAGGGAGGAGTGCAGAGCAAATGTAATATGAAGTTTAGAGGTTTATCCCACCCATACTTCCACTCGCTTGTCAGCAACGAAGGACATTTTGATGAACCGACTATTCTCATTACAACATCGAGTGGCGATGGGCTGTCTTTGTTTTCAAGAAAGGATGAACAAAAAAAAAAATCAACCAACGCGATGATAATACACACTCATCCCTAGAAGAAGAAGGACTTAGCCATCAGGAGGTGCTGTCAAATGTGAAATCAAACTCAATGAAGTGATGAGAAACATATCCTTCGTCTTACTCCACTCACTGCGTCTTCATTTTTCTTTCCAATTATTATTTATATTTCGTTGTTGTTGTATTTGCCTCTTCTCCTTTCGATTTTTCGTTATATTTTTACTCCGACTATATAAAATGTTTATATTTGTGTGTATCATCGTCTGATTGTGATATAAATTAATGTATGTATGTAAGATACTTGTACATACGTACAAGTGTGTACTACGATAGATATAGGGGAGAGAGAAAGAAAAATTCGGCTTTTTATTCGTTAGATAATATTTAATAGAAAATTTTTATTATACGAACACACATAATTTACACACACCACCATATGTGTACGTATGCGTATGAGAGTGTGCGAAAAAGTCTCTGATTATTTCCTTCGCATAATATTAATAATCACCAAGAGTGGCGAAAAAAAAAAAAAAACATACGAAGAAAAATTAAGAAGAAGAGATGTATATCTTTTGTGCCAGCAACACCATTATCTTGCAGATACTACACCTCGCCTTCGGTTAAGGATGTCCGTTAAAGGACAATCAAGCGTTCGTGTCGAGGTGGGTGGTGTAGAGTGTGGGAGACCGTGAAAAGGAGCACAACTCTTGAGTAGACAACGACTACACAACGATATGGGGTTGACTTTTTGCAAATAAGCAGAATGAGGGGATGGATGTGTGCAATTTTTATTTAGATTCAATATAAATGAGTGACTCTGCTTATTCCCCCAAACGAGCTCTATACTTTCATTTGTATGTGGAAAATGGATGGATTTTCAATGATGACCAAAAAGAATATGGCAATTTATTTTGGTTATTCTTCGGTTCGTTTGGTGTCATTTAATATCTTTTGTTGGATCGGTTTGGGGGTGAAATTTAATGAGAGAAAGAGAGACAGAAAGGACTTTCATTAGAGAGTATCCATGTCGTTGGGGTGGAATTTTGTGTAAATTACTTTTGCACATGCTTAATGAAGTTGAATTGTTTTTTTTTTTTGTTTTCTCTTCTGTGCTGTTCTTATTGCGAATTTTGTTTAGATTGGAAAGAAATAATTAAGACTTTCGATGGAAATCAAAAAAAAAAAAAATAATTGGTAATGGTACTTCTTGGGTACATATTTGATTTTAAGTCTAGTGAAAGTGACTGTTTAGATGAAGCATAATGTACTCTTTAAAAGTTGTGTATTTTAAACAGCAAGCCTAAAATGTCTACATAAGACTACACACTTTCCGATTCGGTGATTCTCTTTTCAAGAATTGCAAGCACATCTTCATCTCTCAAACTCTACCGTGTACATTACTACACTACATTTCCAAAAAAAAAAAGAAAAAATAGCTCTAGAAATAGCATCTCCGAATAGACGGTTGTTAGGAGCTATCACAGCCAACAATCTTGTATGCAGCTCTGTTAGTCTATTTCTTTAATTTCTCCTTGTCATGGAAGGAACCCGACTTAAGTTCCTATCTAAGCAAGGAAGAATAAAAAAACGACAGAACGCTTAGCAAGCGATTCATAACTGTGTACGTCGATGGATCAAAAATGTCAATAGGTGTAGGCTCAGGCATCTTCTCTGAACCGCTTGGTATCTCCATGCCAGTCCGGCTTCCTAACTGCAGCAACGTTTTCCAGGCAGCGGTCATAGCAGTGACAATAGCAGCCCGTGAGACTGTGATGAGGGCAATACCACGAGAGTATATCATCTTTTCATTGACAGCCAGGCAGCGATAAAGGCAATAGAAATAAAATCGAAGCTTATGCAGTGCTGTAGAGAAGAGCTCAAGGTTCTTGAACACAGTACAAGGTAAAGATCTGTTGGGTCCCTGGTCATGAAGGCATACTAGGCAATGAGAAAGCCGACGAACTGGCTAGAGGAGGCTCAGCACTAAACTCGGACCAAGCCGACCCCTTAGTGTACGTCCCGCCTTGTACACTCAAACTTGAAGCAGGCAAACAACAAGTGGACCTCTTTAGATACTTGTGTCACCACGATATGGGCAGGTGCACTGGCGACAAATGAGTACAGGAAGAAGCTATCATCAGCTCACAGGCTCTGCGCAATCAGAGTGATCAGCGGCTTCCGAACTATCTCCGACGATGCAGCCTGCGTTTTAGCTGCGATGGTCCCAATCGACATCCTCGCTGAAGAGATGCAGAGGGTATACCTTAGACGTCCCTCGAACCGGCAAGAGGCAAAAAGGATTAAGGAGGAGGAAAGGGCAGCATCAGCAACGCTGTGGCAAACCAGGTGGAACAGCTCTACCAAAGGCAGGTGGACCCACAAGCTCATTCCCACTATAAAATTATGGACAGAGACAGCGAGGGGGAACTTTAACTACCACCTCACACAGTTCCTGTCTGGAAACGGTGGCTACCGGAAATATCTCCATAGATTTGGATACGATAGTTCGCCTTACTTGCTTACTTAGGTGGCGCTACAGTTCGGGGTGAACCTGGGCCTCAACCAACAAGCCTCTCCATTTAGCTCGGTGTTTAGCTAGTTGCCTCCAGTTGCGCACTCCAAGTTGGTCGAGGTCCCCTTGAACTTGTGCGCGCCACCTACGGCGATGATTCCCTCTACTGCGTCGTCCCTCTGGGTTAGATAGACGATAGTTCGCCCCTATGTCCAATATGTCCAAACGAAGAGGAGGCCGCGGAGCATGCAGTGTTCTACTGCAGACGCTTTGCAGAAGACAGAGCAAACCTGCCAAGTCCAGAGAATCTTGTAAGTCACATGACACGATCAGAGGGCGAGTGGATGGAGATCTGCTCATTCATAGTATGTGTGCAGAATGCGCTGCGAAGAACAGAAGCCCTAAGAAGAGCCCAAGAGGCGGCCTCGGAGACTAGAGCATAATTGCTAACCAGCCCGCTAACTCGAAGATTGTAAATGAACAGAAGAAGAAACTATCATTGCAACCTCCGGTCAAATTAGTCTCCCTTGGAAATTTACGACTAGAAACGACAACTGGGTGATATGGCACAGGACCGTGAATTCAAGAGGCCTTTTGTAGTGCTTAAATTACTTAACACCTGTTGTGCTCCGTGACTCTCCTTTGAGACTTTTAGCTACCAGCCTGGCTTCCTGTCATTTGAGTGGGTACTACACCAATGCTTTCCACAACAGGAGGATTTACTTTGCAAGCCAAAATTGTAAAATGTCCGTACATTTCACTAAGTCTACCGTCGGTGACCCGCTGATTACGGATTAACTCAAGATGGAAAGAATATTTCTCAACAGTGCTCTAAAACTCTTATACGACAGCGTTACGATCTCGGATTCAGAAGAACCTTCCGAAGCAATAAATTCCGGAATACACACCAAATACACATAGTACCTTCCAGCATCACAGAGATAATAGCAGCGATTAAATCTCCCCTGTCGAGCTCTTCCAAGAGGCGGCAAATGCGTACGCAGAATTATTCCACCTGCATATACGGAGTGCATGCGAAGGAAAATTACCAATTTTCACAGGAGTGGAAATGAGGAAATATCACCAACATTCCAAAATAAGATAACTTGATGGAGTGCGGGAACTGAAGAGGCATATGTGTGTTGCCGGCCATAGCCAAGGCAATAGGTAGACAAATTTTGAAAGCAATGAAAAACCATTTTTTAGGCATCCCAGAAAAACTTCCAGCTGTGAAGTGGAAAGGTTATGATCTCTTGAGTTCAGATCCTAACTTTGCCGAAATAGGAAGAGGAAGAAAAACTCGCAACTATTGTAAAGGCTATATATAAGGGGCATGAGCGCCAGTTTTGCACAACGGTCAGGTGTCGGAGGACTTTGAAGCCAAAGCAGAGTAGGACAGGGATGCATATTTTTACCACCGTTGCTCTTAGTGGTCACCAGTGATGTACTTCGGCCAGCCCTGACTAAAGGATACCGCGGAATCAATTAAGTTTTTTTTTTTTTTTTTTTTAAACAAATTGGTGAGTGTAGGCACTGCGACCAGAGAGATGAAAGCAATAATTACGGCTGCGGAGGAGTTTCTTAGGAGATATGACCTCCCTAAAGAAAAAGCTTCTCCTGAGACTACAGAGAGCTATACACTCACATAGCATGTGCCCCGTGGTTTCGTCCTCCTCCTCTAGGCAGAGGCGGAAAATGATGTCCTTCGAGATTCTCATTTTGTTGAGGTGGTACAGTACTTGACAGTGACCGGTAAGTAAGCTCACAGGCCTTCTTAAGTCGTTTCTGCTGTATTTAGGGATATCAGCTGTCTTTTTTTTTTTGGAAGGTTGGACAGCTCTTTTAGCTTGTCTGAGACCTTGGGAGTTATTCCAGTGAGAAATGCACATGTTGCATTCCCAACTGTTTAGGGTAAATTTAAAGACAGAATCAGATATTCCGCAAAAGGGTTCGGGTTCAGTTCGGAGCCTTTTCTGGCTAGCAGATCTGCAGTTTCGTTGCCTACATTACCCGGTATCCACCATAATTTTACTTTATTGCATCGGGCCAAGTTTTGTAAATTATCGAAGCAGCTCCGAACTGATTTTGAACTGATCACGTGGGAGATCAGTGCTTTAAGCGCCGCTTGGCTGTTGGTGAGTATGTGGATAGCGGCACCTTTGATGTCTGAGTGCAAGTTTATACTAGCGCAAGTCTCGATAACGTAAAGCTCGGCCTGGAAAACACTAATGGGCTATGACATCTTTTTTAAAACACCTAAACTATGCCGACGATGTTTGCCTACTTTCACATAGGATATTGGACCTGCATTTAATGGTCCAGAAAAATATAAAAAAACAAAAAACCTCTTCACTTCAAATTCCCACGCTCAACTCAACATTGCCGGACATCCAGTCGAGAAACTTGACAATTTTCTATACCAAGGAAGTATAGACTCGGCCGACCATGGTGGCACCGAACTGGATGTGTGCAGCATAATCATCAAAGCAAAGGTTGCATTCGATACGCTATCGGCAATCTAAAGAATCAATGTTTTCAGCACAAGAACTAAGGTGCGACTGTTTTGCTCTAACGTCGAATTATTTCTGCTGTATGGGTGTAGTACATGCAAGATGACTACCACACCCACTCGCAAGCTGAAAACTTTCATCAACCGATGATTACTAATAATTCCAAGGATTTTTTTAGCCCAGTCGTATCTCCAATGAACAGTTTTATCAGAGATCGGGCTGCAACCTATAGGCATCATTGTACGGAGGAGAAAGTGGTAGTTGATCGATCAGACCTTACGGCGCGAAGGTAAAATATGCTATGCAGTGGAATTCTTTTACTCAGTCTGGCAGAAAAGTGGGTGGTCCTAAGAAAACTGGCACAGCTAAAGAGGAATCGAGGTCTTTAGGTATGAGCTGGAGAAAGCTCAAACGCATTGCAGAACTAATAAGAAGATGGTGTACAGGAACTGTCGGCGCCCTATGCTCTCTAGGAGTGAAACGATTAAAGTAAGTAGGTAAGTACTATCGGTAAACTTGCTAAGAGAGAGCTCATTAATGACAACGAGATGATCTCATTATTATGGTATGGACTTAAGGATTGCAAATGTCTGATGAGTAATAGACTGAAGGGTAGAAGAAGACTTTTAACGCTCGCCATCCGCACCGTTGATGGCTCACATCAACTGACAGATTCTGTGTCATTTCTGGCATCACTTACGAACATGCCCATCTAATGATCTACTAATGATTTAAATAGGCGAACCCCACAGGCGGATCAGTAGAAATGCGGTGAAGTGGGAGGGTTGTGATCCCTTACTTTCGGATCATAACCTCGCTGATAAAAGGAAGAAGAAGAAGAAGAAGAAGAATGATTTAAAAGGAGACCTGACCTTGTACGTAATAAGCTTATGTACATGCATATTTACTCAGACGGTAGGAAAACCGAGAGTGAATACGAATCAGAGCTTTCACCTACAAAGAAAATTCCAACATGTCCCTTAGCCCCCTCAGATGTCTTTGAACTAAGCAATTCAACGTTCCTCATAATCTATTAATATTTTCCAACTCCTCTACATTTTTTCATCCCTCAATCAAGTATTACATGATTACCTCCTCCATTTTACCATACAAATTGCTCCATCCTTGCGTACAGAGGAAATCTCCTTAGTCGGTTCACGTGCCATCCAAGTAAATTGAGCGGGGTAGACTTGTAAGATCTGGTAAATCCACCTCATTTTTAATTTTCCATTCCAAATGAATGTTTATCCATCATCGGATATTGCCTCAATTTGCCTTACGGTCGATGGGATACTTCTTCTTAGGCACATACCATTAAACTCCAACCCCTCTTCTACATATGTATACAGAAGCAATCCTTTCAGCAGTTTGTATCTTATTACAAAATTGCTCGCTTTTTCCACAAATGCTAAAATGTCTACAGCTTATCAAATACAAATTGATAGTCTATACCATAGGCTCTATAGGTTAAAAAAAAACCGTTGAAGGGTTCCATAAATCACAAGAATATATGTACTAACTAAAAACTCAATTATCCCCATCCCAACAAAAGTAAAAAATCAATAGTATCCCTATCCCCAATTCTCATTCAATCTAATCACCTGAAATTATTACAACAAAAAAAAAATCCAACCTAAAAGTGGAATAAATTATAAACAAAAAAAAAATGGAAAAACACATTTTGATACCATTAACGCAAGCCCCTCGATAGGTTCTAGGTATAGTGTCCCATTTCGGTATGTTCGTCATTCTAAAAACCATATACCTAGAGCCATTCCACACTATCAGTGTAATAAGTAAAAATAAATGTGTGTGGCACCTGCTCTTGTAGATAAACCCCCCGTGCAATTAGAAAACAAAATTTTTCCTTTTTTTTTTCTTTTGACAAATACCAAACGAAACTGAAATTTAATTCAGTGAAAGAGAATAAACTACACATACTCGCACTTTACTCACACAGATACGGAAAAATAAAGTTTTATAAGCCACCCCCTCCATCAGCGTCATCATCATCATTGGCACCATCAAAGGTGCAATCAAAATAATGGTGCGTGATTCGAAAATTTCACTTTCCAACAGGCAGGCCGGTCAGAGCGGCACAAACAATGTAAATTATTTTTATTTGAATTTGTTATCCTTTTTCTTCCTTTTTTCAGTTCGGTTCAGTTCATTGAAGGGTGGAATTTGTCCATTTATTTAAATTGCTTTGTGTGTCATGTATGTAAAATATGAATTATGATCTCGGAAAGGCGTGCATATGGCACACACGTATGTGCGGTGTGTCCTGACTCCTGACAGTGGTGCGTAGTTTTGTCGTAGTCACTGTTAACAATGGGGGTGGAAATCGATTACAAGTTTTTTTTTTTTTTTTCTTTCAATAGGAATTGAAATTTTTCGTGACATGAATTGAAGTGTTGAATTTTAAAAGGCGGTTAGAGCTGTCAAGGGTGGGACAAGGGAGTATGTGATTATGTCACGTGAAATGACAGTTTTTGCCCTAATATCGAGAAATGTCTGTTCTCTGGCTAAGTCGCATATTTGTATGATGTACATATATATGTACATAAGTCATTAAATTAAAGATAGTCACTTTAAGTCGTCGTAATTAAGCGATGGCCACACAGAAATTGGTTGGGCGGCAAGAGCACATCACCCGGCCGTTCACCGCAACGGATGACTGTTAGCAGAGGCTAAATAGAGCGCGATTTCCAAAAGGAAAAACAACATGTCCTGCTATGATAACAAGAAATATATCCACTTCCATCCTCAAACACAGATTGCGTTCTTGTCGTCGCAGCTCATCACTCCTTCGCCGCCGATATTGGGGAGCGCATTTCCTTGATAAGTTGCAGCAGTGCTACAAGGAATGATTGAAGGAGTTAAACCTGTGGCGATGATAAATGGAAATTCCACGACACTACCACCACACTAGCAGCAGCAGGAAGCAATTCAATAAAGCCAAACGAACAAGGCTACCACTGGACTGGGAGATCTACAAAGAAAGTCTGAAGAACTTCAAAATAGAGGTTCGGAAAGCTAGACGCAGATCCTGGCGCGGTTTTTGTCAGAGCATTGACAACACGTCTCAATCCTCTAGACTGCGAAAAGTCCTCTCCAAAACTCCAACTATACCTAGTGTCCTCATGAATCCCAATGGATCCTGGGCGGAATCGGACGAAGCATCGCTCAACGTGCTCATGGACACTCACTTCCCCGGCTGCACGCCTACCCCCAACGATGATCGCGCCCTGGTAAATGCTGCACGCCCACAGGCACCTCCTCATCTTATCAGCGAAGATAAGTTGAAATGGGCAGTAAACAGTTTCGAACCATTCAAATCCCCGGGACCGGATGGTATTTTTCCAGCCCAGATTCAGACGGCCTTCAGTATAGTATGGCAGTATCTCTCCTGTATACTGAAGGCTTGTCTTGAGCTCGGAACAACACCAACTGCCTGGACCGAGGTAAGAGTGGTCTTTATACCCAAAGCAGGCAAGACATCGCACACCCTCCCAAAGGACCTTAGACCTACTAGTCTAACATCCTTCCTTCTCAAGATTCTGGAAAGAATCCTGGACCTACACATCAAGGCCACTATTGATAGCACCCTACTATCCACGTCACAGCACGCCTACCAAAAAGGTAAGTCTGTCGAAACGGCTTTGCACTCCATCATTCACCCTATCGAAAAATCACTCTCAACCAAAGAGTTCACTCTAGTGTCATTTCTAGACATAGAGGGAGCCTTCAACAACGTTGAAACAAATTCGATTACCAGTGCCTTACTTGGGCTCAACATCTGCGAACCCATCTGTTGTTTCATAGAACACATTCTAAAGAACGGGGTAATAACAGCATCATTCGGAAGTAGTACTGTCAAGCGACATACACATCGAGGCACCCCTCAAGGGGGTGTACTGTCTCCACTATTGTGGAACTTGGTGCTCAACGAGGCCCTTCTAAAAATCGAAAAAACTGGATGCAATGTTATTGCCTATGCAGATGATGTCGCCATTCTAACAACAGGCAAATACCCGCAGACGCCCGTTAACTCGACGAAGACCGAGCTAGTTCTATTCACAAGAAAACACAAGCTACCTGACTTCACTCCGCCCAAGATAAGGGGATCCACCCTCAAGCTTTCAAATAGTGCTAGCTATTTAGGCCTAAAGCTTGACCGCAAGCTAATTTGGAAAGAGAATGTCGTCGAACGGGCCAGGAAATCGCTGGCCGCTCTATACATCTGCAAGAAAGCAGTAGGCTCCACCTGGGGCCTTAAACCAAGCATCATGCACTGGCTATACACGTCGGTCATTAAACCGATTCTCATGTATGGAGTATTGGTATGGTGGCCCGCCTTGGAGAAGAAATCCATAATGGAAAAAACTCAGCGAGTTGCATGTCTCAGTATTACCGGTGCACTGAGAACTTCTCCCACAGCGGCGCTCCAAACCATGCTCCACCTGCTTCCGATTGACATCGTCAGTAAACAATTGGCTGTCAGCTCGGCAATAAGACTGAGAGGCTCCAAGCAGTGGAAGGAGCAACACACGGGACATGCCAATATACTTTCGATGCACCGTCATCTTCCCAATTCCACTGACCATCTGCCCACTGAATATGATTTTGACAAGGGCTACACGCACTCGATACCGGACAGAAGTGAGTGGACGCAACGCAATGCCCTTTACAACGAATCGCTGTCAATCTTCAGGGATGGGTCCAAAACCAAGGACGGAGTCGGTGCCGGAATTTTCTCGGAAGATCTGGACATACACCTCTCCTTTAACCTTCCAGACTACTGCAGCGTTTTTCAAGCCGAAATCACCGCAGTTCGCAAAGCTGCTGACTGGCTGGCGGCTAGCACACTATCAACACCTTATATTGTTATTTATGTCGACAGTCAGGCAGCCATCAAATCTCTCGCATCCAGCACTACGAGATCTAAGGCAGTGAAAGACTGTCGCATATCTCCTAACGAGATGGCTGGTCAGTACAACCTCACCCTTTGCTGGGTACCAGGTCACTGTGACATACCGGGGAATTATGCAGCCGACGAACTAGCACGACAAGGCTCCTCTGGTACAGATAGCATAAGCATCACCGACATCGAAGCGCCAGCGTCTTATGTTAAGTACCTCATTCAAATTGATGCCGAGAAAGTAGCCAATCATCGATGGCAACATCTAGACCAATGTCATACCGCCAGACAGCTCTGGCCGATACTCAATAAATCCAGGTCCATCGGACTCTTGAAGCACAAGAGAGGAGCCCTCTCAAAAATAACAAATGTCCTCACTGGACACTGCGTCATAGGAAGACATGCCCAGAGATTAGGTATCCCTCATATCGACTTCTGCAGAAGCTGCAGAGATGAAGAGGAAGAAGAGACCATCAGTCATCTCCTGTGCGCCTGTCCTGCGCTCGCCAACATCAGGAAGGCCACTCTGGGTGAATACTTCTACAATGATCTTAATGATCTCGGCAACGCCTGCACGGCTAAAATTCTAGACTTCATTCAACGAAGCAGATGGTTCCAAGAGTAAGAGGGTGACCCACCCGCCTTACACATCGGCAGTACAATGGACCTACTTTCTGGTCTAAGTACATCCTCATCGAGGGCCGATCCTAGCCTAACCTAACCTAACCACCACACTAACCCAATTCTGAGACGGGAAATCGTATCAGAGTTATTCCCTTGCCAGCGAGAGATTATGCTATTCAAGAAACTGCAGTAAAGTCGGCATTCTACAACACCCATTAGGTCCTAGATGCATATACACAGCAGATTCGGAGACAAAAAGAAACGTATACGCTTCGTAAAAAATGTTTAAAACCTGTCGGTTTTAGTCAAAAGCAATAATGTCAGAGGGGCTCAGAGTCTATAGCCACATCATAGTTTCGCAATCGAGTATAATATGGGGATTTTATATATTAATACGTGAACACGAAACTTATATTACGTTCTTTTAGTATTTAGTATAAAAGGAGGGGGATGAAACTTATATCATTCGAAAAGAACTGCGCCATAGATGTGCAGAAAAAATAAATCATATGCGTATGTAACCGTTAAGTTAGGTTAAATTCCCTCGGTCGAATTTCGACCACACGCGAAACTAATTATAATAGATACACGGCTTTCCTATACAGAAAATTTGCAGCGCTGTAGTCCTGTATACAGTACTAGTTTGAACCAATGCACTAAAAGTAGAGACATACGAGTATGAGCGAAGAGCACATTCTGTCTACCGACGATGATATACAAAGTGTGCACGTTCTATTTAACACAAATTAAAGATATATGTACATAGTCATCATAGAGCAGTCACCACAGAGCACGATTAAGGGCGCACCAAAGTTGGAACGCATGGTGAAAAAAAACATGGTTCCTACCGCCTGATACCGAAGGTACAGTTGTGGGAAAGGCGAACGATTTTAGGTTGGGTTACCTTAGATGGGTACCCTAAACAACAGCTAGGGCATACTTAGACCAAAGGATATGTTTATTGTGATGCCATAGTAGAAAGACACCTGGTCCCCCGGCACTCCACAGCACCTTTTAATTATGAGAGATTGGTACCCTTTACTTTTGAATCCATCCATGCATTGCGACGCGTTTATTTTCATTTAATGGAACCAGTTAGCCTTAATGCAAATCTGCTGCTCATAGATAAATCTAGACCTGACAGGTCGTCAAAGACGCTGGAAAAGAGCTTGTCTACGATTTTCCTTCTTAAGGTGGATAGGGCAATATTGCCTAAAACGCAATATTACCTCGACCTCAGTTTTGATCCCGTTACGTCCCATCCACTTTGAGAGCGCGTTGAATGTTTGTTTATTATAAATATTTTTCCTTTGTTCCAGAGCTGTAAGCTGTCGAAACACGCAAAAGTTCAGCTCATCTCAACTTTTGCCTCGGGTTAGAGTGTCGTTACGTAGCATAACGTTTTTCTTTACGAATGGAAAACGTGAGGTCGAGGTGGAAGCGACATTGTGATAGGATACATTAAGTTCCTATAGTTTAACTCATATACGTCAGGGGAAGTGAGGTCCAGGCGCTATTATGGTTCAGGCATATAGATGATGGGTTATCGTGTTCTCTTCCTTCTCCGTTCTACAACGTTGATGAGAACGCTCAACCTTCTGGTATGTCTTCGTATCAGGCAATATCTCGTGAGGGATCAGATTTTAGAACTGATACTTCCCCTACCTATTGAGATTAATCTGTTTGTCTTTCTAAGGTCCAGGTCTGTCCAGGCTTGTCTAGAAGAGAGACAGGTGTCTCTCGGGAAACGCGAGAGGCGGATCATACTTGTTTATTAAAGGCTGCATCGAACAATCCGAAGACCTAAAGATAGAGCTTGGAACTTTGCAACTGTGCACAATTAGAGTTCAAAATAGTCAGCGTACTCTTAAAATCTCATCTATCTACAACGTTCCACCGCGTTCCGCGCTTGAAAAATAATGATTTTACAAACTGGTTTTAAATCGCTGAAACCTAATTTCATTATTGGCGGCGATTTTAATGCAAAGCACACGTTCTGGGGCTCAAGAGACAGCTCGAAAAAATGTAGAATGCTCTATGAGGCAGGTGTGGAGTACAATTGTGATTTTCATTCGACGGGTAAACTGACTTACTAGCCGACTGATACTTCGAAAATACCTGACCTGATTGATTTTTCATTGTGAAAGGAATATTTACCAACTATATAAAAGTTAAAGAGAGCTTTGATCTGTGGTCTGATCATTCCCCAGTTATTTTGACATTGAGCGAAAAACTAGCATATAACCTAGAGCCAGCGAGATTAACTGGTAGAACAACTAACTGGGAAGGGTTTAGGATAATGTTAAGCTGAGTGTTCCACTTACGACACCTTATGAACTTGAGGTTGAAGCTGATCGCTTCGTTGAGATCGTACAGCTCGCCTCTTGGAATAATACGCCCAATCCAAGGAAAATGTCTGACAAATACGGTTTACGATATCCTCCGGAAATAAGAGAATTGGTCAAGGAAAAAAGAAAAGCACATAAATAATGGCAACAGATTCGTACTCCGCACCATTAAGCACACTTGAATCGTCTGTACAATTCGTTGAAGAAGACTATTAAGGATTTTAAAAATCGTGCGATAGGCTCTTACCTTGAAAGCTTAACAGAGTAAAAGGCACCAAAAGGCCAAAACTCCCCGCGCCGCCAATTAAATTAAATCAAAATGAATGGGCAAGGGAAGATAAAAAAAAAAACGGACGTCTTTGCGGCCCACCTGGAAGAAACCTTTAAATCGTACGATGGTCAAGTGGTTAACGACAACATCAATAGGCTGAATTTCCCATCTGACGATTTAACATTCACAAGTGCAGCGATAAGGGAACTCAAACATTAGATGGAGAATCTAAAACCTAAGGAAACTCCTGGTTATGATTTGATCATCGCAGAAATTCTCAAAGCTTTACCTAGAAAAGCATTGATTAAGCTTCTCCATATCTCTCACAAAACACGTGTCGAGCCAATGGAAAGTTGCGGAAGTTATAATGGTTTTAAAACCTTCGCTTCTTCCAGTCATATCCAACATTTTCGAGACGATATTACTAAGACGTCTCCAACTGGTTATAGAAGAAAATAATTTTATCCCTGACCACCAGTTTGGGTTCAGAAGTAACCGTTCGACGATTGACCAGGTGCAGAGAATTACTGACGGAATCGAGAATGCACTTGAAGAAGAAAAGATATGCTCTGGCGTATTTCCTGACGCCTCACAAGCTTTTGATAAGGTGTGGCATGATGGCTTCAAATGCAAACTACGACAAGTTCTCCTTGTATGCCTATACGACATTCTAGAATCATATCTCGGGAATAGACTCTTCCGTGTTATGCATGGAGCTCAAAGAAATTTCGGCCGGCGTACCGCAAGGAAGCGTTCTTGTGCCGCTTTTCTATCTGTTATATACTCGTGATATACCGAAAGAAGATGGGATTATCCTTGCTACGTTTGCCGATGACACCCATAACCTAGTAGGTAAAACAATCAAAGAAATGACTGCAAAACGCACTGAGTAAAGCAAATGAATGGGCGAGGGACTGGCGGATCGCCTTCAATGAATCTAAATCTGTTCACGTGAATTTCACTTATAAGAAAGCCAATGACTTGCCATTTTTTTCTAAACTTGGCCCGAATACCTTTTGCAAACGACGCCAAATTCAGACTTTTATCCAAGCAAGTGCTAAAGCCAGTGTAAACCCACGGTCTACAACTTTGAGGTTGTACCAAGAAATCAAATTTAATAAACTATTCAAAAAAGGCTGGTCAAACGGTAGTGCATGCGATCATATGAAAACACAAGCGTTTTCACTCAGCTGAGGCCTACCAACTCCTACTCTCAACCTCCACGCGGTGACAGCCGGGTGCCTAGTACCTTAATCCAAGAAATGGGTAACCAACCCCGTTTGGAGGATTCTTGGCGGCAGCAGATGAGAGAGGGGGGGAAGAGTGTTCTCTCACTAGAGCACTTCTTCCTGTTCCAGGCGGCAGCGGACGGAGTCAACGGTGGCGTCTATAGTTCCAGTCAGGTTGAACTTAGTGAATACCTTGCGCGAGATGCTTCGACGTATTCGGATCACAGGTCGGTAAGGAATTTCCAATGTTGGTCAGGACATTGGAATAGAGATGGTGGCGGAGGAGCCCTTAATGGGCCAACGGCTCAGCGCTCATCTCCCGTAGGGGACCACTGGCACCGGTGTACCCGGCCCCTCGTCCTAGGGGAATAATTAAGGAACTGGCTCTCCAGGTTGGGGGTTGTGCCGTCGGGGTAACTTCCCTACCACGTAAAAAACATATGGTTCCGAAGCAACCAAAAGCCTCGGATAAGGATGACTCAACTAATGACGACCCCAGCAAACGAAATAAGGACAACGACCTTCGGATCTGTACGTGGAATGTTCTGTCCCTTTACAGACCACGTGCAGCCGAACAACTAGCAGAGGCCCTAGACTGCTATAAAGCAGATATTACCGCCATCCAGGAAGTGCGATGGGATGGGCCGGGCAAAAAGAGGATGAAAAACTGTGACATCTTTGGCAAATGGGGGTGATAGTTCCTCTTTTTAAAAAAGGGGGACAAAAGAGATTGCGCGAACTATAGGGGTATATCTCTTTTAAGTCTTCCTGGAAAAGTCTTCGCTAAAGCGCTAGAAACGCGTTCCAGAGCTGTGGTTGAGGACAGTTTGGGGGATGAGCAGTGCGGGTTTCGTCTCGGTAGAAGCACAACCCACCAGTTATTCACTCTCAGAATGGTTCTTGAGAAAGCCTGGGAGTATGCCAAACCTGTCTACACTTGTTTTGTAGATTTGGAAAAAGCATATGATAGGGCAAACGTTCGTTAATAGGTGTCTGCGCAATATCTTAAGGATTTTCTGGCCCAACCGTATCTCTAACGAACACCTTTACGAGAGAACGGGTCAGGAACCAATAGGCACAACTATCCACTAAGTGGCAGTGGATTGGTCACACGTTCCGAAAGGGTGACAGCTCCATAGCGAACCATGCTATGCAATGGAACCCTCTAACTCAGGATGGCAGAAGACCTGGCGGTCCGTGGAGAACATGGCGCAGAACAGTCGAGAAGGAGGCAAGGCAGTTAGGGAAAAGTTGAGGAGAACTCAGACGCATTGCCAGAAACTGTACACGATGGCGCGTAGGCGTAGTAGGGGCCCTAGGACCCACAAGGGGATACAGGACATAAGTAAGTAAGTATATGATAGGGTTCCTCGAGGCAAACTCTGGAGTGTTCTGCAGGAGTTTGGGGTTGACGGTTCTCTGTTAAGGGCGATTCAGTCTTTATATGCAGACTGTAGAAGCTGTGTTCGAATAAAGGGTGTTAAATCAATACCTTTCACTGTGGGTGTTGGACTCCGCCAGGGGTGCGGTTTGTCACCTCTCCTCTTCATTGTATATATGGATTGGATGTTGCAGCACAGCCGTGGCGGAGAATGTTTCGAAGTGGGAGACCTAAGGATTAGTCATCTGCTCTTTGCGGATGATTTGGTCATCCTTGCGTCTTCTCAAACCGAACTTCAGCGTGCACTCGAAAGATTTGTAGCCGTTTGTGATGATGCTGGAATGAAGATCAACGTGAACAAGTCAGAAGTAATTGTTTTTTTTTTCAAAAAACCCCATTCAGTGCACTCTGCATGTTAGTGGAGTTCCACTGAAGCAGGTGGATAAGTTTAAGTACCTCGGGGTCTTATTCACGAGTAATGGGAAGAGCAATGCCGAGTTATCCTGTAGAATTGGTCAGGCTGGATCAATTTTGAGAGAGCTTGGCCAATCTGTTGTAAGGAAGGCTGAACTTAGTGTTCAAGCTAAGCTATCGGTTTTTAACTCGGTGTATGTTCCAACTCTCACCTATGGTCATGAAATGAGGGTAGTGACCGAAAGAATAAGATCGCGGATACAAGCTGCCGAAATGAGGTTCCTTCGCGGTGTTGCTGGAATAACTCGTAGGGATCGAGTGCGCAACACCAGAGTACGCGAGGCGCTCAATGTTGAGCAGCTATTTCTCCGAACGGAACGATCTATGCTTCGATGGTTTGGTCACGTAGAGCGTATGTCCCCGGATCGGCTTCTAAGACGTGCCGTGGTGGCCGTGGCATCAGGTAGGCGACCCCGCGGTAGGCCTAGAAATAGATGGTTGGACAAAGTCCGGCATCTCTCCTGGAGGCGTCTAGGGATTCGTCCTGATGAGTTGGAGTCAATGGCGGAGGATCGAGAAGGATGGAGGGTCCACCTGAGCATCCTACCTCGCGACCCTCATGAAGGATTAGCGGGCCATTGAAAATGTATGTATGTATATGTACTACTAAGAGTTGAAAAAAAATGGTATCATGTATATGGTGTATACGTATTTTTGGGACTAACTATATCTGCTTTTAGTAACAGTAACGTTCAGTCCGTTGTATTTTTTTTAAGTTTTCTATCTTTCTCGGCCGAAGGTCGGGCCTTGAAGCGCAGCTAACTATCCTTGCCTGTATTCCTGCCTTTTATTGTTAATAAAATGGAAGAAAATTTCAGTTTTATCTATTACAAAATTGTCTCTAAAAAATCTAAAAAAGTCATAACAGTTTGGAAGTTTATTGTATTCCATTTGGATCTGCCTACTTTTATAGCACATAAACATTAAATATTTTGTTCAAAGTTACCAATAATTCGTAGAATTGTATACTACTCTACGTATATTTTAGGGACTGGATTAACTCATTATCATATTTCTATTCAATATCTTGCCCTAACCCATAGAAAATCTATTCTACGCAACAACATGAGGAAGATAATCCACCATGTTTCCAATTTTCTACGAGTATTTCCAACAGTCCTAGAATGCGTACATAATATCAGTCATCTGCACACATTCATACATATTCGAAATACAATTTGTAAGAAACAAAATTTCCGGAGATATCAAATCAAATAATCTCAAACAATTTCTCCAAAATAGATACACACATGCTAGATGGGGGGAATGAAAGCAGAAGACGGAAAAACCTTCTTTGACATTACTTTCCTTTGAATTACCCTGCACTACCTTCAACCATTTCTGCGTTCGTATTATTTCACTCCGATGGTAATCATAAAAAGGACATGTCACAGAAACTAACATGCATTCATTATTATATTGTGAACTGAATTGGAAAAGAAAACGAATCAAAAATAAAAATAAAACTTCAAACTAGTAAAGAAGAAAACGAAAATATTTCCATATTTCCCTTAAAAAATAACAACTAAAATAAAATGAAACAAAATCATATAAATATAAATCATGAATTTATTGTTTTTTTCTTTTAAAATTAAAGGAAATATTATTAAATATTAATTTACAAAAATTTACAAAATGAAACGAAAGAAACTAAAAGTTTATAAACTCAAATTTTAAATAAATATATTATTTTTTTCAATATTATGTAATTACATTATTTTATTTGTAATTAGATTTTTTTGTTTATCTCTTCCTAAAGCTAAAAAAAGTTTTTTGTTTTTTTTTTGTTTTCACTTACTGACTAAACTTTATGATTTTAAAAATAGTTTTTTTTTAAATGTGGATAATGGAAATATAGATTTTTCACATTATCCTTTTGATTTTGTTTGCTCATTAAAAGGTACTTATTTTTATTTTATATTTTGGAAATGAAGTTTGGTTTTAGGTTTATGCCTTCATTTTTATTATTATCTTTTGGTTTTTGTTTTGCTTTATTTTATAGTTTTCTTTTTAATGAATATTCATGAGGAAATTTTATGTCATTAGTCCAATTTAACTTGATACATCATTGGAGAGGCAAATGCTATCTGCGCCAATTGATTGATTTAATTTTGTACAACCACCAGGAGGGGTGGTATTCATTTCGTGCATCCCTAGTGAATTTTCCAACTTAATTTGCATACGCTCTTCACAGTTTGATTTCGTTTTTGCATAAATTATTTTCAATTCTCTGTTGTGTGCATGGTAATCGATACAATTTTCTATTTTATCGATGAGGGTGCGGTATATAGATTCTTTTTCTTTATTTTTTTTGATGAAAATCCAAATTTTTATTCGAAAAATTGTAATAAATAAAATGCACCCCTATATTCAAAGTGAGTTCAAAAAAAAATCAAGGGAAAATAAAAGGAAGAAATTGTACGGGAGAAAAATCCGGAACAAAAGGTATTAGACTGTTGAAAGAAAGGAAATGCATATGGGACATGTGCAAGGTAAAATCTAAGGACATTTTCATAAATTTTCTAACATTTTTTTGTTCGTGCTGTTTCTTTCAGAGTAGGACTGTTAAATGAATGAACGCATTCATGCATCTACCGTCGACATTGACCTTAGGGTCATCTGAGAGAGATTCGATGTGTTCGCGTATCAAATGTCCTTGGGTAAGTTTAATCTCGTTTTACGGGAGGAAATATAATTTGCATCCCTTGAATACGGCACGTGACATGGACGAGTATAATTAGAGATTTTGAAAAAAGGGGCAGTTTTTGTAACTATATCGGATGACCATGATTGGGAAAACCTATTGGTATAGGGTAGTCATGGCTATTGCTATGGACGTTGTGGCTATTGATTGATTTTTTAAGAGGAGAATATTATACAATTTTTTTAATTAAGAAAAATGCAGCTGCGAGTTTTAGCTGGGAGCTAGGAATATAATGGATGTGTTTGACCGTAAGAGAAGTGTTCACATACATGTGTGGAAATTAAAATCTCCTCTTAGGGAGAGAGTTTTTTTTTTTTACGGAAGATGCATTTTTTTAGGGAGAGCACAGCGGGGATTTACATTTTTATTGCAAAATTTGTTCAATACATTTTTGGAAATAAGTCATGGATTTAAGTAGGTAGTAGGGCGAGACAATTTTGTTTGCACAATCGAAATATTTGTGAACTAATCAATGATATGAACTCATATTGTGAACCTAAATCCTGACCATAGCTTTTTTCAAGGAACTGATTTCAACCTGTTACTGTGGTCATTAAATGTGGTCAGGCGAACCCCACAGGTGGATCAGTAGAAATGCGGTGAAGTGGGAGGGTTGTGATCCCTTGTTTTCGGATCACGGCCTCGCTGAAAAACGAAGAAGAAGAAGACTGTGGTCATTAAATTTGTTTAAACACTTTGCGATAAAAAATTCCAAGGCCCGCAGTGTGCGTAAACATTTTAAGGGTATTCATAACCCCTTCAGTGGGCGCAAATTATAAAAAAAAAAATAATTACCTATGTATAAGCAAGTGAATAATGAGTTGGACAAGTTATTGTGGGTTTTGGGGTAGAAGCGACTGAAATTGAGGAAGATACCAATAACATGATGCTTGATCCCAAAATAATGTCGTACGCATCTAGTTATAGAAGAAACCTCGACAGATTTCTGCGAATTCATCAGGAACTCGATCTCGAGAGCATTGTGGAGGTGATTAAAGCATCTTATCCAAAAATAAGTAGCACCCGGGGTAGAAGAGAGCAAAGTACCGAGCCAT
Organism: Brachypalpus laphriformis; assembly: GCA_945910035.1. NCBI lineage: Eukaryota > Metazoa > Arthropoda > Insecta > Diptera > Syrphidae > Brachypalpus > Brachypalpus laphriformis. The sequence goes on from OX246756.1 coordinate 38,440,459, forward strand.
GGTTTGACGACGAGTGTAAGAGAGCAAGACTAACTTCGTTTGCTTGGCTTAAGCTATTCCGCAACTCCAGCGAAAGGAACTGTAAGGATCTGTATATTGAGGCAAATAGGGTATGTAAGGAACTATGCAGGAGGAAGAGGAGGACCTATTACAAATCGGAGGCTTTACGACCGGCACGTTGTAATAACGCAACAGAGTTTTGGAAAGTAGTTTGGAAGCTCAATGGTAAAAAGTTCGTCATCAGCAGAGATTTTAGCTCCAACGTACTTCTTACGCACTTCAGGGATTTTATGAATCCAGATGTCAGCAGATACATTTTTGATTATGCTGCTCCTGGTTTCCAGAGTCAGGTCTTGGATGGTCTAATATCCCGCCAAGAAATCTTGTTGGCTCTTGATGGAATACCAACTGAATTGTACAAGTATGGATAAGGCGAACTTATTTATAAACTCACAGTTCTATACAATAATGTGTGGAAATATGGACTAGTCCCCCAACATTTTAAAGAGGGGCTAGTTTTTCCCATCCACAAAAAGGGGTGCAAGTCCGACCCATCGAATTATCGAGGTATTTCGTTCCTTAACGCTTTATATACAATTTTCACGACTATTTTACAAAGGCGGCTGATGAGGTGGATTGGCGACAATAAATTATTAAAAGAATTCCAAGGAGGATTTAGACCAGGTTATTCTACGATTGACCACATTTCCGTTTTGAGAAGTATTGCGGAAACATTCCTCTCAAGGAATAAAAAATTATATGTGTACTTTGCGGACTTCAGGGCAGCTTTAAATATAGTGGACCGGGACGCTTTAGTTTACAAGTTGTTCAATATGGGCATGTCTTTAGGTTAGGTTAGGTTAGGTAAGGTGGCTGTCCTGAAAGGGTCAAGACACCCTTAGACCACTTGTGTCCATTGTGATACCACGTAGAGTTGGGGCCGGAGAATCACCGGTTACAGGGGAACCTTAACCTTTCTCAGGAGGGTGTTGGGTGAGAATAACTATGCCTGAAGTGGCTAGAGAGGGTGACTGACTCCGACTTAGGGTTGATTGAGACCGGGAAGGTATAGTGTACAAACAAGTATTGGGGGTGACTGATTCAATCGAACCTCCAGTACTGTTTTGTAAGTTGTATTGGGAAATCTGAGTAAACTGTGTAGGTGTAGAGATGCATACGCGTAAAAGAGTGACTGATTCAATCGAACTCTAAGTACTGCTATGCGGGTGTTGACTACGTGGGGTGACTGTTTCAATCAAGCCCTTCATACCTAGGTGGACCGTACAGGTGTAGAGATGCATAAGCGCCATAGAGTGACTGATTCAATCAAACTCTAGGAGTTGCTGTGCATAAGGTGTTGACTAGGTAGGGTGACTGTATCAATCTAGCCCGTACCTAGGTGGACCGGGCATGTCTTTAACATTTGGGAGAGTTATACAAAGCATATGTATATGAATTTACGGTGGCGGCGGTGTGGAATGAGGAAGAGCTTTCGGACTGGTTTCAAACAAAGTCAGGAGTAAGGCAAAGATGTACGTTAAGCCCATGTTTGCTCTTCCTCTTTATTGAGGACATCACTGATTATTTACCCGGAGCTATTGAGTTTGCCGGTACATGTATTAAATTCTTAATGTTTGGTGATGACACAGCACTGCTAGCAAGCTCTCTGGAATCCCTACAACTAATGATTAACCGCTTGTCGGATTATTGTTGCTTATACTTACTTACTTACTTAGGTGGCGCTACAGTTCGGGGTGAACCTGGGCCTCAACCAACAAGCCTCTCCATTTAGCTGTCACTTATGGAGTCTTGTGAATAGTGAATTTGAAAAAATCAAAGGTGATGATTTTTAAAAAGGGTGGAGGTAGATACTGCTCCAATGAAAAATGGGTTTATAATGGAGAACAAATTGAAGTCATGAAGGAATACAAATACCTTGGTGTGTATCTGACAAAAAACTTGAATATGGAAAAACATCTCAAGGAGAAGCTTACCAAAGCAAAAACGGGAATAAATACTACTTGGAGAAAATGTTTTGCCAATAAATACGTCGCCCACAGTAGTAAATACAAAGTGTTTGAGGCTGTCTCCGAGACAATTTTGTTTTATGCGGCGCAGGTGTGGGGGTGTAAAAGTTATGATACGGTGGAGATGCTCTTAAGATATTACATCAAAAGTACGTTTCATCTCCCATCTAGCAGTCCGAATTATATGCTCGTGTTAGAAACCGACATGTGTCCACTCTTTATCAAAACGTTGAAACTTCAAGTGGACTATATTTTAAAAGTGATGAGTATGCCAAATGAACGGCTATCTAAGAAAGCCGCCCTAAAAGTAATATGTAGTAGGACCAGTTGGTATAGTGAGTGAAGGGATTTGGCCGAAAGATGTGGGATGGAACTCAATCTAAAAGCGGAGGAGCATCAAACCTGTAAACCTAGTCTCTATCAGCTAATTCCTAATTTGGATAAACAGCTGAGGGAGGGCTTTTGAGTCACTGTACAGGTCAACATACAGACAATTATGTCATAATCTGCAAAATAGCAACTACTTTAGGGATGCATGTAGTATTGAAGAAATATCGATGATGTTCAAACTGCGTGGAGAACTACTGCAGATAAATTTTATACCGCATAGGGGAGGACTACGCATCATTTGTAATATATGCAACCTAGCAGAGAGAGATGATGTTTTACATTTTATTGGAAGATGCTCAACCCTGCGAGAAACCCGACGATATTTCTTCGGGAACGATTTCTTATCGGATGACCAAGTTATCTTATCGGCTTTCTAAATGAATTAGACGTAACCAATTTGTACCAGTTCTGTAAAATTGTATTAGGCTACCTGGGAGAAATTATGAACGGGGACTTCTAAGATCTTCTACCTACACACATGATTGACTATCTGATTCAACAACATTCACAAAGAGACGAATCTTATCAGATGCTTCTCGAATTTTTGACCCTTTGGGATTTCTGTGTCCAACTGTGATCGCAATCAAAATAATGTTTCAGGAACTGTGGAGAAAGGATCTTAAATGGGACGAAGAAGTACCGGAAACTGTTGCGCAGCAATGGTCCACTATTCGAATTATTACTTAGGAAAAAAATGTTATAATTGAAATATTCATTTATTTATTGGTAATCAATGATACCAGTTGTCAATCAGCAGGCGGCAATGCCATGCTAAATATTGATTTTGTAAAGTATATAAAAAACAATTTTATTCTATATAAATAAAAATGAAATGCTTGGTCATCGCATCACTTGAGAACGGCTTAACCGATTTGGCTCATTTCTTTTTCAAAATATTTGTGATAGTCCGAGTAAGGTTTTTACGTTTTAAAAATTTGAAAAGTTGCCCGGAAAACTGAAAAATTCTGGAAAAAGTGGAAGTGCTTTTTTTCATGGGAAAAAATGTATGTACTTTTGTTTTTATGCTATAGACTCCGAAACCATGCAACCGATTGAGCTCAAATTTTCAGATAATCTTTGATATTGGTCCGAGAGTGTTCCTGTGAAGTTTTGTCAAAATCGGTCCACTTCTATAGCACTATAGTACTTTAGTACTAAAAAAAAAGTTTTATTTTGTTAGTCGCAACAAGGCACACCGGGTACCATCGGCATCGGTCCAGCAGTTTGCCCACTACTTTAGTACTTTAGTACTAAAAATATTTTGATGTATGTATGTGGTGAAGTGGTTGAAAGTCTCCTCTCAATCAAGTCCTCAGATGTAGGACTGGATGAAATTAATCCTCTATTTTTGAACATTATATTGCCAATCATACTCCCATATATCACATATATATTTAATTCAATTTTGACAACTGGTGAATATCCTCTACAATGGAAATTGGCAAAAATCGTTCATATTCCCAAAGATTCTAAAGGTGAGGAGTTTAGACCTATCTCAATTCCGCCATATTTATTTATTTGTGTGATAATTTGTTTAGGCTTTTTAAATTTTCCACTAGTGCAGTCAAATTGATTCATTCCTACTTATCGGGTAGGATGCAAGCTATCCGATTAGACAGTATTCAGTCAGATTTCCAAGAAACTCTAAATGGTGTTCCCCAGGGATCTATCTTGGGACCGCTTCTATTTTCTCTGTACGTAAATGACCTTCCATCCATTGCTAAACACTGCGCTTTGCATATGTATGCTGATGATGTGCAAATGTACATGAATTGCCCAATTGGCCTTATAGAGCATGGCGCCGCCTGCGTCAATGAGAACCTAGAGAATATTATGCGTTGGCCACAGGCAAATGGTCTTTTGTTAAACCCTACAAAAGTGCTTAGTTGTTTCAAGGATTCCATTGGACCTTTCTTACTTTTCTCCTGTAGTCCTAAACAACGCTCTTATTAAATATGTTGAAAGGGCTAAAAACCTTGGAATGATTTTTAACCGCAACCTGACCTGGGATAACCATATTAACGCCGCGATCGGAAAAACTCATGGTGTACTTAGAACTTTGTGGGCAACTTAATCTTTTACTCCTGTTAGGACCCGCATTATGGTATGCTGGCAAAAGCATTGGTCATACCAACACTAATTTATGGATGCGAAATTTTCGGAAAGTGTAGCTCTGTCAGTAAAAGCAGACTGTGTGTCACCTTTAACAATGCTATTAGGTATGTTTTCGGACTACGAAGGTACGACCATGTGTCAAGCTTTTCCAGACGCATTTTCGACATGACCTTTGATAGCCTTCTACAGTTTCGCACCGTAACTTTGCTCTCACACATCCTGCAATCACGACAACCCCCGTACCTCTATGAAAAAACTAATAATGGTTTCCTCAAACAGATCTGGCCATTTAATTCATCCTCGATACTCTTACCTTACCTCCGAGCGTCAGTTTTTTATAAATGCTATCCGCTTATGGAATTCTTTGCCGCGTTCTATTAGACGTATTGAAAACGCAGCAAGGTTTAAAAATGTATTAATTATTTATCTATCTCAAAATAGATAGTTAAACAATAATGTAATCTATTTTAACTTAACTCCTTCTTGTCTAATTCATGTATATTCTATTTAATATTGTAGCTTTTATCTGTAGTCTAAGCTTATCACTAATTAATAAGATATTATATCTTAAAGTGTGTAGGCATTACAATGATAATAAATGAAATGAAAAATGAAATGAAATTTAAGGTTGGACCACTGACGCACTGTTTGCCGGCGCAAAACTGTGCTCTAATAAACTTAGCCCCAGGCGCCTGCTTGACAGTTGTTGCTCCAGGCGTCTGCCTGACAGTTGTTGCCCCAGGCGCCTACCTGACAATTGTTTTCCTTTTTGTTAGCCACAGCAACGATTGTCGGGTACCCGCTAGTGAATAATAAAAATCTATCTAATCTAATCTAATGCGTAGCCTGTACTAATTAGGAAAAACATATCAAGAGTTGGGCATTTAGAAATTGCATTGAAGTCTACAAACTACCAGAATTAGTATACTAAACTTCATTTAAAATTTCTCACAACACTTTCCTATATCTAGTTACTCACAACTCAAACATTTTCTCACGCCAATTTGTCCGTAAGATTAATCTCAATTGAGCGATTTAAATTATGCCGAGAATTTCTTCTAAAATTTGTCACCCACTTAATGAAAACAACATAATAATAGTCAAATCTGTTCGATGTTTCTTAAAACCCTTATGCTGGTACCATTGACGCTTCGGTTCCTAATTTTTGTTGAATAAAAAGTAAAAATGATAAACATTTGCACCCGTATTTCATTGTACTATTATTTTTTTTAAACCACACAGAAAACATTATTTTATCCTACACAGGAATAAGCTAGAAATAGGGGACTGATCGTTGTTGCTCACAGTAGGGTGGATTATTTTTTTTTTCAACAGACATTTTTTGTTTGTTTCTACTTTTGTGTACTTTCAATAAAAAAAAGTGTGCTAACCACGAGTCACAAAATACTGGGGTGCAATTGTGACAATAACAAAAAAAAAGAAAAAAAGAGAAACTACTTCCTTTCCACTTCCTTGAAGTTGTACAAAATGCAATCAATCTATTTTAAAATTGAGTACTTCCATTCAATTAGATTTTTTTCTCGAAAAATACTTTGATAAATGATTTCATCTACCAATTAAATTGGACTACTGCATGTTGTTGTCGATAAAATAAAATAAAAAAATGTAGCATAAGAATATAGAAACACAAACAAAATAGAATTGAAATTATGATTTTTAAGTTTGTTTTTATGAAATTATAAATAAAAATAAAATCTTAACAAAAAATTTACTATTTGTATGCTTGTAATATTTATGTTTAATATTTTTTTTACAGTTAACAGCAATTGCTATAAGGCACACAGCATTTTTATTTCAATTAAAATTGTAAATAGCAATTACTGAATGAAAAAAAATATTTTTTTCAATTTCTTCGAATTGATTTCTTTCCAGAAAAACACCTTAATGACTAAAAAATTTACAAAGGAAAGAAATTTTACGAAGGAATTTTAAAAAAAATATTTTTTTTTAAATTATTACTTTTTATTTTAAGCTGCGCTAAGCGTAGTCTTGTAATTAGGTCTTTTTTGGTTTTATGTGACTAGATGTTGTATATTATGAGATATAGACTAGGAATGTTCTTTTTTTTTGTTGTTTGCGGGAATGTGTCGACCTTTTTTTTACACTTACTATTTAAAACTTATACTTAAAAGATTAAAAACTAAAAATAAAATGAAACATTTTTAAATCGTAATAAATGAGGTAATTTTCCTAAAATAGAGTTATTATTATTATTGTATATGAGGTAGCTTTATATGTGTGTTTTTTTTTTTTTTTATTAATAAACTTTACTGGATGTAAATTGTACTTTTGCCCTGAGATACCTTTGACTTTTTTAAAAATACTTTTAAATTTATATACATTAAGGTCTTATTAGATTTTGTGTATTTAAAAATGATTTATGTTAAAGTTATGGCATACAATATAAATAAAGTGAAAAGAAAATATTAAATGCACTGGAATGTCGCTTACTGATTTTTATACGAGTTGATTTGAAAATATTATTGCATATGAAAATAATAAAAGACGGGAAGTTTAAATCAACTTTCGGTTGATGGGTTAATTGATTTTTTGAAGGCTATATTGCTTAAACATTTTGAGGATTACGAAGGGGAAAATCTGAAGAGATAACTAATGTCAGACTCTTAGTACAAGTTCTGATGTGTGACAATGTATGTTATTAATCATCGTTTAAGAAAAAATTACTTCAAAATAATGTAATACAAGGCGGTTTAAAAATTATAGCAGATATGTTCTAAGTTATTTTGATGAATTAATGTTGGGGTTGCGTTTATTCGTATACAGGATGTGACATCTTACATATATAATAATACGTGAACACGAAATTTATCGTACGTTTTTTAGGTATTTATTATGAAAGGAGGGGATGGATCTTATATCATTCGAAAGGTACTGTGACATAGATGTGCAGAAAAAAAACATCAACTGCGTATGTTACCATAAAGACAGGTAAAGTAAAGTGAACATACACATATGGTTTTCCCATACAAAACGCTTTAACCAATTATATGTAACCATTTTGTTCATGGCTGTATAAGGTTGGAACCCTTTGCCTTCCCTGCACAGGAGGTCGAACTTCGACCACAAGCGATACTAGTCAAAATAAAATGACAGCGCTCATTTGCTGCAACAACGTCATAACTATTCTTTTTATTGCTTTGTCAATTTTTGGCAAGGAACAGATTATAGCTGTAGATGGCTTGGCACTGATTAAAAATTACTTAGTGCTTTTATCTTAATTATATTATGTTGTTATGCCCCACACACCTAGAAGTGTGGTATATGACATTTTAAATTTCTAGGTTCTAGATCTAGATCATTAATTTCTTTTGCTACGAAACTATGATTTTTACTTTAGACTTTGTTGCAGCAAATTAAGGGCATTATGAACACATTTTAATAATGTATGCCATTCGTTTTGAAGAGTTAAATGCCAAATGGATTTCCTTATGAAAGAGAAGGCATTAGTTCAAAAATAGGCCCAACTGTTCAAATGGAGCCACCTGAAGAGACATGTTGGTTTAGGCATAGGGATCTGATGGCCTGAGTTTTTCTTTTGACAGTCAAATATATAAACCTGGCAAATAGCCATACATATAATCGTTACTTAGCAACGAAAAATTCTTATTAACATGATAAGCACTTAGCAGTGTGACCAGAGTGGAAAATAACATTCCACTAGTAGAATAGCTTTAAGTATTTGTACATAACATTAGCGCAAAATTATAGTTACCGTATGTTAAGTGCATACTCAGTAGTATGTTAACTTTAAAACCACGTCCTAACTTTTTATTTAATTATAAACACTTTTTAACCTACCTACAACTAGTATCAGCTTTAGAACGAATCCGTACAAATTTTAGTCAAACAAACTCAAGAAATGACAGAAGTTTCAAGGTCGATACTAAAAGATAATATAGGTTATCGTTGGTTTTAAGTTTAGTACGGGGCTTTAAAGAAAAAGTGGGTATTAAATCGACTATAATTGAGATACATTTTAACTTTGGTTTGTACTAAAATAATTTCAAAGTGCGGCTATAGTTTTGCGACATTGTTTTGAATTTTTTTTTGGATTGGAGTTTAAAATCATTTTTTATACATTTCTTACATCTGAATACTATATTTTAGTGTCAAACCGACGATGTAATCTGTTCACTCCAGAGAATGTATATAAGCCTTAGTATATGGTTCTTAGAGTACTCTTATTTCAGTTCCCAAGGAATCGTGTTGTTTTTTTAGAGTGATTATACATTGAATGAATATTTGTTTGATGCAAGGCGGACTATATTTGACTGGATTTTGACAGACCTACTTAAATGGCTTTTTTAACACTACTTCTGACTCCACAATGATTGGTACAATCAGAAGAAATAACAGATGTGTTCGGTCGAAGTTTAGCCAATACAAGATTTCGTGTATAGTTTGATATTTTGTATAAAGTTAGATAGGAAACTAAGCTGGAATTTTATTATGCAGGAAAGAGTTCGCAAAGCTTATAATGCTCTCTTCATCTATAAAAGGATGGCGGGGAAAAAGTGAGGCCTGAAGCCTGCAATGATTATATTATTATATATTATGATAGTCAGACCCATTCTTGCGTATGGGGATCTTGTGAGGCAACGAATACGAAAAACATACGGCATTGCCATCACGGCTGCTTTAAGCACAACGTCTACGGCTGCACTTAAGATCTTTCTGTATCTCTTACCATTAGACCTCCAAATCAAATTTCAAGCGGGCAATAGTGCGTTTGGGCTCACTAACGTTGGTCTCTTCAAGACCAGTAATGTGGGACATAGCTCCATTCTTAGACATCATTTCGCGATATACCTGACGAATCAGACGATATCTTTGGCACATTAGATTTCATCACACCGTACAAAGTAATGTATCCTGTTAGAGAGGATTGGCAAATGAAGACAGTCTCTGTCCACAACGAGATTGCAATATACACAGATGATTCTAAGACCAGGGGGGCACAGTGTCAGGTATATACTCGAGAGATATTAACATACATGTGGCCCTGAGACTTCCAATCACATGCAGTATGTTCCAAGCAGAGGTTCGAGCTGCACTTAAAGCTGCGGATTTACTTGAGATGGGATCAATATCCAACAAGAATATAGCCATCTTCATTGACAGTTAGGCTGCGCTAAAGGCGCTAGAGTCTTGTGTCACTAAATCTGAGATCGTCAGGAATTGCCGCATAATGCTTAAGGCATTATGTACGCAGAACCGTGTCAGATTATGTTGGGTACCTGGACACTGCGATATCGAAGGCAATGAAAAGGCTGACGAGCTGGCCAAAAGAGGAGCAGAGCTCCCGCATAGGGACGTAATCGATAACATTAAACCACCAAGGTGTGTGGCTAGGGGAATTATTCGGGATAGAAACACGAACTAGCTTATTTAAGATGGTCCAACTTAGCTGGTCATAAGTTATCTATCTATCTATTGGCCTGTGTTAGACCGCAGGAAATCTGGGGATATCATAAAACTAGAAAAATTAGGGCTAAGAACAGCGATAGGAATACTCTCTGGCTGTCTTCTAAGGAAGCATGCTATGAGACCGGGTTTATCAAACACGAATGTTTATAGGTACTGCAATGACCTACATGTTTCGAAGGATACAACACATATACTCTGTGAATGCCAAGGCATTGCCAGAACAAGTCTAAAGCACTTTGGAAGATACTTCTTCGATAACCTAGAAGAGGTAAGGTCCCGGAACCATAATAAGGACATTTTCATATTCTGTAGGGAAATCAGTGTATGGGAGAATTGGTTTAGGTCTCTTTGCCGTAAAGGTTCCCTAGGGATCGACATGGGCCCACCTTGTGTCTTATGATAACCTCATAACCCTACTCAACCTAACCTAACCTTGATATTTTGTGGGTACCTTTAAACTGTTTATTGGAAAAAAGAAAGGTCATGTTCAATGATTTTAATTTAAAGTACAAAACTTAGCCCTCTAGGCAAAAGGTGCCTCAGCGTTGCAGCTTGCAGTTGACGCAGAATATGATCAAAATTAATTTCTCTGCGTCAGATTGAACACTCTCTAGCTAGTTCAAGCAGTCTAAGAAACTTGGCATATTGCCTATTAGTGTATTGGACTAAAATGTATTCTAGTATTATTTGTTGGTCTTTTCGATTATCTGTCAGAAAATCAGATGGAAACTAAAGACGTTTATTTTTCGTAGGAGGAGTGTATGGTGATTCTATGGCTGAGAACTAAAAACTATCGTGAAATGGGTTCGAACGTATAGTTAATATTTTGGAAACGTGGTAGATTGCTGAATCACATAATCAAATAACGTTCAGCTATTTTAAAACAGTCTGCAAAAGCGGACGGGAACATGGAATACAAAAGTTACACATAAGCACTTGTAAAAAGTGTAATACTTGTATTGGAAAAATAACCTTCTGGTCACACTGACTTTGGATTGAAAAAATGCTACCGAAAGCTGATTTGATTACCCATAATCGCTCAGAATGAATCAGAGATACAGATGTAGATAAACGTTTTTAAAACACTAATAATCAAAAATTTGAGTTACTAGAGCTTTACAAGCCTTTCAGACACAATACCATTATCTCAGCCTAAGCTTGCTATAATTTAAGTATCAAGTTATACACCCGATTATTATATTGGGAAGCTATTGCGAACGAGTATAAACCGTGCCTTTATAAAACGTTTACTTTCACGCCTGGGAGATGAAACTGGTTTCAATTATACATTTTTTCTGTTTGTACTATCGACCGTTTGGTTTATTCGAAGGTTAATGTATCCATTTAGTCAAAAATGGTTAAATCATTTTTTTAAGGATATTTTTGGGTTCTAGGATTTCTTATCTTATGTGACGAAAAACGTACGTTCGAGAATACTTTCTCATGTCATAAGGGTTTAATAAAATACTATTTTTGATTCATATTAAAATTTTGTAAATTTAGAAACATTAGCCGTGTTTTTTTGAAACCTAACCAGCCACTAGTTACTAGTAAAGTCAAATTTTTCACATAAAACAAATACAAACACCGGCTGGGTACTACTCTTGATTTAATCCCCAGCCAAAAGTGACTGGCTGGGCATTTTGTGATGCCTAATTTCAGGCGGCACAAAAACGAATGTTTTTTTTAGTTATTTGCTGTTGCTGCCACTGCGAAGTTGTTTGGTTCCCAGAGTTATGTTCGTATAAAATAGGCTAGTTTTGGCTGGCTGGTTAATCGTTTAAATGAACGACTGGCTGGCTAGGTTTAGAAAAAAAAACACTACTTTTGTATTATCGAATATTCTTTTGAATATATTATTCCCCTAAAATCTGTTTTATTTCATATCTGCCGACATTCCAGTGTAAACTAAAATTGTACGCACTTTGTTTTAAATTATTATTTTGAGCAAGCATTATGTATTTTTTTTTTATCTTTCTATGCGAATATATATTTATCTCTTGTAAATTTCCTCTCTAAGAAAAACAAAAAATGTAAATGAAAAATGTAAAATAAAAAAATAAAATAAATTCCTAAATACTTCAAGCTTTTTATTTAACTATTATATGTATTTTTATATATCTTTTTTTTAAGTTATATATACTCTATATATGTGTTTAGGAACTTTTTCGTTAATCACTAAATTTAAGTTTTTTGTTTAAAAAATAAAATAAAATATTTTTCACTGTTGCCAGATGTATTTTTTTTTTTGGAATAAGCATTTATTTTTTTTTTGTAGACTAGGACTGATCGTAGGGTAAAATGTGTAGAATAAAATTTCGCACTCAGTCTTTAGGTTGGTTTCGTGTGAAAATGTGTAATGGAAAATTTGCTTCATAAGGAAATATATGTGTGTCTGGCAACATGCAATGTATATTTAAGTATTTCTACAAAAGAAAAGAATATTTATGCTGGTGTCAGTGTAAATGACACGGTGATTGGACCTGAGATGCGTTCCCTAACTGGTAAATATATAAGAGCTGGGACAAACCTGTTTGATCCATCGTTACCCTCTGACGATGGGGTGTTGTTGTTCTCTTGAACGAAAAAGGACTGCATCAGTTCACCTGCTGCAACGACAGATCCGTTTGGATCGTGCGGCACTGCATAGGCCACCGGTCGGTTGGACTTGTTTGCGACTTCCTGTAAAATGTTGACATCAATATTGTATGACGATGGTGATAGTGATGATGATGTTGATGATGATGTTGTTGAGGTTGTTGTTGTTGTAATGGCAGATGTTGTTGCTGTTGCGGGTACAGAAGTTGCTTGAGTTGTTTCGGCGGCCCCCGCCGGTGAGTCTCGTTTGGCTGTTTCTTGTGGTGTTTGCGGTACCGGTGTTGAGGCTGGCGTCGTTGTCGGAGTTCCTCCCGATGATGTTGACGAGGACGAGGACGACGAGGACACAGCAGTTTTGATAGTAGAACTTATCGGTTGGTTGTTTACGCTCACTTCGGTGGCAATCTCTTTGGCTATTGAGACTGCCGACTCGGATTTGATTGGAGCGGGAGGAGAAGTGGGTGCAACAGTTGCGACGGAGGGTGTTCCGCTCAAAATCGAATGAGATCTTTCGTGAATAAACAGAAACGCGTAGTACGGTGTGGAGAATGAGCAAAGTGAGCATTGGTATTCTTTGAAACGCGGCGACTGCAGGGGATTCTCTGCACCAAAGAGTCCTGGAAAGGGATTCTTGACCAGGAGATTGGGATTGATATTGTTGAGAGGGTTCTGCTGCGGCATACTATTGCCGTTGGGAATTTTTAAAGTTGGACTTGCGGGTTTGCTGAAACCACCACCAAGTTGCTGCTCCATTTCGCGGAGTTTGTCTACTCCCGCTGGTCCATGATCGCTCATCAGGTGGGCACGTAACCACTTGGCGCTGCGGAATCGACGACTACAGAGCGGGCAGACCTCAGTATAGTGAGTGAAGTATCTGGTGTTGAAGTCCACGCCCGCCATGTCCACTTTGGAATCGTTGGGAAAAGAATTACTTCCCAAATCTGGCTGTTCTTGCTGTTCTGTGCCATTGCTCTGTCGAGATTGTGGGAGAGGCGATCCCTCATCGACAATCCCGTGTGTATTATGCTTGTGCACTCGCAGGAAATACTTACTACAGAGTTCCTTGTTACAGATGTTGCAGACGACTCCACCGATTTGTGCGCCATTTTCAATCTCAATGCCGTGCATCCGCTGCATATGTGTCTTCATGAAGTACTTGTTGCACAGTTCCTTGTTGCAGATCTCACAGTAACTACTTGTGGGCGTAATTGTATAGGGAGCTCTTGCCCGATCGGCCTGGCTTCCCCCACCTGGCGTTGTTGCTCCACCGGAGTTCGTATTTATCGGTCGCTCAGGAGTGACGAAGCCCTCCCGTAGCGGACTATTGTTGCTGAGGCTGGGCAAAGAGTGAGCCTCAGCGATATGTTGCTTCAATTCGAAGAGAGTTGAGAATTCCCTGTCACATTGCTTGCACACTTCGGTTGGGATCGTCGGCATTGCTGGAGATGATGACGGCGAGAGTTTCATCCCCACGTACGGTGGCATTGGTAGGCTGTTCCCATTGTTGTTGTCAATCGAGTGCTCGGTGGCAATGTGGGCATGTAGTACGTATTGATTCTCCATCTCCTTGCCGCAGATGTGACAAGGTATCGGTCGTTTGCCATTCAAGTCATTCAGCTGCATTATCATGGATTGTAGCTTCTGGAGGTTCAACCCCACTGCTTCTGGGTCGTTCGCTTGTACCATCTGTTCGGGTGATTCCCTGGATGTTGTGCGCTCGTCACTCTTTTCATTTTGGCCATTCATTGACTTGGGATCGCAGTTGAATTTTAAGCGCTTCGCTGAGTCCTTACCTTCTAGTGGAGGAGGAAGGGGAGCCTTACGTTCCATCAGTTTCTCATTGGCCATCATTAGATTCAGCGGGGTTGTTTGCATCGCAAAGAATGGCCACTGCATTTTGATATCGTCTTTGGTGTCATCTGGTGGCACAAAGATGCCATGTCGCTTCCACTTGTGCGTTCTCAGGAAGTACTTGTTGCAGTATTCCTTGCAGCATAGGTCACAGAATGCCTCGGGATTAATGACCCCTAAGCGCTTCAGCTTATCGAAAGAGAAATTCGAATCGCGTGCTTGTTGCTGCGAGGAGGGTGATAATTTGCGCGGCTGTGGGGTGAAGGATACGTCCTCTTGTTCCACAGAGAAGTCTTCTCTGAATCCCTCTGGCAAACGGAGATTATTCGATGAAGATGATGCAGAAGTATCCTTCTCGAGCATGTTATCCTTTTCATTCAAATGTCCCATCGATGTAGTCTCCGGATCGTATTTCATTTCATGTGGACTTGTACTAACCGCAGCAGTGGCAGTGGTTGTGTTGGTGGTGGGGTTCTGGGCAGTGGGCGGTGGTACTTCGTGTGCCTTGGTACGATGTCGCTTCATGGCGAAAATGTTGGTGAATTTCTTTGAGCAAACGTCACAAGGTATTATGGGAGTGGGGGGAGCTATCTGCTGCTGTTGTTGCTGTTGTTGCTGTTGTTGTTGCTGTTGTTGTTGCTGGTGTTGGTGTTGTTGTGCCTGGAATTGAGCTTGTTGTTGCTCCATTTGTTGCTGCTGTTGAAGTTGAAGGTGGAAAACTTGAGTCATAGTTCCCATTGGAGGAGCGTTTGTCATTCCAGAGTCTGTGGAGGTGCACGCGGGGTCATATATTCCATGTTTGTTGGCCTTGTGTGTCTTCAGGAAGTACTTGTTGCAGAATTCCTTGTTGCAAAGGTCACAGTAAGCTTCCGGGTTGAATATTCTCAGTGGAGGTCTGGTGAGTCCCTCAACAGATGGAAACGCTGGTGGGACTCCGAGGAGTGGAAGTTGTGATAGATACCCACTGGAGAATGCTGCCGCTGCAGCCTCAGGTGGGAATGGAAATCCCAGACTGGGCATTGCAGACAGCCACTGGTCAGGTTTCTGCATCATTCGACCGTCTTGCATGGGGGACGTCGCCTCCTCTTCATCGTTTCTCTCCAGTTTCACTTTGACTGATGAAAGCATATCTAGTGTATTTTGTTCCTCCGACGCATTTCGCTTATCATCCTCTTGCTGTCGATGTACTGAGTGCTCTTGCAGAATGTGCACCCTCAGCCTCAGATCCGAGTCAAAATTCTCACCACATTCCTTGCAGAATATCTGTGAATAATTCGTTAGGGTGTCCTGATTTTCCTGTCTCTCAGTCTCCTCCCGTTCGGGAGATCTTGTCTTTCTGTGTTCCTGGAAGTTTCCCAGTGGTGATATGTTTCTGTGTAGCAAATCAAAGGGGTTCAGCTGACCCACAAGTTTCGGTAGAAATATCTTCGATAGCTTATCGTCGTAGTCTTCATTTTGACTGTCATCTTCTGGATTCTGTTCCTCTTTTACATTCCCATTGTCATTGTCATGCTCATGCTCATCATCGTCATCATCCCCCGTTAGACTGGACATTTCCGCTGTAAGTTCGCCAACTGCTTTGGTGCCGCCATTGGCACTAAGATTTAATGCCGCCAACCGGATGGGCGTTGACTGTTTTCTTCTTTTTTTCGATTGATCGAATTGCATGGCATCCAACAAGGCCGAACTGGAGGATGATGTAAGGTTACGTGCCATCAGCGCCTGGTTATGGCCCATTAAAACGCCGGCTATACTACGTTTGTGATGCTTTTTACTTCCTCCTCCGCCGCTTATCCTTCCCTCTCCACCTCCTCCTCCACCAGCAGTAGTAGACGATGATGTGGTGTGTTTGGAACTACTGTGCTGGGAACTTGTATTACTTATTTGGGAAGAATTCGATGCATCACTAAGTGCTGTGTCCTCGCTGCTCAAATCGGGTGGTGGTGTTGCATATATCGATGCAGCCATTTTTGTTATTACTAAAAAAAAATGGGAAAGTAATAGTTAGTAAAAAGAAGTAAGACATATGGTGTGGTATATAATAGGAAAAATAGGGGTCCACAGATCAATCATAATTTGATTATTTATATGTAATGCTGGACCCTTATTAAAATGTAACAGGAGAGCTAAAGTGAAATCTTTGATATTGATTGACTGCTTGTCTTGTAGATGCAGTTCGTCTTTTGTCATTTGATTTTGAAATTGATTAAATTAAAAACGTCAGACAAACCAAATTGGTTCAAGACATGTAAAAAGATAATTGATATTACCGACCTAAAAAAATATAGTGGCATTTCTGCTTTAGGGGTAAGCTGTGTAAATTACAGATTCAGTTACTTGTTTTAAATTAAATTTATTGGAAGAGAGGTGTCGCGTCGAATGGCGCGAGTATTGATATTATAGCAAGTATGTAATCGAAGAGATAAATTCAACGCTTTAAGGACACGAACAGCACATTTAACTCAAAAAAGGAATCTGTAAACGAACTTCTACCGTCTTTTTGAAAGCAAAACTTTTTCATTTACTGTTTTCGTTTTAATTTCCTAAATTTCATTATTATTTTTGCTCGATTGCATTCTTAACGAATAGAAGGATTCACTTTAAACTTGTGTACGATATGTGGAGTTTGCGGAGTACCAACTCGACGAAAAGTCGGAATTTTGATTCTAACCCCAAAGATAACACAGCTGGCATAAACAAATATTTTGTTGTTGTTGCCCTGGATATCTCTGCAGATTTCTATATTTTCAAGTACCCAGTTTGCGAATATATTCATGAAAGCACCGCATTGGCTCTAGTTTTTATGATTTTGGCGTATCTTATCTATGTATATAAATCTTCTTCTTCTTCTTCTTCCTTTTATCAGCGAGGTTATGATCCGAAAATAAGGGATCACAACCCTCCCACTTCACCGCATTTCTACTGATCCGTCTGTGGGGTTCGCCTATTTGACTTCAGAAAATATCGGCAGGCCCGCCGATTTTGGATCACTCGGTTATTTATTTATTTATTTACTCAAGCTTAATGCAAGCGAACTTAAAGCTACTTAAAACTAACAAAATTGGCGCTTAACCTAACTTAAACTTAACTTAACTAGACTTAAACTAAAACTTAAAAACTATCAGAAGGAATTATGGGATTGAAGGGCGTTCCTTAAGGAGGCTTTGCAAGTGTGAAAGTCAAAAGTAGTTTGAATGCGATTAGCTCCACGGAGCATTCTGGACATTGGTTCATGATATCCATAATTGGTCCGGTGAGGAGAAAGACGAAAGAGAGGTGAGGATCTGAGGTTGCGTGGGTTTGTGTTGAAACAGATCAAATGTAGCAGCGCGGGGGAATCAATGTTACCACCTAATAACTGATGAATAAACAAGATGACAGCAACTTCCCGACGTTTACCGAGAGACTGTAAATTGATTAGTTTCAAACGGTCCCCTTAAGGGGGTAAATTGTAACTATCAGCCCAAGGAAGACCTCGTAAGGCAAAGCGAAGGAACCTACGCTGGACGGCTTCGATTCGCAAGATATGGATTTCATAGTAAGGTGACCATACCTGGCAAGCATACTCAAGGAGGGGTCTGATGAATGTGATGTATAATGATTTTGTAACATAAGGCTTTGAGAATTCTTTGGACCATCGTTTAACGAAACCGAGCGCAGAATTAGCTCTGTTGATAATGTTATCAATATGGGAACGAAAGTTGAGTTCCCTATCACAGATAACACCCAAATCGCGCAGTGAAGAGACAGAGGGAATAGGCTCACAGCAAATAGAGTAGACTCTAGCGGATGGTCGGATGCGCTTACGGGAATATGTAATAGCTTGACACTTGCTGACGTTGAGCTCTAAAAAATTATTACGGCACCAAACCGAAAATCGGTTCAAATCATCTTGCAAAAAGAGAGAGAGTCGGCAGGGGATGATATTGGTCTAAAGATTTTCATATCATCAGCGTATATAGAAAGGTGGGAATCGTTGATGATACAGTCGACATCGTTTATTGTCAAAATGAAGATCATTGGGCCAAGATGGCTACCTTGAGGGACTCCCGATGTTGCTTTATAAGGATCAGAGATTGAAGACCTGAAGAAGACTTTATATTGGCGTTTTTCCAAGTAAGATTTAATCCATGAAATGAACCCCGATTGAAATCCAAGAGCTTTAAGTTTGAAGAGAATGATTGTATGCGAAATTTTGTCGAAGGCTTTGCTGAAGTCGGTGGCAACAACATCAACTTCATTACCATCTTCCAAAACGCTAGATACAAACTTGGTAGGATTAGTGGTTGTTGATCTGCCCTTAAGAAATCCATGCTGGTTCGGTGAAAGGATAGCCTTACAGTGAACAAACATTGTGTCGTAAACAATGCTTTCAAAGAGCTAAGGTATGCAGGACAGTTTAACGATGGGCCGGTAGTTGGAAATTTCAATTTTACAACCTTTTTTGTGAGTGGGGATTATATACGAATTTTTCCAGATTTCGGGGAAAACTCCCTGCGAAATAGATAGTTGGAAAAGTGTAGTAAGGGGTTGGACGCATTTCACGCATTTTTTCACAACTATAGCGGGCAGGCCATCAGGCCATTAGGCCCAGAGGAGTATTCGTCCTTAAGTTTGCTAATCTTATCTAATAGCGACGCAGGGGTTATAACAATTGTGACTAAGGAGGTTTGGGGACAGAGTGCCTAAGTTGCGGAAGTAGCTATGATCAAGTTGAGTAACGTTATCCGTAAATGATTGGCTGAAAAAATTAGCAAACAGGTTTGCGATTACTGAGGCCAATGAAATGCCGATGTCGTCGCATTTGTCTGATCCAGGCGTTCATAGGCCTGCCTTTGGAACGTGCATTGATATTGCCTTTTTAACAGGGTTCAAATGATCTATTCTTTGAACGTGGCAATACCAACTGAGCTCTCTCTGCAATCTGACAGGCGGATCCATCTGAACGAAAGCCTCACCATGCATAATCAAAACATCTTTCGGAAAGCTTTCCATTTAAAACGTCACGATGGGCTTTCTTCTGTTTTCACACGCAATGGGCAAGTTTATGTGCGTCAAACACCTAAAGGAAGAGCTTTTTTGATCGATTGTTGTCAACGTTTGGAGTCACTTGCTAACGTCACGAACCAAGATGAAAATGTGCGACCTGATTTGTAAGCTGCAGCTATTAAGATGTTTTAAGGATAAGTTTATATATTTGCCGATACTTTGTTTTATATTGTTCCCTATTCTTGTCTTCATTTCTTCAAGCTCGATTTTTGTTTTTATTTGCACATACCCGTATTCATTTTTCACCAGATTTTATAGTTTTCACCTCTTATTTCCTGTTGTAGATCTTTTTTCCGTGAGGGATTTGTATATTTGTATATATATGTACATATATTTATGTATGTACATATTTGGTTACATTATTTATATCTGACATGAGTGTGCGTTCTACAAGAAACGATGGCATCAGCGATAATCTGCGCGTACTAATAAATATTTTTTGTAAGCAACGCGAGGGATTACGTGTATGTCACATTAATGCACAGAGTCTTTACAAAAAAATTGATGAATTTAGAAATCTATTTGTTGGTTCGAATGTTGATATTGTATGTGTTTCTGAGACCTGGTTCGACATTGAAAAACCAAGTAGTCTTTACTCCTTAAAAGGATACAACATTTTTCGGGCCGACCGGCATAATAGAATAGGAGGTGGTGTTGCTATTTATGTTCGCAATACCATATCTACAAAACTTCATCTAATTTCACCTGCTGATAGCCCAATTGAGTATTGTTTTCTTGAGATTGCAGCAAAAAGAGGAGAGAGAGCTTGGCGTTGTTTATAGGCCAAATAATTATATTGATCTGTCCGTTCTCTACAATGTACTTGAAACTGCCTCCTCCTCTTTCGCAAAAACAATCATCTGTGGAGATTTTAATTGCAACATTTTAAACCGTGAATGCTCTGAATCGTTCGTCAATTCGCTGAATACCTTAGGTTTAAAAGTTGTTAACTCTACTCTTCCAACGCACTTCACTGAAAGCACAAGCACTCTTTTGGATCTGTTTTTGACCAGTGACCCCGAAGACGGATTTTACAGCCAAGCATCTGCTCCAGCTTTCTCCAAGCATGATCTTATTTTCCACACATTTAACTTTGGCTGTAATAGACAGCAAATCAAGTTTATGTATAGGGATTATAAGAACATTAATGCTGAGCGTCTAGAGCAAGATCTCCGTGATGTTAATTGGCAGCCGATTTACACTGAAACCTCACCCGATAGGCAGGTTAACTATCTCCAAAACTTAATTTTGTACCTTTTCGATGTGCATGTGCCTCTCAAAACTAAAGTTTCTAGATACTCCTCCATTCCGTGGTTTTCTGGTGAAATAAATGAGCTGAAAAATAAACGTGATGCCGCTTTTACTAAATGGAAACGTTACAGGCTTCCTGAATTTCAGGATACTTTTCGTCGATTCAGAAATTTAGTAAATTCAAAAATAAGACTAGCCAAGGTGCGTTTCTATGCTAATCACTTAAATGCTAAGTTGTCCTCGAAATCACTGTGGAAAAATTTGCGCGCGGTAGGTATTGGGCGGCAAATAAACAACGAAATGGATGGTATTGATCCTAATCAGCTCAACCATGAATTTGTAAGAGTACAAACAACATCTCATCGGTACACTCAGAATCATACATTCTAGTAATGACTCCTTTGAATTCCAGAGAGTCGAGCAAGCTGATGTGGTTAGAGCCATTCTTGATATAAAATCCAAGGCTGTTGGTATTGATGGAATTCATTCTATTTTTATAAAAATAATACTACCGTACCTTCTCCCGATAATAACCTACGTGTTTAATAATATTTTAACAACCTCCACTTTTCCCAGTGTATGGAAGATATCAAAAATTGTCCCAATCCTGAAGAAGAAAGCTTCAGCTCATTCTCCAGCTGAGTACAGACCCATTGCTATCCTTCCTTTCTTATCAAGGGTTTTGGAAAAATTGATTCACAGTCAAATGTCTGCTTTCTTTAAACGCAAAAAGTTACTTTGTTCAAACCAATCTGGATTCAGACGAAGTCACAGTTGTATAACTGCCCTTCTTAAAGTAACAGATGATCTGCGAATTGCTTTGGATAATGAAATGGTTACTTTTCTAACGCTTCTAGACTTTTCTAAGGCCTTTGACACGGTTAACCACAGTCGACTCATCTCGAAACTTAATATGATGTATTTCTTCTCACCCGGTGCTTCTAAACTTATTTCTACGTATTTCGATGGCCGAAAACAAGCAGTTGTAGTTAACGATGTAGCGTCTGAATTAATCGAAACAACTGCGGGTGTTCCCCAAGGATCTATCCTCGGCCCTTTGCTCTTCACCATATTTATTAATGATCTTCCGGAAATCATTAATAACTCACATATACATATGTATGCTGATGACGTACAATTATATCTTAGTTGCAAGCTCGGACTAGTTGAAGATGCGGCTTATAAGCTCAACGAGGATCTCCAAAATATTCGAAGCTGGTCTGAAGAGAACTCCTTGATGGTTAACCCTGGTAAATCCAAATGCTTGATCATAAATAGAACCAAGTTAAATTCTAATAGTTTTCCCACTATATACTATGGGAATTCACCTATTGAATTTGTAGAGAAGGCTAAGAACTTAGGTTTGTGGTTCAACTGTACCTTGGATTGGGATACCCATATTTGTGCGGTCATTGGTAGGATATACAGTTCTCTTAGAAATCTTTCTATGTCACAGCATTTTACACCTGTCAATACTAAGTTAATGCTAATACGATCTCTACTTATCCCTACCATTACCTATGGCTGTGAGATCTTTCGCTGTTACAGTGCTAAAACCAGACAAAAATTGAATGTTGCATTTAATAACCTTACGCGATATGTTTTCGGTTTGAGACGCTATGACCATGTCTCTTCATATACCAAAAATATTCTTGGGTGTACATTAGACATATATCTAGACTTTTGTACACTTAAGTTTCTACATAAGATTATAATCAGCAAACAGCCAACATATTTATTTGAAAAAATTAACTTCTCGCAATCAAATCGATCTCTAAGTTTGATCCCTCCGCGTGTTTCATACCTAGTTTCTGAACGCCAGTTTTTTGTCAATGCCATCCGCCTGTGCAATTCACTCCCTCTCAGAATCAAACGGCTTTACGACAGGAAAAATTTTATTGCTATATTATTTCAACATTTGTCAGGTAACTCGAGCTCTTAGATATGCAGACTAGTCATAGGAAAACCTTACTTTTTTATTTAATTTGTTGGTAATTTATATCATTTGTTTTGTAAACTTATTAATAATTTTAAATTCCCTTTTCATCTTGAAGGCACTTTTTTAATCGTTTTTTCTTTTACTGGAATTTATATATATTTCTTTTATTGTATAAAATTCTCATTTATAGAACAAAGATAATGTAATATCTATTATAAATGATGTTAAATGGAATAATAAATACTAATAAATACTAATAAATACTCTATTTTTTGTACGATGGTTTCCTTGATGTGAAAGTATCCACGGATCTTTGAACTTCTTTTTCGATCAAGTTTTGTCACTCCTGCTGTCATGCGAAGCATCTTCATCTCAGCTGCCGTTAATTTACTCTCACACGTTGTGTACATCGTCCAATATTGTGAACCGTATGTGAACGCTGGACGCACAACTGCGGTATAGAGCCTTCCTTTCTACTTAGGTGGTATTTTTCTGTCACAGAATATAGAGGAGTTTTCTCGCCACTTCATCCACCCTACGCTTACGCGATGATTGATGTCGTCATCACTGACTGTTTTGCTATTGATCATAGATCCCAGATATTTAAACTTTTCGCACTTGAGAAGCTCTATGTATATAAATCTAAGTGGCAAAATGCGTATGTGTCTCTCTACCGCCCGTAATTTTCAACCGATATAGTTGAATTTTTTTTTTAAATGTAGATAATTACGGTACAAAGGTGATAAACAAAAAAAAAAAAATACAAAAACATTGAAAAAAAATTAAACATTTTTGTGTGCGATACTGTTGTGGTTTGTTTGTTTGTTTGTATGCTCAAATTTTCACACAATCTTCGGTATTATCCCGAGAGTATTCCCGTGAATACAGTAAATTACTTTAGTACTACACTTTTTTTTCTTTTTATTAGGTGCAGCAACGCATGCCGCCGGGTACCCTTGGTCCAGCAGTCTACCCACTACTTTCGTATTATAGAACTTAAGTACTAAAAAAAATGACATATATATTTAAGGTTGGACCACTTACCCACTATTGCCCGGTACAAAACTGTTCTCTAACAGACTTAGCCCCAGACGGCTGTCGGACAGTTGTTGCCCCAGGCGCCTGCCTGACAGTTGTTGACCCAGGCGCCTGCCTGACAGTTAGGTTAAGTTAGGTAGAAGTGGCTGCCATCTGAGAATCGCCAACACACTTAGACCAATAATAGGTTCATTGTGATACCACATGCCTGACAGTTGTTTTTTTTTTTTTTTCTGTTAAGCGCACGCCAGGTGCCCGCTAGTCATATATATACTCGTAAAACTAAATGGCAAAATACGTATGTGTCCCTCTACCACCCTTAATTTTCATCCAATTTAATTAGTTTTTTTTTTTAAATACAGATAATTACGGTACAAAGGTATCGGGGTAGATGGGACCGTCAGATGCTGGCAGATTACTGCTGGTCTTTAAGCAGAGATTGCCCCTAAACAAATTATAGAAGAAAAGCTTGTAAAAGGTGTTTCTTTAAAGTATAACATACGCTTTAGAAATTTTTCTCTCTTTTTACTTCTATGTACATTAACTAAACACTAAAACAAAACAATTAGTAATATTTTCCAATACAAATTTGATATTAAAGAATATACTAGTTTTTTCATTCTTTTTTTTTGTAGTGTAATAAGAAAATGAAGATTTAAAAAAATACTAGAGCCAATTTTCCAAAATCATTCATAGTTTCATAAATTGTAGGCATACAATTATTCGAAACCACTTTCATATCAAGGGGAACAAATCCATTGTTGACCAGTGTAATAGAACTTTACTTAAGCTTCATTAGAAAGGTATTCTCGAAAACGTCTTCATCGATTTGGTTAAAGTCATATCTATACTCGTAGGTACACTTGATTTACATAGTTAAGGCAGTACGCCTAGTTAGATACATATGTACGTACAATATTCTTGTTATCCAACATGTCTGTTGTATTTGAATGCATTAATGCGAACAAAATTAATGAAAATAAAGTGTAACGTGCTTGCATCTCGAAGTCATTGCTACTCGACTGTAGACAATATCTTTGTCTTGTCCAATATTGCAAAACTCTACCTAAATAACGGGAGAAAACTGTATTCCTTTTTTGTGAACTTCAGAGCAGCATTTGATTCAGCGGACAGAAGGGCACTCTTTTACAAGCTCAGCAATTTGGGGGTGTCATCTAAAATGCTAGAAGTTTTAGAAAGCCTGTACAGAGAAAATGAAACTACAGTATGAGATGGAAATACCCTGCCAGACTGGTTCAGTACCACCTCCGGAGTTAAGCAGGGATGTAAACTGAGCCCTTCGTTCTTCCCTCTGTTCCTAGACGGCCTGGAGATGCACTTTAAAGGAGGAACAACAATTGGTAACGTGGTGATCAAAGTCCTCTTATATGTATGCCGATGATATTGTTATTCTATCTGACAATGCCATCAGTGCTAGTCAGTATATGCCTACGGGCTAAACCTCACCCCCTCAGAAAGGCACTATGAGAACCGGCTGCGCGTGCTCATAGTAGTAGGAAATTCGTCCCTCTCAATTTTTTCATTTTGGTGATGCCTACGACTAAGTTGCCTTAACAAGTAGTTTACGCTTCTGTAGTGTTAATCGCGTTAGGTAGGTAGCTTTCCAGTGAAGGCACCTACTAATACCGTCGTCACATGCGGTTTTTCCTTACGGCGCTATTTCGAAAGGTCTTGTTCTTTGTAGTCGGCGCTCAATGTTTGTCACGTCCATATTACGGATTATTTCATTATTGCACTGAACATGAAGACGGGTACGAAGTTTGCGAGCAAAGGTTGTTACTTCGTTCCTCACGGTAGCAATTCCTCGATCTCTGTGAATATCACTATTTCTTATATACCAAGAAGTATTCACGATTGCTCTTAGTATTTTGTTTTGAAATGCTTGCAGTAGAGCCATATTGCTTGGTTTGGTAGAACCCCAAAGTTGTATACCATATGTCCAAGACGGGTTTAGGACTTGCTTATACAGAAGCAGTTTGTTGCATACGCTTAACTTCGAGTATCTTCCGAGTAGCCAATACATTTCTCTAAATCTGATTTCGAGCTCTTCGCGCTTCTTTTTAACGTGTGGTTTCCACTTAAGTTTTGCGTCTTGGGTCATTCCTAGATATTTTGCCTCGTTTGCGTACGGTATTTGCACCGGGTTAATGGACATAGGTAAGTTGTTTATCTTTCTTAACGTAAAATTGGCATGCGTTGATTTTGTCTCATTGAGGACTATTCGCCAGGTTTTTGTCCATTTGCATACTTTGTTCAAAGCTCGTTGGAGTTTTCCCGTTGATGATTCGACTGACTCATCCGTTAAGAGGACACCTGTGTCGTCTGCGAACGTCGTTGTCCCTTCATCTTTTGGTATATCTCTTGTGTAGAGCAGGAACAGGATTGGACCGAGAACACTTCCTTGCGGAACACCGGCGTAGATTTCTTTCAAATCCGAATATTCACTCCTGTGTCTAACACGGAAAAGTTTGTCTTGTTTTCAAGACAAGATTCCAATATTCTGTACAACTTTTCCGGTAAGATTACCCTTAGCTTATACCTTAGGCCTTCGTGCCATACCTTGTCGAAGGCTTGCGATACGTCGAGAAAAGCGCTAGAACATTTTTTTCCCCCCTTCTAGAGCTTTTTCAATTTCGTTCGCTATTCGAAAGCCGAATTGATCATCCGGGATCAAGTGTCTTTCTTCAATTACTGGTTCAATTACAATCGTTTCAGCAGAAGTTTCTCGAAGACTTTAGATATTATTGGCAGAAGTGAAATGGGTCTATATGATTTCTTGTCATTTGCACATTTCCCCGGTTTCGGAACCATAATAAACTTCGACGTCTTTCCATTGCCTTGGAACATATAATAGTCTTAAAGAAGTATTTATAATATAGAGCAACTTAACCGGCACTTTTTTCGGTAGATCTTTCAAAATTTCGCCAGTGATTAAATCATATCCCGGAGCCTTGTTATTTTAAAATTTTTTTATTGTCATTCGAAGTTCGGACAGGGCTACGGTTTTTACTTTAACGTTGTCGGGTGCCGTATTATCATTCGGATGTTCGATCAACGGTTGTCCATCGAACGGCTTGAACGTTTCCTCTAAGTGATCGGCAAATAATTCTGCTTTCTCTTTGTCTTCTTTTGCCCATTCCCCGTTAGCTTTCCTAATTGGCGGCGAGTGCATTACAGGTTTCCTTATCAAGGCTTTCCATAGAGAGTAGAACTAGAAGTCTCGTGATTTTTTAGGTCCTGCAGCACATTTTTTAGCTTGTTACAAAGGTGGTTCAGATAAGTTTTAACCGGTGGCGCGCGCGATTGTTGCCATCTCTTGTGCGCTCTCCTCTTTTCTCGTATGAGGTCTTCGATTTCAGGCAAAGGAATACACCTACACACATGGTGTTTGCAGAAACCGGTATTCCTCTTATCCGTCTACATACACTAAGATTGCATTTCAATTATTTTTTAAAATACTAGACCTTCCCAATCAGCGTCTGCCAAAGATTGTACTGCACTATCTTTTGAACAGAAAATCCATATTTTTCCAGAAATGGCAGCGTATTAGTGAGGAGTGCGGTGTAGAATTGTCACTGAGATGGGATGACAGGCTTACGTAGAGTGTGTCTTTAAAAAAACATCCCGTCTAAACTAGAGAAGATTCATGCTGGATTTTTGCAGGGAGCTTCGGAAACGGAGCGCCGTTGTGTCTGCAAGCTACTTAATCGTACTCTGTCAGGCCATGAGTAGTACCCAGTTCACCAAATTAACCTCATCTTTAAGTCAAGAAGAGATCTATTACCGCTTAATTATAGGCCGCATCGAAATGATTTGCAAGCTATTTGGTCACTGTGTAATTGGAAGGAACGCGGCGATACCCATCACTTTATAGGCAGATGTCCAATTCAATCAAGGACTGTAATAAAGAGAAAAGGACTTAAAACGCTTCTTTGGTGCACCCCGACTTTGATTGGAAACTCTTCGGTTACTCCAGCGGGGTATCTTACTCTTGTCTTTGCTCCTTCGTACATGTCCATGATCATTTGTACATAGGTTTCTGGAACCCCTTGATGTCTTAGCGCCAGCCATATTAGATCTCGTGGTTGTCTGTCGAATGCCTTTTCAAAGTCAACCAATACAATATGCAAATCCCTTAAGGAATCACGATGTTTTTCCATTATGATCCTTATACTTTGGATTGCATCTGTGGTTGATTTATCCGAGACAAACCCGCACTGATCATCAGATAGCCGTATTATTATTCGCAGTCGGCCACCTAATACCCGCTCAACGATCTTCGATGTGTGTGACATCAGCTTGATCGAACGGTAGTTATCACAGTTTCGCGTATCACTCTTCCCTTTGTATACATGGAGAAGGTAACTTTCTCTCCATTGATTCGGCATTGGATCACCCCTCATAAATTTGGAGATGAGAATTCTGAGCCATCTGAACCCGATGTCTCTCATCTTTTTCCAGAACTTAGAGGGCATTACGTCTGGCCCAACCGCTTTTCCTTTTTTTGGAGTATTTCACCGCCTCACTAACTTCTTCGACTGTAATGTCGGGTATTTCTTCACAGTTAGGGGTGGCTCTTGGAAAGTATAGCCGGGGAAAGGATCTTAATATCCTAAATCTCTTAACTAATATCGAAAATGTATATATGTAAATATAATGCTGCGGA
The DNA here is from genome assembly GCA_945910035.1 of Brachypalpus laphriformis. Lineage (NCBI taxonomy): Eukaryota > Metazoa > Arthropoda > Insecta > Diptera > Syrphidae > Brachypalpus > Brachypalpus laphriformis. The sequence continues at coordinate 38,468,873 of OX246756.1, forward strand.
TAATAATAAAAATAGAAAATATATACCTATCATGGAAAAAAATCTTGAATTTTATAACAAAAAAAAAAGCATCTTAAAAATAACATATTAATTAATTCTTGGTAACATTTTTATTTTTACTCTCATGCTATAAAAAAAAAAGTATTGCCCTCGACAGCATTTCAGTGGACCTGATGGCCCGTGGGTTGGGATAAAAATAGAATCTTTTGCTGTTGTAGAAAAGAAAAAGAAATACATATAACCCCTAATGGGCAAAAAGCTTTTCATTCAAAAAGCCAGTCTTTAATTAAAAACGAACCCTTCCCCAGAAGCTGTCTCCATAATTATCGCCCATAACATCACACCATCCACTCCACCACAACATGATGGTGAGGAGAAATCTACTCCCACTTATGTCAGCATCCCTTTTCAAATATACGGCTTCTCCGTTCGGCCCAACGTAATAAGGAGTTGGAAAATAGAAAACTTTTTACCAATATCCTTCCTTCACATGCTCGCACACATACAACTCACAGTCATCCGATTTAATGGGATTCAACAAAACGAACAAAAAAAAATTGCTCTTCCTTCTTTTTTCCAATTTTTCCACATTGACTGACCAACAAAGCAAAAAAAAAAAAAAAACTAGAAGAGAAATAAAGGAATAAATTCCTTTCGTTTCGCTAGAAAATGAAACAAATTCTATGCGCTGTTGCAAACATAAATTAAGTTTCCATATGGAAGATAGTTTTACACCGACCGACCGACACAGGGGGCAGTATTGAAGGAACGACACGGTCGGTATGTGTATGGATGTTGGTAGGCAACAAATGAACCAGGATACTAATAAGGGAAAAAATTGTGGGTGGTTGTGGGTGGCACTATGGTTTCTCGACTAGCATCTCCAGGAATGGGAATACAAATTTCCTACACAGGCATCCATCCCCCAACGCACACAGAGAATTTATCCTGAAAATATTTTTATATATATTTTCCGGGCAGTAGTACGTACTCATGTAAAGTTTCTTTTATTTGTCGGCTTTTTCGACATCCGTCGTAGTTGTGGGTATACTGTGAGCTTTCAATTTATTTTTACGATTATTTTCGTACAAGCCTCACTCCTATTAATCCTTATCAGGTTCACTTTCACAATGAAAACTATCAAGTGCAACTGAACTTTTTTTTTTTTTTGGTTTTGTGGCTCAGCCACTTGTAACACCATTGAAACCACTTTCGAAAGTAAAATTTCGCGAAAACAATTAACTACTCGATCATGCGCGTGGACTCATGTCCTTTTTGTAAAAAGTGTAAATAAATACTGAAATCAAAATTCCAACTGCGCAATCAACCCTCCTCTCTCCCTGGTAAAAGGAACAAAAAAAAAAATTAAATTTCAAAAAACCGATAAAACACCCCAAAAACTCAGAACTGATAAGTTTTTCCTCAAAAAGTGGAAAACTATGCTCCGCCCCCTTGCGTATTTTCCCACTTATTTTTTTCCGTTCAAAAATGTGTAATAGTATCACAAAAAAGAAAACAGTTGACATTTAGGGGTGAGTTTTGTGATTTCCCCTATTCGGGGAAAATTGGAACAAAGTATACTTTTTATTGACAATGAATCAATGTGCAGTGATTAAGTATGCATTTTCGGTTTTGACTTAATATCTGGTGTTCCAAAAATTTGTATCTTTTTGGTCAATGTGTTTGCAACCAATCGATGATGATGGTGGTTGTTGTTAAATACACCCCTGTTGTATCTAAATTATTCGAATGTCTATGAGATAAGATCAACTATCATGGTGTATGATTATTTGAAATGTGCATATGATTAAAAATATTATTTTACGATTTCGTCTTATCAGATATTATGTACATAGATATCAATCTATTTTATATGAATTTTTAAAGATTAGGTGACGAACAAGTTTTCGGATGTCTGGGCATGCACATGACCAAGTTTTACTCAATATGGAATGAATTTTTTTGATATGAAATCAATCACACTCATGACAAAATTAGTTAAGGCCGCTATTAGAGAAGGATGGATCAAGGAGGGTCATTATATTAGATAAAGAGAGATTAAATGGCAGGTAAACAAAAAAACACAGCTTACGATACGATACGATACGATGTTTGGAGCCAAAGTGCACTGCGACCTACGAGTATAAGATCTATTGTACTAGCCCAATGGTTAACCAGAATTAAAAATTGAGGCTCTTGATAAACCTCGATAATGTCTTGGGTTCCATGTTCCAGGTATCCGCTGGGTCCCTCGAGACCCGCGTTAGATGGAGTAATCGTTTCTTTGTGGCTCCTGGGCATACTCAAAGAATGTGTTCTGGTGTTTCTCTTTATTCCCCGCAGAGTCTGCACATGGCCGTATCTGAAAATTTAATTGTGTTTAGATATAACCTGAGAGAATAGTGTCCGGTTAGGTAGCCCGTTGGAGTTCGAAAATCGTCTTTGCTTAGTTCAAGTAGCTTACTAGCTCTATTTCTGTTGGGGTTTATGAACTTCTTCGCTTGTCTTAGGCCCTTTTGGTTGGCCCAGTTTTCGGCGAGTCCTTTAGCTTCCCATTTTGTTACTGTGGAGTGGGTATCAATGCGTGGTACCCCGAAGTAGGGTCCAGGGCCGATGAGTGGGCACCCAGCGCCTCTCCTCGCCAGACAGTCTGCTCGTTCGTTCCCCTCAAAATCTTCGTGTCCAGGAATCCATGATGGTAACCTGATATGTGGATGCGAGGTTATCAAGGAGGCCGAGACAGTCCCACACGAGCTTCGACCCTAGGTTAGGTTAGATTGGCTGTCTGCGCCACGATGCAGACACACTTAGACCAGTAAAGGTCCATTGTGATGCCAAGGATCTACCATTAGACCATTCAGGGACTAATAAAACCAACCGGAGCTTTTGATGAAGCGATGGATGTTCATGACGTCTAAGTACGCCAAATCGCTGAGGTCGTCAAGGAAGGGAGCTCCTAGATGGAGCATTCTTTTGCGTGATAGAGCAGGTTATGTGCATAGGAAGTGGATGGTTTCCTCCTCCTCCTCGTCCCTACAGTTCCTGTAGAAGTCATTGGAAAAGAGGCCAAGTCTTTTGGCATGTTGGCCAATTAGACAGTGTCCGGTGATGACACCGATAACGCAGCTGATCTGTAATCGCTTTGGTTTAACCAAATCGGCACTACGTTTCTGGTCCAGCTTAGACCAGATCTGCCTCGAAATGTGACACGCAGAGCCAATATCCCACCTAAGGTTGGTCTTGCTTATAGCGTTCAGCCTCAGTAGATGCTTACATGTAGCGAGGGGTATACCAAGGGCTTGCCTACCTGGCAGAATCCTTAGAGTAGTACCCTGTCTAGCGTGTTCGTCCGCCCTACAGTTTCCTGAAATGTCTCTGTGACCTGGCACCCAGCATAGGTGAATGTTGAACTGCTCTGTCGTCTCTGTAAGAGACAAACGGCAGTCTAAGACGGTCGTTGAAGTAAAGGAAAACGACTCCAGGGACTTGATTGCCGCTTGACTGTCTGTGAAAATGCTAATATCGCTGACAGATAATACATTACATTTCAGCCAAGACAGGGCTTCCTTAATCGCCATGATTTCAGCCTGAAAAACGCTACAATGATCAGGGAAGCGGAACGAGATGCTCAGGATGAGCTTATCGGAGAAAACACCACAGCCCATCCAACCTTCGGTATTAGAGCTATCTGTGTAGAAGTGCACCGAATTTCCATCATCAGGGGGAGAGCCACCCCACTCATCCCGTTCAGGGATACTTGTACGGAAGTGTCGGTCAAATCTCAGTTTCGGTGGGGTGTAGTCCGTGTTTTCATGTGTGAAGTTGAGAAGATCAAGGATCGAGGAGTGGCCAATGTGATAACTAGACCACTAAGAGGAAGCTTTAAAACGAATAGCCGCACTGGCAGCAGTCTGTCTGCCGAGGATATCCAGGGGTAACAGGTTGAACATAATGTTCAATGCCGCAGAGGGGGTAGTTCTTAGTGCACCACTGATGCACATGCAAGCGGATCTTTGCACTTTAGCTACCTGAGAGAGATGAACAGCCCTGTCAAGAGCAGGCCTGACAACAGACACGTAAAGCCAGCGAGTGATTTCAGGTTTCATACCCCAGCTCCTACCTATAGCCTTTTTACAGGAATAGAGAGCTACATTGGCTTTCCTTACGCGTTCTAGTAGATTGGCTTTCCAGTTTAGTTTTCTGTCCAGAATAAGACCCAGGTATTTTGCAGTAACAGTGAAGGTGAGACTGGTGCCATTAATCATAGGAGGGTCTACGAGGCGAACTTTATATTTCCTTGTGAAGAGAACAAGTTCTGTTTTATGAGGGTTAACCCCCAATCCACGTTTGGAGGCCCACCTAGTGAGCCGAGAGAGAGCATATTGGAGGATTTCCTTGAGAGTGTCTGGGTGCTTGCCAGACACAGCAATCGCAATGTCATCAGCACAGGCAATCACTCTACAGCCTGACCTGTCCAGGTCCACTAGTAGCTCATTCACTACAAGATTCCACAGGAGGGGGGACAAAACTCCACCTTGGGGTGTTCCGCAACAGGCAAGTCTTCTGGCCGATGCTCCACCCAGCTGTGTGTTGATAATCCTGCGTGTTAGCAATTGATTGATCAACACTCCGAGCGAAGTATCCACTTTCAGATTTGCAAGTGCGTCTGTGATTGCCTTTGGTTTGACATTGTTAAAAGCTCCCTCAATGTCAAGGAAAGCCACCATGGTATATTCTTTAATGCTCAGAGATTTTTCAATGATGCGCACAAGCGAGTGTAAGGCTGTTTCAACGGATTTGCCTTTGCAGTAAACATGTTGGGATGGTGAGAGCAAAGGCGGGCTAATGCTCTGACGGAGGTGAATATCAATCAGCCTTTCCAGCGTTTTCAGTAGAAAGGACGATATACTGATAGGTCGGAGATCCTTTGGTTCCACATGCGAGCTCTTACCTGCCTTAGGAATGAAGACAACTTCAACCTCGGTCCACATCTTGGGGATGTAGACCAGATTAAGACAGCTCGATAATATGACCTTGATGGAAGCACAATGTCCTCTCATTTTTGAAATTCAGCAGGAATAATGCCGTCAGGTTGTGGGGACTTGAAGGGCTTGAAGCTGCGCATGGACCAGTGGATCTTTTCTGTAGTTACTATAACCAGGGAGTTGCTGCACGGTAGAGAGCAAGTACGCGTAATACCCGATAATGAAACAGCAACAGGGGAGCTACCAGGGATGTGAGTATCCAGTAAGATGTCAGCTTCGACCCTACCGTATAGGAATTAAGGGGCCTTAGCGCTGCCTGGCTGTATGAATAGATAAGGATGCGGGTAGTGTTTCTCCACAGGCATTCCCGAATATATAGTTCTATCGCATGGACTTCTGCTTGGAAGATGGTAGGTGATTTACCAAGCGCTGCCGCACGCTGATAGTTGGGACCATAGACCCCAGCTCCAGTACTGCCATTTTCCAATTTGGAGCCATCTGTGTACCAAATTTGTGCGTTGGGTGGTGTCTTGAGACCTTTGTTTCTCCATTCTTGACGGTCACTAATAACCACTTTGAATTTCCTGGAGAACCGAAATCTTGAGCACCGTATCTGGAATGTTGAAGATTGGGTTCTTTTGGACATTTTCAAGAATGCTCAGATGGCCTGTGAAATCGCAGAGTTTCAGTTTTTGTATCTGAGGTAGCCTAAGCGCACTTAGCAAAGCTTCTTTTGCACTGTGAGATGCAGTTGCGTGAGATTAACTATTGTACCTAATGCTGCCGTCGGGCACGTTTTCGTTGCCCCGGTAATACCGACACAGGCTAATCGGTGCAGTCGATTTAGCTGTTCCATATCTTTGATCTGTTGTGATTTAGGCGACCATATTAGAGAGGTGTAGGTGATCATTGGTCTGACGATTGTGCTGTACATCCAGTAGATCATCTTGGGCTTCAGATCCCATTTTTCTTGCTATAGAGGCGTTGGCACATGAACATTGCCTTGTTGATAATACTGTTTAGGTGAGAGTTCCAGTTAAGTTTTTTGTCCAGGATTATCCCAAGATACTTTGCTTCCTCTGTAGGGCTAATGGGGGTACTTTCCAGTGAGATTTGCTTCAGTTCAAGCTTCCTCTTCTTAGAAAAGGGTACAAGGATAGTTTTTCCATGGTTGATGGTTAGGCCCTTGGTTTTACACCTTTTTGAGATCAGGTTGAGGGCACCTTGCATCATTTCCAACATGATGTTTCCGAATTTGCCTAAAACGCTGATGACGACCTCATCTAGGAGTTCGTTAATAACTAAGGTCCAGAGCAGAAGAGGCAGTACTCCACTCTGCGGACAACCTCTGGTGGCTATAATAGTTTTCAACGATTCTCCGCACTGTAGCTTTATTTTCCTGCTTTGTTGCATGAATAGAATCCAGTTTATGATCAGCGGTGCGATACCGTTCCTAGTCATAGCCTTGTTTATTGCTACATAAAAGTGTTGTCAAAGGCTCCCTGTAAGTCAATAAAGGCACAAAGGGCGGTTTGTTTTGCAGTCAGGTTTTGTTAATTTGTGAAGCCAGGCTGTGAATGGCGGTCTCTGTGGATTTGCCCGGTTGGTATGCAAACTGGTTGCATGTAATGAATTAAGAATAAGGAACGTATCCATTATGTAGTGATCAACGATTTTCTCCATAATTTTTAGGAGAAAGGAGCTGAGGCTGAAGGGACGGTACGATTTGGGCAATTGTTCCGCCTGTTTCGTCGGCTTTGGTATAAAGACTACCCTCACCTCTCTCCAGCTGTTTGATATGTAGCCTAGTGACTCGATCTGAATATCCGTTAAATGGAAGGAGTCAGTAATTCCTGTCCTTGTTGTAGGGGACGGGGAAAGATGCCATCTTTACCTGGTGATTTAAATTGACTGAAGGTGGAGAGAGCCCATTTTATATGGCTGGCGGTAAAGATTTTACCCGATAGGCTATAGTCCTGAGGCAGGGCTTCTCATGACGAGAAAAGCCACTAGAGTAAATCGTCTTTTATCCTAACTACTCCTAACTTAAAATATAATTCTTCAAATCTTGTGAAAAAGAGGAAGAGTCATATCAAGTTTTCAGCACCTAATAACCTCACTAAACCATTAAGATCTTCAGGAAGGAAGTAAGATTCGTAAAAACATTGAATTCTTCTCACGCACTTAAGTGTTAAAACGTACCCTACCAGACCTGACCGTCTTTGCCACGGTGTACCAAATCTTAAATTTGATATTTGTGGGACATGTAATATGTATAAACAGCAGTAGATGTCAAATAACTTACATATCTTAAGCCTAAATCACCTTAAAGTACATATACATTTCTCTTGTAAACTACGTGCCACTTGACGCTATTATAGAATAAAAAAATCCCGAATCTCAAAATAGCCTAAGACCTCGATAGCAGACGTGACTGAAAATCAAAAAGAAAATAACTTCTTCGGGTAATTGGGTGCTGGTGCCTTAAATATCATTATTACAGTACGAAAATATAAAAGCAGGAGATAGTATTACAACCATCACAGCATCACAGTGATGCTCACGATAATGGTGAAAGGTTCGTCTCTACAATGTTATTCATCTTGCTACTGTAGTCATCATATTTAATTCTAAGACAGTATAATTAGTTATAAATGATATGCCACTTTGTTGCTTTGCTTCATTTTAATAAACTTAAAAGGTTGGATTAGTTCACCTAATTAGTTCTATACTTAAGGTATTCCTTGATCCACGGCCAAAACACAGAAGCGTCAATAGAGAAACAAATATCTATGGAGAAATAGGTAAATTAAAATAGGTTCATTCCATTTAAAAGAAAATGTGTCCTTTATTTCATTTTTTCTGGCACCCTTATTTCTGTGAATCTGTTAAAAATTCTAAAATCTAAAAATGAGGCTCCAGGCTTACCTCACTATTGTAGTTGCAGTTATTACCAGCACTCCGCTAGTTTGATGGGAAAAGAACGGATATATCCGTACCCAAATCGCACTGAAAATGTATTCAACGACATTCCAGTGTTCATATTACAGGTGCTATGCTCCAGTTGCTCTGGAAAGCCGCTATTGAACTGTGGCCTACTGCGTATTCTGTCTCAATCATCAACCAGGTGACCTAACCGGGCAGCTGTGGATTCTTAATCTTATCTTTTTACTTCACTAAATTAGTGACTGTATCTTTTACAAGTCTGTACAACTACTCGCTTACGCCGATGACATTGACATAGTCGGAAGAACAGTGGAGCATCAGTGGGGTATCTGCGAGTATTGAGATCGAGGCAGCGAAGACGGGTTTAGCAGTCAGTGACAGCAAACCAAAATACATGCAGTCAACAAAAAAGGACACCCAACATCGGCGTCTTGGACAGAACGCAACAATAGACAGATATAATTTTGAGGTAGTAAAGGAATTTGTCTACCTATGCTCTATGGTGAGTTTCGCAAATGACACCAGTCAGTTGGGAGATCAAACGAAGAATCAGTCTTGCTAATCGGTGGTTTTATGGGCTAAGAAGGCTATTAAGTAACAAAGACCTATCTCGAACTATTAAAGTAACTCTATATAAGACACTACCCCGACACGACCTCAGGCCCCATTAAGGGCCTATGTTATTCGTATTTACTATAAAAGATGTCGAGCTTATCATTACGGGATCCGATCTGGCAATCCTGCATTACTGATTCTCACTCGCTGCAGGCTAACTTAAACATTTTCCTCACCTGGTGACGGGAAAACCTTTTAGAACTCAAAGTCGCAAAATGCCAATCTATTAGTTACTCTCGCAGACGCCCTCCCCTGCCTCCAAGAACTTATTTTTTTAACAATGAACCTGTTCCCATAGTTAGTTTAATTCGTGATCTCGGCATCATTTGTGACACTGAACTTAACTTTCGTTCTCACATCGATAACGTAATCAGCAGAACCAACTCAACACTAGACTTTATAAAACATTGACCTAGGGAAATCTCCAACCCCTACCTAACCAAATCCCTTTACATGACTTTCATTAGACCACTTCTTGAATATACCAACCAGGCTTGGTCACCATACCATTAAGTCCACATTCAGGGAATTGAAGCTATTCAGCGCAGATTCATTCGTTTTGCTTTGCGAGGTCTAGACTGGAATGACCCCTACAACTTACCTCCTTATGGGAACCGACTAAAATTTTTAAACTTACGAGTACAAGCCTTAGAAACACGTCCCGTTGACGCTAATATACTCTTTATGCATCAATTATTAGCCGGAATTATTGAATGCCCTCACCTGCTGCAACTGATTTCGTTTAATACAAACCCTCGACACCTAAGATCAGAACCCCTATTCTGCTTTGTCTACCAACGAACTGAATACGGCCAGTATGAACTTCTGACCAGAGTGCTACGTAATGCAAATAAGTTCCCTAATGTCTTTGGCACGCACAGTATCAAATCTATCCTTCGAAATTCCCTATGCAACTTACCTCCCCACTCCTAAATCTAATCTTAAGTAGTTCTTCAATTAGTTTCAAATAATGAACGGTGGGTGGGCCCACGGGCGCGTGCAACAGATAAATAAAAAAAAAGTTAAAAATTTACAAATTCACATTGTCTAAAGATATTGGTTTATTGTTAGTTAATTAGCCTTAAGTTCGTTTTGCTTGTATTAAGCTAATAAATAAATAAATCCCAGTCCTGCTGTATGGCGCAGAGGCACGGAACTTTGTCAAAATCGGAAGAGGATGTCCTTGGTTACTTTGAGGGAAAAGTTCTTTGGTCCCGTCTGCATAGACGGCGAGTGGAGTATAGTGCCGAACTATACGGCCTATACAAAGACATCGACTTAGCCAGAAGAGTTCACATACAGCGACTAAGATGGCTGGGTCATATCGAATGGATGGAGCCTAATGTTCCAGCCTGGAAACTCTTCGAATCCACCCCGGATGGACGGCGCAGTAGAGGACGACCTCGGGGACCTCAACCAACTTGACGTGCGCAACTCACGGCAGTTGGCTCGTAACCGGGCTGGCTGGAGAGGTTTGTTGGTTGAGGCCCAGGTCCACGCCGGAATGTAGCGCCACCTAAGCAACTAAGTAAATTCGTGACATGCATCGAGGACTTCATATCAAGACCCATCTACTTCCATCATAATTTCAAAGTATCCCAGAACGTAACTGCTGAGATTCACAGAAAAAGAAAGTGCAGGATGGAATAAAAATGACGCAGGTATTTACGGTCCTAACATTAAATAAGTAATTCCTCTCAGGTGACCGACCTTTATCAGATACCAGATATATTTTCAGGCTACCAGGCCGCGGTAACAGCTCTAAATTCATATTTTTCTAACTCCAAACTAGTGCAGAGCTATCTTAGTACTTTATAGCAGCTTGTAGTGTTTGGCGGAGCTTCATTCTTTTGGTAACCCAGACATTACGGTATCTAATTCACAATTGCCTTGCAAAGCTATTGAATTCTTTTGTGGTATACCATATTCACGTATCTCTTGAAGCTAAAATTCAATTTGTGCAAGCTGAAGTAAACTGATGAAACTCACGAGGTATTTCAAAAACTAAAAAAAAGCAAGAAAACTTTAATATATTTTCTACAGCCTTCCTAATAAGATTTATATGAACAACTGTTTTGAGAAGACGGTTTTTTTTGAAAAAAAAAAAAAAAACATCAAAGGGTAAATTTTTGTACATACTATATATCTTTTTTGGCGAATATATCTAATGCATGTAATATACCATATTGGGTTAGAAAGAAAATATTGAGCCTTTTGGAATAAATACTTTTTCATATTTTAAATGAATTTCATTGAAACAAATATTGTCCACTTTGATCAATGACCTTCTGCCATTTTTCTGGCAAAACCATAATTGCATCCTCATAGGACTTCTAGGATTTCTTGGCAAAAAACTCTCACGAGTGATTTTCGCCGTCCCTTATAGAATTCAACTTTATACAATATGGTGTCTAGAGTCTAGACTATATGGTGGATGCATCAAAACTTCCCAGCCAAACTCTCTCCGTTTTGGTGGGTCACCAAAGAAGCACGTGGTCTGGCATTATCATGATGGAAGACAATGTCGATGTTCGTTCCTTTCTAATGAGGGATTTAGTTTTCTCATTAGGACTTGAAATAGTGAGTACTTATACCCAACACAATTTGTTCGAGACAGCTTTGATCTATCGTCTGATCATTCCCCGGTTATTTTAACAATCAGCGAAAAACTAGTCTATAACCTAGAGCCAGCCAGATTAACTGGTCGAACAACTAACTGGGAAGGCTTTAGGAATGAAATTGAAGATAATGTTGAACTGAGCGTTCCACTTACGACACCCTATGAACTTGAGGTTGAAGTTGATCGCTTCGTTGAGATCGTACAGCTCGCCTCTTGGAATAATACGCCCAATCCAAGGAAATACGCCCAATCCAAGGAAAACGCCGGACAGATACGGTTTACGATATCCTCCGGAAATAAAAGAATTGGTCAAGGAAAAAAGAAAAGCTCGTAAAAAATGGCAACAGGCCCACCTGGAAAAAACCTTGGTCAAGTGGTTTACGACAGCCGCAATAGGCTGGATTTACCATCTGACGATTTGACGCTCACAAGTGCAACCCTAAGGGAACTCACACATGAGATCGAGAATCTAAACCCTAAGAAATCTTCTGGTTATGATTTGATTACAGGAGAAATTCTCAAAGTTTTACCTAGAAAAGCATTGATTAAGCTTCTCCATATTGTAAATGCTGCACTCAGATTAAAACACGTGCCGAGCCAATGGAAAGTTGCGGAAGTCATAATGGTTTTAAAACCAGGAAAACCGCCAAATGAAGTAAAATCGTATACACCAATTTCGCTTCTTTCAATCATATCGAAAATTTTCGAGAGGATGTTATTAAGGCGTCTCCAAACCGATTATAGAAAAAAATAATCTTATCCCTGACCACCAGTTTGGGTTCAAGAGCAAGCATTCGACGATTGACCAGGTGCATAGAATTACTGACGTAATCGAGAAAGCACTTGAAAAAAAAAAAAGATTTGCTAAAGCGTATTTCTTGACGTCTCGCAAGCAAAGTGTGGCATGATGGCTTGAAATGCAAACTACGACAAGTTCTCCCTGTATGCTTATACAATATTCTAGAATCATATCTCGGGAATAGACTCTTTCGTGTTAGACATGGAGTCGAATACTCCGAGCTCAAAGAAATTTCGGCCGGAGTACCGCAAGGAAGCGTTCTTGGGCCGCTTCTCTATTTGCTATATACTCGTGATATACTGAACGAAGATGGCACTATCCTTGCTACGTTTGCCGATGACACCGCTATCCTAGCAGTAGGTACAACAATCGAAGAAACGACTGCAAAACTGCAAAACGCACTGAATAAAGTAAACGAATGGACGAGGGACTGGCGGATCGCCCTCAACGAATCTAAATCTGTTCACGTGAATTTCACTTACAAGAAAACTAATAACTTGCCAATTTGCCTAAACTCGTCCCGAATACCTTTTGCAAACGAGGCCAAATACCTGGGAATGACACTCGACGCAAGGCTGAAGTGGAATTCGCACGTGAAAATGAAACGTAAAGAACTCGAAATCAAATATAGCGAAATGTACTGGTTACTCGGAAAACATTCCCAACTCAGTACTGAGAACAAACTGCTTTTATACAAGCAAGTGCCAAAGCCGGTGTGGACCTACGGTATACAACTTTGGGGTTGTACCAAGAAAACAAATGCAAGTATTTTACAAGCTTTTCAAAATAAAGTGCTAAGAGAAATTGTCCAAGCACCGTGGTATAGTAGAAACGACGATATCCACAGGGATCTCGGAATTCCGACAATCGAAGCTGAAATTAGAAGCTTCGAGAGAAAGCATAGAAACCAATTCATCGAACATGTCAACAATTTATTGCGCCGACTACAAAAGACGAAACCTTCGACTTGGCGAGATAATGATTAACCGCATCTGGATTGCGGAATATGCAGGATCCTTCAGTGGAAAGTAACCTGCTAAACGTTTTTATTTCGTGATAGGAAAATTGCTTGATAAGTTTATACTTAGTTGCGATATCTAACAAATTTATATCGAAAGGTGGTGTTTTTTTAGTCAATAAGAATCTGACACTACTATGAGCACGCGCTTGCTATTCTCATAGTGTCTATGGAAGATTTTTCACCTACCCTCGAGAAAAAAAAAATTATTGTTCACCTAGTCTACTTGATCTTACCATTGTTTCCGATTTGTCACCTGTTCTTCTCTTTGATCAATTATCACTTGATTTTGTTTCTGATCATGATCTCCTATTTTGTACTTATGACATCAACTTTTTGCATTCGGGTTCACCCTGATCTTTTAAGTTCAAGGATTTTCGCTCTACCGACGACGTACATGCACTCAGCACTACTCTCTCTTCAGCTCTTTACTTTTTAGTCAATCAATCTTTTTTAAAAGTTGCTCTACCTTGTTTCGAGTTACCAGTCATTCACAAAATGCAAATCTGTAAAAAATTTTCTCTTCGATTGTGTGGTACCCAAACTTCGAGTGTCTTTGTGTAGTCAGTCTTCTCCAAATTGATGTGTGGCTGATGTTTAGATCCGAAGTGATGCCGCGAGAGCTTATGTGCCAGTCATCTTCTACTTTTTCAGGATCTCATCGACTTTTTCAGTAGTCAGTCGAAGAGAGCGGGGTGCATCTTTGTAATGAAAATTTACAGAATGGAATTAAGCGAACCGTCATTTGGCTATTGCTTTTGATAAAGTTTGTTCACCATAAATAGCAAAAATTTATTCACGCACTTTCGGAGCATTTTCAAAGGCAAAATGTATCGATTTTTTACAGAAATTTCACTCGTTTTTACCGCAGGAAAACAACTGATTGAATAATCAAATGTTGCCGGCTCTTTTTCTAAATTGATTTACACAATGCCACTTTACAAATGCTGGTAAGAGTTGCCAGATCGGATTAATATTACCAGAGATTTTACACTTTAATGCCATCTATTGACAAAAAACCTCAATACTTTCTTTCCATCCCAATATTAATGAGGCTGGAGTGAATATACATACGATTACATATATTCCAAATCAAATGATGTATGAAATCTATATCTGAAACATTTAAAATTACAAGACATTGACTTACGCCTAAGAGTATGCCACTTTCCATATAGCTAGGTAACTGCACGACATCAGTTAGACCGTACAATATCTGCCCAAAAATATGACGCCAACATAACTAGCCCTCTTGGTTCGAAGCGGAAAAATGTGGAAATAAAATACCAACCATCTTGAATTTCTCCATAGAATGGTAGAGACACCTCTTGGATTTGCTGAGGCATTGTTTGCAGCAAATGTCACCTTGAAAATGTGCTAGTTCAAATAATTGCTGATAGATGGATCCAACAAAATTTAAATAAAAAATCTTTATGTATGCATTTAACTCCCACAATATTCATATATTTATTACGAATCAACTTTGTATGTAATATATCAATAAAAACACTGTCTTTGCACACCCAACTGCATTCAACGAAATTTCAAACAAGTGTGAGTTTAAATTTTTTTCCGCTCCGAACCAAGAGAGCTAGTGCTAATGTTGGAACCAACGCGAAGTTGGCTAAAACAGTCCATATATATGCCGTGTTTTTTTTAAACCTAGCCAGCCAGTCGTTCATTTAAACGATTTGGCAGCCAGCTAAAGCCAGCCGATTTTATACGAACATATCTCTAGGAACCAAACAACTTCGCAATGACAGCAACAACAAATAACTTAAAAACATTCGTTTTTGCGTCGCCTGAAATTAGCCATCACAAAATTCCCAGTCAGCAACTTTCGACTGGGGATTAAATTAAGAGTAGTATCCAGCCGGTGTTTGTATTTGTTTTATGTGTAAAATTTGACTTTACTAGCAACTACTGGCTGGCTAGGTTTAAAAAAAAAACATGGCTATAGTGTGCCAATGAAGTTAGATATGAAGGGAAGAGGTTGGAAAAGATATACTTTTAGGCGTAGTGGTTTTGAAACTCAGGTGGCATTAGGTTATGCACACATGGGTGGTGCCCGAACTGTTTGGGGCAGAAGACGATTTTTTTTGCTTCACGGTGTTTTTTTTCTTTCTTGCTTAATCATTTATAAGGGTTAAGCCATTTTAAAATGTTCACACTTTCATGTCGCGCCAAAAGAGTTGTTTTTTCTGCCTGCTTTTTTTTTTGTAGAACTGCCTATATCAAAAACTCACGTAGTTTTAATGAAATTTAGTTTGAAAGGAATAGTAGTTTGGTTAAGCAGTAGACAGCAACTTACTATATTTTCACCCGATTATGCACCATTTACTTGGAACACACGGACGCTCTTTTCTCATTACGGGATTCTAAAAACAATGCCACCTTTGGCCTCATATTTGTATGAGATAAAAACATGGCTGCTTACATTCATAAGTTCGTGTTCCTGATAAGATTGCACACACAACTAACAATCATCAATAAGCTACGACTACGACTAACCAACCCATTGCCTGGAATTAATAACTTATTTCTTGTATGCCTATTTTCCAATTCACTCCCGCGCTCCCTATACATGAAAATTTCGTTAAAATAAAGGAAGATGGAGGAGGAAGAAAAAAAAAAATGGTTTTCTCATTTAATCTTGCGTATGCCTATCACACATGGACTTAGCATCCATCACACAAAATCTCATATCCGTTGATGTATACTCCGGTTGCCAGCGTATGTAATCAAAAGATAAAAGTTTACTCCCCCACCCCCAGACTCGGACTCAGAGTCCGACTCACCCCCAGCAGTCATCTTGTATGAAATTAAGAGCAGGAAAGTATTTTTCTTTTCTTCGGGTTTTTCCCAAGTACGAGTAAAAGGATAAATCCGAATTTTTTTCCTCGGGGCACCTCTCTGTGATTTTACAAGACTATAACAACTACACCACCCAGAGTGTGTTCAGAAAAGATACACAAATCTTCTTCCTCCGCTCACACCGCTATTGCCTTGCCAAAAAATGTACATATTCCTTTCGTTACATATGTATGTGTGTATGCAACTAATATACACATTTCAAACTCTCATCTTCCACATACACGAGAAATACCTTCCGAGAAAAAGAAAATTCTTCTTCAAATTTCTTTTTTTTTTTTTGCTTCCTTTGAATTTCCATCTCCTTACCCATTAGATTGCCACCGCCTTTTGGCCACCCCTCCCTCAGTAAATCCATCGACGCACATAGTTTTCATTTTCATCTATTTCATTTCGGTTCAAGGAGTCCCAAAATCAAAAAAAGGCGCTCGCTCGAGGG
Organism: Brachypalpus laphriformis; assembly: GCA_945910035.1. Classification (NCBI taxonomy): domain Eukaryota; kingdom Metazoa; phylum Arthropoda; class Insecta; order Diptera; family Syrphidae; genus Brachypalpus; species Brachypalpus laphriformis. Next base: position 38,485,166 of record OX246756.1, read on the forward strand.
GTTGGCAGGAGGCAGAGAGAGAGAGACCAGAAAAACGAGAGAAGAAAATGTGTGCAAAATGAAACTTTTACTTTTCATCCGAAAGTATTTCTCCTTGTTGTTGCTCCTTACATCCCAAATCAGGAGGGGGTTGCAGCAACCACACGTTCATACATCGCAAAAACTAAAATTCCCAAAAACTCTCACTCCCCACCCACCCTCAACCAGTACACCCACTCTACCACCCTAGACACACATTTCTTCTTCTTATTCGTCGTCTTCTTTTGGAAAAAGGAAAGAAAATTTTTATGCTCGAAAGTATTTTTCACAAAGGAGAGCCACACAGCACACAGGCCGACCGACGAAGGAGCAAAAAAAAAAAAATAAATAAATGAAAGTCAGTATATCAGGACTTTGCAGAATAATATTATAACTGAATATGTATAGTATACATGTTCAACTATGCTATACTAGTATGTGGTGTGTGATGTGGGGTTGGGGGTGGCAACGTGTACAGGGTTGCTTCGGGGATAGTTGTTGTTGCTCTTGTTGTCGTTCAAGAGAAGAATTTCTCAAGTTAAAGGAAAAAAAAGGAATTCTGTAATTTTTTTTTGGAAAAAAAAATTTTTTTTTTTTCTCAGAATTTTATTCAAGAACACCCACCCCCGCTCTCACTCCTAAGGGTTCTCTCAAGCAAATCGTAAAATATAAAAATAATACGAGGTACAGATAGGTATAGCGAGTGTACCAGTTGAAGGTGCGTAAGTGTGTGAGTGTTGGTTGATTTTTTTTTTTTTTTTTTTGTGGGAGTTTGTTGAAAAATTGCGTTTCTGAATGTTAATGGCGAGTGTGGTATGAGACGGAACAGAATTTTAATGAACACCACCAGCAACTAAAACGCAGACAAGGGAATTTTGAAATTTCCCTAAAAATGCGATTTATTGAAATTTTAAAAAGAAACGAGAATTTTTTTTTATCCCGAGGATGGTAAAGGTTTTTAGGAATGTCGTGGATATGCCATTTGGAATATGGAATTTTAAATTAAAAATTAAATTGAAATGAAAAACGCCATTCGGCAGTTAAATGGGGTTGAGTTGTCCTCGGAATGATGGAGTTATTTGGAATATTTGAATACGAGTGCGTATGCCATTCAATATAATACCATCGTGGTTGCAGAAATAAATTAGAGATATTATTTAATTTTCAATTTCTTTCATATGGTATATTTGAAAGAAATTAAGAGTACAAGATATCTTAGTACAAGATATAGGAGTTTTGAGGTACGACGGGTACGTACATATGTACGTACTTATATGCCAGAGCTAATTATAAGCGCATGGTTGGTCCGACTGTGCTGTGCACGTAGAGCTGAACAGTTTGGCCTGCGCAAGAATATCTGCATAAACTTCTGCACATACGTATCAAACCGACAAATTTGAAGCTCAGGTCAGTAAAAGTCTTAAAAACTGAGTTTGGGTATAGAAAAAGATATGCGAATGAGCCGTTAATGGGCCGACGGCGAGCGGCTTTAACATGCCTGAAGAGTAATAATAGGCGCATTCGAATGATATAATCGATTACAATCGATTCATCGTCTGAAATCATTCGAATGATCTACTACACCCACATACTTCTGTGGAAACAGCGAGAACCGAGAACGAACGCAAAGAATAAACATTTTGAAAGGGTAAATATCTCAAGACATCGTCGGAAGTTATTCGAATGATTTAGTCTACCTACATACTTCTGTCAAAGCAGCGAGAACCGAGAACGAGAACAAAGGGTAAACACAAAACAAAAACTCGAATGATCATTCGATATATGTATGTGTGCTATATCCATATAAGAACACACTCCCCAAGAATCGAGTAAAATAGTACCCGATTCATTTTAAAGGTGGGTAGTAGCTAGACCAAATGACCAAATATTTACACTACGGCAGATCTTGGAAAAACTACGGCAGATCTTGGAAAAACTACGGCATATCTTGGAAAAAATCCATGAATATAAAATCTAGTCTTGGCATCCCTGCCAAGCTCGTTCGTTTGTGCAGAATGACGATGGAGAACTCTCGCTGCTCCATCAAAGTCGGTAAGAACATCACCGAACCGTTCGATGTCAGGAAAGGTCTTAGACAAGGCGACGCGCTATCATGCGATAATTGTACGAAACTCACAAGCCAACCCCGGAGGTACAATCTTCTTCAAGTCTGTACCAACTACTCGCTTATGCCGATGACATTGACATAATCGGAAGAACTCAGCGGGCCGTCAATGGGGCATTTACGAGTATTGAGAACGAGGCAGCAAAGATGGGTCTAGCGGTCAATGAAAGCAAAACAAAATATATGCTGTCTACAAAAAAGGACACCCAACATCGGCGTCTTGGACAGAACGCCACAATAGACAGATATAATTTTGAGGTAGTAAAGGATTTTATCTACCTAGGCTCTATGGTCAGCTCCGCAAATGACATCAGTAGGGAGATCACACGGAGAATTACTCTTGCCAATAGTTGTTTCTATGGGCTAAAACGGCAATTGAGTAGCAAAGCCCTATCTCGAACTACTAAGGTAACTCTTTATAAGACATTAATCATCCCAATCCTGCCGTATGATGCAGAGGCATGGGCTTTGACAAAACCGGATGAGGATACCCTTGGTTATTTCGAGAGAAAAGTTCTTCGACCTGTACAAGGACATCGACTCAGCCAGAAGAGTTCACATACAGCGACTAAGATGGCTGGGTCATTTAGAGCGGATGGAGCCCAATCTTCCCGCTAAGAAAGTCTTCGAATCCACCCCGGACGGACGGCGCAGTAGAGGACGACCTCGCGGTAGGTGGCGCAAACAAGTGGAGGGGGACCTCAACCAACTTGGCGTGCGCAACTGGAGGCAGCTGGCTCGTAACCGTACTGGCTGGAGAGGTTTGTTGGTTGAGGACTGTAGCGCCATCTAAGTAAGTAAGTAAGTAGGCAGTAGCTAAGTAGGCAGTAGCAAAGCAAATGAAACGAATACTATTTTACTCGGATACTCGAACACATCTCATATCTCGACTCGTGATATGAGTGAAATCGAAAAATTTGTTTATGTACTCAACCACTTGGGCTTGTCTCGATTCTTTAAATCATTCGATTATGCCCATCACTATTGAAGAGGGTTACAGGCATCCGTGTATCTGGTCCCTCATCCTACTTGGCACATTTCGAGAAACGAAAAATTCGGTTGAAAGCAGATATCCCGAACAGCTCAACATCAAGACAGTATTGAAGTGAAGTGAATGCCAGCAACGTTGGAAATATTTTAATCTCTCGAAAAATTCGGTGCCACCACCGATGGAAATATTACCATGAAGTCATTAGCATTTACCCACATACCAATTGACTGTGTCATCCCTAAAAGCCCTTGCCAAGTTCCAATGTCTTTTGCGATGCAAACCAAGTGGCCAAAAGATTTTGAGCATCTCATCAGTCAGATTTATTACACGGACAACATTTACACGCAAAACATGGACCAGGTGACCATCGAATTCCGCAAGAAGTGCGTCTGTACCACGAAATCAATGATCGGCGACGTCAAGCATCGACCGAATCGAGTGGAACAATTGCAAGTTGTGCAGATGTTCGAGGATAGATTTAAGGAGATTGCTGTGAAGGTTGTCAACGGAGGGGAATTGCACCCCATTCGGTTATCTGTTATGGTAACTTTTGGAACAACAACATTCTCTATCATTATGACGAGCAACAATCCCAAAGTTGCCAAGCTCTTTGACTTCCAAATGTCGGGATATGCATCCCCAGTACTAGACATTGTACATTATCTTGTCGCTTGCACTGAGAAGGATCTTCGCGATGCACATTCCCTGAATTCCTAGATATTTACCATAATACTCTGTCTGACCAGTTGCGAATCTTCCATTTGAGCCCTGAAGATATATACCCCAGGAAAGTATTAAACCGTGATTTAAAGACCTATGGTTCTTTTGGTTTTTGCATGGTTGATTTTGCTATTCCTTTCTTTATCTGTGATACATATGATTTTATGATTTCTAAGGCGATAAATGAGCTATCTTCCGAAGGAACAGATGTCGTGGAAAAAGGCTCAAAGCGAAATAATAATTCGCCAGAATTGATAAAGAAGATCATGATCATACTTGAAGAGTATAAGATGCTGAATGAGAAAACAATTCCACAAGATACGTCTAACTGGTATTGTTCTGGGTTTGTTCAAATATGCTATGGTAAAGGAATTAATCGCTTTCGTAAAGAAATTAGATGAAAATGATAAGAGCAATGAAAAATAAAAAAAAAAAGGAAAGAGATGAGAGTGTTATATGGGGCATACAATGTTAGCTGAGCTACAAGACAATTATACGTACCTTACAGAGTGCCTTATTAGATAGAAAACAGTATTGCAGTTAAGTGTATCAGTGTTCGAAAAAAATTGTAATATATGCAAGTTTTTAATAATTATTATGTATTCATTAGCTTGTCTTGAGTATGACCAGGTGACGATAAGTATGAATATTAAGAAACTGGCACAGAGCGTCGCTACATAAAAAAAAAGAGTTCTGTTATCGAGATCTATGAGCAGAGAAGAAACTATAAAAAAAATATTTGGGAAGGGACCTACAGTTTAGTATCGTATCCGAAGGGCAATTTGTTTTGAGAAGCGAGAGGTGGGACCGTGAAAAAAAACTTTTTGGTGTTTTCTGGGATTTGAACTTGGAACCTCACCCGTAGTAATCCGATACACTAACCACGTACGTCACGGTGCACAGGGGACTGACCCCATATATTTAGAAGTGAAAAATTCAAATTTCATGTTAAAGTATTATTTTCGGTCAGAAATGAAAACCAAAAAAAAACAAACAATTATTTTTACTGTAAAACTGTTTTGTTTTGCCTAGAGGATATTCGGAAAACGCTAATGCTTACGAGAAACAGTCCCGCTCTGTTTCAAGTAGTGTGGGACTCACTACTCACTAAAAAACCACCTTTAACTCCTTTTCAATCTGACACCATCCACTCCGGGACCGCTTTTCCCATTACTTCAGAGCGGGGCTGTTTTCTTTCCTCTCTGGGCACCGGTTTTTTCATTTATCTCCTGATGCGGGTTTATAGTATTTTGACGGCAAGGTTTTCATCAATTTGGTAATCTTACTATGAAACATAATAGGAACAACAATATAAAAATTAATCCAAGCTTGAGAAACTGCTGTCTGAGTCGCCTTGTTCTTCGTCACTGTCAGTGTCAGGCTCTAAATAATCTTTACTAACCGTTGGTAGTTCTACTTGTGTAGAGTCAGTTTTAGGTTCAATTAAAAAGGTTAAGACTTCAGGATACATCGATTTTAAATTTTTTTAATGGTTTTTCCCGAAATGGATTTATCAATGGTTCTGAAGTTATTAGTAACATATTAAGCAAATCCCTGTTCGTACTGACTCTTAAATCGCGAAAACGTCAGCAGTCCTTGTTTCGGGCTTCTTGGGCTTCTTCCGATAATTGACCTATGGGAACAATAAAGTGCTTCATAACGTCAACAGAATGGCATAATATTTTGTGAATGGTGACCGGCATAGCGTACCAACTGCACATTTGTAAGTACAGTGCTTTTTTTTCCAACTACATATGTTTCAAAATTGGAGAAGTCTATATTATAACCTGAGAATATGCAAGTGAGTATAACATAAAATCGCTTTATCAGATTCTCATCTATTCCAGTTATTTGGGCACTTTTGTGGTGGTTTTTGAAAAAGCGTCTTACGGTATTTCCATCGTTTGTATTTCCAAAACGAGTAGATAGACCATACTCATAAAATGGACGTTTTGGTTGTTTGTCGCTTATTGTTTTATTCATGTCACTTGGCTCCACAAATATAGTAGGTCTGGGTAGATTTGTTGGAAGTGAGATGATTTGGAATCTAACCATCTATCATAGTCAGAAGGAATTGACATTTTATCATTATAGTTTTTGATCCAACAAAAACTTCAAGGTCTGGAAGATTGTTTATTTCACTACGGATTTTTTCTAACTCAGCTACTGCCATCTCTTCTGTTTCTTTAGCGAAAATAAATTTGAAAGGACGACACAACCGAGTTGAGGAGGGATAAGGGTTTTGCTAAATAACTTCTTTTAGGTTATCTGTTTATTTTAGTTGTATTGGCACATATAAAATTACAAATAGATATTCATCGGTCTCATTCTGCTCTAGAAACATCTGCTTATAAGTACTATGACCTGAACTTCCATACCATCCCATTTGGAGACTAGAGTAAGTATGCTGCCATCAGGAACATTATGTAATATTACTTGTTCTAGAACGAGACGTCGAGTAGTGTGGTTTACAACATCTTTCACATTAATTGACGCACTGGTCTCATAAACATTGATTGCGTTTTCCGGGAGGAAACTCTCTTTCTTGGCCTTACCTAATCCATAAATAGATAGATATAATAAGTGTCCTCTTTCCATCGATTGATTTCTTATAATTTCATAAGCTTTCCGGGTCATCTTTGTGTCTATGTACAATACAATGGAAATGCTTCCTCGGAACTGTTTGACCTAAGTGACTCAATCTTCTTCTCTGACTTTTTAAATTCTTTTGCTGCTTCAGGAGATTTTGAAATGAGTGTCATTACATTTTTTATTGCCTCTGCACCTAAACGATTACCACTCATTCGGGTGGCCAGCTGTGCTGCATAAAGCAACTCAGATGGAGACTTTTCTTCTAAAAGATGGTGCACTTTGGCATGCTGAGCGTGCTCTCCACTGTTCTCAAAACTTTTTCTTGGTCTTCCAGGACCACACTTACTTTCTGGATTTCATCCATAATATTTCCGTCGTCTGAATTAACAATTTCTACTTTCAAATATTCTAATTCCTCCAGCCAATCTTTGTATTTTAGCATAAACCTCTCTTTACGCATGCCTGCTGACTTTAATTTTGAATACAAATTTGATGATTTCGAACTTATGGTTCGCTTTAATTTATTCACTAAATTGGTTTTTGGATCTGGTAACTCCACTCAGCATAAAACGTATTCCAGCAATTTCTCATTACAACTCAATTTAGAATTTGACCACCAAACCAATATGAAGAAAGCTATAGCGTGTCTCTAAAAATTAAAAAAAAAATCATGCAAATCGGTGCAAAGCAAAACTGATATACATCTAAAAAGTAGACAATCACAGCTAGGTTAGGATCGGCCCTCGATGAGGATGTACTTAGACCAGAAAGTAGGCCAATTGTACTGCCGATGTGTAAGGAACCTCTTGAACCTCTCTTGGAACCATTTGCTTCGTTGAATGAAGTCGTGAATTTTAGCCGTGCAGGCGTTGCCGAGATCATTAAGATCATTGTAGAAGTATTCACCCAGAGTGGCCTTCCTGATGTTAGCGAGCGCAGGACAGGCGCACAGGAGATGACTGATGGTCTCTTCTTCCTCTTCATCTCTGCAGCTTCTGCAGAAGCCATTATGAGGGATATCTAATCTTTGGGCATGTCTTCCTATGACGCAGTGTCCAGTGAGGACATTTGTTATTTTTGAGAGGGTTCCTCTCTTGTGCTTCAAGAGTCCGATTGACCTGGATTTATTGAGTATCGGCCAGAGCTGTCTGGCGGTATGACATTGGTCTAGATGTTGCCATCGATGATTGGCTACTTTCTCGGCATCAATTTGAATAAGGTACTTAACATAAGACGCTGGCGCTTCGATGTCGGTGATGCTTTTGCTATCTGTGCCAGAGGAGCCTTGTCGTGCTAGTTCGTCGGCTACACAATTCCCCGGTATGTCACAGTGACCTGGTACCCAGCAAAGGGTGAGGTTGTACTGACCAGCTATCTCGTTAAGAGATATGCGACAGTCTTTCACTGCCTTAGATCTCGTAGTGCTGGATGCGAGGGATTTGATGGCTGCCTGACTGTCGACATAAATAACAATATCAGGTGTTGATAGTGTGCTAGCCGCCAGTCAGTCAGCAGCTTTGCGAACTGCGGTGATTTCGGCTTGAAAAACGCTGCAGTAGTCTGGAAGGTTAAAGGAGAGGTGTATGTCCAGATCTTCTGAGAAAATTCCGGCACCGACTCCGTCCTTGGTTTTGGACCCGTCCGTGAAAATTGGCAGCGATTCGTTCTAAAGGACATTGCGTTGCATCCACTCACTTCTGTCCGGTATCGAGTGCGTGTAGCCCTTGTTAAAATCATATTCAGTGGGCAGATGGTCAGTGGAATTGGGAAGATGGCGGTGCATCGAAAGTATATTGGCATGTCCCGTGTGTTGCTCCTTCCACTGCTTGGAGCCTCTCAGTCGTATTGCCGAGCTGACAGCCAATTGCTTACTGACGATACCAATCGGCAGCAGGTGGAGCATGGTTTGGAGCGCCGCTGTAGGAGAAGTTCTCAGTGCACCGGTAATACTGACACATGCAACTCGCTGAGTTTTTTCCATTATGGATAGGTTGAATTTCTTCTCCAAGGCGGGCCACCATATCAATACTCCATACATGAGAATCGGTTTAATGACCGACGTATATAGCCAGTGCATGATGCTTGGTTTAAGGCCCCAGGTGGAGCCTACTGCTTTCTTGCAGATGTATAGGGCGGCCAGCGATTTCCTGGCCCGTTCGACGACATTCTCTTTCCAAATTAGATTGCGGTCAAGCTTTAGGCCTAAATAGCTAGCACTATTTGAAAGCTTAAGGGTGGATCCCCTTATCTTGGGCGGAGTGAAGTCAGGTAGCTTGTGTTTTCTTGTGAATAGAACTAGCTCGGTCTTCGTCAGATTAACGGAGAGGCTGCATTTATCGATCCATCTGAGCAGTTCATTAAGAGCAGACTGCATGACCAGCGTCTGCGGGTATTTGCCTGTTGTCAGAATGGCGACATCGTCTGCATAGGCAATAACATTGCATCCAGTTTTTTCGATCTTTAGAAGGGCCTCGTTGAGCACCAAATTCCACAATAGTGGAGACAGTACACCCCCTTGAGGGGTGCCTCGATGTGCATGTCGGTTGACAGTGCTACTTCCGAAGGATGCTGTTATTACCCTGTTCTTTAGAATGTGTTCTATGAAACAACAGATGGGTTCGCAGATGTTGAGCCTACGTAAGGCACTGGTAATCGAATTTGTTTCAACGTTGTTGAAGGCTCCCTCTATGTCTAGAAATGACACTAGGGTGAACTCTTTGATTGAGAGTGATTTTTCGATAGGGTGGATGATGGAGTGCAAAGCCGTTTCGACAGATTTACCTTTTTGGTAGGCGTGCTGTGACGTGGATAGTTGGGTGCTATCAATAGTGGCCTTGATGTGTAGGTCCAGGATTCTTTCCAGAATCTTAAGAAAGGAAGGACGTTAGACTAGTAGGTCTAAGGTCCTTTGGGAGGGTGCGCGATGTCTTGGCTGCTTTGGGTATAAAGACCACTCTTACCTTGGTCCAGGCAGTTGGTGTCGTACCGAGCTCAAGACAAGCCTTCAGAACGCAGGAAAGATACTGCCATACTATGTTCAAAGCCGTCTGAATCTGGGCCGGAAAAATACCATCCGGTCCTGGGGATTTGAATGGTTCGAAACTGATTACTGCCCATTCCAGCTTATCTTCGTTGTCACAGCTAACAAAAAACGTAATTTAATTCTAAAGTAGTATCAAGTTCTCATTTAGATTGTCCGAAATACGTAAGTAAGAACATTCTTTTATGTGTAATTAATTATGCACTTTTTCTACATTTCTTATCTATCAAACTAGAACAAAAACACGGACTTGAGCGCTAACTCATTACAAAGTTTCTCTAACTCATTACATTAATATATAAAGTCAGTCCGATCATTTGCAAAAGCTTCTGTGAACACTACAGCGAAGGAATAACATTGGCAGTAGCTTGGTCAGGTGGCTGGAAAAATTGTTCGCTCTGTTTGGTTTGCCCTTGACATCGGTTATCGGGGAAAAAGTACTGTGAATCAGAAGCAAAGACAAAAATAACAAAAATCTCCCCAGTTATCTGGACGCCACCCTTGAAGAATAGCTGAAGTATAAACAACTGAGCTTCAAGAACCACTACACCAAAATCTTTCTCTCTCTCTATCCATCCTTTTCAACGCCCGCACTGTGCGTAAACATGTTAAAGGTATTCATAACCCTTTGAGTGCGCGCAAAGCGCAAATTAAAAAAAAAAAAATAAAAAAAAATAAAATAGCCAAAATCAACTATGGTAATTCTTATCATTGACTTGATGATTTGATTTTGCTTCAATATGTTGGGTTAGAGAGCGGCAAAATATATTTTTGTAGTCAACAGTTATCCGCTATTGATAAATGAGAAAAAAAAGTCATCTTATGACATTGGTTTTTTTACTTCTACATGTATGGAGTATATCCACTGTGGCGGCGCCCATAGAGAAGAAATAAGGCAGACAAATTTCGCTGAAAGAAGAAGAAAGATCTAAAGATTCGTATTGAAAGATAACTACACTAACTTCAGAGAAATCTGTCTCGCCAGCATCGCATATAAGATCCTATTGCCCAAAGCTAAAGTTGAGTAGGCCTTATCACTGATGTAATGTTCGGCACAGGAGCAGTATAAGAATTTCAAATCGATACCCAACATCCATTCGATCGATCGAAAGTTGCCAGACCCATATCTAGTTATTGCATTCCTTCTGAAGTCGCCCATTTGTACAAGATGATGTTCAAAAATGTCCGCTGCTATATTATATATCAAAGCAGAAAAAACACATCCAAGGCTCCGCGATAAAGTCTGATATTAACGCGAGATTGTCAGACGGTACGTTGTCGTGGTGCAAAGTCCATGGGTTTTCGTTCCACAAATCTGGCCTTTTTCGACGAATTTGCCCGTGAGACACAGAAAGTTTAGCGGCTATCTCTCTCAAGGTAAAATGACGATTTTCAGTCATCATTTACTTCACTTAAGCGATGTTAAGTTCAGTTGAAGACGTTGATGGCCGACGAGAGCGATGCAAATCTTCCACCACATCTCGACCGCTTTTGAATGTACTTTACCACTCATATGCACGTGTTTTTGATAAAGTCGATTCACCGTAAGCCTTCTTTAACATTTTCAGCGATTCGGCACACGAAATTTCATTTGCAATGCAAAATTTGAGACAAATTCTTTGTTCGATATTTTTATCCATTGTAAAAATCGCAAAACACACTTAAGATGAACTGACAAAGTCGAGCACTTTAAACAAACTAAATGACATATCGCGCTCAAACTCCGCGTCAGTATAGAGGACAGTTGTGCTAACTTAGCGACAAAAAAATGTTGACAATCCCTTTAAGCGCGCTTTTTAAATGATCAATTCCGGTACTTTTTTGACAGAATGTATATTTAAGTCGACTCCAGCACCCGTCTATTACTTTTACCATACCTCCCTTCATGTCTCCTCTCAGAATAAAAACTCCAACATCAAGAGCAAACGTATTTTAAAAATGGCCACTAAAACTAAAGCCTAAACTCATTGCTGCGTCAGTTAATAATGAATGAAAAATGTTTTTTTGTTTGAAGTTCGTAATATACCCATGGACCAATCGACTACGGTGCCGTTCCTCTAAATATGTCATATCGTATCCTCGTTCCGTAAAGCTCCTAAGGACCGACAGTCGCAGATCTCAGAGGAGTATATTTCCAACAATAGACGGATAAAAATAATACTGACATTCATCCTTGGCAGGTATATTTAGGTGGGAGTGGGCGTCAAAAGGAACAATTACCTTCATAAAATTCATGCCTGACAATAGTAATGCATTTAACGACGTCATTTGCGGACAAACCACTAATCACTGTTTACGACCACATTGAAAATGCATGCAGTGTGCGCGCAATTAGAAAGTGAAAATGATTCTGATTTTATAACTTTCCTTTCGTTGGGATTCGGCGCACTAGAACCCAAAAATGCCGGCTTTCGGCTCCTCCATTCGGTAGAATGGTCAAGGTTCCATATTCCAAATACAAGGCGCTTCCATACTTTCACTTTTGCTCGTGTAATCATACATATTCATCCCTCGTGCGGACTGTGTACATGTGTGCGTGTGTGTTTGTTGGAACCATCCCCCAACTTGGCACACTCGAGGTTGTAAGTATTTTGGTATACAATCGTTTGCGGTGGGTGTTTTACAATGTTTACATTCTTGTCATTTCAGATAATATTTGAGTTCTGTAAGAGGGCTCTTACCTATTCTCGGACTTGTCGTATGTGGTTGGTTTTAATGCTTTAAGGGTATAGTATGAGTGTAATGTACTTTTAAATTTTTATTCAAATGACAGGAAAAAAATAGTTGAATCTACACTGCCAAGGGTCACTCACCCCTCACCGAGAAAGAGAGAGAGAGAAACAGAGACCACAAATTCTAAACACGCAACCAGTTTAAACCTAAGCACCATCGCCTCGGCAGTTGGTCGATGTAGGCTGTTATTTTAATGGGGTTAGACATGACATGTGACGTTTTAAATTGGATTCCCCTATGATTGATATGTGGGCAACGTGTGTGAGTACACATTACCTTTTCACTCCTTGGGTGACAACGTCAGAGACACCCCAATGCGATGATGACTAGCAATTAAGTCGTTTTGGCTTTCGAATGGAATGACATCTTTGTAACTTAAAATGATTTGTTAAGCTACACACACTGTGTCTCATCAATGCAAGAAACTGGGTCAGATAGACAAATTTAAGATACATTGCTCCAAATTGGCTTTCAAAATCTATTCAGTAGTGTGTAGTGTACCTACGTATTGCAGTGCCGACGGCATTGACATTCATTGAGACTTCCTGTTGCTACGTACGGTGAGAGGAGTGATAACTTCATTTCTCTATACATATACTCATACATTTGTGCATATTAACAATTTAAAGAAGTCTGAAGTTACATGACAAGCACCGAGCTTTATCCAGGAATCACAGAAAATTTGCAAACTAATTACAACTTGCTGAAATTTGCACCATCATTCGTGTACATAGTACGTATGTTTCAACCCTTTGTTGGTTATGTGTGTCGAAGATTAGCAATGGGCAAGATTGTTGCAACTGGAATGCGGCCACAGACAGAATGCCATACGAATATTGTTACCTCTTCGATACTTTATCGGAAATCAGAAAATCATGTTGGCAGGAGAAAAGGACATTGGGAGAGTAAGCTAGACTATACTTTTCACACTTGTTACATTATATCCTCAGTTGATGAAAGTTTCTGTACTAAATTTTTGGTTCTAATTAATGATCTATTGTTGTTTGCTAATGACTTCAAATTTATACGCAATTTAAATTACTTAATATTCTACTACTTTATTTTAATATTATATAACTTGCGCCCACTTAAGGCGTTATGAATACCCTTAACATATTTACACACAGAGCGGGCGTTGGAAGTGATAGATAGAGAGAGAGAACGATTTGGTGTAGTGGTTTGAAGCTCAGTTGTTTACCATATGCTTCAGAGAAACTCCGGGCGTGGCGTCCAGATAACTGGGGAAACTTTTGTTATTTTTTGTCTTTGCTTCTGATTCACAGTATTTTTTCCTGTCATAGGCAAATCATCATCAACAGAGCGAACAATTTTTCCAACCATATGACCAAGCTACTGCCAGTGTTCGCAGCAGCAGTGTTCACACAAGCTTTCGCAATTGATAGGACTGACTTTATATATTTCATGAGAAATAAATAAATGCTTGCCGACATCAAGATTTGAACCATGAACCACTACACCATTGCCATCCCTCTTATTTTCTTCCGTAAATAGTGCCGTTCTCCGAAACTCGTGACCTTCAGAAATACAGCTTTTAGCAACTCCAGGCGTTTTTGTTCGTTGAACTTTTCTGGGATATCTTCCATTAAATCCTTCGGATCTTAAGACATTGCGAACTGTTTCAGGATGAACCTCTTTGTCGGTCGTATTTCCGATATCTTGAGCCAATTTTTGAGCACTTTTAGAATCGACTGTCATTTTACGAAGGATGGTCTAAACATCTCGGACATTTAAGTTCTTCGGAAGCCCAGAATAACTATTATTTAAAACATTACCCCTATCATGGTATCTTTTTATTATGGACTAGCGGGTACCCGGCAAGCGTTGCTTTGCCTAACAAAAAAGAAAAGTCCGATGAGCGGTAGGCCGTCGACATCCACCACTTCAGAAAACTTCGATGAAATCCATAAAATGATTTTAGAAGGCTGAAGATTAAAAGTGCGGGAAATAAGTGATACTATAGGAATCTCAACTGAGCGGGTGTTCCATATTTTAACTGACGAATTAGGATTAAAAAAAATGTCGGCAAGATGGGTGCCGCGTTTGTTAACCGAAGAACAAAAATTCAATCGGGTTGAAATTTCTAGAAAGAATCAGGCGTTATCTCGAAGGAATACTAGCAATTTTTTGAGAATATTTATAACCAATGATGAAACCTGGATTCAGCAATATATTCCTGAAACAAAAGAACAATCGAAACAATGGAAACATAGCGGTTGTCCTCCGCCGAAGAAAGCAAAGACATGCGTATCGGCCGGAAAAGTCATAGCGTCAGTAATCTGGGATTACAAAAAAATAAAAAAAATATTTGGCGCAACAGCTCTTTAAGTGTCAGGGCCTAGTTTCGCGCAAACACTCATGTTGTGTGCGTTATATTTTTCACACGATTGGAAGGGACCAACAGTTTAGTGCCGTATCCGAATGGCGATTTGACAAGCTTTTTCGTGACAACAATACTCTCGGATGTTTGTCAGACGCTCGCGAGAGGTCGAACCGTGAAAAAACTTGTTGGTGTTTTCTGGGATTCGAACTTGGAACCTCATGCGCAGTGATCCGACACACTAACCACTTACGCCACGGGGATTACAAGGGAATTATTTTTATTGATTACCTCCCCAAAGAGCAAACTGTTACAGGTCAATACTATGCTAATCTGTTAGACAAATTAGCTGGAAAAATTCGCGAAAAAAGACCGGGTTTGGCCAAAAAGAAAATTCTTTTTCACCAGGATAATGCACCGGCCCACAAATCAGTTGTTGCCATGGCTAAGCTCCATGAACTCCGATTTGAAGTGCTGAACCACCCACCTTCTTCGCCTGATTTGGCACCATCAGACTATTACCTGTTCCCCAATTTAAAAAAGCACTTGGCTGGACGAACATTTTCAACCAACGAAGATGTGATAGCTGAGACGGAGCAGTTTTTTGAGGAGTTGTGGGAATCGGCTAATATAAAAGGTATAGTAGCCCTGGAACATAGATGAAAGAAGTGTATTGAAATAAGAGGAGAATATGTAGAAAAAGAATAAGGAAAATTTATCAAATTTTCAATGTTTTATTGGTCAGGCCGAAAACTTTTCAAACAGCCCTTGTATATATATAGGCCGTTAGGCGTTCATGACAAATTTATTTTATGGTTGACGGAATCCCACTGCACTAAAAACACGTCCTACAGTATAGGGTAACTAAATTTGAACGCAGAAAACCGATGCACAAACAGCACGTGCCAAACGGTTTATTCAAATTTGTATATGTTCTGACTGACCTACATGTAGGACGTCAGATATATCTGGGTTAAATTGTAGCGATGCACTATGGAGTATATGGGTCATTTGCTGATCAACAATTTTTACATTTTTTATTTTTAAAAATATAGACTTGAAATTTTCGCAGTACATAGTATGTAATTTTACGTACATAGTATATACATTTTTTTATTATTTTATTTATTGTTTTTTTGTTTGCTTATTTTTTTATTATTAATATTTTTTTTTTTAATTTTCAGAATTCTACTTTAAATAAATATAAGCAGTTGTTCTTTACATTTTAAACGCGTATAAGTGAAAACTATGCCCAATATGTGTACTTAGTTGCAATTTTTTTGAATGCATTTTCGGGACTCTTATCACAAGATACTTCATAACTTCCAAAAGAGCAAATAAGTGCAGCTTATTCTTACATATACAGTCAACTCAAAAAAGTCTCCGTACACAACCCCTACCACCTAACAAAAAACCAATATTTTTTCTAGTTATTGAAATATCCTGACGTAATTTTGCACAAAATATTCCTCATTTATTGAAAAATGTGTAATTTAAATAAGAAGATAAACGGGCTAAAAGGAAAACCTAAAATCAAGCCAAAACTGCAGTTAGTTAAAATAACAGAACAAAAATGTCTCTGTACAGCAGCAAGTCTTAACATTTTATCGTGCTTTGTAAGCGACTTTCTGCATTTTTTGCCATCAGTCGTGCTTTAACTAATAAGGAAGATTCATTCATTCATTGTCTTGTATGTACATATATGAGTAAGTGTTTGTGCCAAAATGGGATCAAATAAAAAAGAAGTCTTCATTGAAACCAAAACACTTATAATAAAGTTTAAAAACTGAAAGTGTTTTTTTCCATGGGAAAAAATTGTGTGTACCTATGTTTGTGTGCTATGAACTTCGAAACGCCGTAACCGATTGAGTTCAAATTTTCAAGCAATCTGTGGTATTGGCCAGAGAGTGTTCTTGTGTAGTTTGGTCAAAATCGGTCCACCACTTTAGTATTATCGTAGTTTAGTACCAAAAAAAAATCTCATTTGTTAGTCGCAGCAAAGCACGCCGACTACCATCGGTCCAGCAGTTTGCCCACTACTTTAGTATTATAGTACGTTAGTACTTAAAATATGTTGATATATGTATTTAAGGTTGGACCACTTGCCCACTGTTGGTCGTCACAAAACTGTTCTCTAATAGACTTAGCCCCAGGCGCCTGCCTGACAGATGTTTTTTTTTTTTTAGGCGCAGCAACGCTCGCCGGCTACGGAAATATGCAAAAGCATGTTTTTTTGTGAGGACGTATTGGAAATTGGATTACACAGAAATACGTTTTATTCAAAACTAAGCATTTTGAGCCCTATTCGATAGGGCATATTTGTGCATATTTTGGGTATAAATGCATACCATATAGGACACATTTTAGCATATTTGTGAATTTTTTCAATATTTTTGCTTATTTGTCCTTTTTTCATCAACTGTTTGTGTGAAGAAAAAGATCTGGATATTTGCGGAAGTGCACAGAACAGTTGCGCACCAGCAGGTACAATTTGTTCACTATATGGCTGCCTATATACACAGCTGCGCGAGTAAACCCTTTTACCATCTATATATGACAAGTTATATAATTTTTATTGTAATTTCCTAGACATCTGAGCATGTGCGAATACTACGCAGGTGTGAAAGCACTTTTCTATTTTTGTTTCATTATCTTTTTGTTTTGCATTCATTCATGAAAGGCTAAATGTGCGCTATACACTCCGATCATTAGCGATTGCGCCAGAACTAATGTTCATGTAAAGGACGCGACTAGCTAACGGATAGTTGCGCATTTACAATGACAATCTTTTCCGCATTTTCAACAGGCACGCGACACCGCAAACAATAGTTCTCATCTCAATCGCGGACAGGATCTAAGAAGGTGGTTGTGAAAAGTTCAACTTGTGAAAAAAAGAAAAGATGTTTGGTTTGATAGAAATCTTTAATTTGAGGGTAAAATATTCGGGTACGTAAAATACAAAAAAGAATCATCCTAGTTTTTACTATTTATATAATTTTCTTCATTTTAGAAAATGCCAAAAATTAAAGCAAAAAACCAATGATCGGTTAAATAAAATCGTAGCCGAATATCCAAGCTTTAAAACAGATGGAACAACTCTGTTGTGCAAAATTTGCAATAAAGCGGTTTGTGCTGAAAAAATATTAACCGTCAAGTAACATTTGAAAACAACCAGGCATTTGGAACTTTTGCAGAGAAAAGATAGAAAAACGCAACAATTTCTCGGGCAATCATCATCGAATAACCAAAATCAAAATGATGCATTTGCAGAGGATTTATGTTGTGCATTCATTGCAGCGGATATTCCATTGCATAAAATTCGCAATGAAAACTTGAAATCGTTTTTGGAAAAACATACGGAACATAAAATTCCTTCTGAGACAACTCGCCGCGGAAGACACACAGACAAACTGTATGAGGAAACCATGGAAAAATAAAGGCAAAAGTGCAAAACCGGAAGTTGTGGGTTGCTATAGACGAAACAACGGATGGAGCAAACAGGTATGTTCAAACGTTCAAATTTGAATTTAATTTTAGTGGTCCAGTAAAATATAAACAAACGTGAATCATTGTTTTCCTTCTTCCTCTCTTTTATTTACAAACAGGTATGTTGGCAACGTAATAATTGGCATTTTAGATCCTGACAGTTGCAAAGGAGAAGTTTTTAATGAATACTGCTTTAATGGATAAAGCAAACCATTCAACAATAGCCAGGCTCTTCGATGACTCGGTAAAGATGTTGGGTGACCAGTTTGAAAAAGACTCCATACTGCTATTTTTGTCGGATGCTGCTCCATATATGGTTAAGGCAGCTGGAACAATTCAAGTATTTTTCCCAAAAATAACTCATGTGACGTCTCTAGCACATGGACTTCATAGAGTTTGCGAAACCATAAGAGGACAATTTTCTGACGTCGATCTTCTTATTGCCAGTATAAAAAAAGTATTTTTGATAGCTCCTTCAAGAGTAAGAACTTTTAAGGAAGTTGAACCAGATCTATCACTTCCTCCGCAACCAGTTACAACTCGTTGGGGAACCTGGATAGAAGCAGTTTCATACTATGCAGAAAATTATGAAAAAATTGTAAACACTTTTCATTCATTCGATGAAGAGGATTCTGCTGCTGTCAAAACTGCCAAAGAATTACTTGAACGAGGTAATTTAAAAACTGATTTGTGGGTTTCAGCAGCAAACTACGGCTTTTTTTCTAAATCAATTAAGAAATTGGAAACGAATGGTCTAGAACAGGCATGTCAAAGATACGGCCCGCGGGCCATGACCGGCCCGCGAGACAATTAATTACGGCCCGCGAGATCAATTCAATAATGCTATAATTTCATGTGTGTTTCATTTCAATTACTTTTGGAATGCACCTAATTTGTGTTTTTAAATACCTACATATGTAAACAATTTCTTACGGTGAGTGGAAGAAAAGAATAGACTTACCTACCCCGTAAAGAACAGAACAAAAAAGAGTTGAAAAGTGCAGCACTGTTTGCTGGTATGTATTTACCTATTTTGTTTTGTTTTTCCCTAGGAAGGGGAACCACACCAGTTTCTTGATTGTGTGTTCCCCACACTTTTTTTATATGGAGTTTTAGTTTACTCGAAAATGTGCAAGTAAGCGCGTAAGGTCGTTTGTCTGTCTTGATTATTTAAAACACTTCCGTGAATAGAGAGGCTTTGTTCCGTTTATCTTATTGGTGGCGAGTTCGGTTTAATAAAGTGCATTTAGTTAAAATTGTTAACCTTTGCAATGTCAACTAAAAGAAAGGTCGATAGTGAGTGCCGAGTTTTCCAGTCAAAGTGGGAAATTTCGTATTTTTTTATTGAATGGAAAGGTAAACCACTTTGTTTGATTTGCAATCAGATTATTTCCATTTGTAAAGAATTTAATGTGAAAAGACACTATGAAACGAATCATAAAGACAAGCTTGAGTTATTTACCGACGAGATAAGGCAAGAAAAACTGGTATCTTTCAAAACTAATCTTGCGGGACAACAATCGTTTTTTAAAAAATCAAAAACTGACAGCGAGAATGCAATGAAAGCTAGTTATTCGATCGCATTAAAGATTGCCAAAAAATCAAAAGCTTTTAGTGACGGCGAATTTTTAAAAATGTGGCCGATATTTCATTTCCATCACAGAAACAAGTCATTCAAGAAATACCCCTAACTAGAAATACAATTGCTTCCAGGGTTAATGAGTTATCCGAAAATTTGGACTTTCAACTTAGAGATAAAATTAAATAAAGAATTTATCTGGTATTCCTTAGCAGCCGATGAAAGTACAGATATCAAAGATACATCACAGCTTGCTGTATTTATTCGTGGAATTGATAAAGATTTTAATATCACAGAAGAGTTGCTGCAGTGCATACCTTTGAAGAGTACTACCACAAGTCAAGATATTTACTCAGCAATTGAGCAATTAGTACCACGTTATGAGTTGGATTGGAGTAAATTCTGCAGTATTACCACAGATGGTGCACCGTCCATGGTCGGTAAAAATGCTGGTGTTGTGACGAAACTACGGAATAAAATTTTAAATGAAATTAAGAGTGAACGACCAAAATTCGTTGGAATTCATTGTATTGTACATCAAGAAGCCTTGGCCTCTAAATTGCTGAAAATGGATCATGTGATGAATCCCATAATTAAAACAGTTAATTTTATTAGAAGTAGAGGACTAAATCATCGCCAATTCACACAATTTTTAAAATATCTTGATGAACAATTTTCAGACATTCCCTACTTCGCAGAATTTCGGTGGCTTAGTTGTCGATCAATGCTTAAGCGATTTTTCGAATTGCGTAAATATATTGTTACGTTTATGGTTCCAAAGGGTAAACCGATGGAACACAGTGATGAATGGTGGCTCGACTTTGCGTTCTTAGTAGATATGACGGAACACTTGAATAATTTGAACGTTAAACTTCAAGGAAAAGTGTAATCATTACGCAACTGTACTCAAGTGTTCAAGCTTTCCAAATAAAATTAAAATTGTGGGAGTCGCAGCTGCGTGAACAAAAACTTGACCATTTCCTTAGCATTCGTGAGATCGGCATATACAATGCAGATAAATTGTCAGATTTTTCAAATCGTTTGCTTAATCTTATTGCTGAATTTGACAGTCGTTTTGCAGATTTTCGCGAGCTCAATACATATGACTTTCCTCTGTTTAGTAACCCATTTACGTTCGACGTTGGTAAAGCACCGACTTACTTGCAAATGGAGCTAATAGATTTGCAGTGTGATATTGTTTTAAAAAACAAATTCAATGAAGTTGACACCTTGACATTTTATACAAATTGCTTCAGAAATCAAAATAGCTATCCCAACTTAAGGAACCATGCTGCTCGCATTTTATGCATGTTTGGAAGTTCATATGTGTGTGAACAGATGTTTTCAGCAATGAAGATTAATAAATCTAAATACCGTTCACGACTTACAGATGAACATCTTCAATCAATTTTAAAAATCAATACAACATCGTTGACACCAAACATCGAAGAGATAATGAAGCGTAAAAGAAGCCAAGTTTCTGGTTCCTCGAAATAATATTTAGGCTTAATACGCCTCCGCTTAAAAAAATAACTTTTTTCTTTAATAAAATCATTTTTGTATACTTCTTACTTATACTTAATATTAAATTTTATTTTTAATGTGGCCCGCTGTCATACTTGAGACAAGAAAATGGCACTTAATGAGTTTGAGTCTGACACCCCTGGTCAAGAAGTTGCCGCATATATCGACATAGTCAACGATGCAGAAATTAAAGTTAGCTCCATTGACTGCAAAATAGGGAGACAAATAAAGACCAAAATGTCAAATGTTTTGGAAAAAACCGTGGTTTTAAAACTTTAAAAGAAATTTCCAGTTGTCTGTCCGGACAAAATTCAACAGTCTCTTAGATAATGGCATTTAAATTTGCGCCTATTATATCCGTTGAGGTAGAAAGAAGTTTTTCTATGTACAAAAATGTCTTTAGAGCAAATAGGCACAGCTTTCTTTTTGACAATTTAAGCAAAATTATTTCCATTTATTGCAACCAAAATTTAAATTAATTATAATTCAAGAAGAATTTTGATATACTTAAGTTATTTGATTAAATTGTTTCTTATTTAGTTGTGTTTCCTCAAATAAAAATTATTTAACAATAATATTTTTTGTTTAATTTTTCGAGATTTTGCCAGTTTTCAATAGTTTTTAGAGCATATAACGTCATTTTTAGAGCATATTTAGAGCGCTATAAACGGTTTTTTAAGAGCATATTTCCTGTTGCCTACTTATGACACAATGTTGCATATACGCAACAAAGTGTTTTTTTTTTATAAATAAAATATAAATAAACAAATTAATTGCAGATTTATTCAGCTGAAAATTCAGTTTTTTTTTTTTAATTTTGATAAACTGCGATACAAAGGGCTAAGTTCGTAAATGATATTAGAAATCAGTTCTCAATTAGAGTGTGTGACGGGCAGTAAGAAATGTCCTCTGAAAAAAAGATTACCACGGTGGCACAGCTAGAAAAAACCATTCGTTTCGCAACACAATCCTGTAAAAAGACTGAAGCTTGCAAAGGAACATCTCGACAAGCCCCAAAGTTTCTGGAATAAAGTAATATTTACAGAGAGAGCAAATTTCAAGTTTTTCGGACAAGTGGAAGAGGAAAAGTATGGCGCCAACCCAATACAGCACTGGGAAAACAGAATCTGGCTCCAACGGTTTAACATGGCGGGGGTAATGTGATGGTATGGGGCTGTATGGCTGCCTCTGCGGAGGGTAATTTAGTATTTGTGGAGACGAATATGAATCGATTTATGTACCTAGGCATTCTAAGAACAATCTCCATGAAAGTGCAGACAAATTAGAGTTACATGGATCATTTGTGTTTCAACAGGATAATGATCCTAAGCACACGTCCCGCATTGCCAAGGAATGGTTATTGTACAGATCATCCAATTTAAGCCCCATTGAGCATCTTTGGGATAAATTTGGGAGAGAAATTCGGAAACATTAAATAGCAAGCAAGAAAATGCTCGTACAAAAGCTGAAATAGAAATGGGATAGAATAGATTCTGCTACTACATCAAACTTGGTGAATTCGATGCAACGACGCATGCAATCAGTTCTTGAGGCCGCCCTACCAAATATTAGCCAAATCATTTGAAAGCAATAACTTTTTTATTTTGAAGAATTACGTTATAGTATAGAGAATTTTTTTAACTGTATTTTGAAGTTATGTTTTACTTTATTTTGTTTTTTTCTTTCCCACTTTATAAATTAATATAATAAATTAACTTACAAACTTTATTTTACAATAAACGAAGTGAATTTTTACAAAGTTTCATCAAGATATCTCAATAATTAAAAAAGTAATTTGGCGTTGTCTTTGTAAGTGGGTGTGCGGAGTCATTTTTTGGTTGACTGTATATTAGTTAGATACCTTGTTCACGAAATAAAACAAAATGTAG
This sequence comes from Brachypalpus laphriformis, assembly GCA_945910035.1. NCBI lineage: Eukaryota > Metazoa > Arthropoda > Insecta > Diptera > Syrphidae > Brachypalpus > Brachypalpus laphriformis. The sequence goes on from OX246756.1 coordinate 38,508,201, forward strand.
AAACTAGGCAAACTTAGCTAACTGTCAAGTCTCGTCGAACTTGGAAAACAAAATGTTTCCTGTGCATTTTGTGATAAGCAATATTTTATCTCGAATATAATATTAGTAACTATTTCCCAATCTACAAAAAAATCCTTTCTAAATATGTATCATACAATAGGACTTTTGAAAGTAATGCTCAAAATCTAACCCTGAAATTATATAATTTGCGAGACAAAATTTACAGAATTACCATAATGTCGATATCTAACGTAATTTACTTCCTTTTTGGTGTTCTAAATAAAGGGTGTCCCATAATTCACGTAAAATTTGAATTTTGCGCCATTTAATAGTACAGTGGTGCCAACCGAAAAAAAGATAACAATGTGATAGCTGACATTTCGGGGTTAGTAAAAATGGAGCGCTATACGAAAGAACAATGCATTTTCATTGTTGAGCAATATTTTAAAAATAATGAAGGTTTGTCAGCTACAGTCTGCAATTTTCGTACAAAATGATGAAGCTCATTTTCATCTTGATGGCTTCGTTAATCGTCAAAATTGTCGCATTTGTGGTTCAGAAAACCCACGAGTAGTTGTCGAGAAACAAATGCATCCACAACGCGTGACTGTTTGGTGCGAATTTTGGGCTGGAGGCGTTATCGGACCATTCTTCTTCGAAAATGCTGGTCAGGCAGTAACAATTAATAGTGTTCGTTATCGTGACTTGATAACCCAGTTTTTAGTGCCTAAATTACAAGATATGGATGTGACCAACATGTGATTTCAACAAGACGGTACTACATGCCATACAGCCAGATAAACAATTCAATTACTGCATGAGTCATTTCCTAATCGTGTAATCGGCCATTCTTGCGATCAGAATTGGCCATACAGATCTTGCGATTTAACGCCATTGGACTTTTTTCTTTGGGGTTTTTTGAAGTCAAAGGTCTATGCAAACAAGCCCAAGACCACCAACGCCTTGAAAGAGGAAATTGGGAGGTGTGTTAATGAAATTCAGCCACATTTATGCGAAACGGTCATAGAAAATTTCAATAAAAGAGTACGTACATACCAGCAAAGCCGTGGCGGCCATTTATCCGATGTGCTATACCATAATAACCCCAATCTGTATACTCTATGAATCAATAAAAAATTTAAGATTTCTAATTAAAAATCTGTAATTTCTATCAAAATTAAATTATTTTATTGATTCTAAATCCATTGATTTTTATTCACACCTCTGGGTGTATTGACATGCTATTAAAAATTTCTTCCGAATGTTGAAAAGGAATGGGGATAAGAAGCAGCCCTGTCTGACTCCTCCTACGAATCTCTATCTCCTTCGATTCTTCACCCCCTATAGCTACTTTTGCCGTCTGATTCCAGTATAGATTTTCAATAAGGTTGGCGTCTATATTTTTGGTCCTTAATATTTCCATCATTTTACCATGTTGTACTTTGCCGAAAGCTTTTTCGTAGTCGAAGAAACAAACAAAAACCGCTTCGTTCATTTCCAGGTTTCGCTGAATTAACGTATTAAACGCAAATAAAGCTTTTCACGTTCCAAACCCATTTCTAAACCGAATTGCGAATTGCTTATGCCTTTCTCTAGTTTGTTATAAATTCTTTTGTGGATGATTTTTAGGAAGATTTTCAAAGCATGGCACATCAGACTTATTGTCCTATAATGTGAACAGTTGGTTGGCTTACTCTTTTTTGGAAGTGTGACAAATGTTGAGTTCAGTCATTCATCCGGGATTTTCCCATGCTTGTATATATAAGTTGAAAAGCCTCACTAATACCTGTATGCTATCTTCATCAAAAAGCTTAAGTATCTCATTTAGAATCTCGTCTGGCCCTGTCGCTTTTCGGTTGGTAGGCGACTTCGCGGAAGGCCTAGAAATAGATGGTTGGATCAAGTCCGACATCTCTCCTGGAGCCGCTTAGCGATTCCCCCTGATGAATTGGAGTCAATGGCGGAGGATCGAGAAGGATGGAGAGTCCACCTGAGCATCCTACCCCCGCGACCCTCATGAAGGATTAGCGGGCCATTGAAAATGAATGAATGAATGAATGAATGAGCTTTCTAATTAAAAGTCTGTATTTTCTATCAAAATTACATTTTGCGTGAATTATGGGACATCCTTTGCATGAAAAACTAAGTGAATATTAAAGAACGACTTCTTAACTAAAGAATAAGCCCAAAATTATATGTATGCAATTTGCAACTTTTCTAAAATCTATTTTTGATCAACTCTTGTACTACCACATTCCAAAGTTCGATGCTTCGGCGAAAGATTGTAGGGACAGATTTCAACTATTCTCTGATTTTCATTTCGATTGGTTTAAAAAAATAATGGTAATTAAATCTGGGTAGTGACCGAAGGAATAAGATCGCGGATATAAGCTGCCGAAATAAGGTTCCTTCGCTGTGTTGCTGGAATAACTCGTAGGGATCGAGTGCGCAACACCAGAGTACGCGAGGTGCTCAATGTTGAGCAGCTACTTCTGCGAACGGAACGATCTATGCTTCGATGGTTTGGTCACGTAGTGCGTATGCCCCCAGACCGGCTTCCAAGGCGTGCCATGATTGCCGTGCTATCAGGTAGGCGACCACTCGGTAAGCCTAGAAGTATATGGTTGGATCAAGTCCGACATCTCTCCTAGCGCCGTCTATGGCGGAAGATCGAGAAGGATGTAGGGTCCACCTGAGCATCCTTCCCCCGCGACTATCATGAAGGATTAGCGGGCAATTGAAAATGTATGTTTATATGTATGAAATTTGCATTTGTGATAGAAGGCATTTTAGCTTTTATTAAAAAAACGTCCTTTCTACAATATTTAAAAATATTATTGGCGCAAAATTGTAGTCGGATAAAGTGCACTTTAAAATTATTTTAGTGCGTAGCAAAGTTAAAATTTGTGTTATCTTAATTATAGTTGATATAGTACCCACTTTATCTTAATAACCCCAACTAAACTTAAAACCAACGAGAGCCCATAGTATCTTTTAGTATCGATTTTGAACCTTCTGTAATTTTTTTGGGTTAGTTTGACTAAAATTCATTGCGGATTCGTTCGAAAGCTGTAGGTAGGTTAACAAGTATTTATAATTAGATACAAAGTTAGGACCTGGTTTTAAAGTTAACATGATACTATTTAGTATGCACTTAACCTAATTAAAATACGGTGGCTATAATTTTGCGCCATGATTGCTTATTTCCAGGCAAAACTACGAGCTACATTTGTATGGGAACTTTGAAGGCTTATATCTATCTTCTTAAGTTGGACTTTAAATATACTCTTATATCAAAATTCTCAGAAAAATTACCTAGTAGGGACATTAATATTGTTACAGTACAAAACGCAGCCATTACCATAACAAAAACTGAACGCACCCAAATATTTACATTTGGAATTTGAAATATATACCGCTTTGTTACTCATCTGTTACAAAAATTTGAGTTTGTGCTTTGTTTCGCCATGGAGTGGACCGAGAAAGAAAATCGTATCGAGGTAGTAGCGTTACATAAATGTAAAATGGAAAAAAGTGATATTTTTAAAATGCTCAAGCCGCTCGGGATCAGCCGAATGTTCGTTTATCGGTGCATTAAATTATTTGAAGAGACTGGAGATATAAAAGACCGCCCATTCTGGGCGACCGCGATCGGTGCGAACAGTAGCGGCCATCAATGCTGTCAAGGCAAGAATAAGAAGAAATCCGCTAAGAAAGCAAAAAATCATGGCTCGCGAAATGGGGATTAACCAAAAATCAATAAGCCGTATTATCAAAAAAAGACTTAGGCCTTGGTGCCTACAAACGACGAACAGGACAGCTGCTCATAGCAGATCTTAAACGGAATAGAGTCGAAAAATCAAAGCGACTGCTTGTGAAATACGCAAACAATCTTCACAGAAAAAACATCGTGAAAACATCGGCTAAAGGCTACAAAGAAACCGTTTTGGAACAGGTCGTTGCTCCACTTAATAGCACTCTTTTTCAGAACCAGCAGTGGACCTTTCAGCAAGACTCTGCGCCTGCGCATAAGGCAAAAACTACCCAACTATGGCTTCAGAACAATATTCCGGACTTTATAGGAACTCAAGACTGGCCATCTGCAAAATCCAGATTTGAATCCACTAGACTACAAGCTGTGGACGGTGTTGGAGGAGATGGTATGCCGTAAAAGATACCCTAACATTGAGTCCTTAAAGACCGCGTTGGTCTCAGCTGTAGCCAATTTTCCGATGGAGGAGGTGCGTGCAGCCATAGATGTGTGGCCCAAGCGACCATTTTGAATGAACTTGCATTTTTTGTATTTGATATTTAATTACAAATTAAAGAAAAAAAAAAAGTCAAAGAAACATATTCGGTCGTTTTAAAGTTATGAAGGAGAATGGGTGTAACAGTATTTTTGTCTCTACTAGGTATTTCAATCACATATTAAAGTTTCATCAAAATCGGGGGTGGATGCCGTTTTCTAAATAACTACCATGTTAGTCTTGACGAATGTTATGTTATGTTTTTGACACATTGAGGTTAGAATATCGACAAAGCGGGGGATATTACTATATCCGTGGCGCCACGACTTTTTATGTTTTCTAATAGATCTATTGACCTATTGACGATATTTTCTGATAGATCTCGATGCCCTGTTGAAAAAAAAAGCACAACACACTTAGACTTAGCCCCAGGCGCCTGCCTCACAGTGAGTGTGAGCGGCTAAAACCCTCGGGAAAGCGAAGTTTAAATAAATGATTTGTTCGAAGCGCGCCACTTACCCACTGTTGGCAACACTGAAATTCGTTTTTTTTTATGTACTTCATACACGAAATGCGCCGCGGAAAGGTAGTTTCTATTAAAATATCGGTTGTCCAAATTCAATTTTCAAAGTTTCATATCTCGAAACTAATAGAGATATCTCGGCTGCACGGGAACTTTTCCGAGTACGCCTGGCTCTGCTCTAGATGCTTTGCTAAACAAAAAACAAAAAAAAAAAAAACAAAACAAATATTTGGCGCAACAGCTCTTGAAAGTGCCAGGGCCTAGCTTCGCGCAACCACTCATGTTGTGTGCGTTATATTTTTCACACGAATGGAGGGAACCTATAGTTTAGTGCCGTATCCGAACTGCGATTTGAGAAGCTTTTTCGTGACAACAATACTCTCGGATGTTTGTCAGACGCTCGCGAGAGGTACCTCCCCTTGATACTTATATCATAGGCTGCACTATCAAAGGCATTCATCGTCTTAGCCGGGGTAGTTTTTGGTATACTCCACACTTGAATTTTGATGAACTTGCGCGACACTTATTCTACGACTCTGGTCTTATGGATATGCCGTCTGACGTAATGACACCAGAACTTCAGCTGATGCGTAAATTTAGAGTCGACTTTCCTTGTGTTCAGGACTCGCTTCGGCCAGAATCTGAGCCAGGAATGGAATGCAGTCGTATTTTCACGGACGGTTCCAAAGGTTAGGTTAGGTTAGGTTGAAGCGGCTGACAGCTGAGAATCGCCAACATACTTAGACCAATAATAGGTCCATTGTGATACCACATGGATCATGGGAGAAATTTCTCCTACCTACTCGTTAAACCATTCTGAGCTTCTTATGAAGCGTAGGAGGCTTTTAATATCGATGATTTTCAGGTCGCCTATGTCGTTGTAATAGGGGGCTCCTAGGTGAAGCTTCCTTCTATGGGAGAGAGCTGGGCAGCGACAAAGAAGGTGAGGAATAGTTTCTTCATCTTCTTCATCCATGGAGCTTCTACAAAAGTCGTTCGCAAAAACGCCTAGCCTTGTGGCATGCTTGCCTATAACAGTCTCCAGTGATGACACCTATTAAAGCGCCGATATGCAATCTGTTGAGTGAAATCAAATTCTTAGAACGTTTTAGATCCAGCTTCGGCCAAATTTGTTTTGTCGGTAGACATGTGGGTCCACTTATCCACCTAAGGTTCGTACTCTCGATAGCATCCAGCTTAAAATTGAGTTTGCAGGTAGCGATTGGTATAGACGGTTCCAAAACCAGTCAAAGGTCTGGCGCTGGTGTCTTTGAAGAAGTCGACAATATTGAACATATTTTCTCGCTAGGCAAATATGCGTCTGTTTTCCAAGCGGAAACTTATGCAATCCTAATAGCCATGAACTATGTTGTGAAGAACATGTGGAAGGGCCTTAGTATTTGTGTCAGTAGTTACAGTCAGGCTGCAGGCGAACCCAATAGGCGGATCAGTAGAAATGCGGTGGAGTGGAAGGGTTATGATCCCTTGTTTTGCGGATCATAACCTCGCTAATAAAAGGAAGAAGAAGAAGAAGTTACAGTCAGGCTACGCTTAAAGCCTTGCTTAACCCTTTGACAATTTCCAAAATAGTTCGTGAAACCAAAAACTCTTTGAACTCGGTCGCAAGGTTGAATTTTCGGACTCTTGTCTGGGTCCCAGTTCATACTGGGATCTTGGGGAACGAGAGCCCGATGAGTTTACTAGACAAGGCTCAAAGGAGACTTTCTTAGGTTCCGAACCCACGTTGGGTCTCCCTGCGTCCTCGGTTAGGGCTTCCATTGACGATTGGGTCTCTCATGAATACAATTGTGTGTGGCATGACTCTCCAGGATGCAGGTTGACTAAAAGTATGCTCACGGACATCTGTAAGAAATCAGCGGCATTTTTGCTGTCTCTCAGCAGAAAAGACTGTAGACAACTTATTGGCGTGTTGACAGGCCACTGTGCTTTCGCCAAGTACCTTAAAGTGCTGGGCTTGAGTGACACTACAATCTGCGACGACAACGCGGAAGATTATCTCTGTGAGTGTCCGGCCTTTGCCGGCAGATCTTCGGTGCTGATGTGATGAGTGCTGGTACTGTAAGCTCCTCATCACTGAAGTGCTTGCTTGGCTTTCTTAGAAAGACAAGGAAATTCCAATAAAATGGATAAATCAGGGTTTGCTCTCTGGAAGTACAGTGAACCAGTTGCGTCTGAGTGCTCCAGTCGAGCGTTTCCTACCCCGACAAAAAAAGAAGAGATATCAAAAAATGTTATTTATTATTTCTTGTTCAGTGCCTCGAAATCAAAAAAATCGTGGCGCCGCGGATATCGTAATCGTGCCGACAAAGCGTTAAACCTATCGCTTTCAAGGACCATTAACTAACACATAAGCTTAGATTGAATCCTCTGTGACATATTTTATGAAAAAATCTTAAAATTGATTAGGAAAAGCGTTCAAATATGGAATTTAAAATTTCTATCACTCTTTTGCCACGACTCAGTTGGGTAAATTTCGAATACGGCTTTGAATTTGGCACCATTAATGGTGGTATAGTATGGTATGCAGAAGACCCGTATTTTGTTTTAATACTTTCAAATTATGTAAATAAATTCTAATTTTATACAAATGAATCTTGAATTGCCCACAAACTGTAAAAAAAAACAACTTTGTAATACTCCTTTGATAGTACAGCTGGTAGCTCAGCACTTGTCTATACACAATAATATTTTCATAAAGCAAGCGTATCAAAGCCTTAAATAATTCTAATTATATTAACACTATATCACACCTTTAAGCGGTCTAACAGACGCATTTGAGTTCTGTTCCACATCTTAAATTATTAAAAAAAAAAACAAAGTTCACATATTACTCCAGTACATTTCGAAAATAGCGTTTTTAACACAAAAACCACATAGTAACCGAATAACAAACACTTTCAACCCTTAGTCATTGCAATTAAAATGCAGAGTTCAATTGTGAAAACCAAATCGTAGCCGTATTCATTAATTAATCTTCCGCCGCCGCCCACACACAATGATACGCGTTTATTCATTTTCACTTTCTCTTAACCACTGAAAAATTAATTTCATATTTTTGTTCTCCCATCTCTCAGTTTGATTCTCGCTTTCGCGCGCGCTCGCTCTCTCGCATACACCGTTGTCATCCCCCACCCCAAACTCCCGCCCATCTTACTTACTACTTCTCTATACAAATTCAATTCATTTTGATCAACCCCCGACGAGAAGGCCGTGTACACCAAAAATCCGATTTTCCAACGAAACGCACAAAAAAAAAACACGAAAACAAATTAATGAAAAGTCTAAAAAAAAAAATTGCAAGTGTATTCGTTATACAGAGAGTACGAGTCCATAATAACAAAATAAATATATGTATGTATCCCCCCCCCACCCCCGACCGACACTTTGTACCTTGTACACCAGGACGAATGGGTGGAAAGGAATATCAACCTTACACACCCCCACCCCGACGAAAAAAGACAAGAAAAAAAAAAAAGGGAAAATATTTTTTTGACTTTTTTCCATATTTTTCCCCTTCAACTTCGTCAGAAGCATGAAATTATTTTTCTTTCCATTTCTGACACTCGAAAAATATTATTTTCCAGTTATATACGCGTGTAAGTGTACGTATATCAAAATATTGAAAGGGGGTGTAATAATAATAACAACAAAAGCAGCAGCAGCCAGCCGCAGCAGCAAGTAACCCAACAACAAAGCAGTGAGAAGAAAAAAAAGAAAAAAAAAGGAAAAATTATTGATTTTGTATTTTTCTTCTTCTCGAGGAATTTTGTTTTTTTTTTTCGTATATCATTCATCCCCCCCAACATCCCTCTCCAAAATTTGGGAAGTTCTCTCGCATGTATCAACCGTTCGTTCTACTGTGATACGAGTATGTTAACAGAGGGAGGATGGTGGAATGTATTGAAATTGTGAATTCGATCAACCACCCCCGGCCGTGCGCCCGCCTCAGCACAACCCCCTCTGCGCCAATATACATATTTTTATTCATATTTCATGAGGGGTAATGGCTTATTACCGATTACTAACTACCCCTCGGAAACAAGGTAGGCAGGTAGATACTAATTTCTTGAAATCACCATCCCCCACTACTGGCACCTTACCAGGACAACAAGCAACAGAAGCCAAAAGGGAAAAGGACAAAAAATAGGGGATGCCCGCGCTATTGGGGGGGTTAGAAATCACAATCACGCGTAGGTGTTTGTGTTGCGCTTTAAACAAATGACAAAAAAAAAAGTATCGAAGTATCCTGTTTCGGGTAGTGTATCCTTTTGTTAAATCGATAAGTGAATGGAATTTGAATTTGTTTTTTTTTTTTTTTTAAATATTAATCCCACTTTTGTCGCGTCCTTAGAAGGTATGCTAGTTATCCTTTTTTTTTGGTCACTTGGTATTTTTTTTTTAATTTAAATAAAATGAGTAGTTTAATTAGTTAACGAATTAGTTTCACACTTACAGAACTCTAACAGGGTGTATCACTTGTTTATCATACCGACAAAAAATTTACACGCCGAGAGTGTAGCCACAGCCGGCTACTTCTTGTTCACGAACGCGTTTTCTGTAGACTGAATTGTGGCATTTCAATCGCCTTACGGAGAACGTAAGGATAAGGGATTCCTTGTGGAGTAGTTTTTTTTTTTTTTATTCGTATTCTTACTTTCTCTAATACACATGCGAAGGCAGTTAGACCTATACAACGTATTGGATTCTCTCTGGCGGATGTGAAAGAGGGAAAAAGGACGATGAACGGGGGTGGAAGGAAATATCATCATCTGAATAGCGAGCATGTACCACTAACACAAATAAGAGGATTGACAGTTTTTTTTTTTCGTTTTTGCTTCTTACGTTTGGTAGTGGGGGTGGAACGTGTTTCAAACAAGTGTTTTTGATAAAAATTGAAGGCATACACTTGGGCGCCGAGGTTGCACTGGTAAAAGCAAGCAGCAGCATAGGGTAAAATTCATAAGAGTAGACACACTGCGTTTTGATTTTTGTCACTCTATGGAATAGAGAACATCTATAGCACCGCATCACCTTATCTTAGTTTATACATAAATATACAACAATGTGAATTGTTAAACAAATAATGATAATAATTTGGGTAGAAGGCAAGCAATTTCACTACCATATTCACGGGATTGCGCTTTGTAAAAGGCCACGTCCACTGCTAGGGCGGCAAATGTGTAATATTGCACATGCGCTGCTACCTATGGGGTAAGCTTATCATACCCTTGTTGAGTGAAGCGGTTCTGAACAGTCCAACTTACTTACTTACTTAGATGGCGCTACGGTCCAGGGTGGACCTGAGCCTCAACCAACAAACCTCTCCAGCCAGCATGGTTACGAGCCAGCTGCCTCCTGTTGCGCACGCCAAGTTGGTTGAGGTCCACCTCCACTTGTTTGCGCCACCTACCGCGAGGTCGTCCTCTACTGCGTCGTCCATCCGGGGTGGATTCCAAAACTTTCTTAGCGGGAACGTTGGGCTCCATCCGCTCTCAATGACCCAGCCATCTTAGTCGCTGTATGTGAACTCTTCTGACTAAGTCGATGTCCTTGTACAGGCCGTATAGCTCGGCATTGTACCTTCTTCTCCACTCACCGTCCATGCAGACGGGACCAAAGATCGCTCGAAGAACTTTTCTCTTGAAATAACCAAGGGCATTCTCATCCGGTTTTGTCAAAGCCCATGCCTCTGTGCAGCAGGACTGGGATGATTAGTGTCTTATAAAGAGTTACCTTAGTAGTTCGAGATAGGGCTTTGCTACTCAATTGCCGTTTTAGGCCATAGAAACAACGATTGGCAAGAGTAATTCTCCGTGTGATCTCCCTACTGATGTCATTTGCGGAGTTCACCATAGAGCCTAGGTAGGCAAAATCCTTTACTACCTCAAAATTATATCTGTCTATTGTGGCGTTCTGTCCAAGACGCCGATGTTGGGTGTCCTTTTTTGTAGACAGCATATATTTTGTTTTGCTTTCATTGACCGCTAGACCCATCTTTGCTGCCTCGATCTCAATACTCGTAAATGCCCCATTGACGGCCCGCTGAGTTCTTCCGATTATGTAAATGTCATCGGCATAAACGAGTAGTTGTACAGACTTGTAAAAGATTGTACATCCGGTGTTGGCGTGTGAGTTTCGTACAATTCTCTCAAGTACTATGTTAAAGAGATCGCATGATAGCGCGTCACCTTGTCTAAGACCTTTCCTGACATCGAATGGTTGGGTGATGTTCTTACCGACTTTGATGGAACAGCGAGAGTTCTCGCGCTATCATAGGCAACTTTGAAATCGATGAAGATGTGGTGCGTATCGATTTTATATTCATGGGTCTTTTCCAAGATCTGCCGTAGTGTGAATATTTGGTCAATGGTGGACTTTCCTGGCCTGAAACCGCACTGATAACAATCTATCAGGTTGTTGACGATCGGTTTTAGGCGTTCACATAATACGGCAATCAGGATCTTATATGCGATGTTGAGGAGACTTATACCTCTGTAATTAGCGCAGTTCAGAGGGTCTCCTTTCTTCGGGATCGGGCAAATTATGCTGAAGTTCCATTCATCGGGCATACTTTCGTCCGACCAGATTTTACAGATGAGCTGGTGCATGCTCCTTACCAGCTCATCTCCTCCTGCCTTGAAAAGTTCAGCGGCAAGGCCGTCGGCTCCAGCAGCTTTGTTGGATTTGAGTTTAGATATCGCTATCCTCACTTCATTCTGATCGGGTTGACGGGAATCTTGACTGCCATCGTCACTGTTGAATGGTTCATTTGCCTGACAGTGGAATATTGGTCATCATCGCCGTTTAACAGTCTACAGAAGTGTTCCTTCCATATCCTCAGCACCGACTGCGATTCTACTACTATATTGCCATTTTCGTCCCTGTAGGCTTCTGTTTTGGCTTTGAAACCCTGGCATGTTCTTTTTACCTTTCGGTAAAATTTTCGAACATTATTCCTGCAAGTCTCTCAATCTCCTCGATCAAACGCTTCGCATGCTTCTTTTTCTTCTTTCTGAGAAGTCGATGTTCCTCTTTTCTCCTACGCACGTAAAGCTCGTAAGCAGCTCTAGTCCTTCTACGCAGCGCCGCTTTGTACGCCTCCTGTTTAGCTGCATGTGCTTGCCGGCATTCCTTATCAAACCAGGGGTTTCGTTGTGGTGGCCGAGAGGAACCCAGTACATCAGAGGCGGAATCTCTGATGGCTTGTTGGCAACGCTGCCACTGGTCTTCCGCATTTGCTGCTGGCAGCATAGGACTTAGATTGAGATTAGAAGAAACACGATAGGCAAAGGTTCTTGCGGTCTCTTGCGATTGTAGCCGCCCGACGTCAAATTTCCTCACAGTATTTCGTTGATTTCGCTCCGTTGTGGATATCCGCATCCGCACCTTGGCTACAACTACCACGTTGGCTCCTCGGAAAGTCCGGACACCCAGGATACTGGAAGAGTGCCTTGCGTCAATCGCAATGTCATCGATTTGGTTGACAGTTTTTCGATCAAAGGAGAGCCATGTTCCCTTGTGAATGTCGAGACGTGGGAACCGCGTACTAGCTACGACAAAGTTTCGTCCCGCCGCAAAGTCGACTAGCCTGAGTCCGTTGTCGGATGTGATGTCGTGCAGGCTATGCTTTCCGACCACGCTACTAAAGACGTCCTCTCTTCCTAGCTTTGCGTTGAAATCACCTAGGATAATTTTAACGTTGTGGCTAGGGCATTGCTCATACGTCTTGTCCAAGAGCTCGTAAAAGTCATCCTTGTCGCGTCGTCCTTCTCCTCATGAGGGGCGTGAACGCATATTAGGCTAATGTTGGCAAATTTAGCCTTGATACGGATAGTCATAAGGCGCTCGTTCACATGCCGGAAACTCAAGACTTCTTGCCTAAGTCTGCCTCCAATGACAAATCCGCACCCGAATAGACGCTGTCCTTTTTGTCTGTAGCAATCGCCGTAGTAGATGTCGCCGTTTTTCATACTCCTTTTGCCCGGCCCATCCCATCGCACTTCTTGGACGGCGGTAATGTCTGCTTTGAGACACTCTAGGGCCTCCGCAAGTTGTTCGGCTGCACGTGATTTGTAGAGGGACATAACATTCCACGTGCAGACACGAAGATCGTTGTCCTTCTTACGTTTGCTTGGGTCGTCAACAGTAAATTCATCCTTATCCGAGGCTGTTGGTTGTTTCGTAACCGAGGGTTTTTTACGTGGTAGGGAAGTTAACCCGACGGCACAACCCCCAACCTGGAGGACCACTGAACGTTTAATGGGATAGAATATCGTCCAAATATGTTTTTTTTTGTATAATTTGCAAGCACTCAAGTGCTTAAAGTGTCTTACACAGTGCGGGCGGCAGAAAGGATAGACAGAGGGAGGAAGAGAAAGATTGGTGCAGTGGTGTAAAACTCAGATTCTGGGTTTCAGAAAAGCTCCAGGGGTGGTGTTCAGATATCTGGGGAAATTTGTTTTGTTATTTTGTCTTTGCTTCTGATTCACAGCATTTTTTTCCCTGACCACCTAATGGCTTAAGAATACCAATTATCCAACAAGTCGAACAGTTTTTTCAGCCAAACGACCATCTAATGCCAGTGTCATGCTTTCGCTATAGTATTGACATAAGCTTTCGTATTTGATCGAACTGACTGATTATTCATGAGAAATAAATAAATGCTTGCTGACATCAGGATTTGAACCGTGAACCAGCGTGTAATCGATGACGTTACCACTACACCATAGCTATCGTTTTTGTTCAGTGACTCTGATCTTTACACGATTTATGTAAATATTTAAAAAAAGAATTAAAATGGTTTCCTTTTTCTTTTTTTTCTGCTCCGTTTTGGTTTTTTATTTTTTGAGGCGCAGCAGGCTCACGCCCCTATGTAATAAGCTTAAAATTTTATTTAATATATTTTGGGTACTCCATTTTGACGCTGTAAGAAACATTCCATTTGACCGGTCCTAAAAAGTTCTTCTAACTTCGACGCTCAATGGCAATATACATATGTATATATGTATGTAACTTATAGGACTGTTCTAGGTATCAGTAAGAATCCATTAATCGAAGCTCTTTAACTGGGTGGAATTTCAAAGCACCACTAAAAGTTAATTTGAATCTAGACACATACATGAAAACACCCCTTTTAAGGCAGCCAATCAGAAATCTCCTAACAACTGTGAGTAGGTCAATACTCCTGTATGCGGCCCCAATATGGGTATCAGTGGCGCATCGTAAGTCATACATTAGAACGTTGAACTCGGCGCATATAATCGCATCTTTAAGGGTATGCTGCGCCTTTATAACTGTATCAGCAGATGCGATAAACGTAATATCAGGCCGAATGCCTATCGATCTAGACGCGGATAAGACTGCAGCCCTACGCGAAAACGAGCTTTATGACAAAAAAACAGCTGTAGAAGCTATAAAAGCAGAATGGCAATATAGTTGGAACATCACAACCAAAGGACGATGGACATACAAATTGATCCCCGAAGTTGATGAATGGATTTATTTCTATCGGGGCACTGGTGCTTCCGGGAGTATCTCTACAAGTACAAGCACGCGGATGACCCATTCTGTCAGCACTGTGAAAGAAAAGTGCCGAACGCAGAGCATGTACTGATGGAATGCCAAAATTATACCAGGGCCAGGAACCTCATAGAAAGAGCAATTGGCGGGCAAGTGATGCCAAGAAGTCTGACCTGAAATACACACAAATGAATAAAAGTGAATGCAATAAGTCGCTGTCTTGGTCGTAGCCGTAGTCGTTGTCGTATAAAGTTGAACAATTTTTAATATTTGTCGTACGACAGGTTGAAAAGTGTGCGCAAAGTTAAGTGACAGCAACTACGACTACGACAACGACACCATTGTGTTCTACCAGTAAACAGAAGTAACGAAATGTCAAACCTGCCCCTGCGAAGGAATGCCTTGACTGGCGGTGCCGCAGGGGAACAACAGGACAGAGAAATCGGAGGTGTTTTTTTTTAGCACGTAATAATCGCATGAGCATGGAGTCGGGCATAACTCGTAGCACGGGCTACAAGTATGCATAAAGGATTTTTACCCCTCTCCGCGCATCAAAAAAAAAAATCTTTTTAAAGTACTTTTACGATTTTTTAAATCCTTAAACTTAAATAGTGTCCCTTATACTTTGGCGCCCCCTACCGCTATGAGCCATAAAAAAATTCTGACTTAAGTAGAGCATAAAATGCCGTTGATTTTTTGCATTTAAGGATAGGCCACAGGGGAGTTTTTTTTTTTGCCGAGAGCAGGTAAAAAATCTTCTAAAGACACCGTAAGGCCTGACCGCGCGTGCTTATGGTACTCACTAAAAAAACACCTCTCCTCAAAATTATTATTATTATTATTATTTTCTTTATTATTAAGTAAATGTATTACAAATAACAATATGAATAATAGCACTAGCTACCAGGTCTTCGAATCTAATCCCGAGGGACGACGCAGCAGAGGGAATCATCGCCGTAGGTGGCGCGTTCAAGGGGACCTCGACCAACTTGGAGTGCGCAACTGGAGGCAAGTAGCTAAAGACCGAGCTAAATGGAGAGGCTTGTTGGTTGAGGCCCAGGTTCACCCCGAACTGTAGCGCCACCTAAGTAAGTACTAGCTACCACGGCTTTCGGCTATGTAAATAATCAAAATTAATACTTTTATTTTCGCTTACGAGACTCGTGAACTTTGGAAAAAAGAGGTTTCGTATGTAATTAAAAAGAGATTTAGAACTTTAGACAGGTTAAATTGCAATGAAAGTTCCTACGTTTTTCACAACCGGCATGTACTATGACGCGAGGTCAAAAGGTTTTGTCCTTTGCAGACGACAAATTAAATTGTTCGCGTTTAGTAGTTGAGTGATGGTACGGTTACAATGGTCGTGAACACGACGTTTGTGTTTGTTATCTCTACGACGATGTTGGGAATTCCCAGATCTCGAAGAATATCTTCTTCTTCTTCTTCTTCTTCCTTTTATCAGCGAGGCTATGATCCGAAAACAAGCGATCACAACCCTCCCACTTCACCGCATTTCCACTGATCCGCCTGTGGGGTTCGCCTCGATGAATATCTTCGTTACGTACATACCACGGTGCGTTAACTATCGTTCTAAGAACTTCATTTTCAAAAGTTTGTATGATGTTTCTATTGCTCTTCTTGGTTCAACCCCATAGTTGTATACCATACGTCTACACTGGCTTTAGCACTTGCTTATAGATAAGCAGTTTGTTATGCAGGCTCAACTTCGAATGTTTTCCGAGTAGCCAGTACATTTGTCGGTATTTGTTTTCGAGCTCTTCGCGTTCCTTTTTTACGTGCGATTTCCATTTAAGCTTAATATCTGGAGTCATTCCTAGATATTTTGCTTCGTTCGCGAACGGTATTTGAGCCGAGTATAAATATACAGGCAATCTATCCACTTTTTTATACGTAAAGTTGACGTGAGTAGATTTGCTTTCGTTCAGCACAATACGCCGGGAATTCGTCCAAGCGTGGATAAATTAATAGCATGTTGAAGCTTTCCAGTTGCTGCTTCAATAGTATCGCCCGTTGTCAATATCGCCGTATCGTCCACAAACGTGGCGACGACACAGTTTCTTTCCTGGGGGATATCACGCGTGTAGAGTACATATGGAAGTGGGCCAAGGACACTTCCGGCCGCAATCTCCTTGAAGTCAGAGTAATCATTTCCGTGCTTAACACGAAAGAGTCGCTCGGTGAGGTACAATCGTAAGATTAGAAAGAGTTGCCGTGGCAGTAGTAGTTGCAATTTATACTCCAAGCCTTCGTGACAAACCTTATCGAAAGCTTGTGAGACGTCAAGGAATACACTACAACAAATCTTGTTTTCTTCGAGAGCTTTCTCAATCACTTCAGTTATTTTGTGGACTTGGTCGACAAGGGAACAAGTGTATTTAATTAATATGTTCCCATTATAGACGTGTTTTGCGGACACATCGGTATATGTATAGGTTAGGTTAGGTAGGGTTATGAGGTTATCATAAAACACTAGGCACCAAAGTGGGCCTATCGGGATCCCTATCTAATTTAATTATCTCCCCAGATTTTCTGTGATCTAACACAGGCCACAAGGCCTTAGACACCTTGTGACAATCTAATTTTGACCGTATTAGATTAGTCGTGTCAATGATTTTATCCCGAATAATTCCCTTAGCCACGCACCCTGGTGGTCGGCTATGTGTAAGTGGTTTTAAATCTAACGCAAACGCAAATAATAAACGAATACCTCCATTTTTTTAATGTCACCTACACACGTTTGCCTTCATTATCCATTCAGTACTATCGACTTTGAATGTATGTTCGGTAAGCACCCATTGATTTAACGTAGTGCTTCAATCATTAGATATTTGTTTTTAATGTTCTATACTTCCAAATCAGTTATATTTAGGTTACTGAATGGGAATCGATCCCCACAGGCGGATCAGTAGAAATGCGGTGAAGTGGGAGGGTTGTGATCCCTTATTTTCGGATCATAACCTCGCTGATAAAAGGAATAAGAAGACTGAATGGGAGTTTCAAGGTTCAAACCCCTAAAATAAAAACCAAATTCGAAAGAACGGGCCATATTGTAAAGAAAATATAGAAACATTTTTTTTTTAACTTGAATGCATAATGTGAAGTCAAATCTTGTGACCGGAGGATACTTAATACCTATACCCATGCGCCAAATACGCCAGGCATTATCCAAAAACAGAGACTTTATCTGCACAATTGAGACGTAAAAACCTACCACGTTAATCCATCCCCTACTGGAAATATTTGCGCATGCATACATTTGTCTCCGACAGACATTCATCAAAACAACCAGCAGCCGTTGGGGTTTACACAAAAAAGCGGTTATCATTCATTTCGGCGGATTGATGTTGTGACAAATAAAACATCCTGCGCTCGATTCTATTCATAATTTTATGGTTCGAAAATACACTCTTTTACAGTGCGTCGTGTGTGCAGTTGGGCATAACTATCCGTATTTCTCATACATATGCACATAGAAGTACACCCGAATTTTTGATCCAGGAAAATTGTAAAGAAACGAACACCAACACTTTGCTTACTTAGTAAATCAACAATGCGTGCGCATTTGGATGAACAAGGACGAGGACGAAGATGACACGGAGTGAAATGGCAGTTTCCAAAAATCCCAATTTCAATTTCAGGACCAATTCGTTGTTTTGTTGTAGTCACTCTCACTTCGTATCAGGACAACAGGAGTATGTTTGTAGAGCGGTGTTGTTGTCATCCTTATTTGGTGTGCTTTTGACAGGAGTGATTGTTGATACACACAAGATAAAGTGACAAAAATCACAGCATCAAGAAATTGTTTGGCTTAAGGATTTACAAGTCGAAGGCAATGTATCTTCCTCTTTTAATATGCTAATCATTTATCTACTTGTTGTTGGGGGTAGGTATCAACTTGTGTTGTAGGTGGGTTGAGGATGCTTGAGAAATAGTGTTAGTGCACTTTGAACGAATGTTTTAATGCATGCGGTGAGGTGAGTTAATATGCATAAGGGTTCATTTTTTGTATAATATTTTTTTTTCAAGCGGAATGACCCAGCTTTGAAAAAAAAATGTGTGCAACACATAATCAGTTGTATTCTTTAAGTGAAGCATATATGTACATATGTATCTATGATAAATACGTAGATCAATGACAAACATAAAGTTGGGTTGATTTAGACTACAGCTGACCATAAGTCAGATGAAATAGCCAGCCGTGTTTATACCTTACCGCGTAGAGCCATGTCCATCCATCTGTTTGTAAATCACCTCTTTTTGGTCCTTAAATTTCGAGCTAGGAGAATAAAAGTTCATATAAGGCTTTCTGAGAGACCGAAGACACTTGTACATATTTTTGAAATCCGTCCACTGACAAGTGTCTTTGTAGGGGGGTTTAAAGATTTTACAAATCCGTCCAATGACACTCCGAGTTTTTGAAAAAAGCAATTTTTTTAAAAACTGTTGTTACTTACTTAGGTGGTGCTACAGTCAGGGGTGGACCTGGGTCTCAACCAACAAATCTCTCCAGCCAGCTGCTTCCAGTTGCGCACGCCAAGTTGCTTGAGGTCCCCTTTCACTTGTTTGCGCCACATACCGCGAGGTCGTCCTAGCCTGCGCCGGGGTGAATTCGAAGACTTTCTTGGCTGGAACGTTGGGCTCCATCCGCTCTACAAGACCCAGCCATCTTAGTCGCTGTATGTGAACTCTTCTGGCTAAGTCGATGTCCTTGTATAGGCCGTATAGTTCACACTGTACCTTCTCCTCCACTTGCCGTCTATACGGGACCAAAGATCGCTCGAAGAACTTTTCCCTCAAAGTAACCAAGGATATCTTCATCCGATTTTGACAAAGTCCATGCCTCTGTGCCATACAGCAGGGGCATATTTCACCAACTACAAATTACAATCACAAACTTATATTGTACTTGTTAATCCCAATTACAAATTTGTAATTTGAGTTTTTGTTTCACGAATTACAAATGTGTACTCCACAAATTTGTAATAGGAATGGCAAGCGAATTGTAAAAAAAAATTGATAATTACAAATCGTAAAAATTAGCGTTGCACTAAGTTTTTGTGCGACTTGTAATCTATATCGGTTCAAAAACACGTTGGCTATGAATATTCAAAATATTATAAAATTGGAGTTGCGTGGCTACTTAGAAAAAAAGGCATGGAAGTACGTATACTAGAGATACCTTGAAGATATTATGTGGCAAAATTTAAAATGGGGAGCCATGGTAAGGACATATTTACTTAGGACGTACGTATCGTAATATCAAACAAGTTTGCCCGGGTGCTTCAGATAGCCCTTTATTGTTTTAATGTTGTTATTTTTTAAATATTACATTATTTCTATTTTTTTTACAAAACTTAATAATTAATGCTTAAGAGATTGGTTTTGTGCGACATCTTCAAACAGTGAGCTTATAATAACGTCAAACACATCTGCGTAAGCTCGATTTAGATATTCTATGCGTATTACTGTCCACTATTACCAATCCCGTGTAAGACAGTGATTACTGCCTTGGGGATAAAAAAAAATTGGCGCAACAGCTCTTTAAGTGCATGGGCCTAGCTTCTCACAACCTTGGGGATGCCTTTGGGATAATCCACTTTTTTTCTCAGTTGTGTGACAAATTTGTTCCCCACAAACAAAAATTTATTTCTTCCGCTTTTCAGTGGCTAAAAGAAAAACGCTCATTAAAATCAAAACATTGGGAAATGTTTTAGTTTATACGTGGATGGTATACTTTTCTTCCGACATTTAGAATAATTTTATCGCTATCACTACTATCAATTGTACTTTGCCTACATCATGGAAGGCGTGTTTCCCAAAACTAGTCATGCTAGCATGAAGACGAATACCTGCTATTTCTGAGTTCCAAGTGAACGCATACCATACTCTTATATGGCAGTGAAATCTGGGCCAATGTGATCAGACAAGAAAAGTATCAGAAGCGAATGGCAGCAATACAGAGAAGAGCAGCACTATGGATAGCAAGCTCATATCGCACGGTGTCAGAGCCTGCAGTCCTCGTAATCGCAGGAGTGACTCCCATCGATCTCTTAGCAGGGGATAGAATGCATATCCACCAAAAGAAAGCTGAACGTGGAAAAGATGCAACGAAAGCTGACGCTAAAGAGCTCACAAAAGAACGCTGGCAAGAACGTTGGAACTCCGAAACCAGAGGTAGATGGACAGCAAGATTAATCAACAACGTTGCTGAATGGTCGGAGCGAAGCTATGAAGTAAACTTCTACCTAACTCAGTTTCTTACAGGGCACGGATATTTCAACGCGTACCTGCATAAAATGGGGAAAATGGGAAGCCCATCTTGCCAGTATGATAACTCTCCACATGACACCGTAGAGCACACGATCCTTAGCTGCACACGATGGACGGCAGAGAGAAGCAGTCTACAGCTCGAGATAGGCGGCATAAGCCCAGAAAACGTAGTGGGAAAAATGCCATCCAGTAAAGACAAATGGGACAAAATATGCTCCTCTGTCGAGGCAGTATTAAAGGCAAAAAAGTGAGAGGAAGATCAAATTATACCCTCACAAGATATATAAGCCTGATGAAAACCTGACCGGCAAGAAAGAATAAACCCTCAGAAGAAGATAAACATGAAAAAGCCAGTCCCCGAGAAAGAAAACGACACCACACCGAAGTAATGCATAAGCGGTTCCGGAGTGGATGCTGTCTGGTAGAAAATGTGTTTTTTTAGTGAGTACCAAGTCTTACACTACATAAAACAGAGCGGGACTGTTTTTCGTGAGCAGTAGCGTTTTCCACCACCTCTTAGAAAAAAAAAAAAAAAACTGTGCGTACATCGTAAATCCATTTCCGATCACTTTTTGATGCAAAAAAAAAATAAAAAATTGTAGATAAAATTAGAGACGTCTTTGCTCGTGTGAACAATTTTCACAAAACACACAAAACTTGTGAATCAGCTACAAATGAAGCAATTGCCCGGATAAAAGATTGGCTTATATCCACCGGACTAGAACTAGCTGACCATAAAACAGAAGCTGTTCTTATAACCAGCCGGAAAACCGTCGAATTTGCCAACTTTCAGGTTGGTAACCAAACCATCAGGTCGAAAGAGGCGGTTAAATACCTTGGAGTAATGCTGGACAACAAGCTACGGTTTAAAACGCATGTTGATTTTGTTACGTGTATCATGCCTAACATCGGTGGACCTGGATACGCTAGCAGGATTCTACTCTCTAGAGTTATTACCTCAGTTCTGTTATATGCCGCCCCAGTCTGGGCGGAGGCACTGAGGACGAAGGAGACCAAAAGGAGACTATCGTCATCATACAGACTCTGCGCGCTATGGACAATCAGCGGCTTTCGAACCATCTCTGAAGAAGCTGCATTTGTCATAGCTGGAATGGTCCCCATCGATATTCTCGCAGATGAAATGCTGAGGATATATAACAGAAGAGCATTGAGTCATCACGACGCCACTGGTATCAAGGTGATAAAAATTGAAGAAAGGGCAGCGTCAGCAGCTATGTGGCAAGCTCGTTGGGCTAATACAACAAAAGGCAGATGGACATATAAACTTATACCGACAATCCAAAACTGGATAAGTCGAAAGCATGGAGGCTGCAACTACCATCTAACGCAGTTCCTGTCTGGCCACGGTGGCTACCGGAAATACCTACACCGATTTGGACACGACAACTCACCATCCTGGCCGGAATGCCCAGGTGAAGATGAAGATACGGAGCACGCAGTGTTTTACTGCACACGTTTCACGGCATGGAGAATTACTCTGCCAAGTCCGTCATTACTCCTCGACCATATGTTACGGTCGGAAGAGAATTGGATGGCAATATGTTCCTTCGTAACAACTCTACAAAAAGAGCTGCGGAGAATAGAAAAGCTAAGAAGAGTAGCTGAAGCAGCGGAAGAAGCTGACACAAGAACCATAGCATAAATTGCTAACCAGCCCCGCGAAGTAATACCTAACGGCAGTCCCGCGGGGAGAGTGGTTGAATTGTGTAGGGTGTATGTTTAGTACATAGGCGTATTCCTGGCATCGATTACTCAGGTTTGCGAATCGTGCATGCAAGTAGCACTCGGGCTATTAGTATCTATAAAGATTACACATCCCTGGGGCAATCCAAAAAAAAAAAAAAACAAAACTTTTTTTTTTTTTTTTTTTTTTTTTTTTTTTTTTTTTTTTTTTTTTTTTTTTTTTCCGAGGGTAGGTGAAAATCTTCAACAAGACACTATGAGGATCGACAGCGCGTGCTCATAGTAGTGTGGGATTCTTACCCACTAAAAAACCTCCCTGCAAAACAGACTTGTTTTTATTTTTACTACAACTAAGTATTCGACTTATCAAGTAGTTTTCGTTTCGCGAAATAATGACGTTTTGCAGGTACCTTCCCATTGGAAGTCCCTGCCAGCTCCGCAGTTTAGACGCGGTTACTTATCGCGCTAGGTCTAAAGGTTTGGTTCTTTGTAGACGGCGCAGTAAATTTCTTTCTTCCAAAAGTTGGAGGACTGTAATATTTACGTGACTTTCTAGTCGACTTCTATGCTTTCTCGCGTAGGTTTGAATTTCGTCTTCGATTGTTTTAATGCCAAGGTCTCTGTGGATATCGCTATTTCTGATATACCATGGCGCATTTACAATACCTCTTAGCACTTTGTTTTCAAAAGTTTGTAAAATTTTAATATTACTTATTTTGGTACAACCCCAGAGTTGTATACCATATGTCCATACAGGCTTTAGCACTTGCTTATATAAAAGCAGTTTGTTATATATATTAAGCTTGGAATATTTTCCAAGTAACCAATACATTTCTCGATACTTGTTATCTAGTTCTTTGCGTTTTTTCTTAACGTGCGTTTTCCATTTCAGCTTTGTATCAAGTGTCATTCCAAGATACTTAGCCTCGTTTGCAAACGGGATTTGAACCGAGTTTGAAAAGATCGGCAAATTATTTATTTTTTTATAAGTAAAATTTACATGAACAGATTTGGTCTCGTTGAGTGCGATTCGCCAAATCTTTGTCCATTCATTTACTCTATTCAAAGCTTCTTGTAGTTTTTCTGTAGTATCTTCGACCGTTGTACCTACTGTCAAGATAGCAGTGTCGTCGGCAAATGTAGCTAGCTCAGTGCCTTCTACGTGCGGTATATCACGAGTGTATAATAGATATAAGACTGGACCAAGAACGCTTCCTTGCGGCACCCCAGCCATTATTTCCTTAAAATCTGAATATTCGTTTCCACATTTGACGCGGAATAGCCTATTCGTAAGGTAGTTCTTCAAAATATTATATAGGTGCTCTGGCAGAACTTGTCGTAATTTAAACTTTAAGCCTTCGTGCCAGACCTTGTCAAAGGCTTGAGAAACGTCAAGGAATACGCTTGAACAAATCTTTTTTTCTTCAAGTGATTTTTCGATTACATGTGTTATTCGATGTACTTGTTCAACTGTAGAATGCTTACTTCTAAATCCGAATTGATGATCAGGGATGAGATGCCCTTCTTCTATAACCGGCTGTATTCGCCTAACCAATATTCTCTCGAACACTTTGGATATAATTGGAAGAAGGGAAATCGGTCTATAAGAGGTTTTTTCATTCGGCGGTTTTCCAGGCTTAAGGACCATTATAACTTCGGCGACTTTCCATTGACTGGGAACATATTCTAGTCTAATCGCGGCGTTTATAATGAACAGAAGCTTAATTAGAGCTTTTCTTGGTAGTGCTTTAAGAACCTCTCCCGTAATTAGGTCGTATCCAGGAGCTTTCTTAGGTTTAAGTTTCTTTATTTCTTCCTTAAGTTCGGTAAGCGTTGCATTTCTTATTACACTATTGACTATATACGACGTATTTATATTTTCAATAAGAGCTTGTCCATCAAACGGTTTGAAAGTTTCTTCCAGGTGGGCGGCAAAAACTTGCGCTTTCTCTTTATCATGCCTGGCCCATTCGTCTTGATTTATCCTAATTGGCGCGGCTTGAATTTGAGGTTTTTTAATACCTTTTATAGCCTTCCAAAGCGAATAGTTAGAATCTTTTTCTGCCGTTAAGCTTTCAAGGTAAGTTTGTATTTCATTATTCTTAAGGTCTTTAATAGATCGTTTTAGTGAGTTGCACAAACGGTTAAGATATGCTTTATGTTGCGGAGCCCGAGTTTGTTGCCATCTTTTACGCGCTTTTCTCTTCTCCTTAATCATCTCTTTTATTTCCTGCGGATAAATTTTAATGTAACTGGCCGGGGTTCTCCTTAGGTTGGGAGTATTCTTCCACGCGGCATCCTGTAAGATTTCGACGAAGCGATCTACTTCAACTTCAAGTTCATAGGGCGTTTTAAGTGATACGCTCAGCTCAATATTTGCTTCAATATCTTTTTTAAAGCCGTCCCAATTAGTTTTCGCGCCAGTTAATCTGGCCGGTCCTACTTTTTTAATCAAAGCTTCGCTTATCGTCATAATGATTGGAGAATGATCACAAAACTTGTGAATTCAATTTCTTTGGTGAAACAAAAACGAACAAAAAACTTGAAATTTCACACATTTGTGACTTGTAAACTACATCAATAAATTGTTTTTGGTGAAACAAAACGCGAAAAATTCCCACAAATTTCCCCTTGTGAAATACAATTCAAACAGTGTGAAGCATAAATTTAGTGAAACCAAATTTGCCACTTTTTCTACAAATTTTGTGAAAAAACGCTTGTAAATCACAATTTGTAAGTTGGTGAAATAGGTCCCAGGACTGGGATTTATTTATTTACTAGCTGACCAGTGCTCGCCTTGCTTCGCCTGCATTTTATTTGACGGTTATTTAATTATTGAAACATAATTGCCTACTGAATGCAATACCAAAAATGTATAAACTCAATTATAACTTCACCCGTGGAAGTATATGTATTTGAATCGCCACCAGAGCACACTCAAACCCGCGCACAACAAACAATTTATTTTAAATCCATTAAAACATTGTAAAATGTGGACAAATCCAACGATCGACAACATCTCATCTAACAAAATGGAAAAATATTGCAATGTTTCTATGTCTGTACATGCATATGTATGTACTTCATACAGTGACCGAAATGTATTTAACCGCACCAATATTTTTTCTCATAACTTAACATTGATGCGGATTTCAGATGAAAAATATACCTAAATTGATGGTATTAGATAAAATATCTAATTTTATGATAGAAATAAAAAATATAAATATTACTTTTCCTTTTTTTTTTTTTTTGGTATTTTAAGGATATTTTATTGCGAAATTTCTTTAAACGCAGTAGCAAAAACTTCCGAATAAGGCTGTTTTTTTTTTAAAAAATTAGTACAAACTTGATATCAATACTTTGTCTGTGCTCCGTTCTTTTGAGTCAATGCGAAAATTCTATCCGGCATGGAGTTGACAAGATTAATAATTGTTCTTCGGTTTATTTGCTGCCATGATTCCTTCATCTTGTCTTTTAGCGAAGCCACTTTGGGATATTAGCGTCCATTTTTATAAACATCCCTTGCCAATATACCCCATAGGTTTTCTATTCATGTCAGGGCTATGTGCCGGCCACTCAAGTAAGGGAATATCTTTATTCGAAAACCACTCCTTAGAATACCTTGACACATGGATAGCAGCGTTATCTTGCTGAAAAATAAAATATCTTTCGCCGACAACATCCTCTAAAAAAGGAATTAGTGCACTTTCTAGCATTTCTGTGTACATATCGGAATTAATTTTGGTGGTAATAAAACATAAAGGCAACTTTCCCCAAGAACAAAAAGCACCCCATACCATAACACCATCCTGGAAGTTCCTGCTGAATTTTGGAGGGTTGTCTTTCCGCAGATCATGCCAGTATGCACTAAATCCATCTGGACCGTCGAGGTTAAACTTTTCTTCGTCAGAAAATATAACACCACTCCACTTTGCATTCCAAAGCATGTAGTTTCTAGCGAACACTAGTCGGGCTGCCTTGTGGTGCTGGTTTAATAGTGTTTTTTTGCAGGCTTTTTGAAAACCACATGCGGATTGGCTCTTAAAATTTGCTGAATGCGACGATTCGTTACAGGCAAGCTCAATTTGTCAACTATTTGCGAACTATGGAGACGGTTTTTGGTCGCTTCAAGCACAATTTGATTTTTTTGCCTTTTGGAGATTTCCGCGTGCCGTAATTTTCATCAAGCCTGATGTAATTTCGCACCACTCTGTCCGACCGATCAATTTCGTCCGCTATTTGCCTCATTGATTAGCCGAGACTTCGAAAAACACTAATTTTCGTTTTGTCCTCTTCCGTCAACCTTTTTCCTTCTGCCATTTTGTTGTTGATTAAAACAAAAACAAAAAATTAACTAAATACAACACGACATATCAAATAATTACGATTACCCTTCTAAAGCAAGCAGATTTTTCGTTAAATTCGCAATAATTCCAAGCACGGTTATAGAAATTTCGCTCTCAAAACTATCAAAATCACGACCTTTCTGCACCGTTACCACTTAACTGAATAAACAAATGTAGATGCCTGCTGTTTTTTTCAGTGTTGACTATAGTTATTTAAAAGTAGTAGAACCGGGCTATAGCACTTAGTACTCTTATGAGACCTTGCTTAGTTCAAATATTATTATGCGGTTATAGAAATTTCGCTTACTGTATGCACGCGTATATTTCCAAATCTCTTAATTGCACTAAGTTGTGATAGCACAGACATATCCTAATTAATAAAATTTAAAATGTCTTAGATTTCGCACTGATAATGATTTTTTTTAAATTTTACTCTAAAAGAGATCACATACTAAATTTCAAGACAGCTCACCCATATACTCACACACACACTATTGCAGCGATAGCCACTGCTGCATGACTGCTGGCCGTGGTCTCCACTGAAGGAAAATTGTGGGCGATGATTTGATTAATGGTTTTTTTGGCATTGCTCAGCTTCAGGACAACGCAGAAGGGTGTTTTATACCTTAAATGAATTAACTAAATTCACCTATTTTTTATTTTTTTTAATCCGGAGAGCCAGTACTGAGCTACGGCTGTGGAATCAATATTTACAGATGGAAAACTCGTTCTCAATCCCCTTTATGCCACTTAGACCTTGAATTTCGGGAAATCCTTTCTTATCTCGCATCTAGGTAAAATAAGGAATAATTGCGCAAAATTTCAAGTACCTACGCCTAGTAGTTTTCGAGAAACTCGAGGAAAATCGACTTTGCTTTTATAGCATTTAAGATAAAGATAAGCTTAATACAAGCAAAACGAACTTAAGCCTAATTAGCTAACAATAAACCAATAACTTAAGGCAATGTGAATTTGTATATTTTTTAATCTTTTTATTTATCTGTTGCACATGCCCGTGGCCCCACCGTTTATTACTTAAAACTAACTAAACAACTACTTAAGACTAAATTTAGGAGTGCGGAGGTAGGTTGCATAGGGAATTTCGAAGGATAGATTTGATACCGTGCATGTCAAAGACATTAGAGAACTTACAGTGGACGCTCGATATAGTGAATATCGATACAGTGAACAATCCAATATAGTGAACACACAATATTTTATACAGGCTATTCTAAATAGTGAACAAAAAAATCTCGCTACAGTGAACTTATGTTATTTTTATTTTCTTAGAACCTTACAGCATGCGAAAAACAGTTAAAACAGTGCCATGCAGTTGCCTTGCCAGTTAGGTCCGCTGGGAACTACATACGTTCATAGATATGCATACCCATATTTTTTTTGTTTTTTCTTTTCGGGGTATGAAACGCTCGACTGGAGCACTCTGACGCAATTGGTCCATTGTACTACCAGAGAGCAAACCCTGATTTACCCATTTTATTGGAATTTCCTTGTCTTTATAAGTAAGCCAAGCAAGCACTTCAGTGATGAGGAGCTTACAGTACCAACACTTACCACATCCGCACCGAGGATCTGCCACCTGATACGAGCAAAGCCCGGACACTCACAGAGATAATGTTTCGCGGTGTTGTCGCTCTCTCCACAAGCGTCGCAGATTGTAGTGTCACTTAAGCCCAACACGTTAAGGTGCTTGGCAAAAGCCAAGTGGCCTGTCAAGACGCCAATAAGTTGTCTTCAGCCTTTTCTGCTGAGAGACAGCCGCTGATTTCTTACAGACGTCCGGGAGCATGCGTTTAGTCAACCTGCATCCTGAAGAGTTCGTGAGAAACACAATCGTCAATGGAAGCCCTAACCGAGGTTGCAGGAAGACCCAACGTGGGTTCGGAACCTAAGAAAGTCTCCTTTGAGCCTTGTCTAGCAATCTCATCGGAATCTCGTTCCCCATGATCCCAGTGTGACCTGGGTCGCAGACAAGAGTCCGAAAATTCAACCTTGCGACCGAGTTCAAAGAGTTTTTGGTTTCACGAACTATTTTGGAAGTTGTCAAAGGATTAAGGCTTTAAGCGCAGCCTGACTGTCACTACAGACACAAATACTAAGGCCCTTCCACCTATTCTTCACAACATAGTTCATGGCAATTAGGATTGCATAAGTTTCCGCTTGGAAAACAGACGCATATTTGCCTAACGGGAAAGGAAGTCTAATGTTGTCGACTTCCACGAAGACACCAGCGCCAGACCCTTGACTGGTTTTGGAACCGTCCGGCTCAGACTCTGACCGAAGCCAGTCCTGAACACAAGTAAAGTCGACTCCGAATTTGCGCATCAGCTGGAGTTCTCGTGTCATTGCATCAGACGGCATATCCATAAGACAGGAGTCGTAAGATAAGTGTCGCACAAGTTCATCAAAATTCCAGTGTAGAGTATACCAAAAACCGCCCCGCCTTAGACGATGGGTGGCTTTGATAGTGCAACCCCTGATATAAGTATCGAGGGGCGTAAGTACAACAAAGCGTCTAGAGCAGAGCCAGGCGTACTCGGAAAAGCTCCCGTGCAGCCGAGACAAGCCGTTCTTTGGAATTTCGCACAAAAGGCAACCACATATTTACGTGCGAGCCCCTTCCACCAAACAACCGACGCATATGCGAGGAATGGTCTTATCATATCAGTGTAGATCCAGAGAACCTTATTCGGTGACAAGCCCCATGTCTTGCCAAAAGCACCCTTACACTGCCAGAAGACTGAGAGCGCCTTGGATGTTTTCGATTCGATGTGTTTAGACCAATGAAGTTTCGTATCTAAAATCAATCCGATATATTTCTTCGTTGGCTTCATTGGAAATGCGAATGGTGACGCCTTTTAGTACTGGCTGAGTCAGACCGGTCAAAATCCTCCTTCTCGTAAAAAGAACAACCTCATTTTTATGAGGATTCACCGAAAGCCCACTCCTAGTACACCATTCATCGATTATGTCCAGCGCCGCCTGCGCATTAGCACAGACCGTCGCCAGGCATGGCCCGACAGAAAGTACAGCGGCATCATCTGCATATGCCTGAGCGTAGACGTTAGAACTATTTAGAGTATTCAACAGAGAGTCAACCACCATGCATCATACCAATGGAGACAGAACGCCACCTTGCGGACAACCTCTGTTTACCCCTTTCATAACATAGCGGCCACAATCCGCATCCACTACCAAAGTTCTATTCATTAGCATTGATTTGATCCACAACACTAATGTTTCATCTACCCCGTGTTGTCTGGCCGAGTCGCACATGCAGTCAAAAGTCGCATAGTCAAAAGCACCCTCAATGTCGATGAAGATACCCATCACGTATTCTTTCCTATGAAGTGCGCATTCAATTCTGGCCACTAAATTTTGAAGTGCGGTCTCACAGAATTTCCCACGCTGATAGGCAGCTTCAAAGCAACTTTGCGCACGTGAAATTCTACCAGTCTCTTCATACTTCTCAGTAAGAAGGATGTCAAACTTATAGGTCTGAAACTCTTGGGTAGCGAATAGACCGCCTTACAAATTTTCGGTATGAAAGCTACTCTGCATACCCATATACAATCGTCTAAATTTACCGTTTGTTCTACTCATGGTGTTTTGCGAGCATCTTGCACGATTATAATGCTATGCACTTTGGGGTTGTTTGTAGTACAAATGCAAACTGACTGTAGCTTGTTTTTTGTTAAAAATAAATTATTCTGTTCAATAAATATTGGCTAGTTTTTTAGTAATTGCAAAAAAAAATGTAATTACATTCTATTTTCGATGTATTGCATGTGAAAACAAACATTTTGATGAAATTTGCTTTAAGGAGTCCACGCTCGTTACAGTGAACAGGCCAGGTTTTTATTAGTTCACTATATCGAGCGTCTACTGTATTTGCATTACGTAGCACTCTGGTCAGAAGTTCATACTGACCGTATTCAGTTCGGTGGTAGGCAAGGCAGAATAGGAGTTCTGATCTTAGATGTCGAGGGCTTGTATTAAACGAAATGAGTTGCAGCAGGTGAGGGCATTCAATAATTCCGGCTATTAATTGATGCATAAAGAGTATATTAGCGTCAACGGGACGTGTTTTTAAGGTTTGTATTCGCAAGTTTAAAAATTTTAGTCGGTTCGCATAGGGAGGTAAGTTGTAGGGGTCATTCCAGCCTAGACCTCGCAAAGCAAAACGAATGAATCTGCGCTGAATAGCTTCAATTCTCTGAATGTGGACTTAATGGTATGGTGACCAAGTCTGGTTGATATACTCAAGAAGTGGTCTGACGAAAGTCATGTAAAGGGATTTGGTTACGTAGGGGTTGGAGAATTCCCTAGGTCAATGTTTTATAAATTCTAGTGTTGAGTTGGTTCTGCTGATTACGTTATCGATGTGAGAACGAAAGTTAAGTTCAGTATCACAAATGATGCCGAGATCACGAATTAAACTAACTATGGGAACAGGTTCGTTGTTGGAAATATAAGTTCTTGAAGGCAGGGGAAGGCGTCTGCGAGAGCAATAGATTGGCATTTTCCGACTTTGAGTTCTAAAAGGTTTTCCCAGCACTAGGTGAGGAAAATGTTTAAGTCAGCCTGCAGTGAGTGAGAATCAGTAATGCAGGAGATTTGTTCTGGGATCCTCATATCATCTGCGCAGATCGCCAGGTCAGATCCTTGGTCTCTTCGAGAGAAAAATTCGTCGTAAGATTTTCGGTCCCGTTTGCGTTGACGAGTTTTGGAGGAGAAGATTCAATAACGAACTATAAGAGCTTTACAAGAGCATGAGAAGCGCTCGATCGAAGAGATTGAGAGACTTTATTGCAGGAATAACGTTTGAAAATTTTACCAAAAGGTAAAAAGAACATGCCAGGGTTTCAAAGCCAGAACAGAAGCCTGCAGGGACGAAAATGGCAACATAGTAGTAGAATCGCAGTCGGTGCTGAGGATATGGAAGGAACACTTCTGCAGACTGTTAAACGGCGATGATGATCAATATTCCGCTGTCAGGCAGAATGAGCCATTCAACAGTGACGATGGCAGTCAAAATTCCCGTCAACCCGATCATAATGAAGTGAGGATAGCGATATCTAAACTCAAATCCAACAAAGCTGCTGGAGCCGACGGCCTCGCCGCTGAACTTTTCAAGGTAGGAGGAGATGAGTTGGTAAAGAGCGTGCACCAGCTCATCTGTAAAATCTGGTCGGACGAAAGTATGCCCGATGAATGGAACCTCAGCATCGTTTGCCCGATCCTGAAGAAAGGAGACCCTCTGAACTGCGCCAACTACAGAGGTATAAGTCTCCTCAACACGGCATATAAGATCCTGTCTGCCGTATTATGTGAACGCCTAAAACCGATCGTCAACAACCTGATAGGTCCTTATCAGTGCGGTTTCAGGTCGGGAAAGTCCACCATTGACCAAATATTCACACTACGGCAGATCTTGGAAAAAACCCATGAATATAAAATCGATACGCACCACCTCTTCATCGATTTCAAAGTTGCCTATGATAGCGTGTATAGAGACGAGTTATACAGAGCCATGTCTAGTCTTGGCATCCATGCCAAGCTCGTCCGTTTGTGCAGAATGACGATGGAGAACTCTCGATGCTCCATCAAAGTCGGTAAGAACATCACCGAACCGTTCGATGTCAGGAAAGGTCTTAGACAAGGTGACGCGCTATCATGCGATCTCTTTAACATAGTACTTGAGAGAATTGTACGAAACTCACAAGCCAACACCGGAGGTACAATCTTCTTCAAGTCTGTACAACTACTCGCTTATGCCGATGACATTGACATAATCGGAAGAACTCAGCGGGCCGTCAATGGGGCATTTACGAGTATTGAGATCGAGGCAGCAAAGATGGGTCTAGCGGTCAATGAAAGCAAAACAAAATATATGCTGTCTACAAAAAAGGACACCCAACATCGGCGTCTTGGGCAGAACGCCACAATAGACAGATATAATTTTGAGGTAGTAAAGGATTTTGTCTACCTAGGCTCTATGGTCAGCTCCGCAAATGACATCAGTAGGGAGATCACACGAAGAATTACTCTTGCCAATCGTTGTTTCTATGGGCTAAAACGGAAATTGAGTAGCAAAGCCCTATCTCGAACTACTAAGGTAATTCTTTATAAGACTCTAATCATCCCAGTGCTGCTGTATGGCGCAGAGGCATGGGCTTTGAAAAAACCGGATGAGGATGCCCTTGGTTATTTCGAGAGAAAAGTTCTTCGAGCGATCTTTGGTCCCGTCTGCATAGACGGTGAGTGGAGGAGAAGGTACAATGCCGAACTATACGGCCTGTACAAGGATATCGACTTAGCCAGAAGAGTTCACATACAGCGACTAAGATGGCTGGGTCATTTAGAGCGGATGGAGCCCAACCTTCCCGCTAAGAAAGTCTTCGACTCCACCCCGGACGGACGGCGCAATAGAGGATGACCTCGCGGTAGGTGGCGCAAACAAGTGGAGGGGGACCTCAACCAACTTGGCGTGCGCAACTGGAGGCAGCTGGCTCGTAACCGTGCTGGCTGGAGAGGTTTGTTGGTTGAGGCCCAGGTCCACCCCGGACTGTAGCGCCATCTATGTAAGTAAGTAAGTAAGAGCTTTACAGCGACATCGACCTAGACAAAAAACTGCGTATTGGACGTCTGAGATGGCTAGGCCATGTAGAGTGAATGGACACCAACGCTCCGGCCCGCAGTCTTCGAATCTAACCCCGAAGGACGACGCAGTAGTGGACCTCCTCGCCGTGGGTGGCGCGCACAAGTTTAAGGGGACCTCGACCAACTTAGAGTGCGCAACTGGAGGCAATTAGCTAAAGACCGAGCTAAATAGAGTGGGTTGTTGGTTGAGGCCCAGGTTCACACCGAACTATAGCGCCACCTAAGGAAGTAATTGAGTAGGTGTGCAGCCTGTTTTCCACAATCGTATCGAGGATTGCGCCATTTTTTTTTTTTTTTTTAGGTTGCGCCAAGGATGTATAATCTTCATAGATACTAATAGCCCGAGTGCTACTAGCATGCACGATTCGCAAACCTGAGTAATCGATTCCAGGAATACGCCTACGTACTAAACACACACCCTACACACTTCAACCACTCTCCCCGCGGTACTGCCGTTAGGTATTTCTTCGCGGGGCTGGTTAGCAATTATGCTCTAGTCTCCGAGGCCGCCTCTTGGGCTCTTCTTAGGGCTTCTGCTCTTCGCAGCGCATTCTGCACACACACTATGAATGAGCAGATCTCCATCCACTCGCCCTCTGATCGTGTCATGTGACTAACAATATTTTCTGGACTTGGCAGGTTTGCTCTGTCTTCTGCAAAGCGTCTGCAGTAGAACACTGCATGCTCCGCGTCCTCCTCTTCGTTTGGGCATATTGGACACAGGGGCGAACTATCGTGTCCAAATCTATGGAGGTATTTCCGGTAGCCACCGTGTCCGGACAGGAACTGTGTGAGGTGGTAGTTACAGTTCCCCCTCGCTCTCTCTGTCCATGATTTTATAGTGGGAATGAGCTTGTGGGTCCACCTGCCTTTGGTAGAGTTGTCCCACCTGGTTTGCCACAGCGTTGCTGATGCTGCCCTTTCCCCCTCCTTAATCCTTTTTGCCTCTTGCCGGTTCGAGGGACGTCTAAGGTATACCCTCTGCATCTCTTCAGCGAGGATGTCGATTGGGACCATCCCAGCTAAAACGCAGGCTGCATCGTCGGAGATAGTTCGGAAGCCGCTGATCACTCTGATGATAGCTTTTTCCTGCACTCATTTGTCGCCAGTGCACCTGCCCATATCGGGGCAGCGTATAGAAGTACCGAGCTGACCACTCTGGACAGTAGGATCCTGCGGGCGTATCCAGGCCCGCCGATGTTCGGGACCATTCGGGAGAGTGCTGCCTGCATCAGCGATGCTTTCTTACTAGAATACTCGACGTGGACTTTGAAGCGCAGCCTGTTGTCGAGCATGACTCCAAGGTACCTCAAGGATTCTTTGGAATTGATTATCTGGTTTCCGACCCGGAAGCTGGCGTATTCCACCTTTTTGCGGCTGGTTATTAGGATAGCTTCGGTCTTGTGGGCAGCTAGTTCCAGGCCGGTAAACTCCAGCCATTCCTTTATTCTTATAACTGCCTCATCCGTGGCAGACTCCACCTCGTGTACGTGCTTGGCTACTGTAACCACTGCGATATCGTCAGCGAAGCCAATTACTTTGACTCCCTCGGGTAGTGCTAGTCGCAGAACTCCGTCGTACATAATGTTCCATAGGAGAGGTCCCAGAACCGACCCTTGCGGGACTCCCGCGGAAACACTGTAGTGCTTAACGCCATCGTCAGTATGGTATCTTAGCTTCCTATTGCTGAAGTAGTCCGTGACTATCCTCAGCAGGTAGTATGGTGTATCCATCCTGGCCAGGGATCTCCTAATGGATGGCCAGCTTGCCGAGTTGAACGCATTTTTGACGTCGAGCGTTACTACTGCGCAGTATTTCTTCGTCCCCCATTTCCACCTTTTCCCTTGTATTGCTTCAGTTACTATATCTACTACCGCCTTTATGGCATCGACGGTAGAGCGTGATTTTCTGAAGCCGTACTGACAGTTTGACAGGGCTCCGTTTTCCTCCGCCACCGCAAGCAGTCTGTCATAGATGATACGCTCTAGGATCTTCCCCAGCGTATCGAGCAGGCATATTGGGCGATACGATGATGGTTGTCCGGGCGGCTTATTGCCCTTTGGAAGCAGCACTAAGTGTTGTAATTTCCATGGTGTAGGGAATACCCCTTCCTCTATGCACCTTTGCATCGTTGTTAGAAAGATGTCCGGTCTCGTCTTAACAGCCGCCTTGATTGCCCTATTCGGTATGCCATCCGGTCCAGGTGCTTTGCTGTCTCCGATTTTTCTGCATGCCCCAAAGAGTTCTTCTGACGTGATTGCCGGGATATGCTCCATGCTGATCTCCCTCGTGATGGAGACCATAGTAGTTGGTCTATGGGGGAATAGGTGCTCTACTATAGTCTTTAGCATTGCCGGGCATGTAAGTTGTGGAGACCTGCTGCTTTTAAGCTTCTTCATCACCACTCTATACGCCATGCCCCAGGGGTCTAATTCGGCCTCGTCACAGAGCCGCTTAAAGCTCCTTGACTTACTCTCCTTAATGGCCCTTTCCAGTTCTCGCCTCGCCAATTTAAATGTGGTTAGCCGCTCTTGGAAATCTTGTCTGCCTCTGGATCTCTGAGATCTGCGTCGTGCTTGTAGGCACTTCGCCCTGAGCCGTTTAATCTCGTCGGTCCACCAGTAGCAGGGCTCGCCTCTTTTACTGACAGACCTTCTGGGCATTGCTGCGTCGCACGCTGTGGTTATGACCTGGATCAGCTGATGCGAAAGTGCCTCAGCCGATCCATTATTTGTTGTGACACTGGTGCTTAGCATTTCTTCGAACGTGTCTTTGTCGAAGAGCGTATCCCTCCACTTTGGTCCTGTTAGGGTGGGACGCAGTCTACGTTTCTTCTCGCCGACATTAAATATAATTGCCTGGTGGTCACTGTGGGTATAGTCTTCGCTGACCCGCCATTTGGTTTTCCGCAGGAGTGAGTTGCTCATGAATGTGATGTCAATGATTGACCCCCTGCCTGCCTTTCGAAACGTTTCCGCTGTACCGTCGTTGGCCAGACTAATGTCCAGTGCTGCGAAACATTCGAGGAGAGCTCTTCCCCTTGCGTCTGTGGTTCTACTGCTCCAATCAGTAGCCCAGGCGTTGAAATCTCCAGCTATAATCACTGGGTGTTTCCTCCGCGCGTCAGCTACGATGTCGTCCAGCAGCTTTAGATAGTCCGCCAGTGTTATACTGGGGGGCGCATAGCAACTATAGAAGTGCACACCATTTATCCTTGCATATACGAAAAGGTCAGCCTGGTGGCCGACTGACTGCAGAGCATAGCTCCCGCAGGTCCATATCGCGGCTTTTTTCGTGGTGTCGTCTATCCAGCTACTTCCATTTATGGGCTTGTACGGTTCGCTTATTAGGGCTACGTCGATCCTTTTCTCTCGTACAGTTTGCGCCAGAAGGTCCTGTGCGGCGGCGCAGTGCTTTAGGTTTATCTGGACGACATTCATCATATTAATTTGGCCAGTGCTTTCTTGAGTACCGGGCACTTGCTGCTACCAGCTACGTGTCCGGCGTTTTCTGGTGTGACCGTCTTACACCAGAAGCATAATGCGTCCTTTTTGCATTCTTTGGCTATGTGGCCCTCCTCTCCACAGTTTCTGCACTGCTTGGATCGGTCATGCTCGCTCTTGCATTGACGCGCCGTGTGGCCCAACTCCAGACACCTAAAGCATTTGGTGAGGGCCTTTCGAACACGAATACGGCAGTTCACCCAGCCGACTTTGATTTTGCCGGACTCCAGCAGCTTGTTCCCCTTCTCTGTCGGTTGCCCCACTGTCGCGATCTGCGTGCCACCGTAGGCCTTCCTAAGGCTGAGCACATCTGCTTCGGCAACCTCGATGTTGTACTGAGCTTTGATAGCTTCGCAGATGTCTCTCCTAGTGGTGACTTCGTCAAGGTCTTTAATTTCGACCGTAGATCTCTGTATTAGAGTGCGGATCTCCGCCTCTGCGCCAAGGTTTTCACCGATGATGCTCCTAAATTGTTCGGTGCTGTCACCAGATTCGCGTAGCTGGAAGAGCAGGTCGCCTTTCTGGGTTCTCCTATTCTTTGTGACCGATTCACCCAGGTTGTGGAGCTTGGGGTCCGCTTTGACCCTGCGTAGTATTTCGGCGTACGAAAGTTGACCCTTGGTTGCCACCACTATTGCGTCCGGTCGCGTTTTTTCACTGGCGGTCTTGCCTGGCTTCTTCTCATCCTTCTTGTTCTTTTTGAGAACTTTCGACCAGGCACTGCCGCGGCCTATAATCTGCTCGTTGCTCGCCGCACTGATGGGCTTTTGACTCTTTGTGGCTGTGTTGGTGACCTTCTTCCTGGAAGCATTTAACCACTCATTTTCTCCTGTTGCCCGTTGCTTGCTTGTGGTTGCGTTTGCCCGCTTATTTGTGGCCACTGGGGTCTCAACGCCAGCTGCGGCATCCTTTTGCTTGGTGTTTGCCAAAGGTGGATGTTTCTGTTTCCGCTTTGGCTCCGGGCGTTTCCTGTCTGTAGCACCATTTGGCGGATGTACCTCCTTCCGCTTTGGCTCCGGGGGTTCGCTGTCGCCTACACCATCTGGTGGGTGTTTCTGCTTCCGCTTTGGCTCCGGGGGTTCGCTGGCTGCAGCCTGCCTTTTCTTGGGTTCTAAAGTTGACTTTAGCCAAGGCGAGGTTTGTGAGAAGTTGTTCTGACGAATAACCTCTTTTGCCTTCTCGTCGTGAAGCTGGATCGCCGAGAGCTCATAGAGAGCTCTGATGCTTTCAATGGCATCTCGCATCGCTTGGTGGATTGAGCGTCTTTTTCCGTCTTCCAGCATTTCTACCAGCCCTCTAATTTGCTCACCTAGTTTGTGGAAATCAGATTGCTGGGCGGATGGTTCGACCGCCACGTTTCTTATTGCAGGTGACTCGCGCCATTCCGTGTGTCTTTGTGCTGATGCTACTTGGCCAACTGGTGACCTCAGCATCCTTGAGTTTCCCTGAAAGGGGTTTTCCTCGTTCTCCACTGTGTTTTCTCCTGTGTTTTTGTTTGTTTTGTTTGAAATCATTTCTAGTAGGTCCCCACTCAAAGCCGCTATCAATGCTCGAATGTGTAGTCACCCAGGGATCCCATGGTTATCTGTGCAAGCAGGGAGGCCATGCGAGGGTTGCCACAACCCCTTATGAGGTATTGTGTCAGAGCCTATCTGCACCTACACCACCAACTTAATGGTGACGAAACATTGAACGTACTTTGAGGCCTGCCAAGGTTTTAACGGGACGTGGGCGCTCGTAGCATTAGCCTGAAAGCCATTTCAACCGGATTTCACTCCAACTTACTCAGGTAACAGAATACTACAAACGTCAGCCCTCATAGCTCTCATTCCAATTCGTTATCCAGTATGCCATAATTAAGACCTTCCTGGGCTCGGTCTTAATGTTTCTTGTTTTTTTTTTTTTTTTTTTAGTTTTGGTACTGATGACGAAGTCATCGTAAAGAAAGAACAGTTTGTAGTTCTTCTCGGTGTAATGATGTATAGTATATGTATAATATATGCAACCTCTCATCCAGCGCAGGAGGCTGCACGTTTCACGGTGTGGATTGATTGTGTGGATTGTGTGGTGTGGATTGCGCCATAACAGTACAGGTTTGTAGACCAGTATCTGTTTTTTAAGGGTTTTTTGCCGCGGTTTTTTTTTAAATAAACAGATCTAGAAACACCAACTTTAGCCAGCTTTCTATATTATACTCAGACTGGGTGCCATTTGAACTTTTTTACCAGCTCTCAGATTTGATCATACAATCAATGCCTATTCCTTGAGTATTGTCCGCAGGTAACATAGATCTTCTAGTCCTTTTGTTCTCTCTTCTAAATTAAGCTTCCAGATCAACTTACTGTTAAGCCTAGGTTTTTCGCGCTTTTGAAAGACCAAGGGTCTCACCAACTACTAGGGTACTGAGTACCGACAGAATTCTCCGATTAAGAAATAAATTGGGCCCTTAGCCCAATTCATTAGTTCATTCGGTACGGTTTGCAAGATTTCACTGATGGTAAGAAATATTTCCTAAAAGCCATGAGAGCTGCATCAAGTGTGTAAGCCACAGCGCCTACATACTAATTCTTCCTATTTTTAAAGGGATTTCGTACATGACCAATAGCCAGAGAAGCGCTATACCTTGCAATGTCGACATTTCTATTTCCTGTCTTGTGTCCGACGTTAATGGCTGAGTACTTATTTCCCAGTCCTTCAGATCTTGCGCACGACGGGCGTATATGATGTTTAACTTGGGAGGTGATGGTAAAAGCTTACAAGAA
Organism: Brachypalpus laphriformis; assembly: GCA_945910035.1. Taxonomy (NCBI): domain Eukaryota; kingdom Metazoa; phylum Arthropoda; class Insecta; order Diptera; family Syrphidae; genus Brachypalpus; species Brachypalpus laphriformis. The sequence goes on from OX246756.1 coordinate 38,547,801, forward strand.
TTTGTGGTTCCAGGGAAAAGATTGGTTATGGGAATAGTCAGTTGTACTTCGCTTCGTAGTAAGATAATAAGTATTATATGATTAAGCATAAAGATCGCTTCTCACATTTATTGAGCCACTGCACCACGCCAATGCGACAACCGTAATACGACGGAATTAGGTGGTAGTTAGAGTTGATATAGACATGGTCTAGATTTACCAGCCTCCTATATAAGTATGTAGTATATTCTTAAAGTAAAGTTGTTATCTAGTGTCCGCTCGAAGTGTTCGCTAATTTTAATGGTGGAATATCAAATTTCGTTTTTTCTTTAAAGTCAATCGAAAAAATGGATTCCGCGTATTATTCAAAAATCAACTAACAATAAACTAGGGTAATTCTCTTGCATCAACTAATAAATTCTGTTTTTCATTCTACATTCACAGACCAGACTCTAAGTACAACACATATACTCGTACTTAAACGCTCCAAACTTTATTTTATGTGATACAGTAGAGATATTCGATTACAATACTAATTCCGTCAGTCGGTTTTCTTTTGACCGGACTCAAGTATTTCCTTATATTGATCCACAGATCCATCTTCATGTTGTGAGGTAAATACTACCTCTTGAGGTTTCGCAAGTTCTTGTTCAATCACAGCTGCCTCTTCTAATTTCTTTGCCTTTCTCGATTCTTTGATTTTATTTCGAACACGATTTCCCAGACGTGAGGCAGCCAACACTTTGCTTACTTTGCTGCTCTTTAACCATCGTTCGTTCCATGATTCCGTTTTCTAAACAAAATACAATTATTGAATAATTTTAACCAGCATCTTCTTCGTTACCTTTTTGTCTTTAGTTTCTTCTTCGCTGGAGTCATCCAAGCAGATGATATCATCTGCTGGTGTTATTTCTTCAACTTCCTCCTCCAAGTGCTCCTTCATTTCGTTAAGTAGATCTCCACCTTCTAATGAGATAACGTCGTCGTTGGTATCATCATCGCTGTCTGAACTATCAACACTCTCTTGCTTGTTGATGATTCCTTCAGGAGATTTCTTCTCTTCATTAGTGGAAGCCATTGGCTTTTCTTCACTCACTATCAGAACATCTTCTGCTTCTTTTTGAGTTTCTTTCGGTTCTGTAACCTTCTCTTTTTCAGATTCTGCAGTCTTCTCCCCTTCACTTGGCAAATCGACACCACATTTATCTTCCTCTTCGAGAATTTCCCCTTCTTCAGGTTCTACGGGAGCGGCTTCTTTCGGCGAATCAATGCGTTTATCATTTGTTTCCAGAACAGCTTCAGGCAGCTTCCTCGGTACTTCAATATTCACGACACTTAAGATCTGGACTTGTTTGGCACTTTCGCAAGATTTAGCCGCTGGTACACTTGTGGAGGTGTCCTTTTCAACTACTTTTTCATCATCTGAATCGCTAATGCAGAGTGTTTCGGGAACGGCAATTATTGGAATAACATCCGGTGATGGAGAACGTGTTTCCTTCTTCGGTTCAACTTTCTCAGTTGGCTTTGTGGTCTTATCACTTGCAGACGTTATGCCATCGTCATTGCTATCATTATCATGTGTTTGCTTGCGGAAATTTCTTTTCAATTTGATGCGCTTTGCGATAGGTACGCTAGGAGCAGGTTCTCCATTTGGTTTTGTTATTGTAACTGTTGCATTTCCTGGCCGTTTAGCCGGGTCAGGTCTGCTGACCGTTGGGCGCCCATTTTTCGTTTTATCTGATCTTTTGTTTGATCGTGTCGCAGTTGGTGGTTGAGGCTTTTTCGGGGGCGCCTCTTCTTCGTCGGAATCAGTATCAACTTCGATTTTGGTAACTGGTTCTAACGCTAATTGCGAACGAATAGCGCGAGCTCTGGCCTGAAGTTCAAGAAGTTCCAAAACGCTGAACTGTTTGTCTGAAGGAAGAGAGGGAGTAAAAAAGAATACATTTTATCTAAATCAGTTACAACTTAAGCTTAATACAAGGTGGCGCAAAATGAATCACCCAATCGGAAGATGTTATAATTTTTGCAAATGGCGTCGTACGTCAATCATATTTGACATTTGGTGGTGGTGTTAGCGCAGCGTGAATTTCGACGTTGATTTCCTAATCGTGTCGCGCCAACTGGGCAAACATTCCGGCGCTTAGCTACTCGATTCGAACAGACTGGAACCACAGGAGACCATGTGCAGGGCGTGGCCGGACTGGTCGTTCGGCCGAGAATATCGCGGCTGTGGCTGCCGATGTCGCTGAGAACGAAGAAACATCAACCAGACGACGGGCCACGCTACAGGGCCATGATAAACGACTTCTTACTGCGGGAATTGGATGAGCGGGGCTTGGTGAACATGTGGTTTCAACAAGACGGTGCAACCGCACACACAGCACGAGTCACAATGGATATTGTGAAGGAAGCGTTTCCTGGTCGCGTAATCTCCCGTTTTGGCGATTTGGCATGGCCAGCAAGATCTTCCGATTTAACCATCCCAGACTTCTTTCTTTGGGGCTACTTGAAGTCGCGGGTTCATGCCAACAAGCCTCAGACAATCGCAGCCCTTAAAGAGAATATTCGACAGCAATGCGAACAATTATCACCGGAAATCTTGCGGAAAGTCGTGGAAAATGCGATAAAACGGGCACAAATGTGTATCAACACTGGCGGCAGCCACTTGGCGGATATCATCTTTTCCACTTAACAGAAAAAATTGTAAAGGTCCAAATAAAGATTTCCATCACTCAAAACCTTTTTTTTTTTTATTTAGTAAAAAAGTAATTCAAAAACAAAATTGGATGATTAGTTTTGCGCCACCTTGTCGTTATTTGCGCCGTATGGGCGCCATTCTAATATGTAATAGAACATAATGGAGTGATTTTCAAAAAAAAGGTAGGAAAACAGTTGCTAGGGAACTAGGTGTTTCAAGGGTTGCTAATAAAGTCACTTCAGCCCTTCTAGTACTGTGGACCTGTGGAAGTATCCAGCAGCATAAAGTAGAACAGGAAAATAAAAGAGCATAATTCTAGAAAAAAAACTTCTAAAACTAAGGCTAGGAGAAGTACTTGCAGGGAATTTCAACGGGGAAGATGTAAAGCCTACATCGTCACCAGACACATCAAACTCGAAGAACATTCCAAGAAGCTAAAGGTAAAGGTTCGAGAGAAAACTACATTTTGTGTTTGTGTAAACAGAAAACAATAGGTTTGCGCTGATGTATTACACCATGTTGCAGCATTTAAAAATGGTGTTGGAGTACCCACTGCTGACTCCGCAGATGGGTTAAGAAGCAGTGAGTCCTGTTATTGCAGAACAGGTGATCCGCTATGGCATTGTGGCCTCTCGAAGAAACCTTTTGCGCCATTCTTGACTAAAGAGTCTACTTTTCGTTTCCATCTAAATCATTATGGAATGTAAAGTAGTGAAGGATAATCAGATTGTTGTTAATCAATTCTTAAAGTACCGTAAAGGTACAGCCTCGCTGGTTGCTGTGGGCGTTTTTATTTCCAAACCTATTGGCATTCGACCGGAGATTACGTTAATCGCCTCCGCGGACACCGTCCGAAAGGCACAGCACACTCTTAGCGATTCGATTTTGTGGGCCGAGTTGATCCGAATCATGTACGTTATCCGGTACGTTGCTTGTGCCCATATGGGAGACACGTATTAGGTGCGCAACTAAGTTCTCGCTGTTTGTCAATAGATGGCTCCAGCGGTAAGTGGTGGTCGATTTTGACATATCCAAAACGTCATGAACCGAGCTTAGACATATGGTAAACAAACAGTTTTGACACATTAGTGATTTTGTTTCGGCGTCATATACTTTTGGTTGTGTGAAAAGGTCTGATTTTGTGCCCAATAATCGTTATTAGCGGGAAGTGTTGATTTTCTTCTTTCATTCGAAGAAAACGGCGGCTGAAGCTGTGGCGCCGTAGCGTAAGTGGTTAGTGTGTCGGATTACTACGCTTGAGGTTCCAAGTTCGAATCCCAGGAAACACCAAAAAGTTTTTTCACGGTCCCACCTCTCGCGAGCGTCTGACAAACATCCGAGAGTATTGTTGTCACGAAAAAGCTTCTCAAATCGCCGTTCGGATTCGGCATTAAACTATAGGTCCCTTCCATTTGTGAAAAAATATAGCGCACACAACATGAGTGGTTGCGAGAAGCTAGGCCCTGGCACTTTAAAGAGCTGTTGCGCCAAATATTTGTATTTGTTTGGCGGCTAAAGCGCATCAAAAGTTCGAAAAAGTTTACGGAGATGCTGCTCTAAGTGAAACAACGTGATTGGTTCCGTCGCTTCAAAGACGGTGATTTCGATGTTGACGACCGTCCGCGTGAAGGAAGGCCAAAATCCTTCGAAGACGCTGAAGCGGAGGCATTGCTCTATGAGGATCCGTGCCAAACCCAAGAACAGTTTGCTTCAGCATTGGGAGTTGCCCGACAAGCCATTTCCAAGCGATTGCATACGTTTGAGCCGAGCACTGCGCGAAAAACGGCCACAATACGAGCAGAGGCACGAAAAAGTGATTTTACAGCATGACAACGCTCGGCCTCACGTTGCCAAACCCGTTAAAACCTACCTGGAAACGTTCAAATGGGAAGTCCTACTCCACCCGCCATATTCCCCAGATATTGCGCCGTCCGATTATTACTTGTTCCGTTCGCTGGCACATGTTCTGCTTGATCAGCAGTTTCGCTCATGTGAAGACATCAAAAAATGGCTTGATTCTACCCTCAAAAGATGAACACTTTTAACGTAACGGTATTCGAGCTCTGTCAGAAAGATAGGAAAAAGTTGTAGCTAGCGATGGCCAAAACTTTGAATGATTCATTTGTAACCATTGTTTCACAATGAAGTTGCATTTAAAAAAAAAAAAAAAAAACAGCGATAACTTGGTTGCGCACCTAATACAAAAGGATCGACTTGCTTACCGTTGCTAGCAGATTTCTAATTGGCTGCCTGGGTCCTCCAACGTTTGGCATTAATCTTGACAGTGCCGCTACTGCCCTGGAGGTTCTCTCGCCTGCGTATATCAGGTGCTCTTGAAGTTTAGCCGGTGGTCCAGCAGCACTCCTAGGTACTTGATTTGTGGACGCGATTTGATGGTTTCTTCATCGACATGTATAGTGAGATGTTCTACCTTTGTTTTGCTACTTATTAGCACTGCTTCCGTCTTTTGATCTGCCAGATCCAGACCTGATGCCTGTAGGCATGCCTTTACGCTCCTTATTGTTTGGCTGCAGTTTTCGGAGACTTGTTCTAGCGTTTTTGCTACAACGATTACTGCAATGTCATCAGCATAGCCGATGAATTCAACTCCGCTCGGCCTTGGCGTTCTTATTATGCCATCGTACATTGTATTCCACAGGAGACCCTTGGGGAACTCCTCCCGTGATTGTGTACGTCTTAGGCTCCTCTTCCATGTCATAAAGAAGGTTTCTCTAGCTGAAGTAACTGCCTATTATTCTCAGCAGATAGTTAGGTACATATATGCAGGTTGCTTAGCGCTCTAACTTTGCAGCTTCAGCTGGCTGAGTTGAATTCGTTTTTGACGTCGAGAGTTACGACGGCTACATTCTCCCTCCTGGCCATCTTTACCCACGCAATTTCGCTCACTGCCTTTATCGCCTTTATGGTGCTTCGTTTCTTTGTAAAGCTGTACTGCCGAGTAGAGAGCCCCGAGTCTCCTTCCGTGTATAGTTCTAGTCTTGTGCGTTATTTTTTATAGCGCTTTCCCCAGTGCGTCAAGCATGCTCAACGGCATGTACGACGATGGTTGCTCAGGTGGTTTGTTTCCTTTTGGAATGAGGACTAACCGTTGCCTTTTCCACTGTAGTGGGAAATTGCCTTCCGTTAGGCATGTCGTATAAAGGCGTGTGAAGATCACTGGCCTTGCTTTAATAGCTCCTTTTAGCATGAAGTTCGGGATCCCATCCATTCCCGGCGTCTTGTTGCTCTTTATTGTTGCCGCGGTTTCTAAAACGTCCTCTGTGGTGACTGCAGGTATTGCCTCTGTTTCTTCCGCTGCTCCTTGTGCTAGGGTGAATCCATCTTTCCTGCGGAAAAGAGCGCAGACAATTGAGTGCATGATATTGTTGCTGTTGTTGTTGTAGCAACTATGTTGATTCGTATGGTTCAAACGTTAAGGTGGTGTAGGCAGGTTGTCATCAGTGAGGTCGATGCCCAATAAAGCGGCAACTTTGACTGGGTGAGTCCATAAGGATCTTGGTGTAAGTGTTGTGGGATGCGACGGACAACTGAACAAATGGGTGGTGTTATGTGGTGACGAGCCACAGTCTGGGCATTGATCAGTGATACTGTCGCGTAAGCGGTGCATATAATTGCTCAGCATGGAGCTCCAGCCGGATCGCAGTTGGGCAAGTGTGGATCTGGTGCGTCTATGAAGATGATCTTCACTATGATGTATCGGTGGAGGACGGCCGCCTAGCGCAATGTTAATCTGGCGGTTATCAAGCGCAGTTTGGACAGAGTGTTGGTGGATAGAGTTCAAAGCCAGTTTGTGATACGCTGGGATAAGTGGTGTATGAGTTATAAATCTATTAACCTCTTCACGGTATGAACGGATGTCAGATCGAATATGCCTCGGAGGTGTAGGGAGGCTGAGTATATCTCGGTTCGGGTGATCGGGACGATTGCAAGCCAGTAAGAACTGTTTCGATAGAAGTTCGTTATGCTCTTTGACTTTGAGCAACTTTGCTTCCGGATGTAGGTGATCTTCATGGGACATGCGGTGACAGCCTGTGATAATGCGTAGAGCAGCATTCTGGCTGGTTTGGAGTTTATGCCATTGAGTATCACTGAGGCGTGGGGTCCAGATTGTTGCCGCATAGTTGAGAACCGACCTTCCGATTGCTTGATATGTGGTGAGGAGAGTTTCTTTGTCTTTCCCCCATGTGCTACCGGCCAGAGATTTTAAGACCTTATTCCTGGACATGACTCGTTCACTGACATTTCTAGATTGACTAGAGAAAGTCAGTAGGTTGTCAAATGTGACTCCCAGAATCTTTGGGTGTTTTGTTGTCGGGATCGCCCTGCCATGTATCTCAATGTCGAGTGGTAGGTTTACCTCTTTGGTCCAGGTGGTGAATAGGGTCGATGAGGATTTATCTGGGGACAGCTTGAGATTGCGACTGGCGAAGAAGTTTTCCAATTCATTAAAGTAGGCATTGATGCTACGGCAGATTGAGCGGATGTCCTTTCCTGAGGCCAGAATGGTGCAGTCATCGGCATACGATACCAGTTTGACTCCGGATGGTGGTGTAGGGAGTTTCGCCAGGTAGCAGTTAAAAAGGACCGAGGAAAAGACTCCTCCTTGAGGTACCCCTTGCTTGACTTTCCTCAATTTCGATTTACAGTTGTGGAATTCAACGAAGGACTGTCGGCCATTTAAGTAATTGGCAAGCCATCGTTTAGTGGAGTTTGAGAGTTGTGAGTCTAGGATGTCTTGAAGTAAGATTCCTAGGTCGACAGTATCAAACGCCTTTGATAAATCAAGTGCAACTAGAACAGTGCGATCGCATGGTCGTTGTTGGTTAAGACCTTGTGTGATGTGTGTCGTGATCTCGGAAAGGGCTGTTGTAGTACTTCGCAATTTGCGGAAGCCGTCTTGGTGGTCGGCTAGCTGAAATTCAGAATGAAGCTTGGGTAGTATCAAAGCTTCGAGTATTTTCGCAACTGGAGAGAGAAGAGATATCGGGCGATATGAAGTACCTTGGTCTGCTGGCTTGCATGGTTTAAGCATCGGTATGATTCTGCCCACCTTCCAGGGGAGTAGCTTGAGCATAATCATTGAGATTCCGTCCGGTCCCATGATATTCGGGCAGGTCGGTGCAGCTGCCGTGCAATTCTTTAATTTTTTCATGACTATTTGATACGCGCCTCCCCATGGATTGTGTTGTAACTCCTCTCTAAGTGCCTGGAACCATTCGGCTTTGCTCTTTTTTATCAGCTTACGGAGTTGTGGTCTCTTCCTTTAGAACTGTTCTCTCAGTGCCTCATAGCCCTGTGTGGGTCTACCTCGCGTTCTCTGCTGGCATCTCCGCATTCTGTGACATTCTGCTCGCATATTGGCGATGTCGTTATTCCATCAGTACACATGTGCTCTTCCATTTCCATTTCCCTTCCGTGGCATGGCTGCGTCGCATCCTCGGAATAAGGACCTTGTGACTTTTTTAGTCTGTTCTTCTGCTGTGCCTCTTGCTATGTCCATGTTGCTTAGAATGTACTCGAGCATTTCGGTGTCTACGTCTTTTGATCTCCATCCCAGTTTTTGTACTTTTGGAGGAGGTTTGCTGAATCGGTGTTGTTCTTCTGTTTTGAATATGATGACCTGGTGGTCGCTGTTTGTGTGCAGGTCTGAGACTTGCCATTCCATCCTCCTTGCTATGACTCTGCTGGCGAACGTCAGATCGATGAAGGAGCGCGCTCTACCGTTGTCGAAAGTGTGCTTGTTGCCTCGGTTTAGTAACACTAGATGGAGGCAAGAAATGCTTTTAGCAGTGCCGGTCCTCTTCTACTTGTAATGGTACTATTCCACTCGACTGTCCAATGCGTGTGGAAAGTACCATAGCGTTATTATTTGGATTTTAGAGGTCAGATAGTTGATGACGACATCGAGAAGGACTGGACTCAGTGTGGAGGCTATATTGTTGCAATTAAGAATCGGTGACTCATAGAATAATTTAAAGAGTTAATTCTGTTTGAATGGGAGAGCTTCCTTCTGATACAAATTTACTTGCCTATACTTGTGAATTATCAAAACTTCGGTAAGCTGAAACTGCAGTATTTCTGAAGATGTGCTTTCGAAACTACAAGTACTTCCGGTTATAATAGCTTTGTATATTTTCTGTACAGATTACTACGTTAATGCCCTCCATATTTAAGACCTAATTCGGGGCATTAATGACATGTAACCATATGAGGTGCAGCCTTGAATTGAATACTCCTTCAATTCAAAGAAAATAAAGAAGACCGACTATCTTGATATACTCGATTGGTAGGGATTGTAAGATTCACTCTATGGAAGGAATAGCATACTCTTTGCATTGTGTGTTTATTACGCTCTGTAGAATAAGATATCATTCTGAAGCCTTTGCTAGATATTTAATTGAAACAAGAGGCAAGATGTAAATGATAGCCAAAAAGCGTTTCTTAGTCTGAAGTTGTCGCATTTGATTTGCAGGAAAAGGGGCAAGGAATTGTGCAATGTTGTTGAGTATGCACTGCTAAAGAAAAAGCTTTAAGCAGTGCATACTCAACAACCTAGGGTTAATAATCCACAAGCGCTGATTTTCCGAATCTCACCCACTTGTCTGCTAAAATCACTCTTAACAAAAAATAAAAACTGAAACACAATATACTCACTGTTTTCACTGCCAGTCTCGCCTTTAACTTTTTGTTTCCTTTTGCCTGCAAATAAACGGAAAAAAATTATAGTTTGCTTCAAAATCTAACATCATGCACAACGACGGAGAAGAAGAATGTCAAAATTCTAATCCAGAACTGATAAGGCTATATGTCGTTCCGCAAATCGATACAAATGACTTCCACGAAGTCAGTCCAGGCCAACTCGAGGAATACTTAACCGAGTGCAAGTATGAAAAACGCAACCAAGGCCATCAGAGGAATCTATACCATCAATTGGCGATTATTGCCAAAATTGATACGAATACAACAGAGGCTGAGCTGAATCGCCTTCTCCAGAACGATGTACGTACTCTGCTTGTTCAAACTAAGTGCAATAAGCCTCAGGATCTTGATCAGATTTTCCTTAAAATTAATACGACTGTGGACAAGTTCTATATGGAGAATACGTATAGAACTCCAATTGGCATTGCTGTAGAGATAAATGGAGAGCTACTCACTAGCGGTCGCATGAGGAACGATAATATTATTTTTCTCGAAGAGGGACATGTCATGGTTTTGACCACGAATGAGGACTACAAGTATTGTTGTTTCAAGGAGATTGTTTACGTGAGTAACCTGTGGCGTTACCTGCATATTATGAAGCTTGGTGACTGTATTACTTTTGACAGTAACGAAATCGTGGTCAGAGTAGTTAAGTGCAGTAGCATGAGCCCGCAGTCATGTGCCAACACTCGTCCGATCACTGTGGAAGTAGTGAGATCGGGTCACCTCACGAACTATATGAACGTTCAGGTGCCGTACTATATCGAGGCAAAGGAGCTGGCCGAGAAGGATATTGTGGATATTGAGAGTGCTGTATCGTTGGGGGCGCATTTCTTGGTTATTCCCGGCCTCAAAAGTGCCTCTTTCTTACGCGCTATCAAAGAGCACGTTGATCACAACGTGATGTTAATAGGATCAATTAATTTCGATTACGCAGAGAACAAATTCATTGATATTGCTGATCATCTGATGGACCTGGATGCGGTGTGGATGGACAACTTGTTCTGTCCCGATTCGCAGAGGCGACTGTCGTGCGCAATCCACCAGTGTGTCGCCTTCGAGAAGACTATTGTTGGAACTGTCCCCCTAAAAACATGCAGTGATTTTAAGAAACTTGAGAATCACGACAGAATTAAGCAAATGGACTGCTTGCTCATCGAGAAGAGCCCGCTGCGCAAGAAGTTTCCCCTCATTGCCAAGAAACTACTGCCGATTGGCAATAAACAAATTGACGTGCCATCGTTGGAGACACTCTCCTGTGGAGATGGAATCGTAAACTTTGTACTACGCACGATATACTCGATCCCATGCAAGGGAATTGTAGTTAGTAACACCTGCCCGAAGGCCGCCTTGGCGTTTGCGATTCCTCAGATCTACTGTCCCGTCATAGCTGTGGTAATGAGCGACAAAATGGGCAGACTATTCAACCTGCGAAGGAATCTTAAGAGCGTCGTTTACTCAAACATTAACGCTCCCACCGAGTACGGTATCACCTACGCTCGTGCACAAGGCTTCTTCAGCACGGGCGACTTCATAATTTCCATCTCCGACAGCATGGACGAGAAAACCCAACTCTGCGTGAACCTACGAGCCTACTACCTGCCCCCAGGGCCAAAATGAATGAATCAATCAACTTGCCATCGCTTCTGGAAGCCTTCATACCCTTCTGTTCCGCAATATCGCTGTCCGATGATATCTCCTCCAGGGAAATATGTTCTGGAAAAAACGAAAATAAAATTTTTAAAACGTGCACGACCCCATGGAATGTGTGTTGTTTACCCTCGATGTTGATATCGTCCTCGCTAGAGGTTTCTGTGTCCGTCGGACACTTGGTCGAGTTGATAATGGAGAGGAGGCGCTTCTTGGATATGCCGAGGATTTCGTTGAGACATTGCTCCTGAATGTCCTCCAGCTTACTCTTCTGCAAGATGAAAATGCTGTGTTGGGGTTTATTAGCTGATTGAGGATTTTTAGGTACCTTTAGGAACTCGGGAGCAAGATTCGTGATTGTCTTCGGTTTCAGCGAGGAGAAAATTTGCCGAATCAACTCGACTCGGTCGTCGACGTAGTGTTCCATCGGATACATCAAGTGATCATCTTCCTTTTTTATTTTAATCGGTTTGGGAATCTTAGCGGACTTGGATTTTTTCTTCGATTTAGTGGAATTCATTCTGAATTTTCGTTTAAATTCGATTTTTTGTTGGGAAACACATCTACAACGAAGAAATGTTAAAATTTGTTGACATTTTGCGACGACTGTCAAATGTTGAGGTTTGTTTGTTTTGAATGTTCCGTCAGGCGAAGTCTAGAGTGAATGCATCCAGGGGTGAATAAGTTTGTTGGAATAATTGCGAAAAATGCTGCTTGTCATACATTGCGGATAGGGAAAGGAGTACGGTAGTACTAGAAGAATTTGTCACCAATAAGAAAGATGTATATTTGTATTCAAATAATATAATAATTTAATAAATTCAAATTCAAGTGAAATTTTTAAGACAAAGCGCAGTTTAAAATTGAAAGTTTTTTCCTCGAGAAATAGATAAAATCCAAATCGATTTAAGGACCTGTTCGGGGAAAACTAAATCTGAACATTGCAACATATTTCCACTCTATTTTACCAGCATATTTTACTTCTACTTCCTATTTCCGCGAGGTTATGATCCGAATTAAGGGACCGCATTACTACTAATCCGCCTGTGGTGTTAGTTTATTTGACCTCAGAAAATATCGGCAGGCCTACCGATTTTGGATCACTCGGTTACTGAGGCCAATGAAATGCCGATGTGCTCACATTTGTGTGATCAGGCGTTTATAGGCCTGTCTCTCCTGCCTCGCGATGTCTTGGGAACGCTCACTGATATTGCCTTCTTAACAGGGTTCAAATGATCTCTTCTTTGAACGTGGCGATACCAGCTTAGCCGGGCGCGCTCTATTTTTCGTAAGATGGTTTCCTTGACGTGAAGGCTTCCATGGATCTTCGAACTTCTTATTCGATCAAGCTTTGTCACTCCTGCTGTCATGCGAAGCATCTTCATCTCAGCTGCCGTTAATTTAATCTCATACTTTTTTTTACATCGTCAAACATTGTGAACCGTATGTGAGCGCTGGACACACAACTGCGGTGTATAGACTTGCTTTCAACTTGGGGCGCAGTTTTCGGTCACAGAAGATAGCGGAGTTTTCTCGCCACTTCATCCACCCAACGTTGATGCGACAATTAATGCTGCCATCACAGGTTGCTTTGCTATTGATCATAGATCCCAGATATTTGAACTTTTCGCACTTGGGAAACACTGTTCCATTCAAATAAATGTCGGGAATATGCCTGAATGGATCAGAGAATGGGTAGCACAAGTACTCGTTTTTTTTTTTTATGAACTAATGCGATACCCATTTCCCTCCAAAACGTCCACCCACACATCAAGTCCTCGTTGCAGGGATGTAGGATCCTCACTTATGATGGCTCCATCTTCAGCAAAGAATAATTGATGTACCTTGCAGTCCATCACTTTACCTTCAAGCAGATAGTCAAGGACTGTAATAAAGAACAAAGATCTTAAAACGCTTCCCTGGTGCACCCCGACTTTGATTGGGAGCTCTTCGGTTACTCCAGCGGGGCATCTTACTCTTGTCTTTGCTCCTTCGTACATGCCGATGATCATATACACATAAGTTTCTGGAACTTCTCGATGTGTTAGTGTCACCCATATCAGATCTCGTGGTTGTCTGTCGAATACCTTTTCAAAATCAACCAATATAATACGCAAATCCTAAGGAATCACGACGTTTTCCATTATGATCCTTATACTTTGGATTGGATTTGTGGTTGATTTGCCTACGACAAACCCGCACTGATCATCAGATAGCCGTATTATTTTTCGCAGTCGGGCACCTAATACCCGCTAAACGATCTTCATGGTGTGTGACATCAGCTTGACCGAACGGTAGTTATCACAGTTTCGCGTATCACCCTTCCCTTTGTATACCGGGTGAAGGTAACTTTCCCTCCATTGATTCGGCATTGGATCACCCCTCATAAATTTGGAGATGAGAATTCTGAGCCATCTGAACCCGATGTCTCCCATCTTTTTCCAGAACTCAGAGGACATCTCGTCTGGCTCAACCACTTTTGGTTTTTTTTTTTTTGAGTATTTCACCGCCTCACTAACTTCCTCAACTGCAATGTCGGGTATTTCTTCACAGTTAGGGGTGCCTCTTGGAAAGTATAGTCGGAGAAACTGTTCATTCAAAAGTTCTCCACAATACTGCCGCCACCTCTGCAGAATTTTCTCGTCATCCACAAGAAGCTGGCCATGAGCGTTGTTATTGCACTTCCGCGAACGAATCTCCTGAGCATTACTTCTTCTTTGGGCGGCTGCGGTTGCGCTCTTGCTCATATTGTGTCTTCGCAACTCCTGGATAGCCTGATTTGTACCAGCAACTGGGGAAGATACTTTCTCCAGTTCCTAATACAGGCCCTCCGTACTCTCTGCTTGAAGCTGTGCGCAATTTTTCTTCGCTTTTTTCTTGCAATATCTCTTTTCCTCTTCGAGGCGAGCTTTTTCGTCTCTATTATTAGGGGGGCACTTTGACCAAGCTTTGAAAGCCGCTTTCTTCTCATTTATCACTTCCTTAGCTTCATCACTCCACCACCATGTTTCTCTGGCGTGTTGGTGATGGCTTTTTGAAGCTCCTAGCAGTGAATTGGCCTTCTTTAAGCAAGTTCGCTGTAGGGAACCCCACATATTTTGTGCTTTGCACTCTTCATCCTCAGCTCCGCTGATGGTGTGAGAGAGGTCATTTTTCATCACGAAAACAAAACCTAGCCTTTTTCTTTGTCCAGATTGTACCACTTGATTTTCTCAGAGACTCTTGTTTGTTTGCTTTTCTTCTGTGTCTTCATACAAATTTCTGTTTGCAGGAGACGGTGCTGCCGAGCGATCGCCTCTCTCAGGATCACTTTGCAATATATTACCCGAGGTTTCATGAAACTGGCTAACAAATGGTAGTCAATCTGGGTTTCATCTCCACCACTACTGTAGGTGATCAGGTGTTGGCTTTGTTTGATGAACATGGTATTTAACACTATAAGACCGTGTGATTTGCACATGCTTAGGATGTCTTCACCAGGAAGGTTCCTGGTGCCGTATCCCAATCCTACATGGCAGTTTTCATAGTCTTCATTTGACTTCCCGACATGCCCATTCAAATCTCCTCCAACAAACAGAAACTCTTCCTTTGGGGTGTTTTTAAGGAGATTGTGGAAATCTAGCCAAAATGCATCTTCATCCCTCTGATCGCACCCAATTTGGGGAGCATATGTACTGACAATATTCCACACCTCTCTTTGTATTACTAGTTTGAGAGACATCAAATGTGCCAGCATATTTAACTACTTCTGACAATTATATGTAAGCAAAATGTTTATTATTTTGTGAATCATGAGATAGAAGCTAAATGAGACTTGTGATTTTATCCAAATAATTCTGAAAGCCACTATTATGTACAAATAAGTTTCTCTATCAATCTAAAACCAAAAAAATCCAAAGAGCGGCATGTATTGTTACCTCAGGTGCTTTGAGATCCTCTCGAATTACACATCAAAGATATAGCACTATGCAGCGCAGTCCGGCTCAACGAATTTGGGCGCCGAACCGCTAAGCCACGAGACGATACCAAATGAATTGGTGTCTTCGACTGATTGCAAAACTTTCATGTTAAATTCCAGGAAACTATTTATTAAAGCTCCCAATCAAAGCAGAATTGAGAAACGGAAAAGTAATGAACTAAATCCACCGTCCAATGAAGAACACAGCATTTTGGAGGGAAATGAATGAGTGGACGAGCTAGCCAGGCGGTTGTCAGAAAGAGTCAATCACCCCTGTAGTAAATTTCGTACGAAATCAAAGTTGGAAACTGAATTAAAAAACGATCGGAATTAAAAAGTATGTGATGCGATTTCGAAAAAAGCTGTTGTGGGCGCGATGGCTTAGTGGTAGTGTGTCCGGCCTTAGGAGCTACCAGGCTACGCACTACGTAGCCCTTCTTTAACGATCTAAAAGACAAATACGACAAAAGGAGTGCTCATCCTTGACCTGAAAACGACAGGCTGAATTTAATCTTATCATCTTATATACAAACCACACCCTCACATAACTAGGTTACATGAGTTTGTGGTTTCAAAACGGCGCAACCTAGCGCTAATTGTTTTTTTTTTCGCAGTAAGGTTCTAACCCAGAAAACACCGACAATTTTTTTTTTACGCTCCACACTTCTTGCGAACGTCTGAAAAGAAATGCGCTTCTGATGCGTCATAAAACTATAGGTCCCTTTCATTCGTGCAAAAAAAATGTAACGCACATAACACGTGTGATTGCGAGAAGCTATTAGAGGTCCCTGTATACTCGTAGTCCATCCATCCATAAAAGCTAGTAGAGATCTCTGTATACTCGTAGTATGGTTAGTTAACTCTGATTAACAGGAGTGCGGCTAGAGCAAGTTTTTTTTGTTTTTAGTTGCGCCTGAAGGTGCAGGAATCTTCAAAAGATACCAATGGTCCGTACCATTGGTTATGCCCGATTCATATATCTGACAATGCCATCAGTGCTAGTCAGTATATGCCTACGGGCTAAAGCTCACCCCTCAGAGAGGCACTATGAGAACCGGCTGCGCGTACTCATAGTAGTAGGAAATTCGTCCCTCTCATGTTTTAATTTTGGTGATGACTACGACTAAGTTGCTTTAACAAGTAGTTTACGCTTCTGTGGTGTTTTAATCGCGTTAGGTAGCTTTCCTGTGAAGGCACCTACTAATACCGTCATTACATGCGGTTTTTCCTTACGGCGCTAGGTCGAAAGGTCTTGTTCTTTGTAGTCGGCGCTCAAGGTTTGTCACGTCCATAGTACGGATTATTTCATTAATGCAGTGAACATGAAGACGGGTACGAAGTTTGCGAGCAAAGTTTGTTACTTCGTCCCTCACGGTAGCAATTCCTAGATCTCTGTGAATATCACTATTCCTTATATACCAAGGAGCATTCACGACTACTCTTAGTATTTTGTTTTGAAATGCTTGCAGTAGAGCCATATTGCTTGGTTTGGTACAACCCCAAAGTTGTATACCATATGTCCAAGACGGTTTTAGGACTTGCTTATAGAGAAGCAGTTTGTTGTATATGCTTAACTTCGGTATCTTCCGAGGAGCTTCTTCACTTCTTTTTAACGTGTGGTTTCCACTTAACTTTTGGTCTAGGGTCATTCCTAGATATATTGCCTCGTTTGCGTACGGTATTTGCACCGAGTTAATGGACATAGGTAAGTTGTTTATCTTTCTTAACGTAAAATGTACATGCGTTGATTTTATCTCATTGAGGACTATTCGCCAGGTTTTTGTCCATTTGCATACTTTGTTCAAAGCTCGTTGGAGTTTTCCCGTTGATGATTCGACTGACTTATCCGGTCCCTTCATCTTGTGGTATATCTCTTGTGTAGAGCAGGAACAGGATTGGACCGAGAACACTTCCTTGCGGAACGCCGGCGTAGATTTATTTGAAATCCGAATATTCACTCCCGTGTCTAACACGGAAAAGTCTATTTTCAAGATAAGATTCCAATATTCTGTACAACTTTTCCGGTAAGATTACCCTTAGCTTATACCTTAGGCCTTCGTGCCATACCTTGTCGAAGTCTTGCGATACGTCGAGAAAAGCGCTAGAGCATATTTTGTTCCCTTCTAGAGCTTTTTCAATTTCACTCGTTATTCGATACACCTGATCGAATGTGGAATGTTTGACCCGAAAGCCGAATTGATGATCCGGAATCAAGTGTCTTTCTTCAATTACTGGTTGCAATCGTTTCAGCAGAAGTTTCTCGAAGACCTTAGATATTATTGGCAGAAGTGAAATGGGTCTATATGGTTTCTTGTCATTTGCACATTTCCCCGGTTTTAGAACCATAATAACTTCGGCGACTTTCCATTGCCTTGGAACATATAATAGTCTTAAAGAAGCATTTATAATGTAGAGCAATTTAACCAGCACTTTTTTCGGTAGCTCTTTCAAGATTTCGCCAGTGATTAAATCATATCCCGGAGCCTTGTTATTTTTCAATTTTTTTTGTTGTCATTCGAAGTTCGAACAAGGATACGGTTTTTACTTTAAAGTTGTCGGGTGCCGTATTATCATTCGGATGTTCGATCAACGGTTGTCCATCGAACGGCTTGAACGTTTCCTCTAAGTGATCGGCAAATAATTCTGCTTTCTCTTTGTCTTCTTTTGCCCATTCCCCGTTAGCTTTCCTAATTGGCGGCGAGTGCATTACAGGTTTCCTTATGGACTTCAAGGCTTTCCATAGAGAGCAGTTTGAATACTTATCAGCGGTCAGACCCTCGAGGTAAGTAGAACTCTCGTGATTTTTTTAGGTCCTGCAGCACATTTTTTAGCTTGTTACAAAGGTGGTTCAGATAAGTTTTATCCGGTGGCGCGCGGGATTGTTGCCATCTCTAGCGCGCTCTCCTCTTTTCTCGTATGAGGTCTTCGATTTCAGGCTGGTATTTGACTTTATTGTTCCGTGCTTCTGTCTTCCGCAAAGGAGTGTTTTTCCACGCTGAGCTCTGAATGGCTTCGACGAGTTTGTCGATTTCTTCTTCTATTTCGAACGGTGTCTTTAGCGGTACATTTAAAGCAACATTTTCCTTGCAGTCTCTTCTGAAAACGTCCCAGTTAGTTTTGTTACTAGTTAACCTAGGCGATCCTTCTTTTTTTACTAGACTTCCGCCTATTTTCAGAGTGACTACTGAGTGATCTGAGCACAGATCATAGCATTCTTCGATTTCCGTCAAATTTTTAGTTAACCCTTTTGCGATAAAGAAGTCGACGAGGTCAGGGATTTTATTTTTGTCAGTTGGCCAATAAGTTGGCTTTCCTATCGAAAAAAAGTTCACCCCACGTTTCATGCTTGCTTTGTATAATAATCTGCCTTTTGTCGAATTGCATCTTGACCCCTAGAAAGTGTGTTTCGCGTTAAAGTCACCACCTAAGACAAAATTAGGTCCGAGTGAGTCAAAGAGACGAACGAGGTCGTCTTCTACTAGCTTATATCCCGGAGGGAAGTAACTAGATCCGATGTTGTAGTCTAAGTGGTTTATTTTTACGGAGACTGAGCTTATTTGCATAGAATCAAATTCTATTTCTATATTTTCGGAGTGCTTAATACAGTCTTTGATGTAAAGAGAGGACCCGCTAGAGCAAGTGCCTGTAAAATAAAATGTGTAAAACAGCAATTTGCTAGCCCACTCTCATAACTTCGACCCAGTTAAATAAGGTTATTCATTTGCATACGAAATTTGGGAGGCGATAGACAAAGTAACACATTTTCGTAAGCTTAATCACCCAATTACTAAAGTCTTGCGAATATCAAGTTTGTACTTGGCTATCTTTCCGGGTTTAGAGTTACCTTTTAAAGAGATCAGAAACTATGACGACACCACAATAGGTACACTAAATCTTGTAATGTGGTCTGATTGCTTTGTGTCAGCTTTTACAGTTTCAAACAAACATAACAAACATAAACATTCATGTAAATGCATTAAATAAAATCTTTTTTTATTACAACAAATTAATTAGAAAAAACTAGAACTCATTTCGCGGCCTTCATTTGTTCAATCAACTTCTTAGCTTTTGCATAAACATCGTCTATACCGCCGACCATATAGAACGCTACTTCTGGATAGTCATCCATTTCACCATCAAGGATCTTTTTGAATCCTTCAACTGTCTTCTCAAGAGTAACAAGCTTACCCTCTTGTCCCGTAAAAACTTCAGCAACATTAAAAGGTTGCGATAAAAATCTTTGCGTTTTTCTAGCCCTCGACACAGTTATTTTATCTTCTTCTGATAGTTCGTCCATGCCCAAAATGGCTATGATGTCCTAAAACAACAAATATGTACAAGCATATTTTCTTATGTAATCAAAAAACAACAACAAGCTCTTACCTGTAAGGATTTATATTGTTGAAGTAGCTTTTGCACATTTCGAGCAACATTGTAATGAAGATCTCCGACAATTTGTGGATCCATAATTCTCGACGATGAATCCAATGGGTCTACAGCTGGGAAAATACCCAGTTCAGCTATACTACGTGCCAATACCGTGGTTGCGTCCAAATGCGAAAAGGTGGCAGCAGGAGCCGGATCACTGAGATCATCTGCCGGAACATAAACAGCCTGAACCGAGGTAATTGATCCACGGGTTGTACTCGTAATTCTCTCCTGCATAGTACCCATATCAGTGCCCAAAGTAGGTTGATAACCAACAGCCGACGGAATTCTACCCAAAAGCGCTGAGACCTCTGCACCAGCTTGAGTAAATCGGAATATGTTATCGATGAAAAGCAGTACATTTTGACCTTCAAAGTCCCTAAAGTATTCTGCAATCGTGAGTCCGGTCAAAACAACTCTTGCCCTCGCTCCTGGTGGTTCATTCATTTGGCCATAGACTAAAGCCACTTTGGAGGTGTCATCTTTTAAACTAATCACTTTCGACTCAATCATTTCCATGTAGAGATCATTTCCTTCACGGGTTCTTTCTCCAGCCCCCACAAACACTGAGAATCCTCCGTGTTTCTTGGCGATATTGTTGATCAGTTCCATGATAAGAACTGTTTTACCGACACCTGCTCCTCCAAAGAGACCAATTTTACCGCCCTTTACATAAGGCGCCAGAAGGTCGATAACCTTTATGCCAGTCTCTAAAGGAATCGGTTGGACATTGAGATCAATAAGCTCTGGAGCATCAGCATGAATGAATGCATGGTGCTTGGACTCGATAGGGCCTCGTTCATCAATTGGATCGCCAGTCACATTCATTATACGCCCTAGTGTCGACCTACCAACGGGAACTCTGATCGGAAAGCCACTATCAACGACTTTTTGACCTCGCACTAAGCCCTCGGTACTGTCCATAGCAACGGTGCGGACAATGTTGTTGCCAACATGTTGGACAACCTCGAAGGAGTAGATAAAATTTTTGTTTGATAAGGTCAAAGTTAGGAAAGTTTTCTTACCTCCAGGACAAGCCTTTGTGTTCTTTTTTCATCTTTTACCTCGACTGCATTGAAGAGGTTTGGGATTTTACCTTCGAAATGTAGATCAACAACCGGTCCGATAACAGCGTGAATCTAAAAAAAAATATTTTGAAAATCGGTCCTCGGTTAAAATTGATAGTATGTCAATTGACCTTTCCAACCAGAGGCTTATCAGGCGACAGGCCGTCCGACTGAGTTGGTTCGGAACCCTCGGACTCTTCGGAAGGTTCTGATGATGCTGTTTCTTTGGGCTTTGCAGAATCCTTTTCTGGGCAATCCTTTTTATCTTTTGATTGTAAAGGTTTTGTAAAGCTTAAAGCTTTTAGAAAAAGTTCCGATAAATTCCTTCTTTCTTCGACTGGCTGTGTTGGTTCTTCTTTCTCTAAGACGATCTCTCCCTCGGGAGTTCTTTTTACAACATCGACATCAGGCTCAGCATCTATTGCCTCGCCTTCTTGGGTTCTCTTTAAAGTAGCTTCGTTTGATGTGGCTGCTGTAACACCTTCTACCAGCAGTGCATCCTTTGCTTCTGAACGGACTGTTTCTGCTATGCTTTCTTTTTGTGGTTCCTTTGAAGATTCGTCTTTTGATGGTGATGCTGCTGCAACTCCTTCTAAAAGTAGTGCATCTTTTGCTTCTGTGCGAGCTTTTGCCGTGTCTTCTTGAGGTTTACTTGAACTATCACCTTCGGAACGTGATGATGGTGCTACTTCTTCTGAAAGCGGCGTATCTCTTCCTCCTGAGCTTGATGTGGCTGATGTAACACCTTCTACCAACAGTGCATCCTTTGCTTCTGGACGGACTGTTTCTGCTATGCTTTCTTTTTGTGGTTTCTTTGAAGATTCGTCTTTTGATGGTGATGCTGCTGCAACTCCTTCTAAAAGTAGTGCATCTTTTGCTTCTGTGCGAGCTTTTGCCGTGCCTTCTTGAGGTTTACTTGAACTATCACCTTCGGAACGTGATGATGGTGCTACTTCTTCTGGAAGCAGCGTATCTCTTCCTCCTGAGCTGATTTTTGCTGGATCTTCTTGAGGTTTCTTTGAATTATCTTCCTCTGAGCGTGTTGATGTTGTTACTGCTTGCAGAAGTAATGTCTTTTTCTCTTCATTGTGTTTTCTCATCCTCTCTTCTAAGGACGGTGAGTCTGCTGCAACAGCTTGTGCAAGCAGTGCGTTCTTCGCATCTTCAGAAACTTTTTGTTCATCCTCTTTGAGGAGTCCGGTTGAAGATTTTACTTTCAAAATATCCTCTTCAACGAGAGGTGTTTTTTCTGAGACAGGTATCTTCTCCGTTAACGAAGTTTTCTTCGAAATGATTTCGAGTGGGTTGTAAGGATTATCGCTATCTACTTCTATTTGTGGTACTGCTGTAACAGCTTGTGCAAGCAGTGCTGTTTTGTTGTCTTCAGAAATTATCGATTCATCCTTCCGGATGAGTGCGGTTGACTTTTCAATTTTCGAAGGTTTTACTTTCGAAATATTCTCTTCATCCTCTTTGAGGAGTCCGGTTGAAGGTTTTACTTTCAAAATATCCTCTTCAACGAGAGGTGTTTTTGCTGAGATAGGTATCTTCTCTATTAAGGAAGTTTTCTCCGAAATTATTTCGAGTGGATTGTAAGGATTATCGCTATCTACTTCTATTTGTGGTACTGCTGTAACGGCTTGCGCAAGCAGTGCTGTTTTTTCGTCTTCAGAAATTTTCGATTCATCCTTCTGGATGAGTGCGGTTGACTTTTCGATTTTCGAAGGTTTTACTTTCAAAATATCCTCTTCAATAAGAGGTGTTTTTGCTGAGACAGGTATCTTCTCTGTTAAGGAAGTTTTCTCCGGAATGATTTCACCTGGGTTGTAAGGATTATCGCTATCTACTTCTACAGTTGTTCCTGCTGTAACAGCTTGAGCAAGCAGTCTTGTTTTGTCATCTTCCGAAATTTTTAATTCATCGCCTTTGATGAGGCCTTTTGAAGATTTTACTTTCGAAGATTTAGTTTTCAAAGCATCCTCTTCAGTGAGAGTCTTGGTTTTCTTTTTTGCTGAAGGATTTTCTGCGGTGATTTCGGCTGGACTGTAGGGATTGTCGTTATCGAATTTATCGTCTTTAAAAAATGGTTAAGATTTTGAAAAAATTAAAACTGTAAGAAAGTTTTTTGTTACCAAAAAGTTGTAATGAACGATGGACTAGCCGCTTAGGAATGGAGGGACATGTGGCCACATACCATGGTCGTCTATTTTGGACTGAACAGAAAGGACTTCAATTGTGTATTAAAAAAGCCTTGGAAACCTTACCTAAATAACTAAAACGTTTAAAGAAAAACATTTCCTTTGTGCTGAAACAAATATTTCACTTTTTGCAATCAAAAAGAAATTTATTTAAAATTTTAAGGAAATTAGGTGTCTACTGTAGAACGGCTTACTTTTTTGTTTTGAAATCTTGTGAAATTAAGGTGCATTTGTTGCTGGAAGCCTCTCTGATTTATACGAATATAAATTTCGCACAGTGCAATCGACCTTCGAATACTAGTTACTTTCTACCTATGTGCGCTATCAAAGACATTTACCATTTACATATCCTAGCCTGACTTAAACTTTTGCCAGTAGATCTTTGTCGTTGTTACATGCCTTGCAGTCTGTCATTGTTTCTCTTCCATGCAGATAGGACCAAACATTATTCCCAAAATTAAAGTCTGAAGATAGTCGAAACATGCAAAACCTTCAGGTGCCCTGGCAGGGCCTGTCGTAAAAAGCCTTACCGGCAGTAAAACCGGCTATGCTGGCGGTGGACACTTCTCACCGCAAAGGTTTTTCAGTGGGAACAGCTCTACATTCGTTAGTACGCACCATTGAGAAGACACAGATAGCGACAGTGAGCCTGCCAGCGGAAGTGGCTGAGAGGCTGATGACTGCCAGCAAAGTGCGCATTGGCTGGGTGGTCTGCCGAATACGGGAAAAAATCACCCCAACAAAATGCTACAAATGTATGGACTTCGGACATACTGCCAGAGCATGCAAAAGTGCGGTGGATTTTTTCTGACCGGTGTATTAGATGTGGTGCGAGTGGACACACCGCAACATCTGACCTAGAGCCAAAATGCCTGCTGTGTTGTGACAAAAAGGACACAAATAGCAACCATGTCACAGGAAGCGGCTTTCCAAAAGCCTTGAGAGAGCCGAAAAACCTTATATGAACATAAAACAGCTCAACCTCAATCACTGCGAAGCTGCGAACGATCTCCTCATACAATCTGTGCGCGAATAAAAAGTAGACGTCGTAATCCTTAGTGAGCCCTACAAAGAATTCGATGCAAACCCGTGGATAACGGACACTACGGGAAAAGCGGCCATATGGACCTGTGGGAAAACCGCCTTCCAAGAGAGAATGTCAACATCAGGAGATGGTTTTATATGGGCGAAAATCGACGGCATATATATTTATAGCTGCTATGCACCACCAAGTCTCTCGATAGCAGAGTTCGAAGAGCTGCTGGACAAACTCGTAAATGATGCTTTAGATCGAAAAGCGGCGATCATTGCTGGCGGAACAGACGAGGAAGATCCCTACTGGATGCTTTTACAGCCCTAGACGTGGTACTAGTAAACAGCGGAAATAAACCCACGTTTTGCAGAGGAAGCGGCGCTTCGATTATAGACATCACGTACGTAATTAGCTCCTTGATAGGAAGAACAAAGTGGGAAGTCAGTGACCTCTATACTCATAGCGACCACCAGCCGATAATATGTGAAGTATTGCCGGAAGTAAGAAGACAAACACCGCTGGCCAGGCTACCCCAGAAAAAAGGCTGGAAATCCGACTCTTTCGACGTTGAAGCATTCACATGTATCTTCAACAGAAACGCAGTACTGATGAATTGTGCGGGCAGTAAAGCAATGCAGGCCATAAATGAGGTTACACGGGCATGTGACGCCACAATGAGGAGAAGAAGGGCCATGGAACATCGTCCCCCAGTTTACTGGTGGAATGAAGAAATCGCGCAGCTACGTAACAAGTGTCATCGAGCGAGAAGGGCGTATACGCGATCTAGAGTGAGTGCCGTCTCCAGTGAACTGCAAGAAGACTACAGGGTGGCTTGAAAGGAACTAAAAATAGCCATACTAAAGAGCAAACGATGAAGCTGACGAAAATCCTTGGGGCAAAGCCTACCAAATCGTCATGAAAAAATTGAAAAGGTGCCAGCCACAGATTTCCACCTGCCCAGAGTTCTTACACAACATCGTGGTCGGACTATTTCCTCATCAACAAGAGAACGCATTCTCGGATGATCCAATAGTAGAGGCACCAACAATCCGAGAGATAACCATAGAAGAAATAATCGAGACTTGCAATAAAATTGGGAGATAAAAAAGCACCTGGACCAGATGGTATCCCAAATATAGCACTCAAGACAGCTATAAAAGTAAGCCCAGAAATGTATGTTTACATTTACAACTCGCGCCTGAAGGAAGGAGTCTTCCCGGATCAGTGGAAACGGCAAAACCTAGTACTTTTTCCCAAAGGTAAGAAACCACCAAATGAACCATCATCATACCGCCCGCTCTGTATGTTAGATACGGCTGGCAAAATATTGGAGCGAATCATCTGTAACAGGGTAGAGGCAGCAATTCAAAAATCTGGAGGTCTTTCAGAACACCAATACGGTTTTCGAAAAGCGCGCTCAACAACAGATGCAATCAATGTGGTAGTTAAAATGGCACAAGAGGCTATACAGGGAAGACGATGGAGAGGCGGTTCCACTCTCCACATTCCACTCTAACTCTCGACATAAAAAAACGCTTCAATACGGCAAATTGGAGTCACATCTTACAAGCGCTCAGAAGGATGAGAGTACCACAATACCTCATAGACGTTATTTTTGACTACTTCAGATGCAGAATCTTGGTATACAGTACAGACCGCGGCCCCAAGGAATATAAGATCACAGGCGGAGTACCACAGGGCTCAGTCCTTGGCCCTTTGCTCTGGAATATTATGTATGACGCTATACTGCGACTTCCTATACCCGAAGAAACAAAAATAGTGGGATTTGCTGATGATATCGCCATTATTACTGCTAAACTGTTGGAGGAGGTGGAACAGATAAGCAATGCGACAATAAGGATAATACGAAAATGGCTCAGCTCAGTTGGTCTAACACTGGCGGAGCATAAAACTGAAGCAGTCCTGATAAGTAGTAGGAAGAAGGTAGAAACTCTCACCATTATAGTCGGCGGCCATGAAATCACATCTAAACCGCATATAAAATACCTAGGTATCATGATAGATACGAGACTTTCATTTAGAGATCACCTTAAGTATGTAGGCCGAAAAGGTGCATAGCAAGTGCTGCACTCGCGCGTATCATGTCCTACATAGGAGGACCAAGACATAGCCGTAGGTTACTGCTGGCTAGAGTGGTTACGTCTATAATCCTATATGGTATGCCGCACCAATTTGGGCCGTGGCCATGGCAATTAAAACATACAGATTACATATCACATCTGTGTATCGAATATGTGCATTGAGAGCTAGCTGCGCATTTCGCACTACTTCTAGCGATGCAGCCTGCGTGGTAGCGAGAATGCTCCCAATAGATATCCTGGCAGTAGAACAGCAACGTCAGTACTGCGCAAGAAGAGAAAGAAACGAGGCCAGCGAAAACCGGCTCTATAGAGCAGAAAGCCTAAGAGAATGGCAAGAACGCTGGAATGCTTCTGAGAAAGGCAAGTGGACCCATAGGCTCATACACCAAATCCAGGCATGGTTCGACAGGCAACATGGAGAACTTGAGTTCTACTTAACGCAGTTCCTAACGGGCCATGCATGCTTTCGTTCGTACTTACATAAGTATAAACACGACAATAGCCCTTACTGTCCGCGTTGCTCTGACAGCGTAGAAAATGCAGAACATATATTTTTTGAATGCCCAAGATTCCTCGACGAAAGGAATGCACTAAGGAGTGAACTCGGCCATCCACTGACGCCAGAAAACATCATTGGCGAAATGCTCAAAAGTCAGGAGGCATGGGACGCAGTCGCTGGGAGCACAATGCGCATAATGAAGATTCTAAGAACCCTAGAAAGAGAAATGGGTTCTTAGGTTGAATGGTTTCTTTGACGTGAAGGTGAAAGCTTCCACATCATGATGCAAAAACACAAGAAATCCACATTCATCCTCATAGAAGTGATCTTCTCCTTACTATTTCGGCGAGGTTATGATTCGAAAACAAGGGATCATAACACTCCCACTTTACCGCATTTCTACTGATCCGCCTGTGTGGTTCGCTTATTTGACCTCAGCAGGCCTCCCGATTTTGAATCACTCGGTTACTGAGGCCAATAAAATGCCGATGTCGCATTTGTGCGATCAGGCGCTTACAGGCCTGTCTCTCCTGCCTCGCGATGTCTTTGGAACGTTCTTTGATATTGCCTTTTTAACAGAGCTCAAGTGATCTCTTCTTTGAACGTGGCAATCTTTCGTAGGATGGTTTCCTTGACGTGAAGGGTTCCACGGATCTTCGAACTTCTTATTCGATCAAGCTTTGTCACTCCTGCTGTCATGCGAAGCATCTTCATCTCAGCTGCCGTTAATTTACTCGCATACATTTTGTACATCGTCTAACTTTGTGAACCGTATGTGAGCGCTGGACACACAACTGCGGTGTAGATCCTTCCTTTCAACTTAGGTGGCATTTTTCTGTCACAGAAGATAGCGGAATTTTCTCGCCACTTCATCCACCCTACGCTTACGCGATGATTGATGTCGTCATCACAAGTTGCTTTGCTATTGATCATAGATCCTAGATATGTGAACTTTTCGCACTTGGGAAGCACTGTTCCATTCAAATAAATGTCTGGAATAGGTCTGAGTGGATCAGAGAACGGGCAGCACAAGTACTCTGTCTTTTTTGAACGAATGTGATACCCATTTCCCTTCAAGTGCTCTTTGCAGGGATGTAGGATCCTCACTTATGGTGGCTCCATCGTCAGCAAAGAATAACTGATGTACCTTGGGGTCCATCATTTTACCCTCAAGCAGATAATCAAGGACTGTAATAAAGAGCAAAGGACTTAAAACGATTCCCTGATGCAGCCCGACTTTGATTGGGAACTCTTCGGTTACTCCAGCGGGGCATCTTACTCTTGTCTTTGCTCCTTCGTACATGTCCATGATCATCTGTACATAGGTTTCTGGAACCCCTCGAAGTCTTAGCGAGACCCATATC
Source organism: Brachypalpus laphriformis (assembly GCA_945910035.1). Classification (NCBI taxonomy): domain Eukaryota; kingdom Metazoa; phylum Arthropoda; class Insecta; order Diptera; family Syrphidae; genus Brachypalpus; species Brachypalpus laphriformis. Next base: position 38,575,500 of record OX246756.1, read on the forward strand.
AGATCTCGTGGTTGTCTGTTGAATACATTTTTAAAGTCAACCAATACAATATGCAAATCATTTAAGGAATCACAATGCTTTTGACCGCCTCACTTACTTCTTCGACTGTAATCTCGGGTATTTCTTCACAGTTAGGGGTGGTTCTTGGAAAGTATAGCCGGGGAAACTGTTCATTCAAAAGGTCTTCACAATACTGCCGCCACCTCTGCAGAATTTTGTCGTCATCCACAAGAAGCTGGCCATGAGCATTGTTAATGAACTTCCGCGAACGACTCTCCTGAGCATTCCTCCTTCTTTGGGCGGCTATTTTGAAGATGGTTGCGCTTTTGTTCATATTGTGTCTTAGCAGCACCTGAATAGTCTTGTTTGCATCAGCAACCGGGGAAGATATTTCCTCCAGTTCCCGATACAGGCCCTCCGTATTCTCTGCTTGAAGCTGGGCGCACTTCTTCTTCGCTTTTTTCTTGCATATGTACATCTGTATTCCACTTCGAGACGAGCTTTTTCGTCTCTATTATTAGAGGGGCACTTTGACCAAGCTTTGAAAGCCGCTTTCTTCTCATTTATCACCTACCCTCATAGGAGTGTTCGCGGGGCATAACACTCTGTAGTGTCGCTAGAAAAATCGACGACTAACAGAAAAGGATTTCTATAGAGGCTGCGGTGACGAGGAAATACATGAGGATACAACACATTTTCCACTTCCAAGGCTCTTCCCCACCTAAGAAATAAATTCCTCGGAACACACTTCTTCCAAGATATCGAAGAACTATCCAACAAACTGACAACACATATTCTTCTATATTAAATTCATGGACGGTTTGTATTTTAAGTATGGTGAGTAACGAAGAAGGAGTATGAAAATCTATCTGAGAACAGCAGCATTTTAACCCATGTTTAACATTTTTAAACAAACAATTCGAACGAGCAAAACAATGGGTCTAGACAAGATTTGGTGGCGCTCTACTGATGGAACCAGCCACCAAATCAGGACGAAACGCACTTTGGAGCAGAGGCTACGAAATTCTCATTATTTTGACATTTTTATATTCGGCATCGTTGGTAAATAATTTGGCGTTAATGCTTTGGTAACTCGTAGCAAACGAGAGTCCAGTACACCGGATATGCAACAACACAATCGGTATACCGTCGTATTTCCAATTTGTAAAGTTCTTTTTTTTTGCTTTCTAACAGAATTTTCAATATATTGTGATTTTAACGACGTTGCTTGCATTTCAAATCCGAATAAATTGAAGTCGAACAGCTAAAAATTTAAGACCATTTGTGGTTCATATTGGCAACCCTGATCAGTACTCAAATACATGAACTCTTCTCAAGTTTCAAGTGCGTCCTAAGAATTAATTCATAGCTGCGCATTTTTACAAAATTTTAAATGAAATCTAATCACTTGTATCTCCAAATGGGTTGTCTATGAGGCCTAATTAAATCAAGACCAAGCCACAATCTTTGACCTCTATGGTCAAAAATTAGAATTTTCTCCTCTAGCTAAACCAATTGATTAACAACAAATAATTCGTCTTGCCTCGCTTAAGTGTAAGGCCAAACAATTCCCCATCCTGCCTTCCAGATCACTTATGTATGTTCTTTTCATGATCTAGATTCTTTAATTAGATAATGAATTGCCATACAATGGAGACAACGCTTTGATAGTGTAGCTGGTAATACCTATGATCAGGCTGTCTACCATTCGGATGCATTTTCTATGAAACTTGCATCAACCCCCTCGACTGGAACTTCTTTTTTTTTTTTGTTCAATTAATTTCATCAAATTCTCGTCATTAGACGACTTCCCCTCTTCCGTTTTCCCCTTATAAATTTTTTTTTTTTGTTTAATTGAAGCAATATTCGGGAAAATGCGTTGATTAATCCATCGTTAGTTGAATCAGCCACACTGGGGCATCATCGTAGCCGTGTTGACTCAGAGTATCATACATCATCGCCATAGCTGACCGGCGTGGCGGCACTCTCCTGAGCTCTATAGAATGAAGACAAAAATAAATTCACAGACCTCGCTGCCAGTAGCAGTCGGTTGTAACAATTGTCAGGGATCGCACTAGATTTAGTATCGAGATAGGTCTTCAACTCTGAGTTCGATTTTTAGTCGTAAAATAGTTTTCGAAATCCGTTTTGTGGTTTGGGTGGAAATCGAAAGGCGTTATCAGTAAATTTTTGTCGCGCTTAGATCTATTTGGTGTTGTGTTGTGTCGGGAGTGAAAATGAATTGGCTTTACGTGATAGGGGCCATCCTTGGCATTCTCACCGAATGCAGTGGAGCTGACATGGATGACGATGGGAGTGAACCATCACAATCGATGTTTTGCAAGAACGTCCGGCCGCAGCATTCCCTTAATTTACCAGAAGTGCGTGGTGTATTTCAATTAAGTATTGTTTCTGTATTATTTAGTCCTCAATTGGCATGTGATCTAGAAATGAGTCAGACTTGCAATTGTTTATGAAATTATGGGTGCTTCCAGTTGAATGGTGACAGCCACCATGTTAATGTTTAAGTGACACCATTGTGTACACTTCCAATATTCGATTGATTTTTATTCAATTAGTGACCCAGGGATCGTTATGTTGAATATGTTGATTTATGGTGTTAGATGTGAATCAGAGTTGGCCCTAAGTGAGAGGTGATTAAACCCGTACATTGGGTGTGGGGTCTGAAGCGATTTGAATGACTTGATCTACTGGGGAGTTCGGTATTTGATCTTTTATTTAAAATTCTTTCGACTGTTCATATTTATTTCTTACCAAATTTAAGGCAACTACATAAGTCAATTCTGAGCTGCTTACTTTTATTTTAGACGGCACTACACTTAGCAAATTAAATCGATCTTTTGTTCGCTTCTATTTGATACTCGAAAGTAAGTGAGTTTCCTTTATACTTGCTCCTGTCATCTTAAGCGAGGCCTTCTTTTACTGCATTATCCCTCTAAGAAGAGTGTAAAGAACATACTCGTATGTATATGAGTTGTGAGCAATCATCAGCCACCCGAATATAAAGGAAAACGAATTACATCGAAGTTTTTCCAACCACTGCACCAAAGAAAGGTTCCTTCCTGGTAGTACAATGGACTAGAGAAGTCTGAGTGCTCTGGGATTTGGGTTTCCTTTTTTTCAAAAAAAAAATGTATGAGTTGATGAAAGATCTGCGCCAAATCATTTCTCCCATTCGAAACTGGTAAAATGGCTCTGTTCAGTTGATTGACTTAGATTATTATAAAATTCAGTAAATATTTGAGTTACGATAATTCACACTCGATGGCAGAGGTTCATATTCACTTTCAAGTATGACGACACACCACGGTGTTATTTTAACATTTTCAAAACACTTCTATTTTGCAAAAAGGAGTTTATTTGGCGTGCCTTACGCAGGAGAGGTATCCCCAATAAACTAATTGCTATTATCAAAGCTACATATGAAGGCTCCAAATGTCACGTTCTGCACAGGGGGAAGTTGTCTGAGGAGTTTGAGATCCAAAGTGGGGTAAGACAAGGCTGTATCCTTTCACCAATATTATTCCTATTGGTGATTAGCGATGTGCTTCATGCAGCTTTGTCGACGGGAAACGGAGAAATTTGATGGACTCTTACATCTCAACTGAAACATCTTGACTACGCTGACGATGTATGCTTACTCTCCCACAGACTTATGGACCTCCACCAAATGACAGCAGATGTGGAGAGGCAGGCAGGTGTCGTCGGGCTGAAAATTAATACGGCAAAAACTAAAATTATCATAAACACCTAAACAACATGGGTTTGTGAGTGGTCGTTCAACTGCAACAAATTTGTGCATTTTTTCCCATTTTTGTTTAAATGCCATGGAAAATCACAAACAGGTCGACGTTCTCTATACAGATTTTGTTAAGGCGTTTGACAGGATTCACCATGGCCTATTATTACAAAAACTTGAAAAGTTTGGATTAAACTCAAAGCTCTTGAGTTGATTGCGATCGTATTTATCGATTTGAAAACAAGTTGTTCAAATTGATGGTTTCAAATCCAAGTTCATTAATGTGGAGTCAGGTCTTCCACAGGGTAGTCATTTGGGACCACTTTTGTTCAACTTGTTCGTGAATGATATTCCGGCTGTTCTAAAAATTTTCCGACTGTCTGATGTTTGCGGATGATGTGAAATTATATACATCCATATCTTCAATCCACGACTGTATCAGTTTGCAAACTCAACCATCTAGAGCGCAATATTTTAAAGAGCAAAATCTTTAGTGCTCACCGAAAATTCATGCCTGTGACTTTCACCCATAAGTTTGGCAATGAACCCCTCTCAAAAGTCAGTGAGGTAAGAGATCTTGGTGTTATTTTTGACCCCAAACTAACTTTCTCAGCTCATATTGTTTTTGTTGTATCCAAAGCGAGTTCTATGTTAGGTTTTCTAAAAAGAACTTCAGCAGTTTTCAAAGAGGTGTATACTCTAAAAACGATTTTTATGTCATTAGTGTTGCCAATCTTAGAATACTGTTTCCATTCATTTGGTTTCCATTTTATAAGAATTCTGTCATAAGGATAGAGAAAATTCAGAGAAGATTCACGCGGTTTGCTTTGCGAATTCTAAGATGGCCCGACGGAATGCCTGACTATTTTTCAAGATATGCCCTAATAGACTTAAAAACCATAGAAAGCCGCAGACAAACTCAATGCGTTATTTTTATAAAAGATATCTTAAGTGGTAATGTTAAATCAGCCGAGTTACTTGCGCTAGTTTCCTTGTATATTCCAGAAAGTAACATAAGAAACAGGTACCAATTATTTCATGTTCACAATCATCGGACAAATTATGGTCTTATCGAACCAATAACTTGTTCAGCAACACTCTATAATTCTGTTTGCAATGAGGTCGACCTAGCAATGAGAAGAAAAAACAAATATTTGGCGCGACAGCTCTTTAAAGTGCCAGGGCCAAGCTTCTCGCAACCACTCATGTTGTGTGCCTTATATTTTTCACACGAATGGAAGGGACCTACAGTTTAATGCCGAATCCGAATGGCGATTTGAGAAGCTTTTTCGTGACAACAATACTCTCGGATGTTTGTCAGACGCTCGCGAAAGGTGAGACCGTGAAAAAACTTTTTGGTATTTTCTGGGATTCGAACTTGGAACCTCATGCGTAGTGATCAGACACACTAACCACTTACGCCACGGCGCCCACAATAAGCAATGAGAAGAGATAGTTCTAAAGAAATTGTCCAAAATTTATTTAATTTTTTAAGTTGAGCGAATTATGTAATGTAAATTTAGTCGAACTTAATTAATGTTTGTAATCAGCAGATTGTTCAATCCATTGATGAATAAATGAAATAAATATTAAAAATATTAAATATTAAATATGCATTGCTGGACAACCGGTAGATAGAGTAGAGGATTTCCGGTATCTTGGGAGTATTGTCTCGACCGATGGTGGAACCGAATTGCATATAGCCAACAGGATCGCCAAAGCAAAGTCCGCGTTCGAGTTGTTGTCCAAAATATGACGAAGCAATGCAATCAGTTTGAACATCAAGACAAGACTGTTCTGCTCCAACGTTGAATCCGTGCTGTTATATGGTTGCAGCACGTAGAAAGTGACCACTACTATCACCAGAAAGCTGCAAACGTTTGTTAATAGGTGCCTGCGCAATATCATAAGGATTTTCTGGCCCAATCGTATCTCTAACGAACACCTTTACGAGAGAACAGGTCAGGAACCAATAGGCACAACCATCCAACGACGGAAGTGGCAGTGGATTGGTCATACGTTCCGTAAGGGTGACAGTTTCATAGCGAACCATGCTATGCAATGGAACCCCTTAGCTCAGGATGGCAGAAGACCTGGCGGTCCAAGGAAAACATGGCGCAGAACAGTCGAGAAGGAGGCACGGCAGTTGGGGAGAACTCAAACACATTGCCAGAAACCGTATACGATGGCGCGTAGGCGAAGTAGAGGCCCTAGGACCCACAAGGGGATACAGGACATAAATCAATTATTTTGCAGAAAAAAAGTTAGCTGTAGTAGTAGTTCTTCTTGTAAAGTAAATTTACGGTACTGAGCAAGGAGCAGGAAAAATAGTAACCCTCTGGAGGTTACATTCTAAATTTTGCGCAGGTATTTGATATGCAATTCTGGCCTTTATTGAAATCCGGCGGCAAACCACTACGAAGCAAATTATTAGATTCAAATTCTTTAACCAAAAATGCGTGAAAGTATATGATTCACAGCTGCTTTAAGCAGTTAAAAATCGTATAAAGCCCCGGTATTCATCGAACAAACAGCGCGTTTAGATACCATTTGGTGGTGTCTACTGACGACCTCAGACATCATATCAAAGTGAAATGCATTTTTGGAGTAGAGGCTACTTATCTAATCGTATCGACACATCACGACTTTTTTGTTTTGTCCAGTGAAATTGTAAGCAAACATTCTGCGTATATCTCAATTCTCATTTTCTTTAGGTTAAGTAGGTGAAATTGTTTCGATCGTAGGACCATACATGAAAGGTATTTGCACTTTGCGGTAGAATTAGACGTTAATGTATCCGAAGAAATAATGCTCCTAAATATCGCCAGGAAGTTGCTGTTATGCTCTAAGTTAATACATCTAGTTAAGGTTTCTTTCCAGTAATATTTACAATCGCTTCTGTCCTTACTTTAGAAAAGTTTCTTTTTATCAGGAAATGCATCGTACTGTTTCTGTGTAGGTTTCTTACTTGTTCTTTTCGACAGTGGGGGGTTTTCCCATCGTAACGCGAATGGAGTTGGTTGAAGAGAGTTCCATTTCCGTAAGCGAGTCAGGCAGAAATGTGCTCCGCAGCATGATTGGAGTCTTTTGTTGTCAAAGAGAAGGCATTCAAATATGTCATATAAATGCACAGAGTTTGTTTCCTAAGATTGAGGAGTTCCGTTTTTTGTTCGAGGGGTCAAAGGTCGATGTAATTTGCGTCTCCGAGACTTGGTTCTGGACTGATACTAATGATAATGACAATAGTAAATTATTCGGATTAAATGGCTATAGGCTCTTTCGAGCTGATAGACGCAATCGTATTGGTGGCGGTACTGCTATATATGTGAGAGAAGGAATGAAGTGTAACCCTCGTTGCGTATCACCGGTTGACTGCGAATTGGAGTATGTGTTCGTTGAATTACTCAGCAACAATGACAAACTTTTACTTGGAACTGTGTACAGGCCAAGACGGTCGATTAGCTTATCTCCTTTGATGGTTTTGCTTGAAGACATCGCCGCGAGCTGTCCTAATATCATTGTCTGCGGTGATCTTAATAGTGATTTGTTAACTAATGGTGGGTTAATGAATGATATGAGCTCCTTTAACATGTACCCTGTCAATGTTCGGACCCCAACTCATTTCTCCCAATTTGAGAGCACCCTTCTGGATGTATTTTTTGTAACCGACACTAATAAAGCGCTATTCTACGACCAGTTGTCTGCACCTGCTTTTTCACGTCATGACCTTATTCATCTAACGTATGATTTCAACATACCTACACCATCAGCTCGATCATGTAAATTTCGTGATTTTAAAAGCATTGATAGACTGGCACTCGAAAATAGTGTTAATAGTATTCCATGGGAAAATATTTTTCACATGCCATCTTCAGATGAACAGGTTGAGTTTCTGAACACTAATGTTATTAATCTCTTTAACGAACATGTCCCTATTAAAGCAAAGGTGTTAAGATCTACCTCACAGCCTTGGTTCACAAATGACATTCGTCGGCTTTTGAATGAGAGAAACGAAGTTTACAATCGGTGGAAGCAATACAAAATTGATGAGGATCGTCGTCGGTATCGCTTGCTTCGTAACCAGGTAGTCACTGCTATCCGCACAGAAAAGGCAAGAGTGCTTACAAACCGGATCGCCACATCAGGTAATGGGCGAAAACTGTGGAACTTGCGTAGTATGGGAATTGGGAGGCAAAAACCAGACCCGCCAATAAATGCTGACTGCGATGAACTCAATTTTAAGTTCATCATCTCCCAAGTCCCACAGCCCTTATCTGATCCTCCAACCCTCACGTATGAAAATCAATCATCTACAGGATTTAGCTTCTCCAGGGTCGAGCGTGCTGATGTGGTTGAAAGTGTGATATCGATCAAATCGAATGCAGTAAGTCTGGACGACGTTCACCCGGTTTTCGTAAAAGCTCTCCTTCCCAAGCTTTTACCTTTTTTAACACATTTGCTAAACACGGTCCTAACAACGTCTGTATTTCCTACACAGTGGAAGCTTGCAAAGGTCATTCCCATCCCTAAAGGAAGAAACAAAATGAGTACAGACCCATATCAATACTCCCATTCCTCTCTAAAGTGTTCGAGAGGATCATTCAAAAACAAATTAATACGTATCTGAACGATAAGGGTTTGCTTTCCAAATTTCAATCAGGTTTTCGTCCCAATCGAAGCTGCACAACAGCAGTTCTGAACGTTGTTGATGATATTAGAAGCGCAGTAGACAGCGATCAGATAACCTTCTTGGTGCTTCTTGATTTCTCGAAGGCATTCGATTCGATAAGTCATCCCGTATTATGCAGCAAACTATCAAATCTGTACGATTTCGCACCTGAAGCAGTGAAATTAATTTTCTCATATCTATCAGGTAGAAAGCAAGCTGTAGTAATGGGAGATAAGACATCAGTATTATTAAGTTTAAAGCAAGGCGTCCCGCAGGGCTCAATATTGGGGCCACTTCTTTTCTCTTTGTACATTAATGAAATTCCTCAAATTGCTGTGCAATCTCTTATACATATGTACGCCGATGATGTCCAGTTATATAAAAGTTGTCCTCTGGGACTCATAGAACATTGTGCTCAGACCATAAACGAGGACCTTCAAAATATTTATAACTGGTCGCGAGTCAATAGCTTAGTACTAAATCCTGAAAAATCTAAAGTCATTGTGATCTCTAAGAAATCTGTAGACCTATCGTACTTCCCTCGAATCTACCTAAATAAGGCTCCTATAGAATTTGTTGACAATGCAAAAAACTTGGGAATTATATTTAATAGAAATTTAACCTGGAAAGACCACGTTAATTCCATTGTCGGTAAAGTATATGGTGCTCTTCGATCGCTTTGGGTCACAAAAGATTTCACTCCTCTAAAAACACGCAAAATGCTCGCTAAGACATTAGTTATACCTATCCTTACTTATGGATGTGAAATCTTTTGCAAAAGCGATGCTGTGAGCAAGAGAAAACTTAATGTGGCATATAACAATATCGCGCGATATATTTACGGTTTAAGGAGGTACGATCATGTCTCGAGATTTTCTAAAAGTATCTATGGTATGTCGTTCGATAACCTCTTAAATTTTCGAACACTTTTGCTACTATTTAATATACTTCAGAGCCATCACCCTTCCTATCTTTACAATAGACTTCAGTTCTCAGCATCAAACAGACTCTCACAGCTCATTCTTCCCCGGTTTTCGTGTTTGACATCCGAAAGGCAATTTCTCGTCAATGCCACCCGCTTATGGAATTCTCTACCACCCACTGTAAGAAGAACAAGTAATCTCACCGAATTTAGGACACGACTGCAATTATTCCTCTCTACATCCGATTAGCTTTCCGGTCTTTCTGAGCCAAGATAATTTTTATGTTCTCTGTTCATAGCTTTTTTGTTTTTCTTCTTCTTTCTTTTTTCCTTAATTTAATTTTTCCTTACTTTTTTTTTGCTTTCTTTTTTGCCAAGCTCCACAAATTTATAAGATAATGTATCTTAATGTGTCAGCATATAATAAATAAATAAATTGTAAATTGTAATTGTAAATTGAAAACGAATTAAATTTAGTGAATCCACATTTTTCATGTGATCTTTAGTTTGAACACTAGTTGGACTACAAATACGAAAACGTCTTTGGTTTACATTGAAGAACACTCTGCGATGATGTGAATGATGTAATGGGTAATGGGTAAACTTACTTATTTAGGTGGCCCTATAGCCCTGGGTAGACCTTGGCGCAACCAACAAAGCTCTTCAACCAGCCCGGTTACGAGCCAGCTGCCTCCAGTTGCGTACGCCAAGGTGACCGAGGTCCGCCTCCACTTGTTTTGCGCCACCTACCGCGAGGTTGTCATATACTGAGCCGTCCATCCGGGGTGGATTCGAAGATTTCCGGCCTGGAATCTTTCGGCAAAGTCGATGTCCCTGCATTTTTTTTTTTTTCATAATTTACGCGCACTCAAAGGGTTATAAATACCTTTAACATGTTTACACACAGTGCGGGCGTTGGAAAGGATAGATAGAGAGAGAGAAAGATTTTGGTGTAGTGGTTCTTGAAGCTCAGTTGCTTATGCTTCAGAGATTCTCCGGGGGTGGCGTCCAGATAACTGGGGAGATTTTTGTTATCTTTTGTCTTTGATAACCGATGTCAAGGTCAAGTCATCATCAACAGAACGAACAATTTTTCCAGCCGCATGGCCAAGCTACTGCCAGTGTTCGCAGCAGCAGTGTTCACACAAGCTTTCGCAGTTGATAGGACTGACTTTATATATTTCATGAGAAATAAATAAATGCTTGCTGACATCAGGATTTGAACCATGAACTATTAGCGTGGCAATTGACGACGTTACCACTACACCTACGCGTCGAAGCAGAAAGTACAGCATAAATTGCTAACCAGCCCCGCGAAGTAATACCTAACGGCAGTCCCGCGGGGAGAGTGGTAGAAGTGTGAAGGGTGTGTGTTTAGTACGTAGGCGTATTCCTGAAATCGATTACTCAGGTTTGCGAATCGTGCATGCTAGTAGCACTCGGGCTATTAGTATCTATGAAGATTACACATCCCTGGCGCAACCTAAAAAAAAAAAAAAAAAAAAAAAACCTACGCGTCGATGCCTCGAGTTAGAAATTCAATTGGAGGCCGAAAACCAGTGTACTGGTGGACGGAGGAGATCGCTGAACTTAGGAGGAGATGCCTACACCATAGACACAAGGTCACCAGGGGAAGGCGCAATCACGGAAGGCGCACTCGCGGAATACAAAACCGCAAGATCCGAGCTCAAGAGGGCCATCAATTCGAGCAAGAAACAAAAGTGGAAGGACGTTCGCCGGGAGATCAACAGCGACGCCTGGGGACTCGGCTATAGGGTTGTTATGAAAAAATTAGGAGCGCAGGCGTCACCCCCACGATGACCGCAGAGCTAATGAAGAACATGGTTAACACACTCTTCCCGGCTCACCCTGTTAGGCTAATGGAGATCTCTCCTGTCCAACAACAAGACATCCCATTGTTAAACGAAGAAGAGCTGATTCTAGCAGCTAAATCTCTTCAGAACAATAAGACCCCCGGCCCTGACGGCATACCAGCGGAAGTATTGAAAACGGTTGCCCAAACTTGCACAACGATACTGCTATCGATCTTTTTCAAGAAGTGGAAGGTACAACGCTTGGTGCTCATAAGCAAGGGAAAAGGAGACCCGGATTCCCCATCAGCATACAGACCTCTGTGCATGCTGAAAAATTCCTCGAGAAGATGCTAAAGCCTCGAATCACAGAAGCAATCCAAATAGCAGGTGGCCTATCCGATCGACAACACGGATTCAGAAAAGGCCACTCCGCGATAGGAGCAATTGAGGAAGTAGTCAAAACCACCCACCTCGCCCTAAGGGGAAATCACTACTCAAGGTGAATCGTCGTGCTGGCAGCTCTGGATGTGCGCAATGCCTTCAATTCGGCCAGATGGGGAGATATGTTAGATGCGCTCGAGAACACCTTCAGGATACCGCAATATCTTTTGCAAATTGTGAAAAACTATCTCAAAGACAGGGAACTTCTGTACGACACCGTGGAGGGTACTCACAGAATGGAAATCACTGCTGGAGCAGCACAGGGCTTAATCCATGGACCTGATCTGTGGAATATCTCATACGATGGAATCCTTCGCATGGAGATGCCCGACGATACCTTCTTAGTTGGGTACGCAGATGACATTGGTGCGGTGATTACCGCAAGGGACATCAAAGAGGCTCAGCTGAAACTGAACCAGGTAATGAGACGAGTACTCGCCTGGATGGATGCCCATGGCTTTACTCTCGCCGCGGAAAAAACAGAGATAGTTCTTCTGACTAGGAAACGGATCCCGACCATTGTTGAGTTTCGAGTAGGTCCAGAAGTAATAATCAGCAAACCAGCAGAAAGGTATCTAAGAATCGCCCTGGACTCCAAACGTTCTTTCTGGCAACAGATTAAGTCCGCATCTGAGCGAGCTGCGAAGGTCACGTCATCACTGAGTAAGCTTATGGCAAATATCGGAGGCCCAACAATGAGTAGGCGACGACTCCTCATGCCCATGAGGAGCTGAAACGAGGGGGAGGTGGACAGCGAGGCTGATTACAGACGTCACGGCTTAGACAGAGCGGGAACACGGCGAAGTGAACTACTTTGTCACTCAATTCCTAACCGGACATAGATATTTCAACCGATACCTCCACAAAATGGGTAAAGTAAAGAGAGCGCAGCCTGCCAATATGGAGACTCAGCGGAAGACAACGCTTTCCACACCTTTTTCGCAGAAACAGAGCGGGACTGTTTCCCGTATGCATAAGCGTTTTCCCACTACACCCTAGGCAAAAAAAAAAAAACAAAACCACTACACCATTGCCACCCCGTATAGGCCGTATAGTTTTGCATTGTACTTTTTCCTCCACTCGCCGTCTATGCAGACGAGACCAAAGATCACTCGAAGAACTTTTCCCTCATCCGATTCGCCATACAGTAAAACTGGGGCGATTAGTGTCTTATACAGATTTACGAGTACCTTAGGGCTTTTATCACTCAATCGCCTTCTTAGCCCATAAAAACAGCGACTGGTAGGATAAATTCTTCGTTTGATCTCCCCACTGGCCTTATTTACGCAGTTCATCATAGAGCCTAGGTAGACAAAGTCCTTTACTACCTCAAAAATATATCTGTCTATTGTGGCGTTCCAAGACGGCGATGTTATTTTGCTTTGCTTTCATTGACCGCTAAACCCATCTTTAATGCTTCCGTCTCAATACTCGCAAACGGCCCACTGACGGCCCGGTAAGTTCTTTCGACTATGTCAATATTATCTGCGAAAGTGAGTAGTTGTACAGACTTGTAAACGATTGTGGCTTGTGAGTTTCGTACATTTTTTTAAAGTATTGTGTTAAACACATCGCATGATAGCCCGTCACCTTGTCTAAAACCTTTCCTCGAACGGTTCAGTAGTGTTCTTTCCGACTTTGATAGATCAGCGAGAGTTCTCCATCGTCAACCTGCACAGACGGACGGCATAGATACCGAGACTAGACTCGTCTCTATACATGCTATCATAGGCAACTTTGAAATCGATGAAGAGGTGGTGCGTATCGATTTTATATTCATGGGTCTTTTCCAAGATCTGCCGTAGTGTGAATATTTGGTCAATTGTGGACTTTCCAGGCCTGAAACCGCACTCATAAGGACCTATCAGGTTGTTCACGATCGGTTTTAGGCGTTCACATAATACGGCAGACAGGATTTTATATGCGATGTTGAGGAGACTTATACCTCTGTAGTTGGCGCAGTTCAGAGGGTCTCTTTTCTTTAGAATCGGGCAAACGATGCTGAGGTTCCATTCATCGGGCATACTTTCGTCGGACCAGATTTTACAGATGAGCTGATGCATGCTCCTAACCAACACATCTCCTCCTACCTTGAAAAGTTCAGCGGCAAGGCCGTCGGCTCCAGCAGCTTTGTTGGATTCGAGTTTAGATATCGCTATCCTCACTTCATTCTGATCGGGTTGAAAAGAATCTTGACTGTCATCGTCACTGTTGAATGGCTCATTCTGCCGGACAGCGGAATATTGGTCATCATCGCCGTTTAACAATCTGCAGAAATGTCCCTTCCATATCCTCAGCACCGACTGTGATTCTACTACTATATTGCCATTTTCGTCCCTGCAGGCTTCTGTTCTGGCTTTGAAACCTTGGCATGTTCTTTTTACCCTTTGGTAAAATTTTCGAACATCATTGCTGCAATAAAGTCTCTCAATTTCCTCGATCGAGCGCTTCTCATGCTCCTTTTTCTTCTTTCTGAGAAGACGATGTTCCTCTTTTCTCCTGCGCACGTAGAGCTCGTAAGCAGCTCTAGTCCTTCTATGCAGCGCCGCATTGTATGCCTCTTGTTTAGCTGCATGTGCTTGCCGGCATTCCTCATCAAACCAGGGGTTTCGTTGTGGTGGCCGAGAGAAACCCAGTACATCAGAGGCGGCATCTCTGATGGCTTGTTGGCAACGCTTTCACTGGTCTTCCGCATTTGCTGAGATTAGATTAAGATTAGGAGAAACTCGATCGGCCAAGGCTCTGGCGGTCTCTTGCGATTGTAGCCGCCCGATGTCAAATTTCCTCACAGTATTTTGTTGATTTCGCTCCGTTCTGGATATCCGCATCCGTACCTTGGCTACAACTAGGTAGTGATCCGAGTCCACGTTGGCTCCTCGGAAAGTCCGGTCACCCAGAATACTGGAAGAGTGCCTTGCGTCGATCGCAATGTGATCGATTTGGTTGACAGTTTTTCGATCAAAGGAGAGATATGTTCCTTTGTGAATGTCGAGACGTGGGAACCGCGTAGTAGCTACGACAAAGTCGATTAGCCTGAGTCTGTTGCCGGATGTGATGTCGTGCAGGCTGTGCTTTCCGACCACGCTACTAAAGACGTCCTATCTTCCTAGCTTTGCCTTAAAATCACCTATGATAATTTTAACATCGTGGCAAGGGCATTGCTCATACGTCTTGTCCAAGAGCTGGTAGAAGTCATCCTTTGTCCTTTGTGAAGGACGACTTCTCCTCGTGAGGGGCGTGAACGCATATTAGGCTAATGTTGGCAAATTTAGCCTAAATACGGATAGTCATGAGGCGCTCGTTCACATGCCGGAAACTCAAGACTTCTTGCCTAAGTCTGCCTCCAATGACAAATCCGCATCCGAATAGGTGCTGTCCTTGTTGTCTGTAGCAATCACCGTAGTAGACGTCGCAGTTTTTCAGCCTCCTTTTGCCCGGGCCATCACATCGCACTTCTTGGATGGCGGTAATGTCTACTTTGAAACACTCTAGGGCCTCCGCAAGTTGGAAAGGATAGATAGAGAGAGAGAGAAAGATTTGGTGTAGTTGTTTGAAGCTCAGTTGTGAGCTGGCGTCCAGATAACCGGGGAGATTTTTTTGTTTGTTATTTTTGCCTTTGCTTCATATTTATCGTATTTTTTTTTTCGCGATTACCGACGTCATATGCAAATCAATCATCCAACAGAATGAACAATTTTCCCAGCCATATGACCAAGCTACTGTCAGTGTTATGCCTGCAGTAGAGTTCACACAAGCAGTCGCAATTCATCGGACTGACTTTATGTATTTCATGAGAAATAAATAAATGCTTGCTGATATCAGGATTTGAACCATGAACCATTAGCGTGGCAATTGACGACGTTACCACTGCACCATTGCCGAAGTAAACGTCTTAATCAAATGAATTTCAGCTTGATTCGAAAATTAAAAAATAAAGTCAATAGGTAGTCTACGTGTGATATAAAAATATAATTTGAATGCTTATTCAAAAATGCTATAAAGTTTAAAAGAAAATTCAACGAGCTATGTTCTAGAACAAAGAATTTTGTAAACAACAAACTTTTAACCCGTTCAATTTAATTAAATGTAACCTTCACCACGAACTGATAAAAAGCAAAAAGTTTCTAGAATCCTTATCAGTATGACTAAACAAATAGTTTACTGAATTGCAAAACAAGCTGCCGCGTCAAACCTTCAGAATATACATTTCCTGTTGCACGACCTATCGAATGTACTTTCCATTGCATCAAAGTTCAACGAAATTGCAAACTAATTAAAAAAAATTCTTTATCAATTCACTTACAGATAATGGGAATGTGGTATGGCAGTGAAATAATAGCACACACCGAAAGCAGCCCAGGAACCTATTACTATGACACTTGCGTTTTAATTCATTTGACCGATATCACGGAACAAGTACGCCATTACATTCTCCAACCATTGCTCCTTCTCATTAAGATTATTTGCCAATAGATAACAACTACAACGGAGCGAGTTCGAGATTACAATGCCCATTATAGAAGGACGTCAGCGCAGGGACGCCAAGTGCCACCAAATAGATACTTGCGACTAGTGTGGGACGAAAGGGAAAACACCTTGGAGTACACATTGAACTACACCGATTCGAGTCCCGGTCTTTGGATGAGTGTAGGGGATCAACGAGGATCGATGCTAGATCTTCAGTATCAGCAATTTCGTGGTACTATCCAGGTTGTCAAGGCCGTGCATGATCATATAGTGTTGACATTCTGTGACTATAAAGTGAACAGTACGTTCTTCACTATTGTGCTTACCCGACGTCCACAAGGTTTAAGCGATGAGGTTTGCTGTAATATTGAAATTCATTGAATTTAAATGAATGTATCTCTTCTTTTCAGGATCTAAGAAGCATTCGATCTCTCCTGGCACGCCGAGGTCTTGCGACGGATTCCATTCGAAGAGTATGCACATCTGGTGCGGGTAGCCTCTTCGCATCGATAACACTTTCGATAGGTCTAGCGTTGTTCCTTTTTTACGTATGAAGTGAGGCTCCAAAAACGGTCCATTTTACAACTCTACACTAATTCCAATGAATTTTACACATATAGTTCTTAAGCTTTCTACTCATCTAACTTATTTAGTACCGCAAGTGGGCGACTATTTGTAACTCTAGGTTAAGCCGCAATAAATGTTGATTAATATCGGAGAATTAAATTATGGCCTACGAACGTTCTTGTACTAGTGTGCGATTGCTTAGATCTTAGATGATACATCCGGAACCGAGGACGAATTAAAAATATGAAACAATTAATTGTTTTACCCAATTAAGTTCAATTACCGACACTGGAGAGAAGATACGCGAGTAGGTGGCTCATGTATGTTAGCATCTATTTCATTTGTACTGGTGTAGTTTCTACACAGCGAGATTCTATATTTCTAGTAGGAGTAGAGTTGCCAGAGAAGTAAAAAAATAGATAAATATTTGGCGCAACAGCTCTTTAAGTGCCAGGGCCTAACTTCTCGCAACCACTCATGTTGTGTGCGTTATATTTTTTACACGAATGGAAGGGACCTACAGTTCAATGCCGTATCCGAAGGGTAATTTGAGAAGCTTTTTCGTGACAACAATACTCTCGGATGTTTGTCAGACATTCGCGAGAGGTGGGACCGTGGTGTTTTCTGGGATTTGAACTTGGAACCTCATGCGTAGTGATCCGACACACTAACCACTTACGCCACGGTGCCCCCGCTTCGACCGGTGTTATATTTTGGACTTTGATGCACATTAAAGGTTTCCTTGGAAAGAGTCATTAATAATCCATAAGGGCAGAACTACTTGGGTTTATCGATAAACGAGGGCAAAACCAAGTATATGCTGTCAACAAGAAGGCAGAATGACACAGTGGGCAGCTATAACTTTGAGGTAGTAAGGGACTTTGTTTATCTTGGCTCTGATATAAACTCTAAAAACAAAATCAGCACAGAAATCAAGTGAAGAATGAGTCTTGCCAATTGCTGCTTTTTTTGGCTTATAAGGCAATTCAATAGTAAAGCCCTATCTCGAACAACTAAGGAGACTTTGTATAAGACCTTGATCATCCCAGTCCTGCTTTACGGCGCTGAAAATAAATGAATAAAGTCCATACTTTATTAAAAGAGGATGAAGATATCCTTGGACGTTTCGAGAGAAAAATTCTTCGTAAGATATTCGGTCCCGTTTGCGTTGACGGATTTTGGAGGAGAAGATTCAATCACGAACTATACGAGCTGTACAGTGACATCGACCTAGTCAAGAAACTGCATATTGGACGACCGAGATGTAGGCTAGGACATGTAGAGCGAATGGAGACCAACGCTCCGGCCCGCAGAGTCTTCGAATCTAACCCAGAGGCACGACACAGTAAAGGACCTCCTCGACTTAGGTGGCACGCACAAGTTCAAGGGGACCACGAGCAAGTTGGAGTGCGCAACCGGGGGCAATTAGCTAAAGACCGAGCTAAATGTAGAGGCTTATTGGTTGAGGCCCAGTTTCACCCCGAACTGTAGCGCCACCTTAGTAAGTAAGTAAAGCAGAATAACTTTACTAACGAGCTGCAAGAGGTGTAGAAATCCTGCCAGTTTCTGCGTCTTTTAGACTAAGAAATACAATTGGTTACTCTTTCGAACAACTAAGGCAGATGTATGGCTGGTGAGGCGCAAGTGCACTGCGACCTAATAGATCTATTGTGTCCCCCGAAGTTCTTGCAGAATCTGCACAGTCCATTCACTTCTATTCCCAGCTTTCTAAGATGCTCCTTGAATCTGCAGCGACTTGTTAGCATGCCTGTCAAGATGCGAATTCGATTTTTGCTAACTCTTAAGAAGGTTTTGTTTATTTTCTGGTTGTAGTTTCCCAAAGGTTCTTTCGGCTGTCTCAATTATTTAATATCATCCCAATGCTTGACCCATATGCACTCTTCTACTTTTTTTTCTCTGTTCTTCCCGTATTTTGTGTGGTCCAAGGAACGAGGTGTTTGAGCTGCTTCATTCCCCTTCACTCCTACGTGTCCTGGTACCCAATAGACAGTTACTTTATTAGCCTGCCCCAAGCACTTGCTATGTGATTGCCCAAATCTTCAAAACCGCCGCCTCTGTCATGTGGGAAACATGCTTTTTGATGAGCTAGGGGATCTCGTAAAAGTTCCACTTAGGAACACGATATGCTTCATAAATAGCGCAGGGTGGTTTGCAACAGAACCGACCGTAAAACAAATAGTTTAAATACAGGTTCCACATAACAAAAGAGAAACACAGTGGACCGTATGGCCCCCGTGGCAAGCACTTAGATGCACTTCCCTACATCCCGCACACAACGTCAGGCAACACGGCACTCTTTTTCTTTCAAACAATATTTCTTGATCATATCGTCTCTGAGCCAGTCCAGTGGCGCCGATTTCGATAGGGTTTCTCGCTATTTGTTAACGATGCATTTTCCTTTCCCGAAGCCTTCTTTGATTATTCTTAATATGGTCTCCTTTGAGATCCTTTGTAGCACTATGTGTAGCGGAAGTAGTCCTACGATAACCTCTAGTGCTGCTGTGGGACAGATTCTTATGGCTCCTGTTATGCGTATGCAGGGTAGTCTTTGCATTTTGCATAGGGATGTCCTCAAACGTGCTTAGTCTCTTTCTGCTTACCCATGTCACTGTACCATATGTAATGGGTCTAACTATCGACATGTTCATCCACCTCATTGAGGATGGGGTGCATCCCCAGGTAGATAAGTGCTCTAGTGGTTTTGTTTACTACAGTTTCTACATGTCCCTTCCAGAGAAGTTTGCTATCTAGTGCTATGCTATAGATACTTGACCTGTTTTTGTAGGTCGATTCGAACCCCTCCCAGTTATACAGGTTGCATACGCTTCAGCTGCCTTTTCTTTGTGAAGGGTACCACGGTGGTTTTGGTTCGGTTCCCTCAAATTCTGTGTGATTTTTAAACCCATTTGGATAATTTCGCAGAGCGATGGCGTCTTGGCAACAACTAAGGTATCCGGTATCCCTGTAAGATTCATCATTCATCCCAACCATGTTGTATTTGTATGGTGCAGAGGCATGGGCATTACTAAAAGCGAATGACTACACCCTTGATTACTTTGAGAGAAAGGTTCTTTGTCCGCATAGACGAGGAGTGGTGGAGAAGCTACAATGATTAACTGTGTGGCCTGAACAGCAA
Source organism: Brachypalpus laphriformis (assembly GCA_945910035.1). Lineage (NCBI taxonomy): Eukaryota > Metazoa > Arthropoda > Insecta > Diptera > Syrphidae > Brachypalpus > Brachypalpus laphriformis. The sequence goes on from OX246756.1 coordinate 38,595,297, forward strand.
CATCGATCTAGTGAGAAGAATGCGTGTACAGATTAGATTAGATTAAAAGATTTTATTTATTCATATAATATTTTCTAATACAGTACAAAATCAAAATTTAGCATGGCTTTGCCGTCTGCCTGGTTGATTTATTAATATTCACAAGTAAAAATAAAATAGTAATTTTAACTCCTATAGTAAACTACACAAAATAAAATGAATAGTTTGTTAAAAGCTTTCATTTATAATTTGCGGTCGATACGTTAGAGCAATTTTACAATACCGGTAGAGTGTGCTTACATCCGCTTCATTAAGGAGGGAAACCACTTGCATCTCCGTCAAGACGTCATATCCAAATACATGCCTTCTTGTTTCTCGTAGTATTGGGCATCTTCCCATAAAATGGAATACATCTTCTCTCTCCACTCAACAAGTTCTCCCTGTGGGGTACGTAGTTCAGGTTCAGGAGTTCACCGCGCAGTCTCAGTATCATCGTTATTTCTTCTATCTTGTAATTATCATGGAAATAATTGTTACTCTGCAAATTGTGGTTGAATTACTGTAGATTGCCCTATGTACTGATCCAGCTGCCTCTTCGGCATATCTTGCTCTAGCCTGCTCGTCTAACATTATACTGAGCTCGTGCAATTTGGTGTCCCAGTTTCTCATGTTGTCCTGTCTCAGTTCGATCCCACATCCATCAGCCAGATCCAGCCATTCCCTGTACCAACCAGTTTCTGTTTGCACAGCATTCAGAACTGGTTTTCTTGGGAGACGGTGGCCTGGCATGTTTAGAGCTTTTAATACATAATCTACCTGTAGCTTGAACGTCTTAATATATAAAGGCGATAAGCCTGTTTCGAGCATAAGCATGTAGTTAGGTGTATTCGGTGGTAGGCGGAATATTCTTTTCACGTAAAATCTTAGTAGCTTCTTCACCGTTTCGTACTGCTTTCCGCCCCATACTTGCACCGCATATAACAGGATCGACTCGGACACATCTTCAAAAACCCTGAATTTGCTGCTTTGAATAATATACAATATTTGCTGTTGAAACAATTTTTCCAAGCTACATTGATGGCCGTTTTAGATTTCATTAATTTTTCCTTGAGATGCCGTTCCATGCTCATATTTTTATTTATGTAAACCCCGAGATACTTGTACTCCTTAACAAGTTCGATTGCTCCCTCATCAAAGTGCCATTTTTCGTTGGAACAATTTCGGCCACAACCTTCCTTAAAAATCATAATTTTGAACTTGTTATTTTGACCACTAGCTTCCATAATTTGGTGTACTCATGCAAACGATTGATCAAGAGTTTTAAGGAATCCGGGGAGTATGCCAACAGAACAACATCGTCCGCGTATTCCACACCTCCTGGTCATGAATGAACTGAGCAAAAAAATTTGGGCTCAGCGCACATCCCTGCCGTACTCCTGAGTGCGTTTGGAACCATGCCGATAGAACATCTCCTCCCAAACCGCAGCTTTAGTATCAGCATATAGATTTCCTATTAGCCTTCCAAATTTCAGCGACATTCCCAAAGAGTAGAGCTTATATAATAGGGTATACAGTAACTGAAATAGTTGAGGCACATAGAATGGATTAACATCAACGCTCCGCGCCAGAAAGTCTTCGAATCCGCACCATCTTAGTTATCGCGATCAAGTGGAAAGGAACTTCAATCAAAAACAACAGCAGTCTTATCGTCAAACCACAAAATGGCGATGTGTCTTAGTTCAGTATTTACCCACAGTAAAGCACAAGAACGGGTGGAACTCCATTTTTCGTCAAGAAAATGAACATAATGGGTTAACCACAATGAAACAAGAATTTTTGTGATATTACGTTCGGCACATAAGTACTCGTAAGTGGGTTAGGTTAGGTTAGGTATGTAGGCTGGCAGGGAAGGACGCTCTCTGCCACACTCAGGTCAGCGTTGACCCATTGTGGTACCCATGGGGGAAAAAGTAATCCCTTACCCAATGAAACTAAAAACTATGAACTCAGTCACTTGCTTCATTTCTGCGTAAAAACCACCCTGATGATTTGATGAAGTTCAGCATCTTTCCTGTCGAAACGCCAGAGAGCTCCTAGAGATCCTGGGAGAAATATATACCAAGAAACTTTTTCCTGGAGTGTTGAATACTCGGACAGTGGCACAGGAAGTGGGTAGTGTCCTCAAAAACTTCCTCGTCACCACATCCTCTACAGATTTCCTCCTCCGTCAGGTGTAGTTTCTTCAGGTGGTACTGCAGAGTGTTGTGCCCCCGTGATGATACCCACGAGGGTGGAAAGGGATTTCCTATCTTTTCGAGTAATTCTCTCGGTCCTTGCTTTGTCGAAAGATGGCTTCTTGGTGATGGCACAAGTTTCCATGGAGTTCCCTCTTGTGTTCGCCTCTTTAATGGCTTTATTCCCTGCAGCGAACTTGAGTGTGCAAGGCGGAATATACACAGGGAGATCAACTTGTTCTGGTAGGGCTGCTGAGCCGATTCTCACCAGCTCGTCGGCTTTCTCATTGCCTGGGATATCCTCGTGTCCAGGGACCCATCAGAGTGATACCTTGTACTGTGTTTCAAGAACACTGAGCTCTTCTCGACAACACTTCACAAGCTTCGATTTAATTTCTATGACAGTAATCGCTTTTATAGCTGTCGATAAATATGGTGATATCTTCTGGCAGTATTGCCCTTACCGCAGACTCACGGGCGGCTGTTGCCACTGCTAAGACCTCTGCTTGGAAAACACTGCTGTGGTCTGGAAGTCGTATGGATTTCGATATACCTTGGGGGTCGGAGAAGATGCCTGATCCTACACCAGTGCTCATTTTTGAACCATCTGTGTAGATGGCTATAGATTCGGCATTAGGTATATGACCGCTTTTCCATTCTTCCCTGCTAGGGTATGCGGTAGAGAAAGGCCTTACAAAGTCTAAATATGGCGTCATGTAATCCGTTATGGGCACAAGGCCAAAGTAATCAAGTAGGATCATCAAGTGACCTGTTCTATTTGGTTTCCAGTTTGCTGACTGACTGATTCTCATAGCATTAATGGCTGCTGATGTGCGTATAAAGATGTCTAGCGGTAGCAGGTTGAAAATAGCCTCGAGTCCTGCGGTTGGGGTTGTCCTCATTGCACTGGTAATGCCAATGCATTCTAGTCTTTGAACTTTGGTGATTGCCTTTAGGTTGGTGGATTTTTTGACAGCTGGCCACCATACTAGATTGCCGTAAGTCAGTATGGGTCTAACTATGTATAGCCGTATACATCCATAGTATGATTTTGAGGGAGGGTCCTCAGATTCTACCAAAAACTCTACTACATGAGTAAAAGGCTATTGTTGCTTTCTTAATTATTTCCTCTATATTTAATCTCCAATTAAGCTTTTTGTCCAGTACAAGGCCCAGATATTTTGCGCTATCGGACAATCTAAGTGGGATACCATTAACTCGTAAGTAAGTTTAGAAATCAATTGACCATAAGTACATATGCCAATAGGGAACAATACAATGCCTAGACCAATAGAAACGTTTAGGTATATACAACACGTTTCAGGCAAATATCTGAAAAATATTCAGGTCAACCGCTTTGTTCCAATCTATACCACCGTCCACCAGCTCCTTATCTAGCTGCTTTTTTGCGAGTTCTTTTGAAATACACATAGAAACTTGAAAACCATAAAGCCTTTCTAATCAGCCAGAGTTAAGCATCTAAAAACACACTTTTACGACTGTTTGTTTGTCAACTATTTATCTTTTGTTTTGCTAACCAAGTGGCTAAGTAAGCTATACAAACAAAAAAACTAAATTTGGAAGGTTTCTAGATGACTGTTTTGTTGCCAAGGCATTGTTTTATTGACCCCACACGCCTCTACAAATAAAATGCTATAGAGTCCATAAAACAATTACATTTTATAGGTATAACTAATATTGACATTCAATGAGTTCCCTAGCCAGCATGATATTTATACGTGTCCCAGAAACACCCAAGGCACTCGCTGATAAGCCTTCAAATGTAAATCACTCTTGAGTCACACATTTTATTTTTGTGCAGCAATTTGTAATGGTTATACCGATTAAATTAGCACACATCGCACACGCAGATACTCGTGCCATCTGCCAAAAAATGCCAGCGAATCGAGATAAGGCTAGTACCCCCAAAACTGAAATTAGAATACACATATCAGTTCAATGCTTGAGGACAGTGACGACGTCATTCGTGGCATCAATCTGCAGATAAGTTCTAAAAATTGCTAGCGATCTGCAACCGAACAAGGGGTTTGATTGGAAGGATGCGTAAGCAAAGTGGCACGACATTGGACCGTCACAGTCTCCCTTATCAGAGTTTGGTAGATAACATGCTTCTGGGGCGTGCTATCGCTCCACTATCTGTGTAGTTCTATCTCTGTCTTCGACGCAAATTCTAAACACAGATAAGAGGCTTTTATTTGTTTGTTTTTTAGCAGAGTAGTTACACGCAAACAGCTGATTTTGTTTTTCGGCAGGAGGAAGTCTCCTAATCGGTCATTGGTGGATGGAAGGAAAAATAGTAAAGTTCAACAAAATAAAAACAAATTTCGGTTTGACACAGGCTATCTTTGAGTGTGCAGAAACAGTGATTTAGATTAGATATGAAAACTAGGAAATTGAGGCTTAATCATTTTTGAAGGGTAAGACAAATTTGTTCGTGAACTACGTATAGGAATTCCCCGTTCCATGGCTAATGAGTTGTCGTGAGAGAATGTCTGTCTATCTTTACTAGTTATGTTCAGCTACATCCGCTTCAGTTTACGCCTGTAAAATGGAAATCAAATCACGTTGGCTGTGGGTGTTTTTGTGTTGATAGTGTATACAACCCCATTATGTAATAGAAGATATCAGGTTGTTGTAACTGATTGTGCAGAGCAAAGAAAACAAAAAGGTGTCTCAAGGTTTTAGTTCCATTGAGTGCGAAGATCTGAAATTGAGGTTTGAGATGCTTGGGTAAGCTTAAGATATTGGCTACTACTTGATATGCTAGGATCTTCAGCTTAGTACTAGCTTTTAGTTTAACAGCCTGCGTTCATCTTAGGTTTTTAAAAAAGTATCTAACTCAATGTAAATTTTTTCATGGTTCTGTGTAGTAACCACCTTCAAGCAGTAATTACGGTTGCTTCAGTTCAACCCGGAAAAAGGTTAAATGGACACATCCGTCTAGGGTGAGGAGCAGCTACAATGATAGGATCTGAATCAAGCGACTTAGAGTTAAAAAGCAAGTCAAATTCGAGCAAATGCTGGTGTTCAAACAGTAGTGGCTCTATAAATAAAGCCCAATATTTGAAAAGAATAAAACTTTACTAAAAACCGTAAATTTGCCAACGCCCCAATTTTTTTTTTTTATTTTTTGTTGCGCGGGTAGGGGTAAAAATCATTTATGGATACTTGTAGCTCGTCCTACGAGTTATGCCCGAATCTATGCTGCTGCATGGTTACGTGCTAAAAACCCCTCCGGTTTCTCTGTCCTGTTGTTCCCCTGCGGCACCGCCAGTCAAGGCATTCCTTCGCAGGGGCAGGTTTGACATTTCGTCATTTCTTTTTAGCTGCTAGATCTGACAAGATCTTCGTTTCTCGTTGCTCATTCCTCTATACGCAGTTGCTGCATCATACTTGTGATTACTTCATTTGCAGTCTCCCCGCCTTCGCTTCTCGCCAACATAAATGAGGTCAGGCTTCTTGTGGTCACTTGCCCGCCAATTGCTCTTTCTAGAATGTTCCTAGCCCTGATGTAATTTTGACATTCCATCAGAACATGCTCTGCGTTCTACACTTTTCCTTCACAGTGCTGGCAGAATGGATCATCCGCGTGCTTGTACTTGTAGAGATGCTCCGGGAAGCATCCGTGCCCCGATAGAAATTGTGTTAGGTAGTAGTTTACATCATCGTGCTTTCTGCTAATCCATTCATCAACTTCGAGGAACAATTTGTATGTCCATTGCCCTTTGGTGTGAACCTATGTTGCTATTCTGCTTTTATAGCTCCTATAGCTGTTGTTCGATCATAGTGCTCGTTTTTGCGTAGGGCCGCAGTCTTGTTCGCGTCTAGATCGATAGGCATTCGGCCTGATATTACGCTTACCGCATCCGCTGATACTGTTCTAAAGGCACAGCATACCCTTAAAGATGGGATTCTATGCGCCGAGATCATTGTTCTAATGTATGACTTAAGATGCATCGCTGATGCCCATATAGGGGCCGCATACAGGAGTATTGACCTACTCACGGCATAATGCCACTACTGCCTGGGAGGCCTTCTCGCCTGCGTACATAAGATGGTCCCTGAAGCTGAGTCTGTGGTCTACCAACACTCCCAGGTACTTGATGTACGGCTTCGATAGTTTGCTCACCGATCTGTATGGTCAACTTTTTTACGGCTGTTTATAAGAACGGCTTCGGTTTTGTGGTCCGCTAGCTCTAAACCTGATGTCTGTAGCCATAGCTTCACGTTTGCGATTGTTTGTTTGCCGCTTTACACAACTTCCACTAATTTTTTGGCCAATACTACAATTGCGACATCGTCGGCGTAACCGATTATGTCTACTCCGTTCGGCCCTTGTATTCCTAGAATTCCATCGTACATTATGTTCTATAGAATTGGTCCCAGGACCGACCCTTGTGGAACTCCTCCTGTCATTTTATACCTCTTTGGTCTCTCTTCTGTGACATAGTAAAGGGTTCTGTCTTCGAAATAGTTCACAATTATCCGCAGTAGGTGGTTTGGTACCTGCAGGTCACTCAATGATTTTAGTATCCAGCTCCAGTCGGCTGAATTGAACGCGTTCTTGACATCAAGTGTGACCACAGCACAGTACTGTTTTGCTCCTCCGAGCCATCTTTCTCTTGCAATTGCCCTCACGTGTTATATCGCACACAGCTTGTATTGCATGGTTGGTGCTTCGTTTCTTTCGGAATCCAAACTGTCGGTTACAAAGCCCCGAGGCCCCTACCCCTTCCGTGTATTGCTCTAGTTTTGTCCGTATAATTTTCTCGAGCACTTTCCTCAGTGTATTTAGCATGTACAACGGCCAGAACGACGATGATTGCTCAGATGGTTTGTCGCCCTTTGGTACAAAGACTAGTCGTTGACGTTTCCACTGAGACGGGAATTTTCCTTCTGTTAAGTATGCTGCGTAGAGGTGTGTAAAGACATCTGGTCTGCTTTTGATCGCTCCTTCACAACAAAGTTCGGGATCCCGTCCATCCCTGGCGTCTTGTTGGCTCCCGGAAATTACGCCAGAATTTTTTTTTACAAAAATCGCCAGAAAATGCTTCATAAAAAAATCTGATATTTTTTTCAAGGAAAAAAGGCTAGATTTTTCTGGCAATCTTTTCAAAATATGGTATTAGGTCTTTTTTCCAAAAAAATTTTTGGCGTTTTTTCCATTTCTAGAAATGGAAAAAAGGCTTGAAGAAATAGTTTGGAAAAAATGTCTGAACATTTTTTTTCCGTGCGATTTTGTGCCACCTGGCAAAGCAATTGACGTCGTCAGTAAGGCGCATACATAAGTCCACAATACATAAACAGTGTAATGTGTATGAGGGGGTATGCTGCCCGCATGCAACCCTCTTGCTTATTGTCACTATTGAATTTGAGCCGGGTGCGAAACATGGATATAAAGAAACTTAACATAACGCCCATCCTCGCACCCACCTCAAATCCAACAGTGACCCCAAACAGGGTGGGTGGCAGAGGGAGAGCATGCCCCCCCATTCACATTGCACTGTTTATGCGTTGTGGACTTATGTATGTGCATTACTTATGACGTCAGTCCTCAGAATATATTAATTTTCTGGCTTAATTTCCATTTTACTTTCTGGCTCTTTTTTCACACTTGTGTGGCCTAATTTCCAACGTTTCTGGCGTACTTTCCAAACAATTTTCTGCTTTTTTTTTTTCCAATTTTGACTAAATAAAAATTTTCTGGCGTTTTTTCAAAAAAAAAAAATCTGCCGTATTTTCCTCTGACGTAATTTCCGGGAGCCGTCTTGTTGCTTTTGATAGCTGCTGCGGCTTCTATAACTTCCTCAGTTGTAACTGGTGGTATCGTCTCCGTTTCATCTGCTGTGCCTCGTGGCAGTGTGAATCCATCTTTCCTTGGGAATAGGCTGCTGACAATGAGTTCATGATGTGTGGGCATGTCGGTGCAGCTGCCGTTGTGCTTTTCAGTTTTTATGACTATTTTATATGCACTTCCCCATGGGTTGTGTTGTAGTTCCTCCCTGAGTACCTGAAATGATTCACATTTGCTCTTCTCAATTATCTTACGGAGTTGCGTTCACTTCCTCTGGAATTCTTCTCGGAGTTCTTCATAATTCTCTGAGTCTCTGCCTCTTGCCCTTTGCTGGCGCCTTCGCATTCTATGGCAGTCGACTCGGAGCTTACCTATGCGCACCTATGCGCAATAGTGCATGGTTGCTGACGAACTATCCTAACTCCAACCAGTTCTTCTATACTTAACATGATTCCTCTTCGACTGCCCATCGTCATTTTCTTGTTTAATTAGAAGGACAAATTTAGGTTAGGTTCAAGTGTTTGCCAGCTTAGAAGCGCCAACACACTTAGACCAACAACAGGTCCATTGTGATACCAAGTGAATCATAGGAAAAAGTTTCTCTATACCCAGTAGGTAGTTAAATAGTTTAACCATTTTGAGCTTCTGATGAAGCGTAAGAGAGTCCTAATAATAGAAGGCTCCTAAGTGAAACTTCCTTCTGCGGGATAGAGCTGGGCAGAAACAATGAAGGTGAGGAATAGTTTCTTCCTCTTCTTCATCCACGTAGATTCTATAAAAGTCGTTCGCAAAAAGGCCCAGCCTTATAGCATACATGCCTATTACACAGTGATGACACCTATTGTATTGTAGTTCCGATATGCAATCTATATATGAGAAGGGCTAACTTTTGTTTTTTATTTTCTACTTCGATTTCATTGCATGGTTTGGAGGGCTTGCATTGTTTTTGGCCCTTTCGAAGTTCGTGACTTATCCACTGTCGCTTTGGCTTTTGTATAATGAATTCTATTCTATTGAATTTGCATAATTATTGCATAATTTCCTACCTAAATCCTACAGGCAGTCGCCCAAGAAAATTTAGTAAAAGCAATCATTTCATAGGTCGGGTATGAGGCTCTTAAACGCCGCAATATAAAAAAAGGAAAAGACAAAGTAGAATTGAGTTGATCATACCAAGAGAAAAATTAAACCTGATGCCTAGTAAAAAAAAAAAGGAACAAAAAATGCGTGTTTGGCATGACAGTTTTGGTTAAGAGTGCTGCCAAATCTTCTTACATCACCACGCATTGATTGTATGTCACCTTTAGCCATTTCACTGAACCTACAGAATACGGAGTCTATACCATCGACGGTACGTGCCTCGAACTACAGAATACAGAAGCCCGTTTTCCATATGTACTGTTCGTTAAAAAATGTATTACGAAACGTACATGAATCGCTTATTGTTACTTCTACGTTCTTTAGATGGCGTCAAAGTCCAGAAGAATTCGTTCTCTAGCTATTACCTTCATTTTTAGGGCAATGTCTATCCCCAATTCTGTGTATAACCGTGACTTGTAGTCCTTAGTTCACCGAGTTCGAAGACTCTGAAATGTAGCGTTAATCGAAAGCCATACATGACTAACTCCAATCTATTTCATTATGTCTTTTTAATTCGGAGTAACATGAACATTTGCGAACAGCAGGAATAATTGCCTCTTTGTGCCAGGCAAATATATGTTCTAATATCTTCGAATATTATGATATTACATAACGTCTCAGGAAATAAAATGTTAGATATCTACATGTACATAACATTGAAGAGACAATTATCATAGTCGAAGTACAAACTTCAACGACAAAAAATCACGACATACCCACTTGAGGCCATGGTGATCGCGATATACCCAAACACTTAGCTTTAATCAAATCGAAATCTAATCTTAAATCGTTATCTCAAGGTTTTATGGTTTCTGTTGTTAAATAGTCACACAAGAAAGTCCACATTTAGCTACTAAAACTGCTTATATTATATAATACATATTGTGCTCTGATTTATGAAATCAATACCTGCTCATACATAAATACTCACTTCACTCGTTACTCATTTGTTTACCTACAAAATGGCAGCCCAAGTGATACAAAAAAAGCGCCATCTATGACCCACGCTTCTCCTGTCACATTCCATACCATCATGCTTTGCATATCATAATTCATAAGTTAATTTAAGCATGCAACACCTTGATTACTTAATTGTATGCAGATAAACAAAACAAAATTGTTTTGTAGACACAATGTCTAGCCAATTTCCTGAATGAATTCAATGGGCTGATTTCTGCAAGCAGAGATAACTCCCTCGGGTCGATAAAGCGATACCGCCTTGGCAACGGCTTCATAAAACGATAACAGGTGTTAACAGCTAAAAATAGTATTGTATCATTCGATTTTTATTTTTATAAAAAAAAAAAGAAGAGATTATATTTTTTATAAATTTCTGTCGATTTTTATTCGCACTTAATTTGTATAAATATTTTTTTTTTTTTAATTTACAAAAATCACAAGTAGAATTTTTTTTTTCTCTACGAAAAACATTTTGTACTTCGATCTCGCAGCTTGACTCTGTCTGCGACCTTTTTGGTAGACCTTAGCAACTTTCAGCAAATATTTTGTTTGATCAAACAACACTCAGAAACAGCACAAATTAACTAACTAATACATCTAATTATATAAATGCATATTTTTCTTTTTTTTTACATTTTTACAATTTTATTCTTCGAACGATCGTAGTGATCTTTTCAATTTAATTACTGGTGCTCTTGAAGTTCCTGGTGTAATTGGTCAATCGTATGCTCTGGGGTGGCAATTTTTGGGTCTTGTCAAATTCGAAGGTTTTGTTGTATTTGGTCATCTTTCCGGATGGATTGGTTCTCCAGTACACGGTTTGTACGGCATTACGTCCGGCGATGTAACGAGTGGCGGCTCCGACCAAGGCATTAACATTATTCCCAGCCATTTTGTAAGAAAACACTTGTTTTTATTTATTATTTCTTATAAGGAACACTATTTAGCCAAAGGTCTAGCACTATCGTTAGTTTGATTGAATTTGAAGAAAAATTACTATTCACTGTTCGCGTGGAACTCCTCCATGAGCTGAAGCTTTCTGTGGTCTCAACTGTTGATCGCAGCCGTTGGCCGTTTTATAAAGGTCTCAGTTCTAGTTCTCTAGTGTTTTGTTTTGCTATGGTATGGCGGTGGCGGCGTCGTTGGATTCCTTATCTGATCGTTTGGATGAAGTATCAACTTTTATTATATGGGGTATAGTACACTAAGGGAGTGTTCGCTTGGTTGTGGTGTATTTTGCTTTTTTTTTGTAAACATAAGTTCTGATATAGAAAACACTCGCTGGGCGGGTGATTGGAGTGTACATGTCAGACAATTAGGATGACTCTTGTGTTTGTCTGTGTTATTTATTTTATTGTTTATTTTATTTTTTTTTTGGATGAGGGAATATTATTCACTATTGAATCAGCATTGAGTTAGATTAGCTACAAGTCTTAATGCGTCAGTGCACCCGGGGGTGATGTACGATAGATTTGCGCAAGAGTGCCCTTATGCGCGTATTTCTGGATTTCGTTCTGGACTTGGATTTAAATTTCCTTGTTGACGTAGGTTGTAAAGATGTCGTGGCGGCGATGATTCAAAGAAAACAATTTCCAATACCTACCTTCTCAAACTAATTTTTTTTTTTTTGTCGTGGAATATTTTTTTGGTAACCTATCAAAATTCCATTAGCCTTGTTTAATAGAGTGTGCAAAGTCTATTTCTAATTTCAGATTAAATTGTAGGAGAGTATTCAGCCAAAAATTAGATCATCAGTTTCAAATAAGTAAAACCTTTTAGAAGGGTGTAGTCGACCCTTTGGCCATGAAGCTTGATCGCTCTTTTTCGTTTGCTATGAAAGATGCTCTAGAGTAAAACGCTTATGAAGAAATAGAAGAGATATCCATTTTCGTGGCAGTTTTGACCAAACACGAGCATCATCGCATCATATGTACTGTAATGAAATCAATGCAAACATCTCTGTGTTGCCACCAGGGCCGCATTCACGCGCAGGCTACCTTCTCGAACTAATCTATTTTTAAAGACCAATGGACTTGTCGTGGAATATTTTTTTTGGTCTTGTCGTGGAATATTTTTTGGTAACCTATTATCTATGGAAAATTTTCTTGGCTTTGCCAAAATTCCATTGTTTAATAGATTGTACAAAGTATATTTCTAAATTGATATTAAACTGTATGAGCGTTCAGTCAGCAGTTTGATAATCAGTTTGAAATAAGTAAAACATTTTAGAAGGGTGTAATCGACCCTTTGACCATGAAGCTTTATCGCTCTTTTTGGTTTGCTGGGGTTGGGAAAGGGACTGCAGGGGAGTTAGTTCTTTGATTCACTAGTCGGATATTCGATGTTGTATATCCGATGCTGAATGAATGTCAAAGGCGCGAAGCTTACGAATGATGCTCTAGAGTAAAACTCTTACGAAGAAATAGAAGGGAACCGATTGGTTTTTTTATATCCAGCTTCGCGGCAGTTTTAAGCGAACACGCTCATCATCGCATCATATGTACTTTAATTAAATCAGTACAAGCATCCCCCAAGGTTCTCCGTGTTCAGTAAACCTGTTAATTATTGTTTATAACGACTTACTTACTTACTTAGATGGCGCTACGGTCCGGGGTGGACTTGGGCCTCAACCAACAAACCTCTCCAGCTAGCACGATTACGAGCCAGCTGCCTCCAGTTGCACACGCCCAACACTCCAACACGTTGGTTGAGGTCCCCCTCCACTTGTTTGCGCCACCTACCACGGTCGTCCTCTACTGCGTCGTCCATCCGGGGTGGATTCGAAAACTTTCTTAGCTGGAACGTTGGGCTCCATCCGCTCTAAATGACCCAGCCATCTTAGTCGCTGTATGTCAACTCTTCTGGCTAAGTCGATGTCCTTGTACAGGCCGTATAGCTCGGCATTGTACCTCCTCCTCCACTCACCGTCTATGCAGACGGGACCAAAGATCGCTCGAAGAACTTTTCTCTCGAAATAACCAAGGGCATCCTCATCCGGTTTTGTCAAAGCCCATGCCTCTGCGCCATACAGCAGGACTGGTATGATTAGAGTCTTATAAAGAGTTACCTTAGTAGTTCGAGAGGCGAACCCCACAGGCGGATCAGTAGAAATGCGGTGAAGTGGGAGGGTTGTGATCCCTTGTTTTCGGATCATAGCCTCGCTGATAAAAGGAAGAACAAGAAACCTTAGTAGTTCGAGATAGGGCTTTGCTACTCAATTGCCGTTTTAGTCCATAGAAACAACGATTAGCAAGAGTAATTCTCCGTGTGATCTCCCTACTGATGTCATTTGCGGAGCTGACCATAGAGCCTAGGTAGACAAAATCCTTTACTACCTCAAAATTATGTCTGTCTATTGTGACGTTCTGTCCAGGACGCCTATGTTGGGTGTCCTTTTTTGTAAACAACATATATTTTGTTTTGCTTTCATTAACCGCTAGACCCATCTTTGCTGCCTCGATCTCAATACTCGTAAATGCCCCCTTGACGGCCCGCTGAGTTCTTCCGATTATGTCAATGTCATCGGCATAAGCGAGTAGTTGTATAGACTTGAAGAAGATTGTATCTCCGGGGTTGGCTTGTGAGTTTCGTACAATTCTTTCAAGTACTATGTTAAAGAGATCGCATGATAGCGCGTCGCCTTGTCTAAGACCTTTCCTGACATCGAACGGTTCGGTGATGTTCTTACCGACTTTGATGGACCAGCGAGAGTTCTCCATCGTCATTTTGCACAAACGGACGAGCTTGGCAGGGATGCCCAGACTAGACATGGCTCTGTATAACTCGTCTATATACACGCTATCATAGGCAATTTTGAAATCGGTGAAGAGGTGGTGCGTATCGATTTTATATTCATGGGTTTTTTCCAAGATCTGCCGTAGTGTGAATATTTGGTCAATGGTGGACTTTCCAGGCCTGAAACCGCACTGATAACGACCTATCAGGTTGTTGACGATCGGTTTTAGGCGTTCACATAATACGGCAGACAGGATCTTATATGCGATGTTGAGGAGACTTATACCTCTGTAATTGGCGCAGTTCAGAGGGTCTCCTTTCTTCAGGATCGGGCAAACGATGTCGAGGTTCCATTCATCGGGCATACCTTCGTCCGACCAAATTTTACAGATGAGCTGATGCATGCTCCTTACCAACTCATCTCCTCCTGCCTTGAAAAGTTCAGCGGCAAGCCCGTCGGCTCCAGCAACTTTGTTGGATTTGAGTTTATATATCCCTATCCTCACTTTATTCTGATCGGGTTGACGGGAATCCTGACTGTCATCGTCACTGTTTAACTGCTGCCTGACAGCGGAATATTGGTCATCATCGCCGTTTAACAGTCTGCAGAAGTGTTCCTTCAATATCCTCAGCACCGACTCCGATTCTACTACTATGTTGCCATTTTCGTCCCTGCAGGCTTCTGTTCTGGCTTTGAAACCCTGGCATGTTCGTGTTGTTCGGCTTATAAACGAATCCCTATATTTGACAGTACGGGCTGGAGGGTGAACTGATGTGCATTCGAAGCATGACGCGTATTGCGACTGAAGTTTTAAAGGGGAGGAATGCAACTGACTATTTCGCTGAAGCATTTTTTATAAAAAAAAAAGCGATAAAAAAGGAAAAGACACGAGACATGTTCAAGTGAGACTATGGAGTTCACAACGTCTCTATCACCTATTAGTTTTAATGCGCGGCTCTGTACCTTATCTAGAATGTACACAACGGTCTTGGGTCCACCAGACCAGATGTGGGTGTTATATTCCAGCTTTGAGCGGATGAATGCCTTGTAGATGGAGGTCACATCAGACGGGGTAAAACATTTCTTGCACCGCTTAAGGAATCCTAGATATTTTGCAGCATTTTTGGCGATTTCGAATATATGATTGTTCTATCGAAGACGGTTATTGATGCATATACCGAGAATGGCAAGTCTATCGGATTCCGCGATACAAGTACCATTCATGGATAATGGTTGAGGGTCTTGGTTTCGCTTGAGAGACAGAAGACAGCACTGAGTTTTGAATGCACTAAATTCCACTCTAATGATTGAACCCCATTTGGTAATGCTGTCCAGGTCGGAATTTAATATGTTTAACATACGTTGGCGTTCCTCTTCTACGGCCGAAGAGCAGGGACGTGAGTTAGGGAACGAATATGAAAAACTGAGGGTACTGTCATCAGCGAAGGAATGGATTGGATTAGAAGTAGCAGACAAGAGGTCATTTATAAAAATGAGAAAGAGAGTCGGAGACAAAATGGAGCCCTGTGGAACACCAGCATTTATATGGTGAATTGCAGACTTAAAGCCGTCCAAGACAACTTGTATTGAGCGGTCCGAAAGGTAATTTCTAATCCATTGAAGAAAAGACTCATCGATGCCATATGCACGCATTTTCGACAAAAGAGCCTGATGCTTGACAGAGTTTTGCCTTAGAAATATCGAGCGCAACCATCTTTGTTTCGCCGAAGTGATGGTGAGATTGGTTCCACTTCTCGGTGAGATAAGCCATCAAATCACCAGTGGACCTGTTGCTACGAAAATCCTACTGCCGGTCATTGAGGAGTTTTCACGAATCAAGATATTTCATAAGCTGACGATTTCTTAGCGTTTCCTGACCTTGGAAAGAAGGGACGTAAGTGCAATGGGTCGGTAATTGGACGGGAAGGAAGATTCGCCTTTTTTAGGGACGGGCTGGACAAAAGCTGTTTTCTATCTACTCGGAAAGAGCCCAGAAAAGTAGGATAGACAAAAAAACTTACGCAGAGGTTTTGTCAGCGTAGAAGAACACCTCTTCAGAACTATGGGGGAGATACCATCTGGACCAGTGGATTTGTGTATGTTGAGACCTTTGAGTATTCCTGCAACTGTACGAGTGCGAAAGTGGACTTGTCCCATAGACAATTCGACGCTCTCAAGAACAGGCGGAGACAAAGCACTATCTGGCAGGGTCAAGTTCGCTGCAAAGTGAGCAGCAAGCAAATTGGCCTTGTCTAAGGAGCTGACAGCTGGACTGTCATTGTAAATGATCATTGGGATGGCAGGCGAGGCAGAATTTTTAATATTTTTGACGAATGATCAAAAATGTTTACTACTTTTGGGACATTGTAGAATTTGTTGCCTCAATTTTCGGTCATATGTATAAAAATTACCCTTGGGAAGCTATACATGGTACACCGACTAATCTAAATCCGAGGACAGCACTGGCTTTGCAGTTGCCAACGGAAACGGTATTCACTTATCCGCTGAAAAGCTTCCAAACTACTTCTCAATATTTTCCACTGAAGCTACAGAACATGTGATAAAATCACAGAAAAATACACTGGTTTGCACCGACAGCCTCTCCACTTTAAGTGCAATACGGAATATAAACAACCGCTCTCCCGTCATCAAGAAAATTCGAGACAACACCATAAAACTCCAATCGAAATTAATAATCCTATGGGTACCATGACATATGGGAATAAAAGGTAATGAAATGGTAGATTGAGCAAGAAACGTTGCAACAGAACCACGCACGGCACCCTATCCTCCATCGAAATAAACTTCGTTAAACTAGTCAACGCGCATTACAAATCCCAAAGGAAAGAAACATGGAAACAATAAACCCACTACTATCAACCTGAATGCTGACCTGGTATCATTTCCAAGAACTACAACATGATGCTTCTTACTTCCGACTGCAAGAAAATAAGCAATATATATCTAGAATTATTTAACAAAAACCTTTTTAACCTGCTTTAGTTCCTACAGAACAAAATATTAAAAATATTTACAAGCTACTAGTTAAAGTCAACTTAGAAAATAGAATCTAATGTACTTTCCGGCTCCCCGATCCTGGTGGGCGGTCGAAAGTGGACAGTATTACGAGCAATGCAGCATTGTAGTTCTGGCCACTTTCGACCGCCCCCCAAGTTAATACAACCAAAATAAATAATGGTACACAGACGGATCGAAAACATCTACTGGCACTGGGGCAGGAGTGTACGGGCCAGGATACTCAGAATCACTGGGAGTATTCCCCAATATATTTCAAACAGAAGTTCACGCGATAGAAAGATGCGTGCAATTCAACCTAGGCTGGAAATATCGCGGGCAGGGCATCGCAATACTGTCAGACATCCAAGCCGCTATTAAAGCACTGACCTCGCACGTGATCAGATCCAAACCGTTATGGGAATACCTCACCAGGATCAACAAACTGGGGGAAACAAAGTAACTCTCTACTGGGTACCAGGACATGTAGGAGTGGCGGGGAACGAAACAGCCGATGAACTAGCTAGAAACGGATCAGACACACCGTTCCTTGGACCAGAACCCTTTTGTGGGATAGGACCACACAAAATATGGGAAGACTTAAAGAAAGAGGAAGAGAACAAATGGGTCAAACATTGGGACGATATCCTCCAAATAAGACAGGTAAAAGAACTTCTGGAGCAACACAACCAGAAAAGAAGCAGAGCCTGTCTAAGAGTTAGTAAGAATTGAAAATCTCGTTGTCGAATGCTGCTCGCCCCAGTGTTTTACAAGAAAGTCATTTTAACATTTAGTCGGTCCAAACACGAAGTGGCGTATCTGCAAAAATTGACATTTTGAGATATTGGCGTATATTATCTACCGATCGTCATTTATCATCACACGAAGTGGCGTATCTGTATCTCAAACCATTAATAAAATAATAAAAAAGGTTTGAGATACAGATACGCCACTTCGTGTGATGATAAATAACGATCGGTAGATAATATACGCCAAATATCTCAAAATGTCAATTTTTGCAGATACGCCACTTCGTGTTTGGAATGACGATTTACAAAATTATCTTAAGTTGAAAAAAAAGATTGGGTGTTCATCCAATAAACCAAAGAAGATCAGGTTATGGAAATCCATTGCAAGGAAATACATTGAATACGCATTTAGAATTTTATCCCAAAAATGGCGATTTCTACAAAAAATATCGCGACAAAACCAAGCACTGCAATTCATTTAATTAAATGTGCCTGCATATTACACAATTTTGTACAAGAGCAAGATGGCGAGTGTGATCTTGATCACATTCAGATCACAATGCAACTGAACAATGACGAAACTGTAGAAACTAGAGTTAGCCAAGAACCAAGTGCATGTTTTAATAGAAGCAGTCAAGCAGCATTGAATATCAGAACAGAGCTCACAAAATATTTATGAGATTTTGGACATTAAACCAAAATAAAAATTTGTAAATTGAATAAAAATGATGTTAAGTATGAACAATTACACTTTTCTCCCACTTCACTCCACATCTTGTCGGTGTTTTTATTTTTGAAATCTGTAAGCTTATCCTCCCATAATGCAGGACGACTTTGTACTTCTGAAATTAAAATTTCCATGTTCATTCATTCATTTTTGCCATGATGATTTCTTGCCGCTCAGCACTACAAATACATACGTACATACATACATTTTCAATGGCCCGCTAATCCTTCATGAGGGTCGCGGGGGTAGGATGCTCAGGTGGACTCTCCATCCTTCTCGATCCTCCGCCATTGACTCCAATTCATCAGGAGGAATCCCTATGCGGCTCCAGGAGAGATGTCGGACTTGGTCCAACCATCTATTTCTAGGCCTTCCGCGAAGTCGTCTACCTGATGGCACGGCAACCATGGCGCGTCTTGGAAGCCGGTCTGGGGGCATATGCACTACGTGACTAAACCATCGAAGCATAGATCGTTCCGTTCGGAGAAGTACCGGCTCAAATTGAGCGCCTCGCGTACTCTGGTGTTGCGCACTCGATCCCTACGAGTTATTCCAACAACACCGCGAAGGGACCTCATTTCGGCAGCTTGTATCCGCGATCTTATTCTTTCGGTCACTACCCAAATTTCATGACCATAGGTGAGAGTTAAAAACCGATAGCTTAGCTTGAACATTAAGTTCGGCCTTCCTTATAACGGATTGACCAAGCTCTCTCAAAATTGATCCAACCTGACCAATTCTACAGGATAACTCGGCATTGCTCCTCCCATCACTGAATAAGACCCCGAGATACTTAAACTCATCCACCTGCTTCAGTGGGACTCCACTAACATGCAGAGTGCACTGAATGGATTTTTTGGATATGACCATTAGTTCCGATTTGTTCACGTTGATCTTCATTCCAGCATCATCACAAACAGCTACAAATTTTTCCAGTGCGCGCTGAAGTTCGGTTTGAGAGGACCCAAGGATGACCAAATCATCCGCAAAGAGCAGATGACTAATCCTTAGAAACATTAATTAATCCACTTTGAAACATTCCCCGCCACGGCTGCGCTGCAACATCCAATCCATATATACAATGAAGAGGAGAGGTGACAAAACACACCCCTGGTGGATTCCAACGCCCACAGTGAAAGGTATTGATTTAACATCGTTTATCCGAACACAGCTTCTACAGTATGTATATAACGACTGAATCGCCCTTAAAAGGGAACCAGCAATCCCATACTCCGGCAAAACACTCCAGAGGTTCCCTCGAGGAACCCTATCATATGCTTTTTCCAAATCCACAAAACAAGTGTAGACAGGTTTAGCATACTCCCAGGCCTTCTCAAGAATCATTCTGAGAGTGAACAACTGGTCGGTTGTGCTTCTATCGGACGAAAACCGCACTGCTCATCCCCAAACTCTCCTCAACCACAGCTCTGGAATGCGTTTCTAGCACCTTAGCGAAGACTTTTCCAGGAAGACTTAAAAGAGATATACCCCTATAGTTGGCGCAATCTCTTTTGTCCCCTTTTTTTTAAAAAGAGAGATTGCCAATCACCAGGTGTTTCACCGCATTCCCAGGCCACTTTAATGACACGCGAGAGCCATTGAACTCCCTCTTTACCTAAAGCCTTGAGCATTTCTGGCCGAATTTCATCCACACCAGCAGATTTGCCAACTTTTAGCGCTTTGGTCGCCAAAGTTACTTCCTCTACCGTAGGACTACTTTCCGCCCTACTCTCGACCATAGGTCTGTCATCTTCGGTGCCCTGTTTGGGATTGAGCAGTTCTGAAAAGTGCTCGCTCCATCTGCGTAAGATGTCCTCCTCATTGGAAAGAAGTCTACCGTCTTTGGATTTGACTCCTTCAACGATATTCAACTTTTTTCCTCTGATTCGGCGGACGGTCTGCCAGAACATCTTATTTGCAGATCTGTGTTCATGTTCCAATTTCTCGCCAAACTCCTTCCAAGACTGTTCTTTCGCTGTTTTCACAGCTAATTTGCAAGTTCTTCGCGCCTCAGTGTACCGTTTTCGAGAATCGGAGTTCCCCAAGTGAATTCACACCTTGAAGGCTCTCTTCTTCTCTCTGATGGCTTCTTGAACTTCGGGCGTTTTAAACCAAGCAGTTCTTTTCTCACCACCAGCCGCCACACCAAGCCACTTCACTCCACAAACATCTCCCGCAGAGGCAATAACCGCTGTTGAAAACAGTTGCCATTCTTCCTCTACATTTGATGGAACAGTTGGAATTCGTTCAAACCTCTCAGATATTTGCCGCGCAAATGTCTCCCGTATCTCATCGTCCTGTAACTTCTCCCATCGTATGCGTGTAACCATCCTTGGTTTACGCTTTGATACAATTTGCACAGCACTAAGTGATGATCAGTTGACAGTTCGGCCCCTCTCAATACGCGAACATCACAAACCATTCTCTTCAGACACGATGGTACCACAAAGAAATCAATCAGCGACTTCTGCTGAAGACTCTGACGGTACCACGTGTATTTGTAAATGTCTTTGTGTGGAAAGATAGTGTTCATGATGGATAAGCCATTTTCACAACAAAAATCCAAAAACCTCTCTCCGTTCGCGTTTTGATCAGGATCACCGTTCCTCCCAATCACACTCCCCCATGTCATAACATCTACACCCACATGAGCATTGAAGTCACCCATCAGGACAAAAGAATCCATATCTGCAACCTTTTCAAGGGCAACATCAACTTCATCTAAGAAAGCTGCGTACTCTGACAGAAGGTTCGGTGCATACACCTGCACCAATGCCAGAGTTGATCTTTCAAGCTTGAGCTTTAAGATCGTAACTCTCCCTCCTAATGGTATCCACTCCAATACTCTGTCTGTCAACCTGGGACTTGTGAGTATCCCCACTCCCGCCCGAGCAGACTTTGAGGGTGCGACTCCTGACAGGAAGAGCTTCCACCCAACCGAAAGGTCCACAGTTTTAGAACCTCTCTGCTTTGTTGAAGAGACGCCAACTATATCTAGTCGACTTTTAACAGCCTCCCCAACAAGCTCAAGATCCTTCCCTGTGAGCGATGAGACGTTCCATGTGCCTATCCTAAGTCGATGCCGTTGTCGAATCTCAGAGAGTCCACCTGTGCCCCTATCGGTGCACAGCGCGCTCACCCCTTGACCCCCGTAATGGTTCGCGAGACCATTGACAGGAAGCTCATATCCATTTCGGGTTTGACCCGGCCGGCTGCCGAGCGGGACAGGCCGACCACCAGACGCTCGCATACTGACACCCTTCATGCCTGGCTCCAAAGGATGCCCTGGTTTACCACGTTTGGCAATATCCGAGGTCCGTTTCTGTCCTCTTGTCATCATGGGGTGTGCGCTTTGTTAGCCGTGACTGGATTGTATGGATGGGAATAACTATTACCCCATCCGCACATCCCAGCCACGTTGCCCACCCCCCACCACGAGGAGGTCAGCTGCCAGGGTGGCGCACTACAAATAATAGAACAGAATTGAAAGCTGAGCGACGCCGATATACCGCTCAGAAACGTCGCATGTGTGGCAGATCAAATGCAGGGTTCAAATGATCTCTTCTTAGAATGTAGCAATACCAGCTGAGCCGGTCGCGCTCTATCTTTTGTACGATGGTTTCCTTGACGTGAAGGCTTCCACGGATCTCCGAACTTCTTATTCGATCAAGCTTTGCAACTCCTGTTGTCATGCGAAGCATCTTCATCTCAGCTGCCGTTAATTTACTCTCATACCTTTTGTACATAGTCCAACATTGTGAACCGCATGTGAGCGCTGGACGCACAACTGCGGTGTAGAGCCTTCCTTTCAACTTAGGTGGAATTTTTCTGTCACAGAAGATAGCGGAATTTTCTCGCCACTTTCATCCACCCTACGCTTACGCGATGATTGATGTCGTCATTACAGGTTGCTTTGCTATTGATCATAGATCCTATATTTGATTTTTTCGCACTGTGCCATTTAAATAAATGTCTGGAATATGCCTGAGTGGTTTAGAGGCTACACCAATTGTTCATAGTAATGTTAATAGATCGTATTGAATACTTTAATGATTTTCAGCTCATTTCATTTTAATTATCTCATCAATTCATTATCTTCTAAGTACTGTATAGTTAAAAATGTTTTACAATTTAATAATAATCTCCTAATGTTTCTTTTAAAGTTTTAGTTAGAAAATAGCTCGAAATTGCTCTAAAAAAAATCCCCGCCGGACGGTAGGGCCCGCACCACACGTTCAGCTTAAGGGTCTACAGATCCCAAATATGTCCCTGGTTGGCACACACCATTCAACATTTAAAGATTGTCATTGTTGATTCCAAGCGATTTAAGCTGAACTTATTGATTAATTAACCGGCAACTTATACTTGAGCGATTACCAAGAGGGCAACAGCACAGGGTGATGCCTTACCTCTTTTATTAAAACCTGGGGTCGAATCGCGTCCTCCGTGAACGGTTACGTAATTTGTATTTATGCTGTTGCTAGATCTACCAACAACATACATACAAATTACGTTGCCAGTCATCTGTTGATGGAGGACGCGATTCGACCCCCGGTGACAAGTGAGCTGAAGTCTACGCGGAGGGATCGTCCTCTTGACCTCTCCAAATCCAATTTGAAAGACAAACCCAATAGAACCGAATAACTCCCTTATCTTAGAAAATATTGAATTCCTCATGCCGATCCTTCTATCTGTGTAGTCATTGGAGTATGCTATTGTTTCTTGAAAAGTTCATGCCTCCTTCTCTATTATATAAGAAATCGCGACCTCGTGTGGATGGAAGGAATTATACACTTTTGCATAATCAAACTAACTGACGTGGCGAGCTAGGTGACACGACTTAGAGAATAGAGATGTTATTTTCCTCTGTCATGCAATTTTGATTTAATTCTTTGAACATTCAAACATTTTTCCGGCTGATGTACCGTTAGATATACTCGCTTTCCGGTTTTTATCTTTTTAGTGAGAATTGAAAAAAACGAAATCTAGTGTAAATAATTTTTTATTGTGTGAAAAACATATGTATTTACAGTTTACACTTTATTTTAACACTTTGAATCACCAAGCACAAACAAAATTGATTAATTGATTTTCTTTGGTGACTGATTGAAATCAATGCGAGGGACCATTCCATTGATTAACTAAAGCACATATCCTGAGATTGTCATAAATACTATATTTATTCTTTAATAACTTATTTTATTTTGAATTTGTGTAAATAATAATACTTATTTATGTGCCGAAAATTCTTCGGTAACTGTTGTCCTTTGTTAATTTCACAGGTTTTGTTGTACTTGTACATCTTCCCAGTGGGAGATGTTCTCCAATAGATAGTTTGTACAGCATTTCTTCCAGGAATGAAACGAGTTGCTATTCCAATGAGTCGATCAATATGGTCAAACGTCATGTTTTTGTATTAGATAGACGTACTTTAGTTTTTTTGAAAAAAAAACACGACTGAGTGCGGTAACGCTTTTTTAACGTCTAATTTATTTTCGTAATTGTTTCCCCGTTTTTATAAGGCTTGGAGTGGTTTTATCTCTGAAAATGGAAACACTTTACTGAGGACCGATTAGGTCATAGATTCATAAGTGTCGAAGACAAACAAGTGTAATGAAGTTTTATTAATTAACGATGCGTGAAATCACAGCATTTATTTTTAATTCTATGGGTATTCGGTTGTGCTCTTAAGATCAAGATATAGGAGTCGTTCCATTTTTGAGGCAGGACATTGCAATTTGGAGTATGAAGCGGCACAAGTGTAAGAGTGTTTCAAATCTCTTCCTAAACTTACACACCTGAATGGAAGAATTTTAAAATCAAATCTGCCTAGTTGCTTCTCTTAGTCAACAGACCGAAACAGTTCAGTCTGTCCAAGAGCACAATTCATTTAACGTAGATTCCATATGATTAGTGTTATAGCAGGCAGATGTTGTTACCTATGCTATGGTTTGTATCCTTTGTCGACGACAAGAACCCATAGAAGGGAGAAAGTTAGGAGTTCTTCTTGTAACTGTTTTTTTTTTTTTGATGACCTTCCCAATTTTTGATTTGTGTTTTATTTGTATTATTTGATTTTCTGTTTTTTTTTTCTTTTGTGTATAACATGCGCGCACTCAAGGTGTTATGTAGCTATACCATTTGAAATGTTTTGCGAGAGAAAGTGCTTTGAAACTTAAATGTTGTTTGAGAAAAACTCCGTGGGTGGCGTCCAGATAACTCGGGAGATTTTTATAATTTTTGTCTTTTCTTCTGATTCACAGTATTTTTTTCCCGATCGCCTGATGTCATAGGCATGTCAATCATCCAACAGAGTGAATCATTTTTCCAGCCATATGAACAACCTATACGTATTGCCAGTGTTATGCCTTCACAATAGTGTTCACACAAGCTTTCGCAATTGATCGGACTCACTTTATACATTTAGGCCGGTATTCACCGACCAATCTTAAACTAAGAGCTTCATAAATCTATTCGCGAACGAATATTAGTGCAGATTTATTAGCGCTCATAAGACTTATGCGTGGTCGCCTGTGGTGTTGTTCCAGGTTCTTGCCCTGTCTTCTCTCTCCATTTTCCTGAATTTCTCGCGTATGGTATGTCCCCCATTCCACAGAATGGCTCAGGTCCAATGAAGGGTTCTGCAGCCCCTTGTCTTGCCAAGGCGTCTGCTGCTTCGTTATCTTTTATCCCGACATGACCGGGTATCCAGTAAAGCGTAACTTTATTGTTTCTGCCCAATTCATTAAGTTTGCATAGGCATTCCCAAACAAGTTTTGACTTAATGACATAGAAGTCAAGTGCTTTGATAGCTGCTTGGCTGCCTGACAGTATTGCTATGTCGCAGT
The DNA here is from genome assembly GCA_945910035.1 of Brachypalpus laphriformis. Classification (NCBI taxonomy): domain Eukaryota; kingdom Metazoa; phylum Arthropoda; class Insecta; order Diptera; family Syrphidae; genus Brachypalpus; species Brachypalpus laphriformis. The sequence continues at coordinate 38,620,500 of OX246756.1, forward strand.
TACTGTATCCCTTTTCGAGATTGAGTTGGATGCATCTGTCTATAGCGCATATTTCAGCTTGAAAGATGCTGGTGCACTTGCCCATGGGTTCTGAGTGCTTGGCCCTTGGCCCAAATACGCCCGCCCCTGTGCCCTCTCCAGTTCTCGAACCGTCTGTATACCACTTTATCGTGTGGCTGCCCAGTCCGTATATCATGCATTCGTTGCTCCACTCTTTCTTGTTACTAAACTTTGTACTAAAGTTTTTTTCAAAATTAAAATTCCTGATACTGTCGTCCCTGGGGACGGCCAGAAGGGGAAGTTTTTTGAGAAGTGCATCGTATTCTCTCGAACCAACACATTTTTCCCTTCCAATACCTTCTTTTGCCACCCTTAGGATCGTCCGCTGTGTATTTTGCTCCACTACAAGATGGAGCGGTGTTAGCTCCAGGAGTACTTCCATGGCTGCAGTTGGACACGTTCGCATGGCCCCAGTGATGCAGAGGCACGCAAGTCTTTGCACTTTAGTGAGTGTCTCCCTCGTAGTGACTAGACTAGTTCGCTTTGTCCATGCTATTGCTCCATAAGTGATCATTGGTCTCACAATGGCAATGTACATCCATCTTAGAATGTTTGGACTAAAACCCCAAGACTTACCCGCTAGGCTCCTGCAAATCATTAGAGCACGGGTAGCTTTTTTGGATATCTCCTCTATGTGTTTCTTCCACAAGAGTTTGCTATCTAGGTGTAGTCCTAGATATTTCACTTCCTTTACCGGTGCCAGTATCGTGCCCGACAGTCGGATTGGCTTCAGTTCAAGTTTTCTCTTCCTCGTGAACGGTACTATTGTGGTTTTGGCCGGGTTTATATTGAGCCCAGCCGTACTGCACCATTCTTGAGTTACTGTTAGGCCCCTTTGTGTAATATCACATAGGGTTTCCTCGAATTACCCCCTGGCAATCAGTACAATGTCATCAGCGTAGGCTCGACAATTAATTCCAAGGTTTGTTAATTTTTCAAGAAGCTCATCCACAACAAGACTCCACATTAGGGGAGATAACACTCCTCCTTGTGGGCATCCTCTTGTTGTGTTGACCCTGATAATTCTATGTGATGTTTGAGTTTCTGCTGATCTTGTTCTCAGCAACTCATACATCCACTAAGATACTGTTCTGCTAACTCCCTTTCTGTCAAGGGCTCGTTTAATAGCTTCATGTGAAGTTTTATCAAATGCCCTTTCGATATCTAGGAAGGCGCAGATTACTATCTCTTTTGTTTCAAGAGCACTTTGGATGGTTTCCGTCAGCTGATAAAGAGCAGTCTCAGTGGATCTGCCCGCTCTGTATTCATGCTGACGATAATGCAGTGGGGATGTATTAAGTACATCCTCCCTTAAATGGTTGTCCACAGCTTTCTCCATTGTTTTGAGAAGAAACGATGTTAGGCTGATCGGTCTGTATGACTTAGGCTGTGTTGGGTCATTCTTCCCCATTTTTGGTATAAACACAACTTTCGCCCGTCTCCATTGGTTTGGAATATATCCCAATGCAAGACTGCTTTTTGTTATTCTAACCAGGTGTGGTAGTAGTTTTTCTTGCCCCTTTTGTAATAGGACTGGTATAATACCACCTGGTGACTTGAAGGGCTGGAAGGAGCTAATTGGCCACTCGATTCTCCCTCTGGAACAGATAGCCCCTGCAATCTCCCAATCTTCCTTCCGAGGTCTGGTCGTGTTGGTCATGTTCCCGTCACAGGTGTTCTGCGAACTTCCGGGGAAGTGAGTTTCTAAGAGCAGTGATGCTCTTTGCAATAGTAAAGAATTTTGGTAATATGTTTACAACACCTGACAACTTTAAAGTAAAAAGTGTGTCATTGGTTGAATTCCGGGCCATCAACAACTTAAAACAAGCACAAGACCCCTGGGTATGATCTAAAAACCGGACAGATTCTCAGGGAATTGCCAAATGAAGCCCTAATCAGACTCCTTTACCTCATAAATGCTGCGATAAGGCTGTCATACGTTCTAAGACTATGGAAAGTTGCTGAATTGATAATGGTTCCAAAACCAGGAAAATCTCCAAACGACAAAAAAAATCGTACAGACCGATATCGTTTCTGTCAATAATATCAAAAGTATTTGAAAAACTTCTGCTGGAGCGCCTACAACCGATGATTGAAGAAAGATGCCTAACTCCTAACTACCAATTCGGCTTCAGAAGAAAGCATTCTATAGTGCAATCGAACATGTCTATAGAATAACCAATGAAGTTGCGGAAGCCCTAGAAAGGAAAAAGATATGCTCTAGGACGTCTCTCAAGCATTTGACAAGATACGGCACAAATGCTTGAAGTATAAGCCAATACAAGTTCTTCCGTAACAGCTATACAAAATTCTTAAATCCTATCTTGTGGACAGACTGTTCCGTGTCAATCACGGAAGTGAATATTCGGAATTGTGACCACGTTCATGGACGATTTGGGTTATTGGCTACAGATAGAACTGTCGAGTTAGCAACTGAGAAGCTCCAAAGATTTGGCGTATTATCCTCAACGAGAAGAAAATAACGCATGCCTAGAAAACAGATTCAAGTAAATATATTGGCTTCTTGGAATACATTCAAAGCTAAACATATATCATACAACAAACTGCTATATAAAATAAGCAAATACTAAAACCTGTATGGACCTGTATACAACTGTGGGGAATAGAAATAGAAATATCATTCAGTATTTTCAAAACAAAGTACTAAGATCAGTCTTGAATGGCCCATGGTATATTAGAAACAATAATATCACAGATACCTAGAGAGAGTAACAGTTGAAGATGAAATAACAAACTTTGCTCACAAATTTCGTATTCGTTGTTGTTGTTGCAGCTTCACATGGGTGGGTTATGGGTGGGCCATCTAGTGATTTCCTTTTAAATCATAGGTTATTTTGACAGTGACAGCTGTTTCCCGCTCGAAACCTTGACAGAAAGTCAGTATCATACCTCCGCGGAATGAAATGAGTCGCTTTACGCTTGAACAACATTGGTAAATATTGAAAACTTATTTCCAAAGTGAGTGCTGTGTAGCCCAAACAGTGCGTTCTTTGAAAAGAAGTTTTGACCGAAATGAAGCACCCACCGCGCATGCTGTACGCAAGTTTGTGCAGAAAGTTCGTGAGACTGATATGCTAGTGGACAACACTCATGGTCCCCGTCGTCGTACGGTGCGCACAGACGAGAATGTGGCTGCTGTAGCCAAGAGTGTGAGACTCAATTCACGAACATCAACTCGTCATCGATCTCAACAGCTCAACATTTCATGCACTAGCCTGAGAATTCTGCACAAAGATCTGGGATTATTCGCTTACGAGGCATTTGGGGCTCGGAAAACCCACACGTTATTGTCGGGAAGCCAATGCATCCACAGAGAGTGACAGTTTGGTGCGGATTGTGGAGTGGTGGCACCATTGGACCATTTTTCTTCAAAAATGAGGCTGGGAACAACGTTTCGGTCAACGGTAGGCGTTACAGAGCCATGCTAACGACTCTTTTTTTTACTGAAATTGAAGACATGGATTCGGACGACCTCTGGTTCATGCAGGATGGCGCGCCATGCCATAATCGGTCTTTTGCGCACAAAATTCCCAAATCGTGTTATCAGCCGTCTTGGCGATGTCAATTGGCCGCCTCTGAGCTGCGATTTGACCCCTTTGGACTTTTTTTTTGTGGGGAACCATGAAGGACCGATGCTATGCCTACAATCCGGAAACGATTCAAGCACTTAAGGCCAATATCATCCAAGCAATCCGTGAGCTACAACCCGAAACCATCAACAAGGTCTTGGAAAATTGGAGTGATAGAATGCGCTACTGCGAGGCCAGCCGAGGCAGCCACTTGAACGACGTTGTGTTCCATAATTAATGGGAATGATTGCTCTTACTAATAAAGCCATAATACATGGAAAAAAATTCTTGTTCATTTTATTGCATTTTTAAAAAGAAACTTGTAGGTGGCCCACCCTGTATATATGATTCTAACCTTTGAATAAGTAACCCGATATGCTGCAATCTTGACTATAGATGTCGACAATAATCGATAATATCCTTAATGGTGGGGGCAAATGTTCTCTCAAGACTTTCAGAGTAAATACCAGCAAGTACAATTGTATCCAACTAGTATTTCGTTTAAATAAAAGACTGCTGAAACAGGGCGCCAAACAATCTAATATATTCTGCCTAAGCTCATTTACTACTGATTTGTAGGAATGCAGTCAGAGAATGTTACATAACCCATTCTAGTGATTAGCTTACAAGTCAACCGATTGCCAGACAGGAAGAAAAATGCTCAATCAAAATATTATTATACTTGAGAGATAGTGGAAATGGCACCACTTGGGTTCAAATTTATATTTGTTGATGCAGGCAACTTACCTTTAAGGAGCGAAAGAGGTATGAGTAAGAAATAAATTCTTATATTCTTGACTTTCATGAGACGTTTGATCCCTTACTGCGTATATAACTATGGGCTGTTAACAGAGTCTGATGATTTTATATTTTATCACACGTACCCAGAACGTGGCACATTTCAACGTCGTCGTTGCTCACAAACAATCTTTTCCATGTAATTCTGTCACTTAACTCGCAATTGCAAGCCCTTATCTATCAACGTTGGTGCAAGCGAAGTTTTTGTTTTGTTACATTATACAAATAAATAGTTTTATAGTCCACAGTGCATATGTCCGTCAATGGATAAAGTAATGCGTTTTAAGCTCCCTCGCCTGAACTTTGTGGCGTAAACAACAATTACACCATCCAAGCAGTTCGTTTCCAAGAAACAATGCCAGAATTTTATAAGTAATCGTCTCTCATTTTATTAGAAGGCATCGGAAGCCGTGGTAAACAATTGGCTTAGCGTTAAATAAATACTAAATGCTTAATGCGCAGTGCTAGCTTATCAACGTGTCCACATTTTGCATTTACTTAATGCTGCAGTTTGTCAGTTTACTTATGAGTTTTTCTCCGCTAGGCGTCTGCAAGAAGTTATCCTTCCAAACTGCTACTCCATCGGCGTTGGTCTTCAGATCCACTTGGAGTTTATCCCAAATCTATAGGAAGAATAAAATATTTAAATATTTTTTTGTTACAGGAGATTACTACTTTTAAAATTGAAATCGAAGTCCCAGAGATGCAAGACTACGTAAGGCAGAGTCCTGTCTTTGGTGTAGTGGTTGGAACAACACATGGAAGATTTCCTGCATAAGTATCCATTTTTTTTTAAGTAGTCTTTAATTATTGTTATAATTTAGAAAAATAGCTTATACGAGAGATTGGCAGAGTTGGTATAATCGATTGCTTGACCAAGACAGAACTAAAAAAAAAAATTATATTCTAAAGTAAAGTATGGCTTTCAAAACGGGCGCATCCGACACTCTTTTGCAATTTAAATCAATGTTCGTTGTCGGAATATTTCTTCAATGGTCAGCGGTTTTAAAAACATCCCACAAAGGGGAATAATTTGCGCAAAATAAGCACTTTCGAACGGATCTAAGGAGATGATAACTACAAGTAACTAAGAGTTCATCGGATACCAACTAACTGTAGGAGGGAGGCTGCCCTGATGCTAGACCCTATTATATTGGGTTATTCAATAAGTTCTGCTGTTTTTTTTTTTGGTTTAAGTTAAATACACATTTTTGGTTTAAAATCATACATTTAATCCATCAAATATTGTCCATTCCGATCTATTAGTAGTCAGACGGCGCAAGGTCTGGAGAGTACGGTGCGTGCTGCATTACCTCCCAGCTAAAGGAATTCAGCTATTCTTTTGTCACAAAAGCTGTGTGTGGTCTGGCGTTGTCATGTTGGAAAACAACGCCCTTCCTGTTCACTAACTCTGGCCGTTTGTCTTCCACTGCCTGCTTCAAATTGTCGAGCTGAGAGCAATATTTGATGGCATTTATTGTCTCATTGCGTGCATAGTATAGGACACCTCGCCAATCCTACCAAATGCTCCAATGCACAAAATGAGTTCGTGAGGAACAACATCCACCTTTTTCGACATTCCAAGCCTTTTCAGTCTCTGTGAAACGGCTGTATGGGCAATGTTAAACCTCTGACCGATCTCTTGTGTCGTCAAATGTCTGTCAACGCTAACTACAGCTAAGATTTGATCGTCGTCTATGGTGGGTGGACGTCCAGAGCAAGCAGCATCAACAAGGTCTGTATTGCCGGAACGAAAGCGTGTAAGCCAGCGCTAATTGCCGAATCTCCATACACGCTACAAATCTCCCGTTGTGCCTCTGTCGCTTTGACACCTTTTTTTAAAGAAAAAAAAGCAAAATATGCCTAAAATGCATAACAGGAGGTTATGATCCGAAAACAAGGGATCATAACCCTCCCACATCACCGCATTTCTACTGATCCGCCTGTGGGGTAATTGCAGTTATCGTCGTAGCAAAAACGCTAGAACAAGTGTCCGAAAACTGCAACCAAACAATAAGGAACGTGAGGGCATGGCTACAGGCATCAGGTCTGGAACTGGCAGATCACAAGACAGAAGCAGTGCTAATAAGTAGCAGAACAAAGGTGGAACACCTTACTATACAGGTCGGTGAGCAAACCATCGAGTCACGTCCGCTCATCACGTACCTGGGAGTGCTGCTGGACCACAGGCTTAACTTCAAAGAGCACCTAATGTACGCAGGCGAGAGAGCCGCCAGGGCAGTAGCGGCATTGTCCAGATTAATGCCAAAGGTTCGAGGACCCAGGTAGCCAATTAGAAACCTGCTAGCAGCGGTAAGCAAGTCGATCCTTATGTACGCGTCTCCCATATGAGCACAAGCGACATATCGCATAACGTACATGAGACAGATGAACTCGGCCCATAGCATCGCATCGTTAAGAGTGTGTTGCGCCTTTCGGACGGTTTCCGCGGAGGCTATTAGCGTAATCTCCGGTCGAATGCCAAACGATTTGGAAATGAAAAAGGCCGGGGCAACCATTGAGGTTATACAAGAAGAATGGCAACAGAGATGGAACACCACACCAAAAGGAAGATGGACCCATATGCTGATCCCCAACGTAGAGGAATGGATAGGCAGAAAACACGGAGAAGTAAATTTCTACATGACGCAGTTCCTATCAGGGCACGGATGCTTTCGGGAATATCTCTACAAATACAAACACGTAGATGACCCATACTGCCCGCACTGCGAAGGCAAAATCCAGAACGCGGAACATGTTTTAATGGAATGTCGGATGTTTACGACGGCCAAAAACATACTACAGAGAGAAATTGGCGGCCAAGTGACTCCAAGAGGACTTATAAAATTCATGCTGACGATGAATGAAGACAACTACGTCTGGAGGAACGAGCAGCAGCTAGAAATGAGGATCGTACAAACACTGGAAGGTAGACAAAGTTACACAAAACGTCCACATATGCAATGTAATGCAAGTGACATGTTAAAGACACACAATGAGAAGTGAACTCACGCAGTAACAGAAATTTGAATGTGAATGCTGCAATGCAGCAGAAGTGTAAGAAGCAGCAATGGCTCATGCGTGATGAAAAAAAAAAGCCTGTGAGGTTTGCCTATTTGACCTCAGAAGATATAGGCATGCCTCCCGATTTTTTTGATTCGATCAGTGAGAATAGAAATGCCGATGTCGTCGCATTTGTGTAATCTAGGCGTTTAAGGATTATATTTTCAACGCAAGGAGATGTAACCATTCGGAGAAGGGTCTGCAGAGAAACACCCCAAGGTGGAGTTCTATCCCCACTAATATGGCTCCTTGTGGTAGATGATATCTTGGTAATAGTGACGGAAAACGGCTTCAACGTAACGGTTTATGCCGTAAATAACGATTTCGTTATCTTGGTTCGGGAAAATTTTCTCCAGTCCTAAGTGAAAGGCTCAACTTCGCACTACAGCTAGTGGATAACTGGGTCAGCAGCAAAGGGCTGGGAGTGAATCGTTCAAAGACGGAGGTAGTTCTTTTCACTAAGAGATCAATTCCTACCTTCAGGGGCTTTATTTTGTACTGCTTTCGGATTCGGATTGCCATTCGATAATGTAAACCGATTCTAAAATCAATTGGTATTTTGTATGGTTCTCAAATTGGGTGTAAGTGCTTCCAACTCAAAATCAAACATTTCCGAAAGTCAGATTGTCAAAACATAGGCGAACCCCATGGGCGGATCAGTAGAAATGCGGTGAAGTGGAAGTGATCCCTTGTTTTCGGATCATAACCTCGCTGATAAAAGGAAGAAGAAGAAGAAGATTGTCCAAACATCTATCAAACGTCACTTAAATTACTTTGAAAATTGAGTTTGTATACGTTTGCTAAAGAAACGCAATACCAAATAAGGCCCCAGACCCCCAAATATCGGTTGCATTGAACTAAGTATCTCAAGTTCAGCTCGATATCTGGGCGTAATTCTAGATTCTAAACTAAACTGGAAGGAAAATATTGCCGAACGCGTCAAAAAAGCCTGCAAAAAGGCATTCAGTAATACGTGGAGCTTCAAACCAGCTGTGATATACTGGATATACTCGGCGGTGGTAAGACCCATTCTCACATATGGTTCACTAGTATGGTGGACGGTACTTGAGAAGCAATACCAGCTTTCAGACCTCACCAAAATGTAGAGAGCGGTGTGCATCGGAGTTATGGGATCAATGAGAACAACACCAACAGCGACAATGGAAACCATGCTTAGTTTCATTCCCCTTGACATACACTGCAGCAGTCTGGCGGCTAAAACCGCTGTAAGACTAAGAGAAGGCCGATTGTGGTCATGGAGTTTTTACGGCCATGCCACCATTCTTTCCCGATGGGGGACCACCAGTGGATTCATGGAAACTGATCACATGAACCCGATGGCATTTGAAAGGAGATTCACTACAAGAATTCCTGACAGAATATACTGGAAGAACCGCAGAACCATAAAGCAAAAGGAGTTGGCTTTCTATACCGACGGTTCTAAGATGGACGTTGGCACGGGAGCAGGAGATTATTGTGAAGTCCTAGGAATAAACCACTCCCTCAGAATAAACGACGACTGCAGCGTCTTTCAGGCCGAGGTCGTAGCCATTATACAGGCTGCTGAAATTATACGCGAGAGTAATATCGTTGGTAAAACGATCACTGTCTATATAAACAGCCAGGCAGCCGTCAAGGCTCTGGACTCTGCTCTAATTAGGTCGAGGCTTGTGAGAATCTGCAAATCACTCTTAAATGAGATATCTAGAGCCAATGCGGTGACCCTCTGTGCATATGGATATCGAAGGCAACGATAGGGCTGACGAGCTTGCTAGGAAAGGGTCGGCGCTGCACTTATCGCGGGCCCTCCCGTCTGTAGCAACCCCAATCGGTTTCTTACGGAAGAAAATAGAGGATGAAGCCACCGGTCGAGCAAACAGGCGCTGGGTTCATCTGGAAACATGCGCAACGGCCAGGGCGCTATGGCCGACCTACAGCAAGAAGAGATCAACCTCTCTGGTAAAACTTAGTCGTTATAACGCCCCGGTCATTTCTGGCATAATTACTGGACATTGTGCCATTGGCGTTCACGCGAAGCGACTTGGTGCATAGCGACTATTGCGGAAGTTGCAGGGACGAAAAAGAAATGGAATCTGTTCGTCACTTGTTTTGTGACTGTCCTGCCCTATCCGTCAAAAGAATGAGAACTCTTGGTAGCTGGAGGACTTGGCTAATGTTGAGCTGATGGACCTCCTGAGATTCATATTACTTTCTGGGTGGTTCTTCTTTACATCTTTTCCAGGGTTAAATGATTGGGCACAATGGACCCGTACTGCTGGTCTCAGAGAGCAGTGACTCTTTGTCACAAGGCAACCATCTACCTAATCTAATCCAGGCGTTTATAGGCCTGCCTCTCCTGCCTCGCGATGTCTAAGCATCCAACATTTTGAAATGTTCGAGCTCAGGAATTTGCTTGATGCTTAACGCAATTAGGTAAATTGAAGTACGTGTCTGGTATTCTAGTCAAACACACGAGTTATATTCGAGTTTCAGACGAATACAAGCTTCATAAATGGAAGCCAAGTCTACAGGAGTGAATAATCGCAAACGAGGAATTGCAGGCATTCAGCATCACGCTTTGTATCATCAATAATCTGTTGGTTCTAGCGATAGTCTTGGATAACATGAATTTCATGCATAGACAAACCTAGAGATTCTGCAACATCGACTCCATTCGTTTTTAGTTTGGCTACGGTGGTATCACCCTTCAGTGACAGGGTACAACATTGAGACCAACTCGTCTCACCAGTGAAAGTACAACTAGTAACGTAATTTGTATTGTGTTGTTGGTAGATCTAGCAACAAAATGTATACAAATTACGTTAGGAGTTATACGTTCACGGGAGAGAAGATTATGCCTATGAGTTTTTTACGCATTCAACTCAACTCGATTTGTCTAGTTATCGTCCGTGAAGGAAAACTCTCACAACTGAATCTGAGTAGTGAACGAAGAAGTAAGTTCGAAGATACAAACTGTGGAAATGGGATTCCTTCATGGTGTTGCTGGAATAACGCACAAGGAGCGAGTGAGCAACACCAGAGTACCCAAGACACTCAATTTCTAGCATTTACTTTTGCAAACGGAAAGATCTATGCTTCGATGATTGTCGTACCATCACATAAGCTACCATTTGGTCGGACTTGAAATAGACGGTCGAACCAAGTCATCTTTCCTGCACCAGTCTGTGGACTCCTCTTGATAAATTGGAGCCGATAACGGAGGATCGAGAAGGATGGAGTGTTCACCTGAACATGCTACCCCGCTTATAAAGGAGAAGCGGACCAATCGGACACTTTACTTTGTCTTTCGGTTTGAAGCTCTGTAAAGCGAAATTTTGTTCAAAAGGTTTTTATTATTATTTCAGCAAAACTCTCACCGCAGTCTAGCATTACGTCACGAAAGTTCCTTAAAGCGAACAGTGTAAGCTAGCACTATGTAAGCAACTGAATAAGTTAGGAGTAGAATAAGGAAGGTCATTGATATGAATCAAAAAACAGAGTCGATGGTAGGACAAAGGACTCGGATAAATAACTACTTACTTTCTTCTTGGGATTGAGAACTTCATCGGGCGTTCCACTGAAACCCTCAACAGAAATTCGATTACCAGGCGCCGACCCACTTGGAACAATGATTGGTTCGACTTCAGTGTGATCGGAACTAGAAAAAGAGAGATCTTACGACACAAGTCTCGAATGAGAACAAAAACTACTCACTTTGATGTGCACAAGACCATGCCTTCGGAGAGGATGCCCCGCATTTTGGCTGCCTTAAGGTTGCACAGCACAGCAACCAGTCTATCGTTGAGCTCTTCAACGGTGACGAACTTAACAAGGCCACTCACGATGGTTCGAGGATTCTCTTCAGCGAGGTCGATCTTTAGCACGTACAAGGTGTCAGCGTCAGGATGACGATCAACGGACACGACCTTGCCCACGCGAATGTCTAGCCTTTGGGGACCATCTTCTGAAGCGTCTGCACTATTACCGATGAGCTTTGCTGCGACTCCAGCCTTCGCTGGTGGAGGGTAAGCTGCGGCACTTAGTTTTCTGGAAAAATAACGATTACACGGCTCGATTGAAGACGTAAAGGATGATGGACCTACTTAAGCTCAGGACTTTCGAATGTTTTCCTAATTGGCTCGAGCAGTTTGTTAATGTATTTCTCCACCGCTGCCTTCAAGTCACCCGGATGCAAGTTATTCTCAGCGAAACTCTTCTCCAGCTCTTCGTAGGCCAAGTAGGTGACATCTCCTCCGTTCTTCTCGTTCCTGTTGACTGTGAAACCTTCTCCCTCGGCAAACAGGGAGAATAGAACATGCTTGACGAACGATAACAATCCGTTGTCAGTGACATTACCGGGCTCGCAGAAGGCTTTCTTCAGCTTCTTCTTCACATTCGCTGGCGAATCAAGCAGATCGATTTTAGAGTCCTCCTCTGAAGAGGACATCTTTCCTCCAGCCAGCCCTGGAACTAATAAGAAATAGAGGCGTTAGCACGAAGAGAAGTGGGAGTAATAAGTGGAGTAACCTACCCATTGGATTCATGAAATGGATTCGCTTCTCATAGCCCAACTGTGGTAGGTACTTCTCGGCGAAGGTGAAGATCTTTCGCTGATCGACACCGCCAAACTGGGCGTCCACTTTCAAGTACTCCTCATCGAGCGCCTGCAGTCCTGGGTACAATAAACCAGACAGCAGTGGGTACTCGACCTGTTTAACCACCTCAGCGCCGGCTTTCCTCGCATCGTGCTGGGTCACGACTGAGGTCAGCTTGTAGACATCTAAGGTGTACTCCCTGGACAGCTGGTAGTCTGTTCCTTTAACAAATCTGCAAGAGACACACATTAACCCTAGCATCAACCGCTCGTTCTCAAACCTACTTCAACTTGTCGAGTGGAACACCAATGGACGTGAGCATTGCCTTGATTGCCGCCTCGTAGTATTGTGTCCTGAGCTCCAGTAGAGCCCATGGAGCTTTCATATTGTCCAGGTAGGCATGCAGATCAGCAAAGAGTATTGTTACCTAGAGGAAGATCTCCCCATTAGTTATGAACCACAATACCCCCACCGATACTAACCTCACATCCGGCCTTGAGAAAGTCAGCGATTTTAGACATGGGCACGAAGTAGGCGACATGGGGCTTTCCTGTCGTCGCTGTGCCCCAGTAGATCTTGATGTCACGCTCGTTGAGGATGCTGTTGAGCTTATCTTCGCCGAGAAACTCTTGCAGGTTCCTCGTGATGAGTTGTTTCTTCTCCTCTGGCGATAAGGCGGACATGTCGATTGAGTTTTGTTAAACAATTAAATGGTGTAGAATTTGTGGAACAATTCAGCGTGAGTTTATTTCACAAATTCGTCGAGTATTTACGTCTAGTTGAGCGATGAGCCGTCGACGAGAACGTGTGCCAGGTGAAAGGATTTCTGTTGAAAGAAACGTCATCAAAAATATGCGGTTGACAGTTCGTTTCACTTTTGTTGTGGTCCGGTTGCAAGCAATAGGATGAAGTCACAATAGTGATTTCTCTAGGGGCACGCAAAATTTCTTAAAATTATGTTCTTCTTCCTCTTCTTATACTAGGCGTGCTTTTTTGACGAATCTACACTCAGCTCACTTTTATTTTACACGCAAAGCAAAAATAAAAAAGAGTATAAAATGAGTATAATTTAGTTAGTAAACAAAGTGGCTATAGAAAGTGAGTACGGCGAATTGATTTTAATTTCAATCTCAATCGTAGGCTTGTTCATCAAAAATACTTGCCTTCGCTTAAATAAGCTATGACAGCGAACTTCACGGAACAAAATAGTTTCTTTGACTGTACTTTTTGTGCGCTTTGTCTATCAAAGGTTGTTGTCATCGATAAAATTACCGACACATAAGGTGCGTTTTTTTGTACGCGTATGCCCGCTAACTTGCAAATAACACAAAAAAACGACCATCCCCGCTTATCGATTTTGTGAGAAAAAAAAAACCTGGCAGCACATACATTCATATGACATTTTAACTTTAAATGAAGGATGATTTATTTATCGACAATTTGACAGAAAATATTGATTTGGGCACAACTGAATACCCAAGTGCAGAGAGTGTACTTGATGCAGATACAGATAGGCGCCGAATTAAATTGTTGCAACAATAAAATTTGAATTTTTTTTAAGAAATTCGTTTTTATATTTTTTATTCTTTTCTTGTTCTTTAATTGCAAAGACTTGCTCCAGTTTGCTTGGCGTTATATTTGGCTGCCTTGCCATCAACAACATTGTCATTTTACCTTCCAGGCCTTTGTTGTTGTACTAAAATCCTGCAAGAGAGAAAGATTAGTTGTAGACTAGTCACATACATGTAACTAACTAGCTACGGTAAGCCGAGAAGGTTGGAATATGTATATTTTTTCTTCCGCGTATTCTCAATTTCCCTTTTTCACGAAAATTAGTGCTTGAGCAACCCCAAAGCCTCTTCTTTAGTCCACAATTTTCGTTGGCTAATAATATGTAGAATTATTTAAATAAATTCTCTTTCATGTTTCTACGTACCTTTTTTCTGCTCCAGACATTTTTATTTTTATTTTAATTTCCAAACGAAATGATACATTTATCTGCAATTTTTGACAATTATTTGAAATTTACGGATTGGGGATGAGAAAAAGGATTCTGGTAGCATTGTTTTTATCGCCGCTTAGGAGTTAGCGGTTATAGTTGTCCCCGCTAACTTAAGCGGGTATACGCTACCGTGTTGTTGTAATTAACATGTACATTTTTGAGTTAGCTGGTATACGCATACAAAAAAACGCACCTATAGATTTCAAATGCTTCTACTTCAAGAAATGAGTTAAAAGTGAGTACATGTCGTTTTCTTTAGACTTTAAAAGTGAGTACAGTAAACTCTCAAAATAACACGGCTAGTGCCCCTCCTCTTAGGTGGTTGGATATCATACTTTTTATATTTTCGCGGGACGTTCCTGAACAGTTCCGTGGTGGCCATTCGGTACCAGTCACTCAAGTTATGCATCCATATTTGTCGTTGTCCACCGGCCGCTCTCCCTCCATCGATTCCTTCTTGCAGTATTATTTGAAGGAGTTGGTATTTTGCATTCCTAATAACATGCCCCAAGTATTCCAGCTGACGTATTCTAATTGTTTCTAAAAGCTCTCTTCGTGTGCCAATCCTTGTATTAACTTCTGCGCTGGAGATACTGTCTGTCCGTGAGATATTCAGTATCCTCCGGAATAGCCACATTTCAAAAGCGTCTATCTTCTTCATCGAAGCCTTAAGCAATATCCAGGTCTCCACTCCATATAGTAGAGTGGACCAGATGTAGCACTTTATCAGCCATATTTTCAGTGATAGCTATAGGTCCCTGTCGCATAGTACCTTTCTCATCTTACAGAACGCTGCTCGAGCCTGTTCGATTCTGCTTTTTACTTCGGTGTGAGAGTTTGCTTTCCAGTCAAATTGTGTACCCAAGTATTTCACTTTGTATATGCGATCTATTTTGACTCTGCCTGTTTTAGCTCTGCATTTGCTATACGTTTTCTAACTACTGCCAGTATTATGTTATATTCAGACTGCGTAACCAAGCAGAGAAGATCATTTTTGGAGAATAACTATAGTGGGAAATACACGACAGAACCGTCTAATGATGTATCAAACCGAACATTTGTCAAACCGAGTTAACCCGAGTTGGAATTTAAGCAAACCGAGTTGCAAACCGGGTTGGCTAACTCGGTTTGTAACAAAATTATGCCACCGTCACATAAGAAACCGAGCCGAATACGAATTCAAAGTAGATATTGAATCAGTTTGCAACTCGGTTTAACTCGGTATGTGTACGCTCAATTGACTTGGTTCGATGGAACACACACCAAAACAGCGCATACACATAAAAAAAAGCTACCACAACTATGTGAAAAAAACCAACAATGACAGAAAACAGGAGCCAACGTCGCATGAGAAACTGAACCGAAAGTTGAATCGGGTAATGCAACTCGGTTTGTATAAAAACAATAGACTCCTTTCCAACTCGACTTTATATACGTGTTACGGGTACATTCATGTATTAGTAACCAGCTCAAACCGAATCGTGTGTTCAACTCGGTTGAATGCGGTTTCTATTCTCTCGCAAACTCGGTTTGATATAAATGCAACTCGGTTTAACTCGGTTTAGCTGTAACTCGGTTTGACAACTCAAGTTGGCACATCACTAGAACCGTCGTACTGACTTGGACAGCGGTTGTACAGTCGAAACCTTGCGACCATACGATATCGGCACAATGGTCGGTTGTGTAGATACACACGATACAATTATTGTATACAACACCGAAGCTGTCAAACCGTTGTTGTTACAACAGTTGTATCATGTATTTTCCACTTAACAGTAGAAATGGAATTTAGAAGGTGGTAATAATTCAATCGCGGATATATACGAAGACATATTCCAAATTAATATTGAATCCAATAAGTCCCCGGTTCTTAAACTGTATTCCGCGGAACCCTAGGGTTCCGTGGAAGAGTTTTCAGGGTTCCGCGACTTTCTTGAATTAAGAATAGTAAAACACAAAAATAATTTTTGTAAGTATGCAATTACAAACATTTTTGCGCAAAAAATGTTTGACGTTTATATTTTCTTTTTATTGAAGTGTACAATGGTACAGCAACGTCCAGTTCCCAAAGAAAATTACGAGCAAAATATCTGACCACATTGAAGATGAACTCGTTCGCAGATTGAATGCTTGTGATATGTTTGCAATGCAAGTCGATGAAAGCACGGATGTTGCCGGCTTTTCAGTACTTCTTGTATTCGTGAGATATACCTTCGACACATCTATTCTAGAAGATTTGCTCATCTGCACACTTTTGGAAACCAATACAACTGGTGAAGAAATATTCAAGGCCATAAATTGTTTTATAAGTAAACACAGCATTAGTTGGGAAAAATGTATTGCTATATATGTAGCGACGGAGGGGCAGTAATGGTAGAAAAGGTTAAAGGAGTCGTGTCAAAAATTAAAAACATTGCGCCAGGAAGTAACAGCAGTCATTGTATTTTGCATCGTTATGCATTTGTGGTAAGAATAATGCCAACTGATTTGAAAAAAGTTCTTGATGAAGCTGTGAAGATTGGAAATTTCGTAAAAAGTCGTCCTCTCCAATCGAGATTGTTCAAAAAAGTATGCAAAGATATGGGAAGTCAGTAGGAATCACTTCTTCTGCACACGGAAATAAGATGGCTTTCCAGAGGAAAAGCTTTATTTAGACTATTTCAACTTCGTGACGAGTTGAAAGTTTTCCAACTGGATAAACGCATGTCTTCATCTGCAAACCTTTTGATGTATTGCATGATGAGCAATGGATAACAAAATCAGCTTATCTTGCAGACATTTTTAAAAAGTTTAACGGAACTGCTACTGCTTTGCAGGGAAAATCCATAACAGTATTTTTTGCGAGAGACAAACTGGCAGCTTTAAAAAGAAAAATTAATTTCTGGCTAACCTGTGTACAGAAGAACAATGTTGAATGTTTTCCAGTTTTACATGAATTCTTGCAAGGAAACATGCTAGAGCTCAGAGCAGATATTGGCAATATTATCGTTGGACATTTGGTAAGTCTAGAAAGATCTTTATTAGATTACTTTCCAGATACGAAAACTGACTTCGAGTGGGTACAAAATCGATTTCTAATGAAAACCCAGCCTACGACACTAAGCATTCCGGAAAGTCTCTTATAGATCTGCAGAATTCTTCTGCATCACAACATGTATTTGATTCTGTATCGTTGAACGAATTTTGGCTTGGTATTAGGAGTGAATTGTGGGCGCCGTGGCGTAAGTGGTTAGTGTGTCGGATCACTACGCATGAAGTTCCAAGTTCGAATCCCAGAAAATACCAAAAAGTTTTTTCACGGTCCCATCTCTCGCGAGCGTCTGACAAACATCCGAGAGTATTGTTGTCACGAAAAGGCCACAAATTGCCGTTCAGATTCGGCATTAAACTGTAGGTCCCATCCATTCGTGTGAAAAATATAACGCACACAATATGAGTGGTTGCTAGAAGCTAGGCCCTGGCACTTTAAAGAGCTGTTGCGCCAAATATTTGTTTTCTTTGTATTAGGAGTGAATACCCTGAACTTGCCAAACAGGCTATATTAAGTCAATCTTAAAAAAATTATAAATCAAACAATGAAACAGTTTCATTCTTCACACTAACCTTGAACAAAATATCTTAAATAAAAAAATTGATTTTGAAATGTGTTGTTTTCATTTTTATATCGTTAAGAGTTGGGGTTCCGAAATATATTTGGGCCTTGTTTAAGGTTCCACAGCTTAATAAGTTTGAGAACCGCTGCAATAAGCTATCATGAGAGTGTATTTAGCCCCACCCTGATTGCCATAGTATTTCATTTAATGAGATCTATCACATTTTTTGACGAGTTACCTGCAATTGCACTGGAAACATCGGTTGTGTGAAAGTTTTCGCTTCTTTTGAATGCCGGGCATCTCAATTCTAATACTTTCAGATTGGTATTCTGTCAACCATCTTTTCAGTATTCGTGTCGTAAATGTTTAAGTTTCCTGGGACTTTTTCTGGAAAAGAACATGGTTTCAAAATTTTTTTTTTTTTTGAAAATTGAGCGGAAATAATGTAAATAACGAAAAGAGTGCAATCGTTTTTATTAAGAAAAGTAAATGAAACAACTTTAAAAGTGAAACAAAGTGCCAAAAGAGAGCTGTCATTCGCAGGAGAATATTTTTGGACTCCATGTTTTACTCTCCTTCACTTTTCAATCAAGATAAGAATATTTTAAAGCTTAAATTTGAAAAAAACCTCCAAATCCTCCCTCAAGCGATGGATCATTCGAGGGCTCTCCGTTCCTGTATATATTATATTCCTGTGTATAAATTTTGCGAATTAAAATTTTGAGCATGAATATTTAACCGGCGTGCATACGAGTAGTACGTTAAAATTGAACTTTTGTTTTGCATAAGAATTAAGGATGTCGTTACTGGTAATACTATGTACAATGACGGAATCAAAAAATTGTAAGATATGTTCTGTCATCAAAGTTTAACTAATATCAAATAAGAGGACAAACGTCATAATTTAACCACTTGGTAGATATAGCATTGATTTTAATTGTGATGCAAAGAGGCATGAAATTCTTACTGACTGTGAATACAATTAGAATTAGATCTAGCACAACACCTCTACTGAACGTACTCCTAATATGCTGCGCCATGACAGCTGCCAACTGTCATAGCGCCTTGTTTCGCGTATTGTGAAATGTAAACAAAACACGTGCGAAAACGAAAGTGTTTCCAATTTATTTTCTTTGATTTTATTTGTTAAATTTGTTTGTCAACCCCAAGATGCCCATTGTAGACACAGCCGACTTGGTCCAGCTGCAGAAGGACATCACCAAAGTGCGCAACATTTGCATCTTAGCCCACGTCGACCACGGAAAGACGACGCTAGCTGACTCACTTGTTGCTAGCAATGGTAAGACTCCCAATAACTTCCTATTAGATGGATTTCAAGTGTGTTGTCTGCGGCAGGAATCATCTCGCAGCGAATGGCTGGGAAGTTGCGCTACTTGGACAACCGGCAGGATGAGCAGGAGCGTGGTATCACCATGAAAAGCAGCAGCATTTCCCTGTACTACCAAGGCGGGGATTTAGGAAAGGAAAGGGATTATCTCATCAACTTGATAGATTCTCCAGGACATGTGGACTTCTCAAGTGAGGTATCGACTGCGGTAAGACTGTGCGATGGAGCCATAGTCATGGTAAGTAGTTTGTGGCATTCAGGGTGATAGGTTGTACAGGGGACCCTTGCAGGTGGACGTTGTGGAGGGTGTTTGTCCACAGACACGGGCATGTCTTCAGCAGACCTATGTGGAGCAATTGAAACCAGTTCTGGTTTTTAACAAGATCGACAGGTTGATCCTGGACAAGCAAATGACTCCAATCGATGCGTACTTCCATATATCTCAGCTTCTGGAGCAAGTCAATGCGGTTCTGGGCAGCGTCTTCGCTTCCGATGTCCTGGCAAAAGAGGACACATCCAAGAAGGACAACTATGAGTCTGCCTTGGAAGACGTGGATGATTCTGCGTTGTATTTCAGCCCGGAGAATGGAAATGTGGTCTTCTGTTCTGCCGTTGATGGCTGGGCTTTCTCGGTTGAAGACTTTGCTGCCACGTATGCTGAGAAACTGGAGATTCCTCAGATTGAGCTGCAGAAAGTCCTCTGGGGTGACTTCTACTATAATTCCAAGAAGAAATGTGCGCTCCCTGGAGCTCAGGAAAAGGCCAAGAAGCCGATGTTTGTGCAGTTTGTGTTGGAGAACATTTGGAATCTGTACGACATCATCGTTGTGAGAAAGGATAAGGAGAAGCTGCCAGCTATTGCAGAGAAGCTAGGCATTAAACTTAGCCCCAGAGATCTGAAAATGGGCGATGTCAAGGCTCAAATAAAAGCTGTTCTCGGGCAGTGGTTGCCCGTGGACAGAACTGTGCTTCAAATGGTCGTTCGTCACATTCCTCAGCCGAATGTGATCTCTGATGAGAGAGCTGAGCGGTTGTTATTCCCAAGCAACGTTGAATTAACTACCTATCCACAGGAGACACTGGCTCTGAAGGAAGAATTCAAGAAATGTGATGCGAAGAGTGAGAACGTTGTTGCATTCGTTTCGAAGATGAGCTCGTATCATGTGTCCCAATTGCCTCAGAACAAACCCAAACGCATGACAGAGCAAGAATTGCAAGATAGACGCGAATTGATCCGTCAGAGGATTCAGGAACGCAAGCAGTTAGCAGAACAAACAGCCCTAGAGACCATAACAGCCGGAGTTCAGGAGTTGACAACAGAGGCTAAGACGGAAGAGGATCAAATTCACGTGCAAGAAGGGGAGGAAAAGGATTTCGTGTTCGTAGCCTTTGCCAGAGTATTCAGTGGAACATTGAGAACAGGGCAGAAGCTGTATGTTCTAGCGCCGAAACATGACCCAAGGAATAAAGAGTAAGTTGCAAAGGTTGCCTTTCCCACTTCCCATTACATTTTTTATATATATTTCAGTCGCATTGCTACTGATTCACCATTCATAACTGAAGTGACTATCGGGGATTTGTACCTTTTCATGGGCGGTGAGCTTCAGCATCTGGATGAGATTCCGGCTGGGAATATAGTTGGCATTGGAGGCTTAGAAAATGATGTGATAAAAACGGCCACACTCAGTAGTACGCCATTCTGTCCTGCATTCAGCGAGCTGACTGTGATGGCAATGCCCATCTTGAGAGTCGCCATCGAGACAGTCAATCCGTTGGACATGCCAAAGCTTGTCAAGGGTCTAAAGCTTCTGAACCAGGTGAGTTGATATACGTATATCTCAATTATTATCATCAATTCTGTTTGGAGTATCGTAGCCAATTCGAGGTGTGGTCAATGAAGTCGCCGAGGCAACAATTTCTTCTAGCCGGTGTTGAATTTGTATAAAGTTGACCTTGTCGTATTAATACCGAGTTTACCTGACCGGTTTATCATTTGACGAGCAGCAATAGAGACGCAAAAAACTTGGTGAAACCAGTTTTCGTCAAATAATATTGAAGCATCAGACTGCATTGACTCTTTCCTCTGATAAACTAAATCTGATCTAGTTTATGTTTATTATTTTCGAGGCTGTTTCATTTCCCTATTCACCCTTCTCTAAGTCTGCCCTCTTATAATATCGGCCACTTTCATTTTCCCAGGCCGATGCGTGCGTTCAAGTCTCTGTTGAACCCACAGGAGAACATGTTATTACGACACTCGGTGAAGTTCACGTCGAAAAATGTGTCCGTGATCTAGAACAAAGCTATGCGAAGGTAAAGCTGAATGTATCCAAGCCAATTGTATCTTTCCGCGAGACGATAGTGCCTGAGGCGACTATGGATATGGTCAACGAGGCTATAGTTAAAACTGGTTAGTAGCCAATCATATGTTTTTACTTTCGTCTCTTTAAAATGTTTTCATTTCAGCCAGCGACAAGGATATCAGTAAAAAGATGATTACTCTCCAGACCACCAATAAATTGGGTACAATCAAGGTGATTGCTCTCCCATTGCCAGAGTCCGCTGTGGAAATTCTTGAGAAATACTCTTCCGTTTTTAAGGTAATTTCTTATGTCCCCTTCATAATTATTACTTCTTACATTTCCTGCTCATTAGGAACTCTCCAATATGACTAAATCGTCGGTCATTTCTGACAAGTATCAAACAATTCTCGCACAAATAAAGAAGCGCCTCTGCAAGGCGCTGGAAGACTTTAACTTACAAGGCGTGTCCAGCGCGAATGACCTTATCGATCGCATTTGGTCGATCGGTCCAAGAAAGTGCGGCACAAATATTCTATTGAATCTTACTGACTATGAGCATCCTCCATTTTGGTTAGATGACCATAACTCGACGAAGATAGACTCGAATGTAGTCCACGATGTACGTAGAGATTACGATAGTTCCTTTGTGAATGGATTCCAACTGACAACTGCCGCTGGTCCGTTGTGCGAAGAACCTATGCAGGGAGTGTGTTTCATTGTGCTGGAGTGGTCAGTCGAAATGAGTGATGATTTGAATTCAAAGTCGTATGGTCCATTCTCTGGTATGCTATGCAAACAAGAACCCAAATATGAATAAGTATTAACAGTTGAATGGTTTCTTGTTTTAGGCCAAGTTATGTCGACAGCGAAAGAAGCCTGTAAACAGGCTTTCCGTAATCAACCTCAACGATTAGTGACGCCAATGTACAGTTGTAATATTGTAGTAAATGCTGAAGTATTGGGTGAGTCTTACGTTTGAAGTGTAGATTGTAGATTGTAGATTGTTGAAAAGGTGGGATTAGGTCACCTTATCACTGCGGCCACATTGGGCCTATTGTGATATCCTCTGATCTTAAAGCTATAATGAGTTAGCTTTGGTGATGAACTCTACTGCGCTTTTGAGTGAGCTTGCAGATAGGTCTTCTGCTTCAACGTAGAATTTACCTAAATAACTATGGCGTGTTCCGATTAGATAGTTACAGTGACATAAGATGTGTTCTGCTGTAACAGTGGCCTGTAAGGAAGCCTGTGGCTATTCGAATCTGACTCCTAGTTAATTGTATGAGTTGTTTCGTTCTTTCGAGGGAAGTATTTGCCAGAAATATCTTTTCTTGTCTGTTACCTTCAGTTTCCATCCAGTAATGATGTGCTTTTTCTTTTAGCCACTTTTTGATACAGCTTTTTGCCGTACTCACTGGTAATCCACAGAATGGTCTTGGCATCATAAAGTTTGACGCAGCTCCTGTTCTGGCTAACAGGTCAGCTTTTTCATTTCCTTTATATCCACTGTGTCCTGGCGCCCAAGTTAGATGAACTCTGTTTGTGCTGGCTAGTTATATGAGAAGTTGAAGGCAGTCCCATACTAGTTTGGATGTTATTTTATAAGCCTTAATTACCAGTAGAGCAGCCTTGCTATCTGAAAGAATATAAATGTTCTTGTTGGTTATACAGGGTGGGACAGAAAGAACTCCCCGATTTAAAGAGAACGTAGATAAGGTTAGGATGGGGATAGTAAAGCGCGGGAGTCGGCGATAGACAGCGGCAATCGTGCGGTTTTCAGCTGTTATAATGGTTTGGACGGGATTACACCGTGCGTTTGTTGTCGAAGAATTCATTGGAAATGGCGGGTCGCCGACTGTGACGCAGCGTGCTTTTCGCACACACTTCGCACTCGGTGGACGTGATTCCGTTCTTGACAAGAAAACAATACGCCTTTGGGTGTAAAACTTTAGAGAAACAGATTCTGCACTCAAAACGAAGACTCCTGGACGACCTCTTACTTCAACAGGAGCGGAAAATGTGGCCGCTGTCAGGGCTTCGATTCAGCAAACTCAACGGCGTTCTGCACGGTAACACGGTAACGCGGCATTGAGCTTATCAAATCGAAGTGTTCGCAGAATTCTTCACCGTGAGCTAAAAATGAATCCCTACAAAATTATGGTTGCACAAGAACTGAGTGAACGAGATTGGGAAACCCGTACAGTTGCGCGTACACAGGAAGTCGCTAACATTCCCACAAGTGTGCATGCGAGTCCGTGGGTTGACACGACTGGAGATCACCGGTGTCATAAAAGAAAGATCAAACAATACTAAAACAGGAGCATGCACGTGTCAAACAACAAACACCATCGCAATATGGTGCAAAAAATTGTTGGAGGAGATTTGAATGGACATGTCGGGAAATCAAACGAAGACTATGAAGACTGCCATGGAGGACTAGGATATGGCACCAGGAACCTTCCTGGTGAAGACATCCTAAACATGTGCAAATCACACGGTCTTATCGTGTTAAATACCATGTTCATCAAACAAAGCCGACACCTGATCACTTACAGCAGTGGTGGAGATGAAACTCAGATTGACTACCATTTGGTAGGCAGTTTCATGAAGCCCCGGGTAAAAGATTGCAAAGTGATCCTGGGAGAGGCAATCGCTCGGCAACACCGTCTCCTGCTAACAGAAATTTTTATGAAAACACCGAAGAAAAGCAAACAAACAAGGGTCTCTGAGAAAATCAAGTGGTACAATCTGGACAAAGAAAAAGGCGAAGCTTTTGTTTTCGTAATGAAAAATTACCTCTCTCACACCATCAGCGGAGCTGAGGATGAAGAGTGCAGAGCACAAAATATGTGGGATTCCCTACAGCGAACTTGCTTAAATAAGGCCAAATCACTGCTAGGAGCTTCAAAAGGCCACCATCAACACGCCAAAGAAACATGGTGGTGGAGTGATGAAGCTAAGATGCTGATAAATGAGAAGAAAGCGGCTTTCAAAGCTTGGTCAAAGTGCCCCTCTAATAATAATGACGAAAAAGCTCACCTCGAAATGGAATACAGATGCTGCGAGAAAAAAGCGAAGAAGAAGTGCGCCCAGCTTCAAGCAGAGAGTACGGAGGGCCTGTATCGGGAGCTGGAGAAAATATTTTCCCCGGTTGCTGATGCAAACCAGGCTATCCAGGAGCTGCGAAGACACAATATGAACAAGAGCGCCACTATCTTCAAAATAACCGCCCAAAGAAGGAACAATGCTCCGAAGATTCGTTCGCCAAAGTTCATTAGCAATGCTCATGGCCAGCTTCTTGTGGATGACGACAAAATTCTGCAGAGGTGGCGACAGTATTGTGAAGAGCTTTTAAATGAACAGTTTCCCAGGCTATACTTTCCAAGACCCACCCCTAACTGTGAAGAAATAGCCGACATTACAGTCGAAGAAGTTAGTGAGGCGGTCAAATACTCCAAAAAACGAAAAGCGGTTGGGCCAGACGAAATACCCTCTGAGTTCTGGAAAAAGATGGGAGACATCGGGTTCAGATGGCTCAGAATTCTTATCTCCAAATTCGTGAGAGATGATCCAATGCCGAATCAATGGAGGGAAAGTTATCTCCTCCCTGTATACAAAGGGAAGGGTGATACGCGAAACTGTGATAACTACCGTTCGATCAAGCTGATGTCACACACCATGAAGATCGTTGAGCGGGTATTAGGTGGCCGACTGCGAAAAATAATACGGCTATCTGATGATCAGTGCGGGTTTGTCTCGGGTAAATCAACCACAGATGCAATCCAAAGTATAAGGATCATAATGGAAAAACATCGTGATTCCTTAAGGGATTTGCATATTGTATTGGTTGACTTTGAAAAGGCATTCGACAGACAACCACGAGATCTGATATGGGTGGCGCTAAGACATCGAGGGGTTCCAGAAACCTATGTACAGATGATCATGGACATGTACGAAAGAGCAAAGACAAGAGTAAGATGTCCCGCTGGAGTAACCGAAGAGTTCCCAATCAAAGTCGGGGTGCACCAGGGAAGCGTTTTAAGTCCTTTGCTCTTTATTACAGTCCTTGATTATCTGATTGAAGGTAAAGTGATGGACACTTATTCTTTGCTGACGATGGAGCCATCATAAGTGAGGATCCTACATCCCTGCAACGAGCACTTGATGTGTGGGTGGACGTTTTGGAGGGAAATGGGTATCGCATTAGTTCAAAAAAGACAGAGTACTTGTGCTGCCCCTTCTCTGATCCACTCAGGCCTATTCCAGACATTTATTTGAATGGAACAGTGCTTCCCAAGTGCGAAAAGTTCAAATATCTGGGATCTATGATCAATAGCAAAGCAACTTGTGATGACGATATCAATCATCGTGTAAGCGTAGGGTGGATGAAGTGGCGAGAAAATTCCGCTATCTTCTGTGACAGAAAAATGCCCCCTAAGTTGAAAGGAAGGCTCTACACCGCAGTTGTACGTCCAGCGCTCACATACGGTTCACAATGTTGGACGATGTACAAAAAGTATGAGAGTAAATTAACGGCAGCTGAGATGAAGATGCTTCGCATGACAGCAGGAGTGACCAAGCTTGATCGAATAAGAAGTTCGAAGATCCGTGGAAGCTTTCACATCAAGGAAACCATCGTACAAAAAATAGAGCGCGACCGGCTCAGCTGGTATTGCCACGTTCAAAGAAGAGATCATTTGAACCCTGTTAAAAAGGCAATATCTATGCACGTTCCAAAGACATCGCGATGTAGGAAAGGCAGGCCTATAAACGCTTGGATCAGACAAATGCGACGACATCGGCATTTCATTGGCCTCAGTAACCGAGTGATCCAAAATCGGCAGGCCTGCCGATATTTTCTGAGGTCAAATAGGCGAACCCCACAGGCGGATCAGTAGAAATGCAGTGAAGTGGGAGGGCTGTGATCCCTTGTTTTCGGATCATAGCCTCGCTGATAAAAGGAAGAAGAAGAAGAAGATGGAAGTCGCTAACATTCCGCCTGAAATGATTCGCCGCGTAATGGAAAACTTCCGAGAGAGGGTTACTCAGTGTATCGATAATGGAGGCCGCCACTTGAGTGACGTAATTTTTAAAACTTAACTTAAAAACTGCATTATGCTTATTATTTAGAAATAAAGTTATCTCCTTGATATCTTGTTTGTTTTTTGTTATATTAGCATCCCACATGGGGGAATTCTTTCTGCCCCACCCTGTAGATCTGTTTATATTTTCTCTGATGCATAGTTCTATAGCGAATACTTCGGCTTAGAATACCGAGTTACTTTTTTCCATGCACGAGTGGATGAAGGTTTTCGTAGTAGCGCCGTATACTGCAGCCCCAACTCCTTCATTTGTCTTGGATCCGTCTGTGTACCATACATGAGAGTTATTGGCAAATGTAGGTTTGTTCTGTTCCCAGTTATTGCGATCTGAGAATGTAACCTTGAAGTTGTGGCTGAAGTTGTGGCTGAAGTTGAATCTTGGACTATTTTTTTTTCAAACTAGGCTTGCTCTATAGAAAATACGGCGTCTCTGGGTTATATTTTAGCCCACAGTGGTATTTTAGGGGGAAAGAGTGCTTTCTCAATAGAGCACTTCTTCTTGTTCCAGGCAGCAGTGGACGAAATCCCTAGACGGAGTCAACGGTGGCGTCTATAGTTCCAGTCAGGTTAAACTTAGTGAATACCTTGCGCGAGCTGCTTCGACGTATTCGGATCACAGGTCGGTAAGGAATTTCCAATGGTGGTCAGGACCTTGGAATAGAGATGGTGGCGGAGGAGCCCTTAATGGGCCAACAGCAGCGCTCATACTCCCGCAGTGGAGCACTGGCACCGGTGTAGCCGGCCCCTCTTCCTAGGCGTATAACTTATGGAAATGGCCCTCCAGGTTGGGGGCTAATTTCCCTACCACGTAAAAAAAAACTAATGGTTCCGAAACAATCAAACGCCTCGGATAAGGACGACTCAACTGATGACGATCCCATCAAACGAAATAAGGACAACGACCTTCTGATCTGTACGTGGAATGTTCGGGCCCTTTAAGGACCACATGCAGCCGAACAATTAGCAAAGGCCCTAGACTGCTATAAAGCAGATATAACCGGCATCCAGGAAGTGTGATGGGATGGGCCGGCAAAAAGAGCATGAAAAACTGTGACATTTACTACGGTGATTGCTACAGAGGCAACAGGCAACACTTATTCGCATGCGGATTTGTCATACGCGGCAGACTTAGGCAAGAAGTCTTAAGCTTCCGACACGTAAGCGAGCGTATTATGACTATCCGGATCAATGCTAAATTCGCTAACATAAGCCTAATATGTGTTCATGCCCCCACGGAAGAAAAGGACCCTGCCACCAAATAGTGTTTCTACGAGCTCCTCGACAAACCATACGAGCAATGTCCTAAATACGGCGTTAAAATCGTATTGGGCGATTAATAAATAAATAAATAAATATTTGGCGCAACAGCTCTTTAAGTGCCAGGACCTAGCTTCTCCAAGGTACGAATGCGGATATCCCAATCTGAGCAACAAAGAAGAATCACTGTGAGAAAGTTTAACGTCGAAAAGCTACAATCGCAAGAGACCGCTAGACTCTTCGCTGAACGCGTATCCCGAAATCTCTCAATCACCCCTATGCCGCCAGCATCAAGTGCCGAAGACCAATGGCAACGCTGCCAACATGCCATCAGAAACGCCGCGACTGATGTGCTGGGTCTCGCTCGCCCACCACCGCGAAACCCCTGGTTTGACGAAGAATGCCGGCAAGTGCATGCAGCAAAACAAGAAGCATACAAAGCGGCGCTGCAAAGGAAAACGAGAGCTGCTCGTGAGCTCTACGAGCAAAAGAGACGGGAAGAACATCGGCTTCTCCAAAAGAAGAAGAAAGAGCATGAGAAGCGCGCGATCGAGAATATTGAGAGCTTATACTCCAGGAACAATGTACAGAAGTTCTACCAAGAGGTAAAAAGAACGTGTCAGAGAAGCAATACCCGCACAGAAACCTGTAGAGATGAAAATGGAAACCTCGTAGTAGAATCACAGTCGTTGCTGAGAATATGGAAAAACTACTTCTGCAGACTGTATAACGGCGACGAAGACCAACATCCCGCTGTCAGGCAGAATGAACCATTCAACATAGACGATGATAGTAAAAATTTCCGTCCACCTGACCAAAACGAAGTGAGGATAGTAAAATCCAAGCTGAAATCCAACAAGGCTGCTGGGCCTGACGGCTTGCCGGCCGAACATTTCAAGCTAGCTGGTGATGAATTAGTAGCGTGCACACACCAACTCATCTCTAAGATTTGGTTAGACGAGTGTATGTCTGATGAATGGAATCTCAGCATCAAAGGAGACTCCCTCAACTGCGCCAATTATAGAGGCATCAGTCTCCTCAACATCGCATATAAGATTTGTTCTACGATATTGTATGAACGCCTGAAACCTTTTATCAACAGCCTGCTTGGACCTTATCAGTGCGGTTACAGGCCAGGAAGTCCACCATCGATCAAATCTTCACACTTCGGCAGATCCTCGAGAAAACCCAAGAAGTCCAAATCGATACTCATCTCTTTATCGATTTCAAGGCCGCCTATGACAGCATCTATAGAGAAGAGCTTTATAGAGCCATGTCTAGTTTTGACATCCCTGCCAAACTTTTTCGTATGTGCAGGATGACGATGGAGAACACTCGCTGCTCCATCAAGGTCGGTAATGACCTCACCGAGACCTTTGATGTTCTGGACAAGCTGAAGCGCTGTCATGTGACTTCTTTAATATTGTACTTGAAAGGATTGTGCGGAACTCACAAGCCAACACCAGAGGTACAATCTATCAAAAGTCCGTACAACTGCTTGCATACGCCGACGATATTGACATATTTGGAAGAACTCAGCGGGCTGTCACCGATGCGTTTGCAAGCATTGAAGCAGAAGCGGCCAAAAGGGGTTTAGCGATAATCGAAGGCAAAACCAAGTATATGCTGTCAACTAGAAGGGAAAGCCAACACCGACGAATTGGACAGAACGTCACAGTGGGCAGCTATAACTTCGAGGTAGTAAGGGACTTTGTCTACCTTGGCTCTGCTATAAACTCTGAGAACAACATCAGCGCAGAAATTAAGCGAAGATTAACTCTTGTCAATCGCTGTTTTTTTGGGCTTATAAGGCAATTCAACAGTAAAGCCCTATCTCGAACCAATGAGGAGACTCTGTATAAGACCCTGATCATCCCAGTCCTGCTTTACGGTGCTGAAACATGGACTTTATTAAAAGAGGATGAAGATATCCTTAGTTGATTTGGGACAAAAATTCTTCGTAAGATTTTCGGTCCCGTTTGCGTTGACGGGTTTTGGAGGAGAAGATTCAATCACGAACTATACGAGCTGTACAGCGACATCAACCTAGTCAAAAAACTGCGTAATGGATGTCTGAGATGGCTAGGACATGTAGAGCGAATGGACACCAACGCTCCGGCCCGCAGAGTCTTCGAATCCAACCCAGAGGGACGGCGCAGTAGAGGACCTCCTCGCCGTAGGTGGTGCGCACAAGTTCAAGGGGACCTCGAACAACTTGGAGTGCGCATCCGGAGGCAATTAGCTAAAAACCAAGTCAAATGGAGAAGGTTGTAGGTTGGTGCCCAGTTTCACCCCGAACTGCAGCGCCATCTAAATAAGTTGGTAAGCAGTTGTTCCGACAACCTACCACCCAATAACCAAACACATTACCTCTACAGCATGTCACTTAATAAAATACATTATCTGCCCGGGATATTATCATTTTCACCGATGGTCAGTTCCCCTCTAGAGCGATCAAATGGCTTGTCCCATAGTGAATGAGAAATTCCACATTAAAGAAATTTTTCAGTACTCAAGAGTTTACTTCTTTGGCATCCTTGGTGATCTGCTAAATATGGTTGGACAGGTGCGTTTAGCACTTCTTATGTATTGTAGCTCTGGTTATGTTTGGTTTCGGGAAAATCTCTAAGGGTACGTTAAATCTGAGAAGCAGCCTTGTACTATTGGAGCTGTTTTGAGAGACCGCTCTAAAGACGTGCTACGACTGGCAGGGCTTCTACAGTTTTTTTTTTTTCAAAGACAGCCTTTTACCCTTCCTTTGGTGCGTTTCGTTAAGTCTCTGAACTTTGAACAAAACTGCAAGCGAAACTCGTTCTAATAGCAGAAGAGGACGAATAAAACAGCTTTTCAATTTAATTATTTTATTTCATTAATCTAATAAATGCGCCTTAAACTAAGTACAGAAAAATAAATATAAATAGTGTTATATTATAAAATATTGTTTATCCTAAATTTAGTTTCAGTGTAGTTATTTTTGTGTTCCAGTAATCGAAGTGGACAAAGTGGACCAGCGTGGTAGTCCCCACTTTCCATCGATATCTAGAATATCAAAAGCATCACCATACACAGAGTACGAGTAGTATCTATAATAGTAAACATACATATATTTATAGTATAATTAATCAATCGTTTAATATTTATAATCCCGAATTGGGAAATGCCTAAAATGAGTTCCTTCGATATCGGAACTCAATCATAGATTCTTCCCAAAAAATATACTCTTAACCCTACACACGAATATTATTTAAAATGACGACGACGAAAAAGGGGGAAAGCTTATCCTTTTGTTTTGATATGATAGCGCGGAACGGGTAGATGTATAGTCATGGTGGGGTTAAAAGTTCTTCGATCGTTCGCGTCGATAGAAAGTGAATACTCATGGATAGGTTTGAATTTTGTTTCTCTCAGTCACAGTCGAATATTAGTCATATGTACGCTTAGTCCCACACTATTGATCGTTGAAAAGCGATTGCCCGTTGCCAGGGGAATTCTGGTGTACTGTCATCTTCACTGTCTGATTCAAGTTCTCGAATGGATCTTTTGTCTCGCTTGCTGGCTGCCTCTAACGTCGTTGGAGCTGTGTCGATTTCGGCAGTTGTTCTGCTAATCTCTTCTGCTTTTGTAGCGCTAGAGATTGGACTACTACTACTGCTGCTGGGGCTGTTGCTGGCGTTACTGTTACTACTGACGCTGCTACTGCTAGAGCTAGAACTAGTGCTGGTGTTGTCTTCTTCAGCCGCTGGAATTGGTTTCTCTCCATTTCGTTCGTTATTACGGCCATAGATGCTTCCACTGAAGCTAAGCGATTCTGGATAGTCATTGTGACTATTGTGGTTAGTGAGACCATGAGAATTGGAGTGGGATGAACCACTGTCGGGGCGGTTCAAATACTGATATGTGGTCTGATGTTGGTTTGGGAAGGTTTCTTGTTGGTGGAGATTATGATGTGTCGGTTGGTAGTTGAAATTGCTGTTGCCACCCATTGAGAAAGACGATGATGACGAACCGTATGAGGGTCGACTATGATCCTTGATAGAACTGTATTTGTTTTGTGAACTAGGAATGTAGTAAGGTTTCTGCAGTTGGTAGCGCTTGGGTGGCTGAGCTGATGGTTTTCGCACTGAGTATCCTGGTTTCACGCACATCATTCCAAAGACACGAATTCCTGGAACACTGGCATAGGTGGGTTGGTCATGTGCCATGGGACCCTCTGTAAAAAGTAGGCTAGGTGTTAGTATGAAGTAGTAGGAGAATGTGATTAGATTTACCCATTTTGAAGTGATCAGGACATCTGCAGATTACTAAATAATGTGATTTTCCAGTTCGAGTGTTTTGTAGTGCCAGCAGGGACCAATCTTTGGGTGTACGGCATTCGCGCATCTCTGTTGTAGCTTCGCAAGTTTTAGCCAAGGTAATTGCCTAGAGGAATGTTGAATGAGAAATATGATAACAATATGATATGACAAATAAATTATCTATATGTGCCTACAACAGACACTGTTTACTCGTAAGTTGAAAGTCAATTTATAATTAACGAACCCACTATAGAGATGTATCCCTATGCTGAGTGCTATATCGTAGGAATACTCTTGGCAGTTCTTATTTTCTTGAAATTATAAAAGAACCGTCTACCCCTTCGAAATTAACAAAATTCAATGTAGAAACGGAAATCTGAACAGCTAATACTTGGGGGAACTACATCAGCAACTGTTTGAGGAAAACGAAAAGATCATTTGCAGTGCCACTGCTTCAAAGGCATACGATTTCTGCACGAGCGATCGCGTCGAAATGTCTACGAACTATGCATATATCCTGCTCTCTGAACGTCTAAGATAAAAAAAAACCCTCGGTGAATAGTATTTTAAAGACTTTTTAGAAGCTTGACTCTATTTAATGGCTGGCACTTGGGCCTATAAGTCTATTGCGTCAAGGGTACTATTAGCCTAAGAGACATTCTATCGTCCACCTTCCTAAGTTTCTTCTTATGATGTGTTCGATTGTTTCCTCTTCTTCCAAGCAGCGGTGGCACTCTCTCTGTGTAGACGAGTTTAGTTGTATTACAGGCAACAACCTCTTGGAAGTTCAGCGCTTATGTATGCAGTCCCTATGTAATGTAGAATTAATCTCTTAGATTGCTCAGGCCCCGGAAACTTCCCCAATGGGCCAGCGAAGCAGATGTTTTGAATAAATCTAAGTTGTTGCCAGCTAATCAGCAAGCACATTTCATTCAATGCTTTGGTGACCAAATATGCCGACAAGTTTGACTGTCTGGCAAGAGACTTTAAAGCAATGAACTGGCACCTAAGCAACCTGAAGTCCACTGAGTATGAGATCAATGTTTTAAGTGTTACCTGACTATCAGAAAAGATATAAATTCCTGCTCCAAGGTTAACGCTGGCGCAGATTCCAATGGTATTGACATCAGTCTGGTAAGTACTGGGACACATTCCAAGTGGTATCGACAGTTTACCTCAAATAATCTGCCAAAACAGTACTCCCATCGTGTCTGGGATGGTACAGAAGTCGTTAAGCCTCATGGAAGATTATTTGCCTTATACTTGCTGCAATATGATAGCAAGCCGTCTCCCCGATGAAGATCCTTAAGCTCTATTGCCGTAGTTTGTTCTAGTGATTTCGGTTACCAAACTATGGTTACATATGTGATAATGGGTTTAACAATCATAATGTGCAGACAGTGTCTAATTTTTTAGATTAAGATTCCAAACTCCATCCAACTATTGAAGTTACTACTTGATTGCTTCAACAAGGGGGGACGAGGAGGAGGAGGAAACCATCCTTCACCTCCTATGCACATGTTCAGCCCCATCACGTAAAAGAATGCTCCATCTAGGGGACCTTTTCTTTGATGACCTCGGTGATTTGGCGTCCTTGGGTGTCATGAGCATCCATCGCTTTATCAAAGGCTCTGGTTGGTCTAAATTAGTCCCTGAGCGGTCGAATGGTAGATCCATGGCATCACAATGGACCTATACTGTTCTAAGTACTATCTGCACTCTGGTGTCGACAGACAACCTACCTTCTCATGACAACAATACTCTCGGATGTTTGTCAAACGTTCGCGAGAGGTGGGCGAGTACCAGTCCCCAACGCGTAACACTGTACTACTCTATTCTGGAAGACCATCCGGAAGCTATACTGTTAACAACAACAGCATGCAAGGGCCTAATTTCCTGGCAGCCTCATGGTGATAGGATTATGACGGCCAGATTCCGGACTAGAGTACGACACGTCACCATCATACAGTGTTATGCCCCAACGAATGGCTCGTCTGAGGACGAAAAGGAGAGCTTTTACAATCTATTAACTGCCGTCTTCAACACAACACCAAATGGAGACACTGACATAGTGATGGGGGATTTGAATGCCAATATAGGCAACGAGAACGAAGGGCTCAAACATGTAATCGGGAAGCATGGACTAGGCAACTGTAATAACAACGGCGCAAGGTTTGTGGATTTCTGCAACGCCAACCGCCTTGTGATAGGTGACACCATGTTTGACCACAAGATCTGTCACAAAGTTAGCTGGGTTTCCAACGACAGCCAAGTAACCTCCAATCAAATTGACCATTTTGCTATCAGCCGCCGCTTTAGAAGTAATCACCTCGACGTGCGAAACACGCGAGGGGCAGACTTGGGGATAGTACGAGATCACCATCTTATGATAGCTACTCTTCAACTACGCACTGCTGCAGTTCGAAGATCCCACGACAACATAAGAATACCCAGGTTCAACATCGATAGACTTAGTGATCCCTCAGTGCGCCAACAATTAAGGGAGCACCTTTCGCAAGATGTGGAAGCAATCAGCAGCTCACTGCCCGCAACCATCCAAGACCATTGGTGTGCTGTGAAAAATGTTTTTACATCTGGTGCTGAAAGAATTGTCGGTCGATCGCAGGGAAGACATAGGGCGTGGCTTTCCGAGGATACCTGGGGACGGATTGACGAACGAAAACAGCTGAAAGCTCGCGTTGCAGCTACTCCAGCAGCAGGAAGAAGCAAGTTAGATTCCCTATATCGAGAAGTTCAGCGTGCGACGTGACTAGCGCAACTACATCAACGCGCTGGCTACAGAAGCAGAAGAAGCTGCACGGAGGTGCGACAGCAGGACAGTCTACAGAATCACCAAAGAGCTGACAGGTGGTCGCAGCTCCAGCCAACACCCAGTGAAAAGCCTAGACGGTTCCTTGCTCATTTCGGATGAACCGCGTATTCGCTAGCGATATGCTCTCAAATCAGACTGAGATGCCCGAGGTGAGAAGTTTTCGAATAAGCACAACGACTCCCAGTAAAGATGAGATCACTACCGTGATCAAGGCACTCAGAACCAACAAGCCGGTAGGACTTGACGGTATTTCTGCAGAACTCTTACGAGCTGCGCCAACAACATCGGCTGAGCTTCTGCTTCCACTTTTAGAGACAGCTTGGGAAGCTGAGAGCTTTCCAAACGAGTGGAAAAAGGGAATGATCGTCAAGCCTCCTAAGAAAGGAAATTTAATGGGGTGCGGAAACTGGAGGGGTATCGTCGTGTTGCCTTCTGTAGCTTAGATAATAGCTAAAATCATCCTTGAGCGAATCAAACAACATCTCGAAGACACACTCGATGCCGAACAAGCAGGTTTCCGCTCTGGATCCTCCTGTGTCGACTACATCAACACCTTACGGATTATCATCGACCAGTGTGTTGAATATTGATCGCCACTCCATTTGCTGTTCATCGATAGTGTCAACAGGGAGTTTATTTGGCGTACCTTACGCAGGAGACATATTCTCGATAAACTAATTGCTGTTACCAAAGCTACATCTACATATGAAGGCTCCAAGTGTCACGTTCTGTACAGAGGTGAGTTGTCTGAGGAATTTGAGATCCAAAGTAGGGTAAGACAAGGCTATATCCTTTCACCAATACTATTCCTATTGGTAATTAGCGATGTGCTTCGTGCAGCTTTGTTGACGGGAAACGGAGGAATTCGATGGACTCTTAGATCCCAACTGAAACATCTTGACTACGCTGACGATGTATGCTTACTCTCTCACAGGATTATGGACCTCCAGATGGCTGCAGATGTGGAGCGAGAAGCAGGTGTCGTTGGGCTGAAAATGAATACTGCAAAAACTAAAATTATCAGCCTTGGAACAAACTCCTCAGCTCAAATATGCATTGCTGAACAACCGGTAGAGAGAGTAGAGGATTTCCAGTATCTTGTGAGTATTGTTCAATCCACCGATGGTGGAACCGAACTGGATCGCCAAAGCAAAGTCCAATGCAATCAGTTTGAACCCCAAGCTAAGACTGTTTCGCTCCAATGTTGAATCCGTGCTGTTATATGGATGCAGTACGTGGAGAGTTACCACTACTATCACCAGGAACGCTCTAAGAATTTAATTTCTCTCAACAGATTGCATATCGGCGCTATAATAGGTGTCATCACTGGACACTGTCTAATAGGCAAGCATGCTGCAAGGCTAGGCGTTTTTGCGAACGACTTTTGTAGAAACTGCATGGACGAAGAAGAGGAAGAAACTATTCCTCACCTTTTTTGTTTCTGTCCAACTCTCTCCCGTAGAAGAAAGCTTCACCTAGGAGCCCTCTATTACAACGACATAGGCGACCTGAAAAATATCGATATTAAGAGCCTCCTATGCTTCATAAGAAGCTCAAAATGGTTTAACGAGTAGGTAGGAGAAACTTTCTCCCATGATCCATGTGGTATCACAATGGACCTATTTTTGGTCTAAGTGTGTTGGTGATTCTCTGCTGGCAGCCACTTCAACCTAACCTAACCTATCACCAGGAAGCTGTAAACGTTCGTTAATAGGTGCCTGCGCAATATCTGAAGGATTTTCTGACCCAATCGTATCTCTAACGAACACCTTTACAAGAGAACGGGTCAGTACCAATAGGCACAACCATCCAACGGCGGAAGTGGCAGTGGATTGGTAACATGTTCCGAAAGGGTGACAGTTCCATAGCGAACCATGCTGTGTAATGGAACCCTTTAACTCAGGATGGCAGAAGACCTGGCGGTCCGAGGAGAACATGGCGCAGAACAGTCGAGAAGAAGGCACGGCAGTTGGGGAGAGCTGAGACACA
The DNA here is from genome assembly GCA_945910035.1 of Brachypalpus laphriformis. Taxonomy (NCBI): domain Eukaryota; kingdom Metazoa; phylum Arthropoda; class Insecta; order Diptera; family Syrphidae; genus Brachypalpus; species Brachypalpus laphriformis. Next base: position 38,657,328 of record OX246756.1, read on the forward strand.
TTGCCAGAAACCGTACACGATGGCGCGTAGGCGTAGTAGATGCCCCAGGACCCACAAGGGGATACAGGACATAAGGGTTTGAAGATAGTTTCCTGTAGTTACCATGAGAAATCAATGATTTGAAGGAAACACTCATTATCAGGTTGAATGATATTTGACAGCATACTTGAAAACAATTGAAGATTGCTTGGTGCAAAAATTGTCAAACAGAACTTCCCTTCATACGAAACTACTTCATAATTCCCCTCGATGTACCTGAATAGCGGTTTTCATAGTCCAACTTCTGGCTATAGTCATAATCTACTTCTCACATCGCGTACAGAAATTACCAGTTCCACTAAGAGCACTCCATCTGCTTTTTAGTGTAAATTAATAATTCATATCACAGTATTCCACTGCAGCATTGTATGTAGTCATGCAACTCCACTTCGTACTTTTCTGCGAAATTAAATCTTCGATCTGATTATCGGATTAATCGTCATATCATTAACCCCAAAGTCATTCATCATAACCGCTAAGTAGCAACCACTGACTTTCCGTTAGCATTCCAGCTCGTATTGTTTTTCTCTCTTGGAAACCCACCATCTCCTCATCACAGACTCCACCTCCACCACAACTACATCTGGGATGCAGTTGGGTTCGCAATGATACTGTGCCTGGTTGCAGTCGTAAAGCTCTAATGCTTGAGTGGTTCTTTGAATTTTCATGCGGTCATGTGGATGTGACTGACTCCCTTTTTGCTTGCGCGCATCTCTCATTTCGTTCTGTTTCGTGTTGCTTTGTGTTACTTTGGGATTATCTTTAGCTTCTTTGTAATTTATCCACGTCGTGAGTCAGTTTCCTTTGGGGGTTTCTTGTAGCCAAAACACGCGCCTAGATACTCTACTCACATGCAGCATCTCTCCGTTTTGCATGGAAAGTGGAAAAGAAGTCGTGGCGATGGTGGAGACAGAAAAAAAGATCACAACGCGCGCATGTCACGGTGATCCGTTTTGATATCGTGATGAACAAAGAGACCCTGGAGTGTATTCTGCTCCCCATCGACGTTGTCGTCGACACAATACGGTATCTTGACACAGCCAACACATCACACGTAGTCTAGGTACAACCAAATGCAGTACATATCTATTTGTCTGTATCGCCGTATCTATTCCTGGGGATATGCGAATTGGAAACAAAAAAAACCACACAAAGACCTAAAATCGCATCAATATCGCTGTTGCTGGTGGCAAAATGCCGTAATCGATGGAGGAGCATCATAAAGTTGTTGGGGGTTTCCTTTGACTATATATTTTTTTTCTTTCCCCGCTGGTGTTTCCTCGCGAGCTATAGACATTTTGTGCGCGAATGTGCTTCATGGGTCGACATTGAAACTGCATTAGTCGCTGGTATCTCGATAAACAACAAACAAAAGATAGATGGAGCACGGATATACACTATGTAGCTGGAAGATAGAACAATGCAATTAACCTTTAGCTAATTTAGCGGCCGCACAGAGATGTAACATAAGATGTGCCTCTAGAATTGTGAACATGCAACAAAGGATAGCCTGATGGCGTACAAAAAAAAAAAAAATAAAAAAAAAAAAAGCATCTACTCTGCACCGGAATCTTTTTCTCTAGTAATGCGGTGAGAAATTAGAAAATTAGAAAATTACCAAGGGTAAGCTTCTAGATATGACCATGATGGAGAGAACGGATTACGTTATGCACGGAAATCTGCTCCATGCAACATTGAACCTTTATTGCTTAATTATGACAGAGTGCTCTTCTTATTCTGCGAGAGCGAGTTATTCCTGTAACTTGGATTGGAACATTGTTTAGGAATTTAATTACCTTGAGGCATGTGGCCAGCTACATATTTCTTCTTCTTTGAGTTTCTTTGTATTATATTGTACATATTTCCTTATTGTGTGAAGTTTTTCATCTGAAAATCTAATTTCCGTTTGATAATAATGTATTTCTTTTCGAATTACTTCCCCATTGAAAATAAGCCGCTTCAATTATTATTCCTGGTGGTGGTTGACTGGCGGGAGATTACTAAAGGTGACGGGGAAACATGAGCGTTCGTACAATGTGGATTTGGGGAATTCTACGAATTTTGACTCTATGCTCATCGGACTTTGATTTGATGCCTAATGTAACGCAATGAACAATTTGTGTTCTTTTAATATTATTGGATTTGATTTTTGTCGACAACAGAAAACCAATAAATTCTGTGGCAGCACAATGTTGAAATAATATCGTCTTATTGAACGGCCTTAAAGCAATCCTCCACTCTGATTAATTTCAAAATTGTTTCCGAAAATGTAGACTGCACCACTCCCAAGTTAAATTTTGAGAAAAACCTTCAAGTTAGCATCACTTGCAGGCCATTCTGGGAGCAAGATGTATTTGAAAAGATTCACTTCTTTACCGGCGGATCAACACCCTAACATCGGCACTAAATGGTGCCATGTCCGAGGTCTGCCCACACCGCAAACCTCGAGGTAAAATGAAACCTCCCTGGTGGAATGCAAATCTCAGTACTCTTAGGAAAGACAGTAGGCTCCTTTTTAATATTGCTAAAAGCTCCCGTGAGACGGCCGATTGGGACTCATATAAAAAGTCTCTCAGAAAATACAAAATCTCACTGAGGAAGGAGCAACGACGTTCCTGGAGACTCTTCTGCGACAGCATTGAAGAGTCCTCCGAAGCTTCCAGGTTGCGGAAAATTCTCTCTAAAAGCCCTTCTATACCCAGCTTCCTTTTGCATCCGGATGGTCACTGGACCTCCTCTGCTGAGGAATCCATTGACATTTTACTGGATACTCACTTTCCTGTTAGCTCCCCTGTTGTTGTATCGCAAGTGGGAAATCCCTCCCCTCAACCTTGCAGCAACTCTTTAGTCTTGATAACTACAGAAAAGATCCGTTGGGCCATGCGCAGTTTCAAACCCTTCAAGTCCCCAGGACCTGACGGTGTTATTCCAGCTGAATTTCAGCAATGCGAGGACATTGTGCTTCCATGGCTCAAAGTCATCTTGTCGGGCTGTCTAAATCTGGTCTATATTCCCAAACTATGGACCGAGGTTGAAGTCATATTCATACCTAAGGCAGGAAAGAGCTCGCACGTGGAACCAAAGGATCTCCGACCTATCAGTCTATCGTCCTTTCTGCTTAAAACTTTATAAAGGTTAATTGATATCCATCTTCGGCAAAGTATTAGCCCGTACCAACATGCGTACTGCAAGGCAAATCGGTTGAGACAGCCTTACATTCGCTTGTGCGCACCATCGAAAAATCATCGAGCATCAAAGAATACACCATGGTGGCTTTCCTTGACATTGAGGGAGCTTTTAACAATGTCAAACCAAAGGCGATTACGGACGCACTTGTAAATCTGAAAGTGGATGTTTCGCTCGGAGTGTTGATCAATTAATTGCTTACATGCAGGATTATTAACACACAGCTGGGCGGAGCATCGGCCAGAAGAATTGCTCGCTGCGGTACACCTCAAGGTGGAGTCTTGTCACCTCTTCTGTGGAACCTGGTAGTTAATGAACTACTGATGGACCTGGATGCGTCAGGTTGTAGAGTGATCGCCTATGCTAATGACATTGCTATTGCTGCCTCCGGTAAACACCCGGACACTCTCAGGGATATCCTCCAATATGCTCTCCTTCGGCTCACCAAATGGGCCTCCAATTGTGGACTGGGGGTTAACCCCCATAAAACGGAACTCGTTCTCTCACGAGGAAATATAAACTTCCCCTCATAGACCCTCCTTTGATAAATGGCACCAGTCTCACCTTCTCTGAAAACGCAAAATATCTGGGTCTTGGATAGGAAACTAAACTGGAAGGCCAATCTACTAGAGCGCGTCAAGAAAGCTAATGTAGCTCTCTATTCCTGTAAAAAGGCTATAGGTAGGAGCTGGGGTATTAAACCTCAAATCACCCATTGGCTACACGTGTCCGTTATCAGGCCAATACTACTATATGGCGTGATAGTATGGTGGCCTGCTCTTGAAAGTGCTGTCCACCTCACTCAACTAGCTAAGGTGCAAAGATCTGCATGTATCTGCATCAGTGGTGCACTTAGAACTACTCCCTCCGTGGCACTGGACATCTTGTTCAACCTGCTACCCTTAGATATTTTCGGCAAACAGTTGGCTGCCTGTGCGGCCATCCGCTTGAAAGCCTCCTATCAGTGGTCTAGCTATTGCTTTGGCCACTCCTCGATCCTTGATCTTCTCAACTTCAAACATGAAAACACGGACTACACCCCGCCGAAACTGAGATTTGACCGTAACTTCCGTACGAGCATCCCTAACCGGGATGTATGGGATAATTCCCCCCCTGTCGATGGTAGTTCGGTTCACTTCTTTACAGATGGATCTAAGACGGAGGGTGAGGTGGGTTGTGGTGTTTTCTCCGAACAACTCAATCTGAGCATCTCTTTCCGCCTCCCTGATCATTGTAGCGTTTTCCAGGCGGAAATCATGGCGATTAAGGAAGCTCTGTCCTGGCTGAAATGCAATGTATTATCTGTCAGGGATATTAGCATTTTCACTGACAGCCAAGCGGCAATCAAGTCCCTGGAATCGTTCTCCTTCACTTCAAAGGCTGCCTTAAACTGTCGTCTATCTCTTATGGAGATGACAGAGCAGTTCAACATTCACCTATGCTGGGTGCCGGGCCATAGAGACATTCCAGGTAACTGCAGGGCTGACGACCTCGCCAGACAGGGTACCACTCTAAGGATTTTGCTTGAAATGCAAGCCCTGGGTATGCCCCTCGCTACATGTAAGTATCTACTAAAGCTGAACGCTATTAGCACGACCAACCTCAGATGGGGAAACGGCTCAACGTGTCACATTTCGAGACAGATCTGGCCTAAGCTGGATCAAAAACGTAGTGCCGATCTGATCAAGTTAAAGCGTACAAAAATCAGCTGCGTTGTCGGTGTTCTCACTGGACACTGTCTTATAGGCCAACACGCCAAAAGACTTGGTCTCTTCTCCAACGACTTCTGCAGAAGCTGTAGGGACGAGGAGGAGGAGGAAACCATCCTTCACCTCCTATGCACATGTCCAGCCCTGTCGCATAAAAGAATGCTCCATCTAGGGTCCCCCTTCCTTGACGACCTCTGCGATCTGGCGTCCTTGGACGTCATGAGCATCCATCGCTTTGTCAAAAGCTCCGGTTGGTTTTGTTAGTCCCTGAGTGGCCTAATGGTTTGATCCATGGTATCACAAAGGACCTTCACTGGTCTAAGTGTGTCTGCACTCTCGTGTGGACAGCCAACCTAACCTAAGCTAACCTACATTTATACCTCAGCACTCAAAAAGCAGCAAATGGAGCATTCATGAAAATTGAAAAAGGAAGACTAGGGAAGGGACGATGCACTGGGCTCAGGGACCGTGACTTACTCTCCAAAGAAGCACATCTATTGTAAATTCTCAGAGAATACTTCATCACATGGCGATTAATAAAATCTTGGTGCGACTTGATAGGGAGGGTTTTAAGGTGGTTGCGTACGCGGATGATATGGTTATACTAGTATCAGGAAAGTTCTTCTCCACGATAAGTCAACTCATGGAGAGGGCTCTGGATAAGGTACACTCATGGGCTACGAGCTGTGGCCTCGGAGTAAATCCGGAGAAGACTGAAATTATGCTAATTACCACTAAAACCAAGGTACTGGCATTCACCCGCCCTCCCAAACTAGATGGTCAGCCTCTCTCGCTTTGCTCCAGTGCAAAATATCTAGGCACGGTTCTAGACCCGAAACTTAGTTGGAAACTCAATACAGAACAGCGAATTAAGAAGGCAAGCGTAGCCTTCTATGCCTGTAATAAAACATTCGGTAAGAAATGGGGACTCCAGTCAAAGATGACCCTTTCGATGTACACAGCCGTTGTGCGTCCACCTTACTATCGTTTGGTGGCCAGCTTTGAGCAAAAAGTACAGTATCGACAAAATAAAAAAAAGTACAGAGATCGGCGTGCGTGGGTATCACAGGAGCAATAAGGTCTTGTCCAACAGATGCTCTCAGTGTGATCTTGCATCTGATCCCTCTCGAACTACACATCATAGACACAGCTATATGCAGCGCAGTCCGGCTCAGGGAATATAGATGCTGGACCACAAGGCCATATGGTCACGGCAAGGTCCTGGAGACGATACCAAGTGAACTGGTTGCGCCCTCGACCGACTACACGATACCCAAACTCAACTTCAGAAAATCCTTCTTAACAAAATTCCCTTCCAGAGAAGAATGGAAGAACGGAAGCATTACCTGCAACTATGATATAGGGATATACACGGACGGTTCGAAGATGCACTGCGGAGTCGGCGCAGGCATCTTCTCTGACCAACTGAATATATCAAGGTCTTTCCGTCTCCCAGACTCTGCTACCGTTTTCTAAGCGGAGCTTCTTGCGATTCGAGAAGCCTGCCGCCTGCTAAACAATCTTCCAACATCTAATCACAATATCGCTATTTTTTCGGATAGCCAGGCTGCCATCAATGCCATTGATGCGGTCTGCATCTCTCCAAAACTGGTAGAGCAATGCCGGTTTGAATTGAATCAACAAAGCACTCACTCGAGAATCACTCTCATCTGGGTCCCAGGGCACAGCAACCATGAGGGTAATGAGCGTGCTGTTGAGCTGGCCAGGCGAGGGTCAGCCCTTAACGGCTCTCTAGCAGAAAGAGTCGACATTCCGCTTGGTGCCGTTAAGGGCTATATTCACTTTCACTTCCTCTAGCTAGCCAATCGCGGGTGGAACAGCCTCACAAGCTGTGTCATATCTAGAAAGACGTGGCCCAGTTTCAACAAACCCAGGTCAAAAGAGTTACTAGGCAAACCAAGACCAATTATTGCCAAAATCGTAGCTATCATCACAGGTCACTGGCCAGTTGGAGACCATGCGGCTAAGCTTGGTATCCCCCACAACACCTTTTGTAGGATCTGCAAGGATATTAATGAGAAAGAATCTCTATGTCATTTCCTTTGCAGATGTCCGGCCCTGGCGAGGATCAGATAACAAACTCCTGGCAAACCCTTCTTCGAGGATCTGAGAGAGATAGCGGACAAGAGGACTGGAGAACTAATCCTCTTCCTGAACTCCACGGGCTGGGTTTAAACTTAACATCCCTTTTTAACTAACCACTACAATAGGTATACACGAGTCCGTGGTAACAAAACGGCGCACCTTAAGCGCTAATTGGGTTCTTTTGGACCGCCACTTTACCTACCTATCTATACTTCATCACGAAACAAAAATAGACAATGAATCTGTGATGCTTGTGTGCCATCAAAGGGTCGTGATCAAAGCGAATTTTACAGCATCTTCCAGGTAGAAATTATTTACCAGAAAGTTGTGCCCAGTTGCCAGATAGCTAAGCTTTAATCGAAGCGCAAATATTCTACGAAATCACCTCTAAGATGGTACGGAAGCACTTATGCAAACCCAACAACCTTAGCAAAATCAAGAGACTTACCCTATAGCGGGTGCCTGGTCATAGCAGATGGCATCGGGTGGCTCAACTGGAAGGACACTTCGTCGGAGAAATGGTACGAAATGACGAGGAATTCAAAAGAGGCACATTTTTTATGGAGCTCCCACTAGTTGTACACTTGCAGCTTAAGCGTTTGTTAGCCTGCGTTAGAAAGGAAATTCTTTCAAAGAAAACTCAACAAATGACATCCCCCGTTTTCAGTTCCCTTCGAAGATATCGTTTGTAACCATTATGCTCTTCAGTAACCCCGATTAGCAGTTTACTTGCTGAATTATTGTAATCAGGTGAAAGCTTGAAAGTACGAGTAGCTTTCAAAATATAATTTCCACTCCCTAATTAACCTAAAATACAGAAAAAGATACCTCGAATCGTAAACCACATTTTCTCACGTCTGCATGCATACAGAGTAGAAAAGAACCTAGTGTTTCCTCACTTTGCGGTTAAGTGCCATAAAGTCCAAAATTTGATGAACCCCCTCATTAGTGTGTTAAAAATTGTTTTGAACTTTGCCTCCCAATTTCACTCAACGGTTATCTCAATTAACACCTGTAAATTGATTGTTTCTTAAATCATTGGATCCAATCATCGAGATGGTGGCGTCCTCGGCATGCTAGCCATGATTTAGCCATCTGTAATTGTCTAATAAAAATAAATAATCGATTGGCTTGTCGCCTGGTAATCGGTTTGCATGTGAACAAAACCTGTATCCTGCTTGGAAGAGAAATAAGTTTTACCCAACAAGAGGGGGTAGTGCTTCCCAGAAGGAACACAAATCAACGGATTTCTGCATGCCATGTAGAGAAAAATGCAATTACCCTGTTAGAGGATGATGTGAGCACAAGTGCACACTAACTACACATTTGGGACAATTATTTTATTTCTTCTTATTTTTTTTGAAACGAGGAGAAGACTCACCTTTTTCTTTCCATCGCCGATCAATTTTGTTGTGTGCTGATCGTCCTCGTTCAAACTGGCCGAACACGGATCTCGGTACCTGTAAAACAATCGATTTAGCTTACATTAATACTTGAATAAGTTACCTTGCAACCGCAGCAGTAGGAGGTAGGAAGTGGATTTGGTCAATTCTTGAAGCTAACATCTTCCTCCTCTTCATGGCTTGGGACTGCAGTTTGGGTTTTTCTCTAAAATTACCTTGATGGGCATGCGCACAGTGGTTGGGTGTAGTTAAGTCGTACGTAGACCGCGTTGCAGACCTGTTGGATAGCACACTCTGGCAGCAGGTAGATATGTTGATTATGTGGGTAGTAGTGATATTTGGTGGGCTTCGCTGTGGCCGAAGGTTTCTGTAAAAGAAGAATGACCATCGTTAGTAATAGTTTGTTGGAATATATTGTTAGTAATACAGAAGCAAGTACATATCCTCGGGTCATGGACCAGGTGATTAGAGTAATTGTTATTGCACAGTATGGTGGACAGGCTGGAGTGTGCGAGTCGAGTTGCACTTACATGTAAGGAGTCACTCAGCTTCAACTAATAGTCCACAGAAATTAGGGAAAACATTTCCTATTTTATAAAAAGGCGAAATTGTACGAATACACTCTCCTTTGGGGTTAGAATAAATATTCCCGTCTGTCAGGTAAGGGTGTGTCATTGGATCTTTGGATGAAAATCTACCTCAACGGGTACTCTGTGTTGGGTTTTTCGATCTATCCTACGACAGAAATGTTAACTATTTCCAAAATTGTAAGCACATTCTTTGCCTAGATACCTGTGATCAAACTGTGTTTGCTATGATCATATTATCAAAGTAAAGGATACAAATTTGTTACATTTCTTTTGCAGACATGCCATTATTAAGGTCTCAATCCTCGTTATCGTTATATAGCTACTTTTTCATGGCAATTGAAAGCTATCAAATTGATGGACCTCTGGTAGATAATAGTGCCTTGAAGGGCAATTAAGTACATACCTATCTAATTAACTTTTAATAAAATAAATTACAAATAATCACAATGTTTTATGATGTCCGCTAATAAAGTTTTTAAAGTTTAAAACCTTCCGGACGACAGGACGTACATCATTGCTAATAATACATTTTTACTAGGCCTTAAATGAGATTATTACGCTATAAACTCTTACAGAAGAAGTTAAACTGTCTCTCACGCATTTGCTCATTCGCTTAACTACTCGTATCTCATTACCGCAGATTGGTTTAGGAAATGAGTAAAATAAAAACGAACATTCCTTTTTGTGAGGTAAATTGAATTCAATTGAATAATTACGTGAAGGCATTGGAGGGTTCAATGCACAGATGTGCAGGATTATACGAATATTACATTCGTGAATTCGGATACGGATAAATTATCGAAAATATCAGCAGATACGAATACACAAGAAGATATGAAGACAAATAAAAGTTCAAAATTCCAATCTTGCATTAGTTAGCAAGAAAGTTAGGATCTTGCGAATTTGGAATTGGAAATTGATACATACCCTCATTCTCGGATCAGAGGTATCTCCAGTGGTCTTTATACTTGTATGTAGATTTTATTAGCCTGCCAGTTTTCAGAAATTACCGTAAAACTAATTGGCTCAATTACAAGACAACTTTAAGTAATTTAATTACCTCAGATCACCTTAATTCCCCCTGCAGACCACAAGAACTTGATCGCATAGTTGAGGATCTAACCTCAGCCCCCAATAAAGCGATGTCTTCTTCCTGCCCTATAATTCAACCCTGAGGCAAGAAAAAGCCGCATTGGTGGACTGCAGGTATAGGCCCCTTAAGAAATAACTGTAGAAAACTATTCAATAATGCTGAAAGTTCGAGAGACGCGCTAGACTGGGACTTGTACAAGGTATCCCTAAATATATACAAATAAGAATTAAGGAAAGCCAAAGGTAATTCCTGGAGACTACTGTGGTAAAATAGAAGAACCCTCTGAGGCATCTATGCTAAGCAAAATTCTCTCTTTAAATCTAATAACAACCGGCTACTTTAAGAAAACTAATGGGTCTTGGTAGACTTCCAGCAAAGATTCACTAAATTTACTACTTGACACCCATTTCCCAGGGACTTCCCAAGTTGTTAGCAACATGGTTTCTAACAGACCATGTGCAATAACCAACTCTTCAAACATGATTACACAGAGCAAACTTTATTGGGCACTACATAGCTTTAAACCATATTAATCCGCGGGACCAGACGGCATAATACCTGCCGAGTTATAGAAGGCATCGGAGATAATCTTGCCGGTGCTTGAGGCAATACCAAAAAGCTGTCGAGATCTGGTATATATCCCAAAGATATGGAGAGAAGTTAAAGTTGTCTTCATACCTAAAGCGGGTAAATGCTCTCATATCAATCCAAAAGATTTCAGACCTATTAGTCTATCATCGTTCCTTTTAAAAACACTAGAATGACTGCTTGATATCCACTTACGGCAAGGAGGTCCTCTACTGCATCGTCCTTCGGGGTTAGATTCGAAGACTTCGCCAGAGCGTTCGTGTCCATTCGCTCTACAGCTATCTCAGACGCCCAATCCGCAGTTTTTTGACTAGGCCGATGTCGCTGTACAGTTCGTATAGTTCGTGGTTGAATCTTCTCCTCCAAAACGCGTCAACGCAAATGGGACCGAATATCTTACGAAGAATTTTTCTCTCGAAGCGACCAAGGATATCTTCATCCTCTTTTAATAAAGTCCATGTTTCAGGGAGGACTGGGATGATTAGGGTCATATACAGAGTCTCCTTAGTAGTTCGAGATAGGGCTTTACTGTTGAATCGCCTTATAAGCCCAAAAAAACAGCGATTGGCAAGAGTTATTCTTCGATTGATTTCTGCGCTGATCTTGTTTATAGAGTTTATAGCAGAGCCAAGGTAGACAAAGTCCCTTACTACCTCGAAGTTATAGCTGCCCACTGTGACGTTCTGTCCAATTCGTCGGTGTTGATTGTCCCTTCTAGTTGACAGCATATACTTGCTTTTGTCCTCGTTTATCGCTAAACCCATTTTGGCCGCTTCCTCCTCAATGCTTGCAAAGGCAGCGGTGACAGCCCGCTGAGTTCTTCCAATAATGTCAATATCGTCGGCGTATGCAAGCAGTTGTACAGATTTGTGATAGATTGTGCCTTCGGCTCTCAATATTCTGAAGATGGCGCTTTTTGTGCTTTTTCTTCTTCTTTTGGAGAAGCCGATGTTCTTCCCGTCTCTTTTGCTCGTAGAGCTCACGAGCAGCTCTCGTCTTCCTTTGCAGCGCCGCTTTGTATGCCTCTTGTTTTGCTGCATGCACTCGCCGGCATTCTTCGTCGAACCAGGGGTTTCACGGAGGTGGGCCAGCGAGACCCAGCACATCAGTCGCGGCGTTTCTGATGGCATGTTGGCATCGTTGCTACTGGTTTTCGGCACTTGATGCTGGCAGCATACGGGTGATTGAGAGATTTCGGGATACGCGTTCGGCGAAGAGTCTGGCGATCTCTTGCGATTGTAGCTTTTCGACGTTAAATTTTCTCACAGTGCTTCTTCTTTGTTGCTCAGTTTGGGATATCCGCATTCGTACCTTGGCTACAACAAGGTAATGATCCGAGTCTATGTTGGCCGTTTTGAAGGTCCGTACATCCAGAATACTGGAGGCATGCCTTGCGTCGATCGCAATATGATCAATTTGGTTGATCGTTACATGATCATTCGACCGCCATGTCTGCTTATGAATATCGAGATGAGGAAACCATGTGCTTGCTATGGTGACATTTCGCTCCTCAGCGAAATCAATTAGTCTTAGTCCGTTATCAGACGTGGTGTCGTGTAGGCTATGCTTACCGACGGCCCTACCAAAGACGTCCTCCTTTCCTATTTTGGCGTTAAAGTCGCCCAATACGATTTTAACGTCGCCGTTAGGACATTCCTTCTATGTTTTGTCGAGGAGCTCGTAGAAACAATCTTTGGTGGTAAGGTCCTTTTCCTCCGTGGGGGCATGAATACATGATAAGCTTATGTTAGCGAATTTAGCCTTAATCTGAATAGTCATAATACGCTTGCTCACGTATCGGTAGCTTAAGACTTCTTGCCTAAATCTGCCGCGTATAACAAATCCGCATCCGAATACGCGCCGCCTGTTGCCTCTGTAGCAATCACCGTAGTAGATGTCACAGTTTTTCATCCTCTTTTTGCCCGGCCCATCCCATCACACTTCCTGTATGACGGTAATATCTGCTTTATAGCAGTCTAGGGCCTCTGCTAATTGTTCGACTGCACGAGGTCTGTAAAGGGACAGAACATTCCACGCATAGATCCGAACGTCGTTGTCCTTATTTCGTTTGCTGAGATCGTCATAAGTTGAGTCGTCCTTATCCGAGGCTTTTGGTTGTTTCGGAACCAGTATGCTTTTTACATGGTATGGAAGTTACCCCGATGGCACAACCCCCTACCTGGAGGGGCAGTTACTTTAGTAATTCCCCTAGGACGAGGGGCCGGGTAATCCGGTGCCAGTAGTCCACTACGGGAGTATGAACTCTGCCGTTGGCCCATTAAGGCATTACACCCACTAGTGCGTAATATCGAATATTCCCTGTTTTATAAGGAGTACTTAATGGTTGCTTTCCTGAATGTAGAAGGTGCTTTCAACAATGTGAACACATCAGCGATAACAGATGCATTATCTGACCTAAGGTCGACAGCTCACTTTGCGAATTAATTAATCTACTGCTCAATGGTCAGATTATCAACTCTAAGCTAGGTGGGATGTCTATTAGAAGACCTGTCTGTAGAGGCACTCCGCAAGGAGGTTTTCTATCCCCTCTTCTTTGTAATTTGGTTAATTCAAAATCTCTCCGGAAAACACGGACTATACCATCCCACGTCTAAGTCTTAACAAGAACTTCCTCGTCACCATCCTTTCCAGATCACTATAGATTGACGATGCATTTTTAGAAGATGAGTCGGTTCACTTCTATACTGACGGCTCAAAAACCAAGAACAGAGTTCTTGACAGGCTTGATCTTAAGCTTTTTTCCGTTTATCAAATCTTTGTAGCGAGTTCCAGGCAAAAATTATGGCGATTAAAGAGGTTTTATCTCAGCTTAAAAAAAACGTAATATCTGCTAGAGATATCCGCATCTTTTCAGACAGCTAGGCAGCAATCAAATCCTTGGAATCAACCTCTATAAATTCCTTAGTAGCTCTAGACTGCCGATCTTCTCTCGCGTATATGACTGAGCAGTCCAATATTCACCTGTGTTGGGTGCCGGGGCATGGGGACATGCCAGGGAATCGTAAGGGCGATAAACTCACCAGAATAAGAACAAATATACCCATCCTGTCGGATAAAGGCACCTTAGGTATACCAATCGCTACTCGCAAACTTAAATTTAAGCTGAATGCTGTTGAGAGTACAAATCTTAGGTGGACAAGTGGATCAACATGTCTAGCGGCAAAACAGATTTGGCCGAAGCTGGATCTAAAACGTTCTAAGAATTTGATTTCTCTCAATAGATTGCATATCGGCACTACAATAGGTGTCATCACTGGGCACCGTCTAATAGACAAGCATGCTACAAGGCTAGACCTTTTTGCGAACTACTTTTGTAGAAGCTGCGTGGATGAAAAAGAGGAAGAAACTATTCCTCAACTTCTTTGTTTCTGCCCAGCTTTATTCTGTATGCGGCTGGAAAAATTGTTCGCTCTGTTGATGATGGTTTGCCCTTGACATCGGTTATCGGGAAAAAAGTATTGTGAATCAGAAGCAAAGACAATAATAACAAAAATCTCCCCAGTTATCTGGGGGCCACCCCCGGAGAATAGCTGAAGCATAAACAACTGAGCTTCAAGAACCACTACACCAAAATCTTTTCTCTCTCTCTCTATCTATCCTTTCCAACGCCCGCACTTTGCGTAAACATGTTAAAGGTATTCATAGCCCTTTGAGTGCGCGCCAATTACAAAAAAAAAAAGTTTCACTTGGGAGCCTTCTTTTACAACGATATAAGCGATTTGCTAAACATACATGTTAGGATCCTCTTATGGTTCATCTGAAGCTCAAAATGATTTAACGAGTAGGTAGAGAGAAACTTCCTCCTATGATCCGCGTGGTATCACAATGGGCCTATTGTTGGTCTAAGTTTGTTTGGCGTTTCTAAGCTGGAAGCCACTTCAACCTAACCTAACCTAACCGATTTTGACAAAGTCCATGCCTCTGCGTCATACAACATAACTGGGATTAAAAAGTTACCTTGAGAGCTGGTGCATGCTCCTTACAAACTCATCTTCTCCTGCCTCGAAAAGTTCGGCGGCAAGGCCGTCGGCTCTATCAGATATGTTGGATTTAAGTACTTTCTGATTGGATCCATGTTAAATGCCTCGTCGGGTTACGTTTGCGCCAGAGGAGGGTAGTTAAATACATCAGTTGAGCAGTTGTGTGCTTAATAGATGTTTCGAGTTATTCGTTCTTCTTTTATTTCATTACAAGCTTCATAAAACTTTTTCTTCTTTATTTTCTTTTTTTCTTTCAACCACATGAAGTTAACTTTTTAAAACACTTATTTTGAGTTTTGTATATTTCTAAAGTATCTTCTTTCTTATTCTTCTTCCTATTTCGGCGAGGTTATGATCTGAAAACAAGCGATCATAACCCTCCCACTTTGCCTATGCAGATGATGTCGCCATTCTAACAACAGGCAAATACCCTCAGACGCTGGCCGACGTCATGCAGTCTGCTCTTAATGAACTGCTCAGATGGACCGATAAATGCGGCCTCTCCGTTAACTCGACGAAGACCGAGCTAGTTCTATTCACAAGAAAACACAAGCTACCTGACTTCACTCCGCCCAAGATAAGGGGATCCACCCTCAAGCTTTCAAATAGTGCTAGCTATTTAGGCCTAAAGCTTGACCGCAAGCTAATTTGGAAGGAGAATGTCGTCGAACGGGCCAGGAAATCGCTGGCCGCTCTATACATCTGCAAGAAAGCAGTAGGCTCCATCTGGGGCCTTAAACCAAGCATCATGCACTGGCTATACATGTCGGTCATTAAATCGATTCTCATGTATGGAGTATTGGTATGGTGGCCCGCCTTGGAGAAGAAATCCAACCAATCCATAATGGAAAAAACTCAGCGAGTTGCATGTCTCACTATTACCGGTGCACAAAACTTCTCCCACAGCGGCGTTCCAAACCATGCTCCATCTGCTTGCGATTGACATCGTCAGTAAGCAATTGGCTGTCAGCTCGGCAATAAGACTGAGAGGCTCCAAGCAGTGGAAGGAGCAACACACGGGACATGCCAATATACTTTCGATGCACCGTCATCTTCCCAATTCCACTGACCATCTGCCCACTGAATATGATTTTGACAAGGGCTACATGCACTCGATACCGGACAGAACGCAACGTCCTTTACAACGAATCTCTGTCAATCTTCACGGACGGGTCCAGAACCAAGGACGGAGTCGGTGCCGGAATTTTCTCGGAAGATCTGGACATACACCTCTCCTTTAACCTTCCAGACTACTGCAGCGTTTTTCAAGCCGAAATCACCGCAGTTCGCAAAGCTGCTGACTGGCTGGCAGCTAGCACACTATCAACACCTGATATTCTTATTTACGTCGACAGTCAGGCAGCCATCAAATCCCTCGCATCCAGTACTACGAGATCTAAGGCAGTGAAAGACTGTCGCATATCTCTTAACGAGATAGCTGGTCAGTACAACCTCACCCTTTGCTGGGTACCAGGTCACTGTGACATACCGGGGAATTGTGCAGCCGACGAACTAGCACGACAAGGCTCCTCTGGTACAGATAGCATAAGCATCACCGACATCGAAGCGCCAGCGTCTTATGTTAAGTACCTTATTCAAATTGATGCCGAGAAAGTAGCCAATCATCGATGGCAATATCTAGACTAATGTCATACCGCCAGACAGCTCTGGCCGATACTCAATCGGTCCATCGGACTCTTGAAGCACAAGAGAGGAACCCTCTCAAAAATAACAAATGTCCTCACTGGACACTGCGTCATAGGAAGACATGCCCAAAGATTAGGTATCCCTCATAATGACTTCTGCAGAAGCTGCAGAGATGAAGAGGAAGAAGAGACCATCAGTCATCTCCTGTGCGCCTGTCCTGCGCTCGCCAACATCAGGAAGGCCACTCTTGGTGAATACTTCTACAATGATCTTAATGATCTCGGCAACGCCTGCACGGCTAAAATTCTCGACTTAATTTAACGAAGCAAATGGTTCCAAGAGTAAGAGGGTGATCCACCCGCCTTACACATCGGCAGTACAATGGACCTACTTTCTGGTCTAAGTACATCCTCATCGAGGGCCGATCCTAACCTAACCTAACCTAACCTAACCCTCCCACTTCACTGTATTTCTACTCATCCGCCTGTGGACTCGCCTGTTTAACCTCAGAAAATATCGACAGGCCTCCCGAATTTGGATCACTTCGTTACTGAGGCAAATCAAATGCTGTTGTCGTTACATTCATGTGATCCATTATTATTTTGTTCCGATTGCCTGTCTCAAGAGTACCCATTTCCATTTGTATTCTTAAAATTAATGATATTCAGAGTCACCAAACTTCGTTTTCAAACAAAACGACGCACGTAAGCTTATTCGGAACATCCCTGTGTAATATTTTGGTAGGTATGGCTTGTTTTTGAACAACGATGGTCTGAACTGTGTTTTTGTGTTTTTATTTTTTACACTATATACGCAGTCCTACAAATGGAACTAAGGAACCCTTGTTTTGAATATAAAGGTTATCCTCATTTCGAAATTTGTAAGAAATTGTCTGTGGGTTTTTCGTGTATGCGATTTTTTATATTGTACATAAATTCAGGATTTGCGAAAAGAGAATCTGAGATCATTTGGTTCAGGTAAGGTAACACGAAATTGTCAGCATTTGGTAAACGTTTCTTTCTTCTTGAAGTTAGCGTAAAAAAAAAAACTTAGCAGACTGAAGTGAGCAATTTTTAAATCTAGCTAGTTACAATGATAAATTTGAAAAACGTTTGAAAAACTGTTCGTACTCAATTTCTTAATCCGTTCGGTTTGCAATAGAGCGTTGAGTATGAAAATGTATGTTTACTGCCACTTGGAAACCTGTTTAGAATTCGCTTAAACCGACATTTTTTAAAGAACAAAATAATTTGTTAATTGTTCAGGACTCAGTAAAAAAAATAATGCTGTGCAAGTGAAATGACAGCGGCATTTCTTTTTCTTGTGTTGTCTGTCTTTGCTCCGACCTCGAACAGCGTGCACGCATTCAGATAACCTAATTATTTCCTTTGTTACTTTTGTTACTAATTAAATATTAAAGCTAAGTAAAGTTATTGCGGGACTTTCATTTCAAATACATAAAAGTGGCGACGAGGATGGGATCGCTGGAAACTTCGCATTAATCAGAGTATGGGCGATTCATCTGAAGACGAAGAAATTCAGTCCAGGGATCCGAAAAATATTCATGCAATAAAGAACGAGACTGTGCCGGAAAATTCATTATCTTTTGAGCCTTCTTCCAATTCTACAAATTCAAGGAAAATGTCAAGGGAAGTCTCCATAGGACACATGGAAGCATTCGATGTCACTAGGCAGAGCACGTGGGGATCCTACAAGAGGCGATTCGATATCTTTCTGGAGGCAAATGCAATCACAACGGCCAGTCTGAAACGAGCTACTTTTCTTACTGTTTGCGGAGCACCATTATTCGATCTAGTGGAATCTTTAATTTCACCAAAAAAGGTAACTGAACTTGATTATGATTCAATTTGTAAGACTCTCTCTGATCACTTCTCTCCACCTCCTTCGGAAATTGCCTCATTCTACAAATTTTTTAAGAGAGATCAACTACCTGACGAAAAAACTACAGACTACGTTGCAGAGCTTCGGAAAATTGCAAGCCATTGCAATTTTGGCGATTCATTAGACCGCATGCTACGGGACCGGTTCGTTTGTGGACTCCGGGATAGTCGGTTGCAACAGGAGCTTATAGCAACAACAACATCACTTACATTCCAAAGCGCTCAGGAGAAGGCAGTTGCAGCTGAAACAGCCATTCGCAGTCTACAAATGATTAAATCCAATACGCCTACGACGAGCATGTCAGATGATCAATAAATGCGGTGCAAAGAGGATTCAGCAAGGAAAAAACCAAAAATTTCAAAACTACCAAAAAGGATTTACTCAGCTCCGGGTTTCGTTCAGGTGCGTGCTATAGTTGTGGAGGCGCACACCAACGTACATCTTGCAGATTTCGCACAGCTGTTTGTAACAACTGTGGAAAAATAGGACATATAAAAAAGGTATGTAGAGGTGGAAAGAGAGATGATCAGGGTCACACAAACTTCAAGAGAGCATCCAATTCAATCGTTAATCTCGTATCCTGCGTTCCAAATTTTAAACAACGAACGAATATAGTACTAAATGGACGCAAGTGTGAATTCGAAGTAGACTCTGGATCTAATTTCACAATCATTTCTGATATTAGTTTTGATAGATTATGGCCACATTTCAAACCACAACTATCAAGGGTAGCATTAAAAATAATGGATTTTCAAGGTAATGCAATAACTTTTAAAGGCGAATGTTCAGTCAGTGCCTGGTATAAAGGTCGAGAAATCCGGAACTTATCGTTGCTTATTGCTGCTGGTACGCGCACGAATATTTTGGGTTGCAACTGGTTTGCGCCCTTAGGAATTTCAATTCAAGGGGTTAATTCAGTGACATCCTCCATTGTACACGAGGTTGTGAACGATTATCGCGATTTATTTTCAAATGAGCTGGGTGCGTATAAAGGACCACCCATAAGCCTTTCTTTAGACCCGAAGGTTGCCCCAATTCATTTACCTGCTAGGAGAATTCCTTTTGCGATTCGATCTAAGGTAGAAGCGGAGCTAGACCGCATGGTTGCACAGGGCATTCTTGAACCCGTTGATTACTCGCGGTGGGCTACACCAATTGTTCCAGTGCCAAAACCAAATGGAACCATACGGATTTGCGGTGATTATAAGGCAACGGTAAACAAGGCACTGCAGCCGCATTGCTATCCAATCCCTTCGATGCATGAGTTGATTGCAAACCTGCCACGCGGGGCAGTATTTGCAAAGTTAGATCTGGCACAGGCATATCAGCAACTTACTGTGGACGACAAAACGGCCGAGGCTCAGACTATTATAACACACAAAGGCGCATTCAAGGTCAAAAGACTTCAATATGGAATTTCTTCTGCCCCAGGTGAATTTCAGAAATGCATGTCAGGTTTGTTGCGTGGAGTTGATGGGGTTGTGTGTTACTTAGATGACGTTGTTGTTGTTGGAGGTAATTCTAACGGCTTAGCTAGTAAACTTCGAGTTGTTTTCGATCGAATACGATCATCTGGCCTAAAATTAAGAAAAGAAAAATGCGTGTTTGATGTTCCGTCCATTGATTTTTTGGGTTTTCGCATCGATGCAGAAGGAATTCATCCTCTAAAAGAAAAATTGTTGTCGATTCAAAATACGCCTCCTCCGAAGAACAAGAGCGAGCTTCAAGCATTTCTAGGACTTCTTAATTTCTACCATTCATTTCTTCGTTCAAAAGCAACGCTGGGCGAACCCTTTCACAGACTTTTGGATAAGAATTCTGCTTGGAGGTGGACCAAGATTCATCAAACGTCATTTGATAATCTTAAGAAGCTTTTATCATCAGACAGTGTTCTTATGCCCTTCAATGATAAATTACCTGTCGTTTTGACCTGTGACGCTTCGCCATATGGAGTTGGCTCGGTTTTAGCGCACGTGCTGCCAGATGGATCCGAGCGACCTATTGCATATTATTCAAGGACCCTCAAGAAATCTGAGCGAAATTATGCGCAACTAGATAAGGAAGCCCTGGCAATCATTGCAGGCATCAAAAAGTTTCATGACTACTTATACGGTAGACAATTCGTGATATACACAGATCACAAACCGTTGCTGGGTCTGTTCTCACCTTCCAAACCTACACCAAATACCCTTTCTGAGAGGATGCTTCGTTCAATCATATTCTTAAGCGCCTACAACTACAAGCTTCAGCATAAAGCCGGGAAAGATATCGCACATGCCGACGCGTTCAGTCGCCTACCAGTTAATAATTCAATCGATTCCGAAGAAGATGAGGAGGAAATAGTCTTGATGATAGATTTACTGGATTCGCCGCTACTACAGGCTAGCGATATTGCTAAGGACACCAAAAAGGACAAACTTCTATCACGTGTTTTACACTGGACATTGAGGGGATGGCCAGCTGTCGTTGAGTCAGATTTCAAAGTTTTTTTTAGTCGGAGAAACGAGATTTCATCCATTAGAGGGTGCCTAGTATGGGGTCAGCGGGTGGTGATTCCTAAAATTCATCGAATGAAACTTCTTGCAGCACTTCATGCAAACCACCCTGGAATAGTTCGCATGAAAGCTTTGGCCAGGAGCTACGTCTGGTGGCCAAAAATTGATGACGACATCGAACAGATAGTAAAGCTGTGTAATGTCTGCCAACAGATGCGTCCCGATAATTCTCCTATCAAGGGATACACCTGGGAGGAAGAAAAAAACCCTTGGTGCAGGATTCACGTAGACTTTGCGGGTCCATTTAAGGGAAATCTTTTCTTTTTGGTGGTGGACTCATACTCCAAATGGTTGGAGGTTCATCCAGTTCCTGCTACATCGTCCTTTTGCGCGATGTCAGTTTTGAGACAACTTTTTGCTACACATGGGCTACCCGATGTCATCGTTTCTGACAACGGAACGGCGTTCACATCCCATGATTTTAAGAGATTTTGTGAAAATAATTTAATTAAACATATCTTTTCAGCTCCATTTCATCCATCTACAAATGGCCAAGTGGAGCGAATGGTGCGCACTACAAAAGACTATTTAAAAAAGGTTCCGAATGGAGATATCCGATTGCGATTAGCTCGATTTTTGCTGGACCAGCATGTTACACCACATACTTCTACTGGTCGTTCGCCTGCAGAGTTACTTTTTAATCGCCGACCATGTACATATTTCGATAAACTCCACCCTGAATCAATGCCTGTTCAAGCAAAGGTTATACAGCAACAGGCTTCGAAGGAAAACAACTATGATAGTGGTGAACCAGTATGGTATCGGAATTATGCAGCAGGACCTAGATGGGTGCCTGGCCGTATATCGGAAGTCAGAGGTCCGGTTTCGGTCGTCATCGAGTCTGAAGGCGGCCAAGAATTGCATCGTCATGCTGATCAGGTTCGTCGTAGATCAATAGAGCAGACCGCTACCAATCCTGAAGATACAGTTCCCGAAGAAACAGTCGAGATGTCAATTCCAACTATTCCTGATGCAACATCATTGCAGCCCGAGGTTCGACGATCTGAAAGGATTCGCAACAAGGTTCAAAAGCCGCAGTAGTTTCATCCATGGGCGAAGGAGTATTGCATATACACCCTGTAACCGAAAAGAGACACTGCTGCCACCTGCAACAGAAATGACAGCGGCATTTCTTTTTCTTGTGTTGTCTGTCTTTGCTCCGACCTCGAACAGCGTGCACGCATTCAGATAACCTAATTATTTCCTTTGTTACTTTTGTTACTAATTAAATATTAAAGCTAAGTAAAGTTATTGCGGGACTTTCATTTCAAATACATAAAAGGCTGTCTAATCTGCTTAGAGTTTTTCGAGACTGTTTTTCAATAGAAAAAAGTCTGCATCTTCGGTTATAGCCCAACATAGGGACCTCAATTTTAAATTCGTTTGTGGAGCAAATTCAATCAAAAAGGTATAATAGATCAAACCTGAGGTTCTCATCTTTTTCTTCTCTGTCTGATACAACTGACTTTACTAACTCAAACCGTAAATAAAATGTACAGCGGGTGTTAAGTACTTTTGGAGATCTCACTGCTCCTATTCAAAATAGTAGTTCTATCGGCATAGTCTTGCTGCAATATCCTCTCATATCATTGCCAAGTCCCCTCGGAAACTCCATGAACAAAGTATTATACGATGAGATAAATTTGTGACTTGAATTATCTTGCGACTCTTCATGAAGTTAATTTTGTTTAAGGAGAGCCTCATGGCGCATTAATGGCAACGCTATGAACTCGCAAAGACTAGACCACTCTTCAAAATTGAAAAGCGATGCTGTTATGAAATTTGATTACTCTCAAACTTTCATCATATGATTGAACGCCTTTTTTTTACCTAGTCCACCTTAATCACTTCATGAATTATGAATATTTCAATTTTCCCTAAAAGACTGCCTTCTTGTGTTCATTAAGACATGCAAGGGCAATTCTCCAAGATGGCCACTATATGTTTGGTATTGATTCTCTTATGCTTAGTTCTATGGTACTCTCTCCAGAGATAGTTGCCTAGTAGTCTGAAATGTCTTGTTTTGGTATTTTACGAGTAGCATTGCCATGGACACAACGTGAGGTTACATATATTTGCGCAATAAATACAATCGAACTTCAAAATATGGACTTAATGCGTTTCTAGCTGCCGACTGTAAGTCGAAAAGTTTATAAGTTGAATAACGTGCTAAGGCCAAAATAGGTAGGGGTGTACTCATGAATAACATGCAAGAAACATCTTCACGTTAAGAGTGCCAATGTAATTGATTGTGCAGCAAAATTAACTGTCAATCAATCGTCACTTCCCAAGAAGATGGATTTATTTGTACCACGACCACGCAAGTTGTGCAGATAGTTTTGTTCGTACTCGTCGATTTGAAAGGTCGTACTCATATTTTTTTTTGATACGCGGGTAGGGCTAAAAATCCTTTATGGATACTTGCAGCCCGTGCTACGAGTTATACTTCTCTGTCCTGTTGTCCCCCTGCGGCACTGCCAGTCAAGGCATTCCTTCGCAAGGGCAGAGTTGACATTTCGTCACTTCTTATTAGCTGCCAGAGCTGGCAGGATCTTCGTTTCTCGTTGCTCGTATCTCTATACGCAGTTGCTGCATCATACTCGTTATTACTTGATATCAAGCATATCCTTAAAGATGCGATTCTATACGCCGAGTTCATCGTTCTAATGTATGACTTACGATGCATGCTGATGCTGGGAGTATTGACCTATTCATGGTTGTTAAGAGATCTCTGATTGGCTGCCATGGTCCCCCAATATTTGGCATTAGTCTGCATGGTGCCGCAACTGCTCGGGAGGCCTTCTCGCCTGCGGTCCAGCAACACTCCCAGGTACTTGATGTACAAATACAAATATTTGGCGCAACAGCTCTTAAAAGTGCGAGGGCCTAGCTTCTCGCAACCACTCATGTTGTGTGCGTTATATTTTTCACACGAATGGAAGGGACCTACAGTTTAATGCCGAATCCGAACGGCGATTTGAGAAGCTTTTTCGTGACAACAATACTCTCGGATGTTTGTCAGACGCTCGCGAGAGGTGGGACCGTGAAAAAACTTTTTGGTGTTTTCTGGGATTCGAACTTGGAACCTCATGTACGACTACGATTCGATAGTTTGCTCACCGACCTGAATGGTGCGGTGCTCCGCTTTTTACGGCTGCTAACGAGAACGGTTTTGGTTTTGTGGTCGGCTAGCTCTGGACCTAATGTCTGTAGCCATAATTTCACGTTTGGGATTGTTTGATTGCAGTTTTGTACAACTCCTCCTCCTCTAATTTGTTGGCCTTTACTACAAGTGCAATATCGTCGGCATAACCGATGATGTTTACTCCGTTCGGCCATTGAGTTCCTAGAATGCCATCGTACATTGTCTTCCATAGAATTGGTCCTAGGACTGACCCTTGTGGAACTCCTCCCGTGATTTGGTACCTCTTTGGTCCCTCTTCTGTATCATACTAAAGGGTTCTGTCTTCCAAATACTTCACAATTATCCGCAGTAGGTAGTTTGGTACCTGCAGGTCACTCAGTACTTTTAGTATACAGCTCCAGTCGGCTGAGTTGAACGCGTTGTTGACATCAAGTGTCACCACAGCACAGCACAGTACTGTTTTGTTCTTCCGAGCCATCTTTCTCCCGCAATTGCCTCCCGTGCTATATCGCATACAGCTTGTATTGCATGGTTGAAGCTTTGTTTCTTTCGGAATCCAAACTGTCGGTTACAAAGCCCCGAGTTCCCTTCCTTGGGGAAGTCCCTAGTGTATCTAGCACGCACGGTCTCTACGACGATGATTGCTCAGGTGGTTTGTCGCCCTTTGGTACAAGGACTAGTCGTTGCCGTTTCCATTGAGACGGGAATTTTCGGTCGTACTCATATATCGAGGACTCATTGTATAATATTAAGTCTGCATTGGCATGTGTATGATTTCATTTGAAATGCGTCGAAATCAAACTAATTTCTGTCATCTACATGAAATCGATAAGTCAATCGAATATATTCTTGTAAACTCTATAGTTGAGACTTTTCAAGTTCCGTCAGGACGTTTGGACGCAGAGTAACATAATGGTGGCGGTTCGAGACGATCGCAACTCCAAACGTCCAGAATTGCTCAAGTGGTAAAGATCTCTTACCCAAAATTTGATCGACGTGGCACTTAATTATACAGCGGTATAGCACGCTTCCCCTCCAATTTCACTACTTCGTATATGTACATGCTCTGTGGCTTTGATGTTTCCCTTCTTGCCAGGCATACTTCTTTGTGTAAATTCGTTCTGGTTAATCTCTCTCCGCAACGCCTTCGTTTTCAAAGCCCACAATTAGTCTAATCTCTGCATTTGTGGGCCAATGGATAATAACGATGCACCTGTTGTTAAAATACCTTCTACTAGATCCCTAATCAGTGACGGTGCTGTCTGATGGTAATTGCGTGTAATCACACGAAAATAACCCGTCAATTTCGTGTGCGTTCCATGTGCGATACATTGTAGCGTATTTCACCTCTTCCATTCGGACTGACTGCGGAAATGAATATCGAATGCAATTACAGTCGATTCCTCTTGTTCGTCTTCGTCTTCTAACTCCATCATCTGCACACATTTCTACTTTTCTCCACATACACTCTGGTATTTCTAGAAATTACACCCATTCTCCCCTTCTGTCAGGTTATTCAATTTCTATTTGCCCAGATGAAGACCCAGTTCTCATGACGGGGCTAGGCACATGCTACACCCGACTAAGAAGATGTGAAAGTGTAGAAAATAATACCTCTTCTTCTTCCGTCCTTCATAGTCATGGTTGGCTCTTCAAACCCCAATGTACGTATATGCCGCTCCATGAAATTTGGTAATTTTCTATTATTGTTTGATCTTTTGTTTCTGAAGGCGAAAAGTAAAGCCCTCTTCGTTTCGCAACGATTGTACTTGAATGTGTAGCTAGCCATCAACACAGCCCACTTTTGTTTTGGGGTGTCCCATGGCGATCGGTAGCGCTGGCGGTCGGAAATCGTTTAAAAGACAATAGAACTTCGCCGAGCTGATCTGGTCAAAGAAAAATACCAATGCCGCTGGCTACAGAGACATTAGCAATCTGTCCAATTAGACGATGATCCGCGCTGTAGCTTGAGTACTTGTTTGACCCAAAAAAAGTGGCCACGGAATTGTTGTAATTTGACTGAACAAATGAGTTATGAGTTCTCTTAGGTTGGTTAGGTGGTTATGTGTAATTGGTACTTTTGTTGTTCCAGAAAGAATGGAATTTGAAAAATTCTACCGAAAATTACGGGGATAATTCGAAGAATTCGCAAGAGTGGGTATATGATAGCTAGGCGATTATTATATCCAAGAAGTTTGTGCTTTAATGTGGGAATACATGGGTAATGGTGGGAAAATTGTTTTGGGGTCCGTTACTTTTAGGAGTACGACATTTTCGCAGAAATGATGCTTTTCAAAAGTGAAGTCTACTTCTTACATACTGCATTTGAATTGACCTAAAGAACCATTCATAGCACTTTGTTTACGACGCAAATAAGGTTAAACATAACCTGACCCTAATTTTTGAGCATCATTTAAAATTTCACTTAATAAACGTTTTAAATTGTCGATGGCGAAGGGGTCACCTTGTGTAGATGCATATTATCGCTTTCAGTTGTTTTAGCTTTTAAATTTAATGTGTCTGCTGGCGGTTTACTTTTTATTTATTTTTTAATTCGGCGGTTAACTTTGAGTATCTTATCTGCATTGTCATTGTAACCCGACAACTTTTTTATTATAGTTTATAAATTTATGTGTAGGTTTAAATAAAATCTCATAAAAGTGGTTATTACTCACAAGAATGGGTGTTTGTAATGACGGTGAACTGAATTCTTGTTGTAATCTAGGTTACTAAGTCTATTATGTCGTTATTTAGATGCATAAGACAGCTATTCCGATTATTTGACGTTTGGTAAGTTATTCTTAATTCAGAACATCTTTCCATTTTATGGACGCATGCTATTTACATACCTTTTGTAGTTTTTATTGGACACCTAAAATACCCACGCTTTCTATGCACAAACAACATTTTAACCGCCAATGGCGTTCATAAGGCACCAGCGATATCTTTACATCATTGATCTTGGAGTTTGAAAAACTGTGTGGGCCAATCAGTGCAAAGCGATCTTGGAAGTCAATTGACAGGTGCATTTCTTGAAACCGTGATTTTAATAAGTCTATGGCTTTCGTCGTCCTTTGCACGTAGCTCCATCTTCTTGAAACTACATCTCGTCCGGACAATATTTTTAAAGAAATATTCGTTGATCAAAGTCCGGTAATGATATCGATTGACCGATGACGACGGCCATTAACTAATTTGCGAAGAACAGGTGGAAGGGCTGTAGTATGATATCTGTATCTGTAGTGACAGTCAGGCTGCGCTTAAGGCCTTGCTTAACCCTTTAGGTTAGGTTAGATTGGCTGTCTGCACCACGATGCAGACACACTTAGACCAGTAAAGGTCCATAGTGATGCCAAGGATCTACCATTAGACCACTCAGGGACTAATAAAACCAACCGGAGCTTTTGATGAAGCAATGGATGTTCATGACGTATAAGGACGCCAAATCGCTGAGGTCGTCAAGGAAGGGACCTCCTAGATGGAGCATTCTTTTGCGTGATAGAGCAGGACATGTGCATAGGAAGTGAAGAATGGTTTCCTCCTCCTCCTCGTCCCTACAGCTCCTGCAGAAGTCATTGGAAAAGAGGCCAAGTCTTTTGGCATGTTGGCCGATTAGACAGTGTCCGGTGATGACAGCGATAACGTAGCTGATCTGTAATCGCTTTAGTTTAACCAACTCGGCACTACGTTTCTGGTCCAACTTAGGCCAGATCTGCCTCGAAATGTGACACGTAGAGCCACTATCCCACCTAAGGTTGGTCTTGCTAATAGCGTTCAGCTTCAGTAGATGCTTACATGTAGCGAGGGGCATACCAATGGCTTGCCTGTCTGGCAGAATCCTTAGAGTAGTACCCTGTCTACCGAGTTCGTCCGCCCTACAGTTTCCTGGAATGTCTCTGTGACCTGGCACCCAGCATAGGTGAATGTTGAACTGCTCTGTCATCTCTGTAAGAGACAAACGGCAGTCTAAGACGGTCTTTGAAGTAAAGGAGCATGATTCCTGGGGCTTGATAGTCGCTGGACTGTCAGTGAAAATGCTAATATCGCTGACAGATAATACATTACATTTCAGCCAAGACAGGGCTTCCTTAATTGCCATGAATTCTGCCTGAAAAACGCTACAATGATCAAGGAGGCGGAACGAGATGCTCAGGTTGAGCTTATCGGAGAAAACACCACAGCCCACCCCACCCAATTTCCATCATCAGGGGGAGAGCCATCCCACTCATCCCGTTCAGGGACACTCGTACGGAAGTGTCGGTCAAATCTCAGTGCTTAACCCTTTAACCACTTCCAAAATAGTTCCTGAAATCAAAAATTCATTGAATTCTCTATTTCATATCTGGGTCCCAGGTCACACTGGGATCTTGGGGAACAGTATCTCCGATGAGATTGCTAGACAAGGCTCAGAGGAGGCTTTCTCAGGTCCCGAATCCGCGTTGGGTCTCTCTGCGTCCTCGGTTAGGGCTTCAATTGACTATTGTGTCTTTCACGAACACAATTGTGTGTGGCATGAATCTCCAGGATGCAGGTTGACTAAACGTATGCTTCCGTATATCTGTAAGAAATCAGCGGCATTCTTGCTGTCTCTCAGCAGAAAAGACTGTAGACAACTTATTGGCGTCTTGACAGACCACCTCGCCAAGCGCCTTAACGTGCTGGGCTTGAGTGACATTATCTCTGTGAGTGTCCGACCTTTGCTCGTATCAGGTGGCAGATCCTCGGTGCTGATGTGGTGAGTGCTGATACTGTAAGCTCCTTGTCACTAAAGTGCTTGCTTGGCTTTCTTAGAAAGAGTCTGAGTGGTCCAGTCAAACGTTTCCTATCCCGACAAACAAAAAAATAATAAAACAATTCACGTCCTTTGATGTGTTGGTTATTGCACAGTTCGACGGATGGCTTGCTCAGATGAACGATTATGTGCGCTGCCAAACCAAGAAGTCGTCTATAAGTTCCGCGAATCGACAACTGATCTTAGAGTAAATTTGGATAATTTGGCAACGTTTTTGAAGCGTGAGTCCATTCATGTCGTTTTGCCAGTCTATGCTGAACATAGGAGTGAGTGTCGAAAAGAGCGGCTAGAATGACATGTTTTGACAGTTATCCGTTTCCTTGATCCTATCTAAGTCACAATAGAGAGAGTCGTCGCACCGTACGGTGTGTCCAATTCACTGTCACTTTCTCCTTCAATCAGTAATGTCTATAGGTTCTTGGCCCGTTCTCAGATAAAGTTGTTCGTTGGAGATTCGATTGAGCCAAAAAAAACCTCAAGATGATCCTTGCACATTTGTTTACGAAGGTCTGTAGCTTCCGTGTGATAGTGGTATGCACCTTCCAAGTACTGCACCCACATAGCAGTACTGATTCTACGTTGGAGCGGAACAGCCGCAGCTTTATTCTTAAGCTGAGAACATTACTTCTCCAGACCTTCGATAGCATTCCGAACGCAGCTTTTGCCTTCCCGATTTTGCTGCACACATCCAGTTCGGTGCCACTGTGGTCAGCCGAGACCACACTTCCTAAGTATAGAAAGTTGTTGAGCGCGGGTGTTAGAAGTGCTCAGGGCTTTTTTTTTGTTGTGTTTATCTTAAGCCTCATTTTGTTTGCCTCAGCTTCTAGATTTTTGGCCATCAGAAGAAGGTCCATTATCTGATGGTCAAGTAGGCAAAGATCGTCAGCGTAGTCGAGGTGTTTAAGATAAGTTGTCATATTCCATTGAATTCCATTGTTACCTTCCGTTAATGTTGCACGGGGTACATCGCTGATGACTCTCACAGCGGTGAGAGTATGTACCCTTGACGTAGTCCACTTTGGACTTCAAAATCCTCCGACACCTTACTATTGTGTAAGACGTGACACTTACAAAATAGCTATGAGTTTTTCTGGAATGTCTCTCCGGCGTAAGGCCAACCAGATAGCATATCGATTCGAGCTGTCGAAAGCCTTCTCGAAGTCGATAAACTGTAGATGTAGCGGAAACATATACTCGACGCATTGCTATAGTATGATCCGTAACGTGTTTATGTGGTCGATGCAGGAGGATCCAGCACGAAGCCTGCCTGTTCGGCGTTGAGAGTCGAATCTAAATGTTCTTTAATGCGTTCTAATATTATTCTAGCTATTATCTTGACTGGCGGTGTTAGGAATTTAGTATTATCTGAGAGCTTCTTGAGGAATTGCGACCACAGGAGAAGAGGATTTGTATTTGCACACCGTGTTTCTTTAGTAATAGAATCCGCACTGTTGTCCACCTAAGATTTGTTCTTTCGATTGCATCCAGCTTACAATTTAAGTTTACAAGTAGAGATTGGTATACCTATCCTTATCTGGAAGGATGGGTACAGTTGTTCCTAATTTGGCGAGTTCAGCCTTACAATTCCCCGGAATATCCCTATTCCCCGGCACCCAAAAGAGGTGAATATTAAACTGCTCCGGCATCTCCACAAGAGACGAATGGCAGTCTAGGGCTACTACTGAATTTATAGAGATCAATTCCAAGGATTTGATTGCAACTTGACTACCTGAAAAGATGCGGATGTCCTTGGCAAATATCACGTTTTTCTTTAGCCAAAATAAGACCTCCTTAATCGCCATTAGTTCCGCCTGGAACACGCTACAATAATCTGGTAGACGGAAGGAGAGCTTAAGATTAAGCCTGTCAGAGAAAACACCTCCACCAACTCCGTCTTTCGTTTTCGAGCCGTCAGTGCAGAAGTGGATCGAGTCGTCTTCTATAAAAGCCTCTTCATTCCAGAGTGATCTGGAAGGTGACAAGGAAGTTCATGTCAAAGTTTAGACGAGCGATGGTGTAGTCCGTGTTTTCGGGAGAGATTGTGAATTTATTTAGAATGGAGGCGTGGCCAAACTCTTTCCTTGACCACTGTTGGGTAGCTTCAAGGCGAACGGCTGCATTCGCTGCCATTTGCTTGCTAAATATATCAAGGGGTAACAGATGAAGCATAATATCCAGTGCCGCAGAGGGAGTTATACGCAGTGCTCCGCTTATGCACAGACAAGCTATACGCTGGACTTTGCTTAGATAGTCGCGATTTATAGCTTTTTTTAAGGCTATCCATCAAACAATCACCCCGTATGTGAGTATCGGTCTAATGACCGAGATGTATAGCCATTAAGTTAGTCGAGGCTGTAAACCCCATTTATTTCCAATAGCTTTTTTGCAAGAGAAAAGTGCTACTGTAGCTTTCTTGACTCTTTCTTGAAAGTTAGGTTTCCAGCTTAGTTTCCTATCCAGGATAAGACCCAAATATTTCGCTTTATCAGAGAAAGTTAAGCTGATACCATTAAGAGAGGGAAGATCGATGAACTGAATTTTATATTTCCTTGAGAAGAGTACCAGTTCGGTTTTATGTGGGTTTACACTCAACCCACACCGAGCCGCCCATCTGGTTAACTTGTTTAAAGCGTTTTGTAGTAGTTCTGTTAGAATATTAAGGTGCTTTCCTTTCTTTCAAAGGGGAAATACAGGGTGGGCCAACTACAAGTTTCTTTTTAAAAATGCAATAAAATGAACAAAATGAAATTTTTTCCATGTATTATGGCTTTATTAGTAAGAGCAAACATTCCCATTAATTATGGAGCACAACGTCGTTCAAGTGGCTTCGCCTCGCAGTAGCGCATTCTATCACTCCAATTTTCCAAGACCTTGTTGATGGTTTCGGGCTGTAACTCACGGATTGCTTGGATGATATTGGCCTTAAGTGCTTGAATCGTTTCCGGATTGTTGCCATAACATCGGTCCTTCACGGTTCCCCACAAAAAAATGTCCAAAGGGGTCAAATCGCAGCTCCGAGGCGGCCAATTGACATCGCCAAGACGGCTTACTTACTTAGATCCTTTAACCCCTCGGGGGGCATAGGGCGTCAACCACGCCTGCGCGCCATCGTGTTCGAAGTTCTGCAACGCGTTTGAGCTGCCTCCAACTCATTCCTAAAGAGCTCGATTCCTCCTCAACTGTTCTGCGCCTAGGTCGTCCCGCTATTCTGCCTGCCTGGGTGAGCGGATTCCACTGCATGGCGTATTTCGCAATGGAGTTGTCTTCGCGCCGTAGGGTGTGTCCAATCCATTGCCACTTTCAGACGGCTGATAACACGATTTGGGAATTTGGTGCGAAAAAGACCGATTGTGGCATGGCGCGCCATCCTGCATAAACCAGAGGTCGTCCAAATCCATGTCTTCAATTTCAGTAAAAAAAAAAGTTAACATGGCTCTGTAACGCCCACCGTTGACCGAAACGTTGTTCCCAGCCTCATTTTCGAAGAAAAATGGTCCAATGATGCCACCACTCCACAATCCGCACCAAAATGTCACTATCTGTGGATGCATTGGCTTCTCGACAATAACGTGCGGGTTTTACGAGCCCCAGATGCGGCAATTTTGTTTGTTACCGTAGCCGCCGAGATGAAAATGTGCCTGGTCAGAAAAGATGATTTTTTGCCCAAAATCGTTGTCCAATTCAAGCTGCTCTAAGGCCCAAACTGCGAATAATCCCAGATCTTTGTGCAGAATTCTCCTGAGGCTAATGCGTGAAATGTTGAGCTGTTGAGATCGATGACGAGTTGATGTTCGTGAATTGAGTCTCACACTCTCGGCTACAGCAGCCACATTCTCGTCTGTGCGCACCGTACGACGACGGGGACCATGAGAGTTGTCCACTAGCATACCGGTCTCACGAACTGTTTGCACAAACTTGCGTACAGCAGGCGCGGTGGGTGTTTCATTTCGGCCAAAACTTCTTTTCAAAAAACGCACTGTTTGGGCTACACAGCACTCACTTTGGAAATAAGTTTTCAATACTTCCCAATGTTCAATTCAATTTATTATAATGTTAAGGTTCATACATGTAAGACTTTGTCTTTTATAGTACATATAAATGGGAAATCAATAAATTCAAATTAATAAAGTTTGATACAAAAAGTATTATATATTTTAAATAACAAGGAAAAGACAAAAAAAAGAGGAAAATGGTATATACATATTAAATGAATAGGGAAACAAGGATTGAAAGGTAGGGATGATATTATATAATTAGGGCTGATCAGATAAGTGTCTAAAGACTTCATTTCTAAAATTATTTAAGTTCGTAATTTGCTTTGTACTTTTTGGCAAGGAATTCCATATGCGAGTGCTATTGACGAAGAAAAGGCGCGATGAATTCAAATAATTAAAAGTAGGAATCACAATATTGAGAGTTCTTTTCGACTGACAGAAAATAAGTTTACTGTATACCTCTACAGAAGGTGACCTTGCTTGAATAATTTTGTGCAAGAAAATACAGTTCCTCGCATTAAAATACTGTAATAACTTGCAGCCTAGGATCTTTGTTTGATATGCGGAAATATGGTCAAACCTGCTTAACCGTAGATATACCGAGTCATACTATTGAAAGCGACAAGTAGCCTATGTTCAGAACATGAATCCATTCGAGGGTAAACAACTTAAAAATATGATATTATGGGCATGAGCAGCGTTTTAATTAGATGAAGTTTTGTTTCAGGTGGAGTAAAATCACTAGACTGCCAAAGTTTCCTTAGTGCTCCATATATACGACCTACAACAAAATTTACATGGTCCTTGCAGGACAAGTTTGAGGTTATTTTGTATCCAAGGCTGGTAAGAGATTCCATGAATGGTATTTTAAAATTTCCAAGGTAAAGCGAAGGAAATTGTCCTGTACTACAGCCTCTTATAGAGAACAGTATAGCCTGAGTCTTATGTGGATTCAACGTCAAACCGTTTGCTACTGACCAAACAAGAATAGCGTTAAGATCTTCATTTGTTCTGCATATTAAATCATCAATAAGGCCAAGAAGCCTTGATAAATAAATTTGTACAATATATCGTCTGCATAGAAATGAAACGATACGTTCTTACAAACCTTGGGCAAGTCATTTATATACATGCAAAAGAGAATTGGACCTAATATGGACCCTTGGGGTACCCCTGCCAAAATATCTCTCGCTTCTGAGATCGCACCATTAACATCAACTCTTTGCGTTCTATGATTTAAATAATTCTCTATTAGGAGAGCAGCCCTGGCACTAAACCCAAAATAAGAAACAGGTTTACCACATAATACCTTGTGGTTAACTCTGTCAAAAGCCTTAGAAAAGTCAGGAAGGCATAGAACTGTCAAGCAATCTTTATCAAGTTGGTGTCTTATATCATCCAGTACTTTAACCATAGCTGTAGAGCAGCTGTGGTTTGCCCGGAAACCAGACTGATACTGGGACAGTAGACTTGTTGATTCAAGATGCCGAACAATCTGTCCTGCAAGGATCTTCTCCGAGATCTTTGACAAACAAGGCAGAATGCTAATTGGACGGTAATCACTGGGTACCAATGGCTGTGATTTTTTTGCCACTGGTGTTACTCTAGCTCTTTTTCATAAAAGGGGGAAAGTCGATGATGTTACACTGTAGTTTATTATATGGGTAAGTGTGCCCAGAAAGTAGGGAAGTATTGATTTGATGAACCAAATAGGTATGCCATCTTCTCCCAAAGCATTTGATTTTATCGTTATAACAGTAGCAAGTATTTCACTTTTAGAAACGGTTGCAAAATCAAAATAGGACTGTGATTGACCCAATGTTTCATCGAATGGGACAGAGTTGAGTTGACTTGAGGTACTGGCAAGGAATTCATCATTCAATACATTGGGATCAATTAAGCAGTTCAAATTTTCTCTTCTGCTTACACCAATCGCCCGTAAATTAGACCATAGCTGCTTTGAGGAGAGTCGTACGTTCAGCTTTGATGCAAAATAGTTCCTTTTCGCTAAACGAATGACCCAGGTTGCGTACTTGGCAGTATAGTTCTCAATTTAGAGGAGTAGGATTACTTCTCCACCTACGATAATGTTTACGGTGATTTTTGATTGCTGCATGTGCTTCAGACGTGTACCAAGGGCAGTTCGTGTTCCGTATCCGAACTGTCTTTAGATGTACATGCGCTTCAAATAATGCGGTGATTATTGACTGCACATAAGCAAGCTTATCATCCCAGGGCGCGCAATATGCATCACAGGAAAGTGAGTTGATGTTTACTGACTTAGCGTCTCGGTATTGAAAAGTGAGGGGACCTTGAGAGTGAGAGAAATGAATATTGTAAGTGCAGTACAATAAGTCGTGATCTGAAAGCCCTTCAAGCGACAATTGATCTAAAAGAAGAACATTAGATGGGTTAGAAACAACTATCAGCTCAAGTAGGCTAGGAGGATCATTAGGAGCATAACGCGTGGGGTATGTGTTCATGACAGTAAGTCCAGAAGCAGAGATTTCATCCAATAGTTGGGATGAGCATGAATTTGGAGCTAAAATATTTGTATTAAAATCTCTACAGATAAATAAATATGTTGTTCAAGCGTAAAGCGACTCATTTCGTTCCGCGGAGGTATGATACTGACTTTCTGTCAAGATTTCGAGCGGGAAACAGCTGTCAGTGTCAAAATAACCTATGATTTAAAAATAAATCACTAGATGGCCCACCCGTTACTTGTTACTCGTTACTAATCATTTTTCTCTTTATTTGTCATGTTCGCTCAGTACGCGAATACACTTCCAGCACTTTAGAGCACCTTAAAGCACCTTAAAGCGCTTAAGATTGAGTACGCGAATGGACCTATTGTATACGCGAATGGACGTATTATTTATTCCAAGGTGAAAATTAAAAATTCCTGTGCTATAAAATGTCAATCTACGAAAAACGGAAAATGACAGCCTGAAATATTGGTCTAGAAGAAATTAATCTGTCACCTTACATCCGCTATATTGACATTTTATAGTTGTCTGCCTGTCTTTATCCAAGTATTAGTGAAAGGTGAAGAATCATCTGACTGTGAGTAATGTGAAAGTAATTCAATTCCTTATAAAAGTCAATTGAGACAAATGCTCCAATCAAGAAAGATATGTACGAGGATATAAATTATAGAAAATAGTTCGTCTATAAATCTCACCGTTACTCCAATCAACAACAGTGTATAATCAGCCAATTAATCAAAATCCCACAGATTAAATGGTTAATTTTCCAAATGGATCCCGATCATTTCCAAATTAGTTATTGTCAGTCGTCCCAAACCTAATTAATTGGAATCTCAATTTTTATTTAAGTTATTTCCCCAACCATAGATTTCCGAATCTATTTGATTCTACTAATCTAAAAATCAAACATTAATTATACCCAATAAAAACCAAGACAAGTGTAAACAAATAATTAACAGAATTCCATAAGTAAACAACAAGAAAACCCAGCCATCTGTCAAATTCAATTATAGCCTCAACCACGCTTTTGGCCCACGTTACATCTTACGGATGACAGTAATACTCTCTGCGGCCAGACAACTGTCATTAATTAATTAATTATAGTCTGGTGCTCGTTGGTGGTCCGGGCTGTTGCCCGCTGTCATCTGTCAATTTGTACATATCACTCTCCACTCGAGACACTGATGATGGCCCACTGGTAATTTGATTGACTGCCATTTCCTAGAAAGTACCCGTATATTCACTTTGATTTCATAATCACAATTATTTGGCCATTTTGCAAAGAGTTAGTTGAGTTGGTTGGCCTGTGTACGCGCCGTACTATTCTCTGGTCCAAAATGTGATTACTTTTGTGAAGAAGATATAGCATCTGTGCGCACAAACAACTCGTATCCTCTGACAATAACAAATTGCAAAATAAATGTATTTACAGAATGGAGAAGCTTTTTGTTGTACCATCAACCATGCTAAATGAATACAATAAATTGTGCGGTTTTTACTTGCCCATATTAAGCATGACTTACGCGGTCTTGATGGAAGCGAGAGTTTTGGCCGTGAATGATTACTCGTGATGTAGCGAAAAATGTATTTACAACAAATAAATGGAAATGATAAAAAGGTTTGCTTTTTGTTTTTCGCTTTTTCCTATGAAATTACAATCAGTTTCTGGTTGTTTTCTATGAAAGGGAAATCCGTTTGGTATTTTAAAATCGGCTTGTATGAGTATGTGGGTTTTTGGGTGTGACCTTAATTTGTTTTTTACTTGAGGCAACAGCCTTCACATCTGAATTTAATGCTGAAATTTATGCGAAAGTTTCGATTAGTGTCACAGGTTTCAAAATAAAACTCACTCTGTGGGAGGAATTGCCCAAATGTGGTCAGCTAACTACATATCTGTTGAATGATATCTCATGTCTGACGGCGATTCTGTACCCTGTAGAGGTTTGCATCCGAAATGGATGGTACATACCAAAGTACATAAGTATATCTTACTCCAAAGGAGGAGCGCATACAATTAGTAAGAACACAGATTAACAGCGCTTTCATTGGGCTTCGAAATTGAAAGATGCAGGTTTTGGATGGTTTTTCCGACGAAGTTCCAAAAGGCATTAAGGCACCAAAAGGCCCAAAGTCCCCGCGCCGCCAATCAAATTAAATCAAAATGAATGGGCGAGGGAAGATAAAGAAAAAGCGGACGTCTTTGCGGCGCACCTGGAAGAAACCTTTAAACCGTACGATGGTCAAGTGGTTAACGACAAC
This sequence comes from Brachypalpus laphriformis, assembly GCA_945910035.1. NCBI lineage: Eukaryota > Metazoa > Arthropoda > Insecta > Diptera > Syrphidae > Brachypalpus > Brachypalpus laphriformis. Next base: position 38,694,827 of record OX246756.1, read on the forward strand.
CGCAATAGGCTGGATTTACCATCTGACGATTTGACGCTCACAAGTGCAACGCTAAGGGAACTCACACATGAGATCGAGAATCTAAAACCTAAGAAATCTTCTGGTTATGATTTGATTACCGGAGAAATTCTCAAAGTTTTACCTAGAAAAGCATTGATTAAGCTTCTCCATATTGTAAATGCTGCGCTCAGATTAAAACACGTGCCGAGCCAATGGAAAGTTGCGGAGTCATAATGGTTTTAAAACCAGGAAAACCGCCAAATGAGGTAAAATCGTATAGACCAATTTCGCTTCTTCCAGTCATATCCAAAATTTTCGAGAGGCGTCTCCAACCGATGGACTCTTATATCTCAACTGAAACATCTTGATTACGCTGACGATGTATGCTTACTCTCCCACAGATTTATTGACCTCCACCAAATGACAGCAGATGTGGAGAGGGAGGCAGGTGTCGTCGGGCTGAAATACGGCAAAAACTAAAATTATCAGCCTTGGAACTAATTCATCGGCTCAAATATTCATTGCTCGACAACCGGTAGAGAGAGTAGAGGATTTCCAGTATCTTGGGAGTATTGTCCCGACCGAACTGGATACAGCCAACAGGAGCGCCAAAGCAAAGTCCGCGTTCTATTTGTTGTCCAAAATATGGCGAAGCAATGCAATCAGTTTGAACACCAAAATAAGATTCTTCCGCTCCAAAGTTGAATCCGTGCTGCTATATGGTTGCAGCACGTGGAGAGTGACCACTACTATCACCAGAAAGCTGCAAACGTTTGTTAATAGATGCCTGCGCAATATCTTAAGGGTTTTCTGGCCAATCGTATCTTTAACGAACGCCTTTACGAGAGAACGGGTTAGGAACCAATAGGCACAACCATCCAACGGCGGAAGTGGCAGTGGATTGGTCACACGTTCCGAAAGGGTGACAGTTCCATAGCGAACCATGCTATGCAACGGAACCCTCTAACTAAGTATGGCAGAAGACCTGGCGGTCCGAGGAGATCATGGCGCAGAACAGTCGAGAAGGAGGCACGGCAGTTGGGGAAAAGTTGGGGAGAACTCAGACACATTGGCAGAAACCGTACACGATGGCGCGTAGGCGTAGTAGATGCCCTAGGACCCACAAAGGGATACAGGACATAATCTAATCTAACAATCAAGTTTTTCAAAAGCCAGTTCCGATGTATTTTGCGTACAGGATATTAATAAAAGCAGGATTGAATTTGGAGCACTTCTTCAAGCAATTGAGGCCTTATTTCCAAAAAGGACGCGTTATGTTGATTTTCAATAATCGAATGCAAAATTTCTCCACATGATTCCCATTTATTTCAATACATTATTTCAGCCGATATATCCATCTTTGAAAACAGCTCTTTTTGGAGCTTTTCGATTTCGACATTGACTGCATTAATAATCTCCTCATTAGATGTGAAGATTTTTCCCCTCAAATCTTTTTTTATTTTCGGAAACAGCTAAAAGTCACACGGCGCTAGATCCGGCGAATAAGGTGCTGGGCGAATTTCATTGATACCCGAGAGCGCAAGAAATTTGTTGGTTTTTTCAGCAGTGTGCGCAGGCGCATTGTCGTGATGCAAAAAGTAGCGGCGCAGCTCCTCTTTCCATCGGTGTCCTATTTAGTAAATTTTGGAAAACTTGTGGTAAGCAAGTTTCAGTATACCAATTAGCAGTGACTGTCTGACCAGTTCTAAGCGGGATGGCGGCGACCATTTTCGCCCTGGTGAAGTACATCGACATCATAACCTTTGTCGCTGACTTTTGTTGTTGGTCCTTTACTGGAGGATTTGCACCTTCTGGGCTCCATACCATGGACTGCTGTTTGGTTTTCGAGTCGTACTTGTAAAGCCAAGATTCATCACCTGTAACGATCTTATTGAAGCAGCTCGATTCTCCGTTTTCAAACTTATCCAGGAAATATTAAGCAAAACGAACACGAGCCTGTTTTTGCTCTCCATTCGAAATTTTTGGAACCCATCAAGCTGACTTCTTCGAATATTTCAGATGATAATTCAAAATTCGTGACACAGCCATGACATTCAAGCCCAGTTCATCCGCTATCACATCCTGTGTCATCCTGGCATCTTCGTCAATTTTAGCCTTCACCATGGCCACGTTTGCATCGTCGATCGAGGATTTGGGCCGTCCTTCATGAGATACGTCCTCCACAGAAAAATGGCCAGTCTGGAATATTCGAAACCACGTCGAAATAGTAACAAGAGATGGTGCATTTATTCCGTATGCATTTTGGTATTCGTGCAGAATTTTGACTGGCGTGAGTTGACGTCGAAATCCGAAGAGAATGGCAAAACGAATTTCTTCCTGTGTTGGCGGTGGAACTTCAACCAGAGCTTAGGTTAGGTTAGGTTAGGTAAGGTGGCTGTCCTGACAGGGTCAAGACACACTTAGACCACTTGGGTTCATTGTGATACCACGTAGAGTTGGGACCGGAGAATCACCGGTTACCGGGGAACCTTAACCTTTCTCAGGAGGGTGTTGGGTGAGAATAACTATGCCTCAAGTGGCTGGAGAGGGTGACTGACTCGATCAACCTCAAGTCGGTGTGTACCGGGAAGGTATAGTGTACAAACAAGTATTGGGGGTGACTGATTCAATCGAACCCCCATACGCATAAAAGAGTGACTGATTCAATCGAACTCTAAGTACTGCTATGCAGGGTGTTGACTAAGTGAGGTGACTGTGAGAGTGACTGATTCAATCAAACTCTAGGAACTGCTGTGCATAAGGTGTTGACTAGGTAAGGTGAATGTTTCAATCAAACCCGTGGAAATAGTGGAGTGCATAATAGAAGGCGAGGTGACTGATACAATCAAACTTAGCACTACTACGCAGTCGAACTATGGGGATTGGTTTAGTTAGGTAGGGTGACTGATACAATCGAACCCTTAGTACCTAGTTGCACCGTGTAGGTGGGGTGCATGGGATTAATAGGGTTGATTGACTCAATCAATCTCTATCACTCTTATGCAGTGGTTGGTCTAGTGATATTTAAGGGTTGACTATCGATCTTGGGGTGTCGGATCACTACGCATGAGGTTCCAAGTTCGAATTCCAGAAAACACCAAAAAGTTTTTTCACGGTCCCACCTCTCGCGAGCGTCTGACAAACATCCGAGAGTATTGTTGTCACGAAAGAGCTTCTCAAATCGCCGTTCGGAGTCGGCATTAAACTGTAGGTCCCTTCCATTCGTGTGAAAAATATAACGCACACAGCATGAGTGGTTGCGAGAAGCTAGGCCCTGGCACTTTAAAGAGCTGTTGCGCCAAATATTTGTTGTTATTTTTTATCGATCTTGGGGGTGTCTATTACAGTACCTCATGACGATCGATAGTAACCAATAGGTGAGAGGAGGGTTGATGACGGTTGGTGCGGGTGTGGGGGGGGGATTTCAACTAAACCAGTTGGATTTCCCTGTGAACCTGTATAAGTTTATAATGTCTATGTTAGACAGGTCACTTAAGTCTTCAAAGAAGTATTCCCCTAACAACCGAGCTTACGTCACTAATTTTTTTCTTTCTCGTCCATTTTTACCTATTGTTCTGAATATTGTAAGATTATACGCTACAGAAATGCATCTTTTTATTTCAAAAACTACTAAATTGACACCAACTAAGCGAACTTTTGTTAGTCCCTCCGTAGTAGTTTTCAGTAGAAGGATTTTCAAGAAATTTGTTCACTATTATTTTGCGATTTCCAACTTCCATTGCGCTCAGAACTACGGATACACGTTCAAGCAAAGCAAAAAATTCACCAATTAACACTTACGCTTTACGGGGAAAAATGTGTGTCACAATAGTTCGCTACTTATAACCAGAGCCACTGCAATATTCATCAAATGGCGTACAGTTTTTGTATGAACCGTACTTTATTTATTTACTTAATCTATGGAGTAAGGAGAACTTAATTTTTTATTTTTTTTTTCGAGGGTAGATATCGCAACTAAGTATTAACTTATCAAGCAATTTTTCTATCATGAAATAAAAACGTTTGGCAGGTTTCTTTCCACTGAAAGATCCTGCATATTCCGCAATCTAGACGCGGTTAATCATTATCTCGCCAAGTCGAAAGGTTTCGTCCTTTGTAGTCGGCGCAATAAATTGCTCTCATCCAAAATTTGTAGGACTGTATTGTTGACATGTCCGATTAGTCGGTTTTTATGCTTTCTCGCGAAGCTTCTAGTTTCAGCTTCGATTGTCGGAATTCCGAGATCCCTGTGGATATCGTCGTTTCTACTATACCACGGTGCTTGGGCAATTTCTCTTAGCACTTTATTTTGAAAAGCTTGTAAGATATTTGCATTTGTTTTCTTAGTATAACCCCAAAGTTGTATACCGTAGGTCCACACCGGCTTTAGCACCTGCTTGTATAAAAGCAGCTTGTTCTCAGTACTGAGCTGGGAATGTTTTCCGAGCAACCAGTACATTTCTCTATATTTAATTTCGAGTTCTTTCCTTTCATTTTCACGTGCGAATTCCATTTCAGTCTTGCGTCGAGTGTCATTCGCAGGTATTTGGCCTCGTTTGCAAAAGGTATTCGGGCCGAGTTTAGGAAAATTGGCAAGTCATTAGTTTTCTTGTAAGTGAAATTCACGTGAACAGATTTAGATTCGTTGAGGGCGATCCGCCAGTCTCTCGTCCATTCATTTACATTATTCAGTGCGTTTTGCAGTTTTGCAGGATAGCGGTGTCATCGACAAACGTAGCAAGGATAGTGCCATCTTCGTTCGGTATATCACGAGTATATAGCAAATATAGAAGCGCCCCAAGAACGCTTCCTTGTGGTACGCCGGCCGAAATTTCTTTGAGCTCGGAGTATTCGACTCCATGTCTAACACGAAAGAGTCTATTCCCGAGATATGATTCTAGAATATTGTATAAGCATACAGGGAGAACTTGTCGTAGTTTGGATTTCAAGCCATCATGCCACACCTTATCAAAGGCTTGCGAGGCGTCAAGAAATACGCTTGAGCAAATCTTTTTTTCTTCAAGTGCTTTCTCGATTACGTCAGTAATTCTATGCACCTGGTCAATCGTCGAATGCTTGCTTCTGAACCCAAACTGGTGGTCAGGGATAAAATTTTTTTCTTCTATAACCGGTTGGAGACGCCATAATAATATCCTCTCGAAAATTTTCGATATGATTGGAAGAAGCGAAATTGGTCTATACGATTTTACCTCATTTGGCGGTTTTCCTGGCTTTAACACCACTATGCCTTCCGCAACTTTCCATTGGCTCGGCACGTGTTTTAATCTGAGCGCAGCATTTACAATATGGAGAAGCTTAATCAATGCTTTTCTAGGTAAAACTTTGAGAATTTCTCCGGTAATCAAATCATAACCAGGAGATTTCTTAGATTTTATATTCTCGAATTCATGTTTGAGTTCCCTTAGCGTTGCACTTGTGAGTCTTAAATCGTCAGATGTTAAATCCGGCCTATTAATGTTGTTGTAAACTGCTTGATCATCGTATGGTTTAAAGGTTTCTTCCAGCTGGGCCGAGCTATTTCAAGCGGCGCCAAATACATAGGTAGATTTGCTGCATCCCCTAATACGGAGAGCTTGGGATAGCGAACAATTTCCACAGGAGTGGAAAAGGGGGATGATCATTAAACTTCCTAAGAAGGGAAACTTGATGGATTGCTAATAGCTAGAATAATTCTAGAACGAATAAAAGAACATTTAGATTCAACTCTCGATATCGAACAGGCAGGCTTTCGTGCTGGATCCTCCTGCATCGACCACATAAACACCTTACGGATCATTATCGAGCAATGCGTTGAGCATAGGTCTCCGCTACATTTAATGCTTATCGACTTCGAGAAAGCTTTCGACAGATTGAATCGAGATGCTATCTGGTTGGCCTTGCGCAGGAGAGGCATCCAAAAAAACGTATAGCTATTATCAAGGCTACATACGAGGGCGGTAAGTGTCACGTCGTGCACAATGGTAAGGTGTCGGAGGATTTTGAAGTCCAAAGTGGAGTACGTCAAGGGTGCATGCTGTCACCACTATTGTTCTTGGTGGTTATCAGCGATGTACTCCGTGCAGCATTGACTATGAAATTCGTTGGACTATGACATCTTACCTTAAACACCTAGATTACGCTGACGATGTTTGTCTACTTTCACATCGGATAATGGATCTTCATCTGATGGCCCAAAATCTAGAAGCTGAGGCAAACAAAGTGGGGCTAAAAATAAACACAGCCAAAACAAAAGCCCTGAGCACTTCTTCTAACAACCGCACTCAACTTAACATTGCCGGACAGGAAGCCGAGAAAGTTAATAACTTTCTTTATTTAGGAAGTGTGGTCTCGGCTAATCGCGGTGGCACCGAACTGGATGTGTGCAGCAGAATCGGGAAGGCTGAAGCTGCGTTCGGAATGCTATCTAAAATCTGGAAAAGTAATGTTATCAGCTTAAGAACCAAGCTGCGACTGTTCCGCTCCAACGTAGAATCAGTGCTGCTTTATGGGTGCAGTACTTGGAAGGTGGACACCATTAACACAGGCAAGCTGCAAGTCTTCGTAAACAAATGCTTAAGAATCGTCTTGAGGATTTTTTGGCCGAACCGCATCTCCAACGAACAACTTTATCTGAGAACGGGCCAAGAACCTATAAGCATTACTATACGAAGAAGAAAGTGGCAATGGATTGGACGCACCCTCCGGCGCGAAGACAACTCTATTGCGAAATACGCCATGCAGTGGAATCCGCTCACCCAGGCAGGCAGAATAGCGGGACGCCCTAGGCGCAGAACAGTTGAGGAGGAATCGAGCTCTTTAGGAATGAGCTGGAGGCAGCTCAAACGCGTTGCAGAACTTCGAACAAGATGTCGCGCAGGCGAGGTTGACGCTCTATGCGCCCCGAGGGGTTAAAGGATCTAAATAAGTAAAAGTAAAGTTCCAGCTGGGCCGCAAAGATATCCGCTTTTTCTCTATCTTCCCTTGTCCGGGAAAAACTAAAAGTGCTTTTTTCCATGGAATTTTTGTATGAACTCTCGACCATAACCCACTATTCGAACGAACCGATTGAGCTCAAATTTTCAGGCCTGGTATTGGCCCGAGAGTGTTCCTGTGAAGTTTGGTCAAAATCGGTCCACTACTTTAGTATTATAGTACTTTAGTGAAAAAAACGTTTTTTTGTGGTGCAGCAACGCACGCCGGGTACCCGTCGGCCCACCAGTTTGCCCACTACTTAAGGATTATAGTGCTTTAGTACTAAAATAAATTTGATATATTCTTCTTAAGGTTGGACCAATTACCCACTGTTGATCGGCATAAAACTGTTCTCTAATAGACTTTGCCCCAGGCGCCTGCCGGACAGCTGTTGCCCCAGGCGCCTGCCTCGTTTTTTTTGTCAGTTGCAGCTACCTAAATATAATTCTATAATAAAATCATCTCCTTTGTTTCATTCGAATCTGAAAGAAGTTTCTAGCTGTAACAATCCCACCGTAAGGACTACAGCTCGTAACCCTTAAATCAACATCATCTTTTTCTCTTTTCATAATATGACAGGTCTGACAGATATATGGTAGTAATCTATACATAACTTTGGTTCTTATAGTGCATACGATGGTGATAATAATCGTAGTCAAAACAGATTGTTGGGCAAGTAGCGCCTAGCTGTGAATCAATCGCTAGGCATGCATTCTCTCCCTTCCTTAAATTCTTTGATCGACTTCTGCACGTATTGCATTATTTTCTTTCCTCTACTATTTAAAGGATGTGTTTTATCTTGATGATCTGTAGGTTAACAAGATGTGGTTAATTAGAAAAGCAGGCTTATATTTCTGCTGTTGGTCCATCATCTTATAACTATCACGTCCATCAAACATAATCTTTTTTCCCAGATAAACTTGTGCATGTGCAGTCTTTGATAGTTGATTTACTTTTGAGAACAAAAAACGACTCTGGGTCATCTCATATGAACCCGCTCTGATATGAAAAACTTGACTACCAAAAAACACCATGCCAACTTTGAGGTCTAAAAAAATACCATCTGCGATGTTTTTACCATCATTTTTTTTTTTAAGGAAAAAGCAATCCGAATACAATCATTCAAAGTTACTCGTACAACTTGCTGTTAAAAAGTTGCAACATAAAAGTTTTTCATTGCATCGCTGGATTATTGCTCAGATGTTAACACATCTGATTTCAAAACTTTAAACACTAATTCGAGTCCCACCGAGAAAGTCCTTTTGTGTTCTTACTCGTCTCTTGAGTACCATTTTTGTTGGAAACAAAAACTCTCCACCTTCATCAAATGCAAATGAATTCGTAATGAAAACAAAGTGGACATGAAGTAGCATAAAATCAAGCTCTCTCCCGCTTGTGAAAAATCTTTGAAATTAAATTTTTAATTGTCAAGCACTCTTGTGAGAGTGAGATTGCAGTAGCAACCCCCCATTCAGACCATCCTCCGCCAGTCAATTTTGTAGCAAAATCCCTTTGAATAAATTAATTCAATTTACGTAGAATCTCACTTTCTACAAACTGTTTCTCTATCAACATGCTGTGCACTGGGAAAAAAGGTAAAAAAATATATCCAACCAACCTCCAATCAAAGTTAATAGAATTCTAAGATAAAAATCCACTCACACCCCTTTGAGAGTGCATGATCCATCAGGCTAACTATACTCCTCTTGTGCGCGGAATTACAATTGCGAACCTGAAAAGAGGTTAATAAAAATCGAGACCTTCACATAGTCCCAGAGTGGAATCTATAAGAAGGGAGAACAAAAAAAAAAAAAAAAGAAAATTCTCTACCACCAGCGGCGGAAAACAATTGAAAATTAAATTTTCCATGCGAACACATTTTTCTATTCACTTTCCCCCCTCCAGCGTAACGTGGTCGTCGTCGTCGTACTTTTTGTAGATGAAAGTTCACTGCACATTAGAGTGCCTGTGATGCCTATCCGGCTGATAAGCAGCATCATATGGTGTGCCTTCTCGGAAAAAAATTGGATGCATATTGGCACATGAACACAATGGAGGAACGCAGACCTCCAACCATCTAAAGCCCTGGCATTCCATTTTCATGGAAACTCTGCACGAAAATCGTATCCAAACTAAGTATCTCAAAAAGGAGGACATGAGTACCCTACCTAGACCATGTATGATGGAAGAGGGGGCAGAGAGAGAACAAAAAAAAAAAAAGAAAAACAAAAGAAAGTGATTTCATCTCCTCCTCTTCTCTTGTTGTTGTTTTGAAGTGTGTCGTCGTGAGGAGCTTAAGAGGTCGCAAATAAATATCTAGATACAAGGAGATCTCCAAGCGCAATGGCTTCAATCGGTTTCTTAATTGATCTCGTATACATTCCTCTAGATCTTCCCGTACCAACAGCTGCTTACTTTCTTGTGCCGGCTCTTAGTATTCATCCAAATGTAAAACTTTCCATTTTTTTTTAATTATAATTGAAAATCAAAACAAAGGCATAATATCCCCAGTCTATTGCTGTAGAGTAGATGATACCACTCATCGCAGTCGTCGCTGGTGTACTCCCCGCATAGGAAATGCTACACATTGTCAGTGCTGAACAACTCTACAAATACTCGAGGTTACCCTAAAGTGGGAGGGAAATCTCATGAACTTCTACTTGAATCTGAATGAAGTTTTGAGATCTATTATTATTCCGGCTTTGCGACGGCCGGCAGCGGTGGTGGGTTTTGGTGAATTATTATTGTAAAGCATTTTGTCGGTGAAGAGACCAAGTGTTTTTGTCATATTTTTGTCGAGTATGTTTTTTTTCACTTTCTTGTAGATTTATCAATGAAACTTGGAGAATCCTCAGTTTTTGACAAGTATGTGCAGAATTTACTATTTGAGTGAAAGGAAACTCTTTGACATTCACCAATAAATTTGCATTTTAATATTGCAATGTATGGTATAGAGAAAGAGGTTTGGGCACTTCAAGTGGTTTTTAGATATTTTGTATTTAGGGAATGTCTGTGAAGTGTGTGTGGGTTTTTTGGGAGACAAAATATTTTAAAATTCAAAATAGATGCTTTCGCATGTTTTCGTCATTAAGATCTTGAAAGGATCCATTAGATTGCTTTATTATTACGACAGTTTTTTTTTTTATAGTACTAGCTAACCAGTGTCTGTCAGTAATGCACGTAATACTCTTACTTTTCTCGCCAACCATAAAGCAACTAGCCAGGATTTTTTTAAGGCAAGAACTGCTAGGTGACGTTGAACACCATATTGTATTCATTGAGGAACTGGTTCACTTTCAATTAAACCCATGCAATGGCTTTGATTGGCAAAATTATATAATGTAGTTAACTAATGTACGTGTCTGTGCACATAATTTATCACTCTGTATTTACATACACACATATTATGTTGAATAAGTTTTTGTTTGAGAAAACCCTACACGACATCAAATAGGATAGAATATATTGTATCTTCTTCCCGGCAATTCCACAGAGACCTCTATACACAGCCTGTTTTCACAAATTAACAAAACATGGAGTCTTTGACAACACTTCTTCTGAAGCAATCACTAAGGCTATGGCTAGGAAATGTATCGCACCCCTGATCATAAACTGGATTCTATCCGTGCTACAAAGCAGAAAAACAAAACTAGAGTGCGTAGGATCGCTGAAGACTATTATTATTATTATTATTATTTATTATTTGTTTAGTTCATCTACTAGCATAGCTTACCGATTATACAACAATAAGAATAAAAATAAAACGCACGTGTCAAACAACAAACACCATCGCAATATGGTAATATTGCAAAACTGTATCATTATGGTAATACTTGCTTAAAGGAAAGGCACTACCCCCACCACTGCTGTGCATGGTACTGATCCTGGACGGAGCAGAAATGTTCGGGTCAGAGCTATATGGATTCCGGGGGCTAGCAAAATAATGAAACAGTTTGGAAGAAATTTAAGGGTCGCGAGTTGGAACGTTGGAAGCATGACCGGTCGAAGTTACGAGCTGAAAGAGATGATGAATAGAAGCGGGTGGATATCTTGTGTGTCCAAGAGACGAAATGGAAAAACACCGGAAATCGGGTGTGTTTCTTGGACGTTCGGACAAAAGATTACAAGATGTTCTACTACGGAACGGAAAAGGCTTAGAACGGAATCGGTATCATCCTTGCGGCAGAGCTACTTGATAACGTCTTGTGCATTTCGAAGTCCAGCGACCGTTTGATGTCTCTCAAACTAGTAATACAAGGAGAGGTGTGGAATATTGTCAGTGTATATGGTATGCTCCCCAAAATGGGTGCAATCAGGGAGATAAAGATGCATTTTGGGTAGATTTTCACAATCTCCTTAAGAAGATCCCAAAGGAAGAGTTTCTGTTTGTTGGAGGAGATTCAAATGGACATGTCGGGAAGTCAAACGAAGACTATGAAGACTGCCATGGAGGACTACGATACGGCGCCAGGAACCTTTCCGGTGAAGACATCCTAAGCATGTGCAAATCACACGGTATTATCGTGTTAAATACGTGCCAGGAACCTTTCCGGTGAAGACATCCTAAGCATATGCAAATCACACGGTATTATCGTGTTAAATACCATGTTCATCAAACAAAGCCGACACCTGATCACTTACAGCAGTGGTGGAGATAAAACTCAGATTGAATACCATTTGGTAGCCAGTTTCATGAAGCCTCGGGTAAAAGATTGCAAAGTGATCCTGGGAGAGGCAATCGCTCAGCAACACCGTCTCCTGCTAACAGAAATTTTTATGAAAACACCAAAGAAAAGCAAACAAACAAGGTTGTCTGAGAAAATCAAATGGTACAATCTGGACAAAGAAAAAGGCGAGGCTTTTGTTTTCGTGATGAAAAATTACATCTCTCACACCATCAACAGAGCTGAGGATGAAGAGTGCAGAGCACAAAATATGTGGGATTCCCTACAGCGAACTTGCTTAAAGAGCACCAAATCACTACTAGGAGCTTCAAAAGGCCACCATCATCGCGCCAAAGAAACATGGTAGTGGAGTGATGAAGCTAAGAAGGTGATAAATGAGAAAAGAACGGCTTTCAAAGCTGGGTCAAAGTGCCATTCTAATAATAGTGACGAAAAAGTTCGCCTCGAAATGGAATACAGATGTTGCAAGAAAAAAGCGAAGAAGAAGTGCGCCCAGCTTCAAGCAGAGAGTACGGAGGGTCTGTATCGGGAGCTGGAGAAAATATCTTCCTCGGTTGCTGATGCAAACCAGCCTATCCAGGAGCTGCGAAGACACAATATGAACAAAAGCGCCACTATCTTCAAAATAGCCGCTGAAAGAAGAAGGAATGCTCAGGATATTCGTTCGCCAAAGTTCATTATCAATGCTCATGGCCAGCTTCTTGTGGATGACGACAATATTCTGCAGAGGTGGCGGCAGTTTATGAACGACTTTTGAATGAACAGGTTCCCCGGCTATACTTTCCAAGAGCCACCCATAACTGTGAAGAAATACCCGACATTAAAGTCGAAGAAGTTAGTGAGGCGGTCAAATGCTCCAAAAAACGAAACGCGGTTGGGATAGACGAGATGCCCTCTGAGTACTGGAAAAAGATGAGAGACATCGGGTTCAGATGACTCAGAATTCTCATCTCCAAATTTGTGAGAGGTGGCCCAATGCCGAATCAATGGAGGGAAAGTTACCTTCTCCCTGTATACACAGGGAAGGGTCATACGCGAAACTGTGATAACTACCGTCCGATCAAGCTGATGGCACACACCATGAAGATCGTTGAGCGGGTATTAGGTGCCCGACTGCGAAAAATAATACGGCTATCTAATGATCAGTGCGGGTTGTTCTCGGGTAAATCAACCACAGATGCAATCCAAAGTATAAGGATCATAATGGAAAAACATCGTGATTCCTTAAGGGATTTGCATATTGTATTGGTTGACTTTGAAAAGGCATTCGACAGACAACCACGAGATCTGATATGGGTGGCGCTAAGACATCGAGGGTTTCCAGAAACCTATGTACAGATAATCATGGACATGTACGAAGGAGCAAAGACAAGAGTAAGATGCCCCGCTGGAGTAACCGAAGAGTTCCCAATAAAAGTCGGGGTGCACCAGGGAAGCGTCTTAAGTCCTTTGCTCTTTATTACAGTCCTTGATTATCTGCTTGAAGGTAAAGTGATGGACCCCAAGGTACATCAGTTATTCTTTGCTGACGATGGAGCCATCATAAGTGAGGATCCTACATCCCTGCAACGAACACTTGATGTGTGGGTGGACGCTCTGGAGGGAAATGGGTATCGCATTAGTTCAAGAAAGACAGAGTACTTGTGCTGCCCGTTCTCTGATCCGCGCAGGCCTATTCTAGACATTTATTTGAATGGAACAGTGCTTCCCAAATGCGAAAAGTTAAAATATCTTGGATCTATGATCAATAGCAAAGCAACTTGTGATGACGACATCAATTATTGCGTAAGCGTAGGGTGGATGAAGTGGTGAGAAAATTCCGCTATCTTCTGTGACAGAAAAATGCCCCCTATGTTGAAAGGAAGGTTCTACATCGCAGTTGTGCGTCCAGCGCTCACAATGTTGGACGATGTATAAAACGTATGAGAGTAAATTAACGGCAGCTGAGATGGCTGATGGCTGCTTCGCATGACAGCAGGAGTGACAAAGCTTGATCGAATAAGAAGTTCGAAGATCCGTGGAAGTTTTCACGTCAAGGAAACCATCGTACAAAAAATAGAGCGCGACCGGCTCCACGTTCAAAGAAGAGATCATTTGAACCCTGTTAAAAAGGCAATATCAATGTACGTTCCAAAGACATCGCGATGTAGGAAAGGCAGACCTATAAACGCCTGGATCCGACAAATGCGACGACATCAGCATTTCATCGGCCTCAGTAACCGAGTGATCCAAAATCGGGAGGCCTGCCGATATTTTCTGATGTCAAATAGGCGAACCCCACAGGCGAATCTGTAGAAATGTGGTGAAGTGGGAGGGTTGTGATCCCTTATTTTCGGATCATAACCTCGCTGATAAAAGGATGAAGAAGAAGAAGAAGTATCAAGCCAAATTCAAAGAAAAGTCCAAAGAAAAGCAAACAAACAAGGGTCTCTGAGAAAATCAAATGGTACAATCTGGACAAAGAAAAAGGCGAGGCTTTTGTTTTCGTAATGAAAAATTACCTCTCTCACACCATCAACAGAGCTGAGGATTAAGAGTGCAGAGCACAAAATATGTGGGATTCCCTACAGCGAACTTGCTTAAAGAGCACCAAATCACTACTAGGAGCTTCAAAAGGCCACCATCATCGCGCCAAAGAAACATGGTAGTGGAGTGATGAAGCTAAGAAGGTGATAAATGAGAAAAGAACGGCTTTCAAAGCTGGGTCAAAGTGCCATTCTAATAATAGTGACGAAAAAGTTCGCCTCGAAATGGAATACAGATGTTGCAAGAAAAAAGCGAAGAAGAAGTGCGCCCAGCTTCAAGCAGAGAGTACGGAGGGTCTGTATCGGGAGCTGGAGAAAATATCTTCCTCGGTTGCTGATGCAAACCAGCCTATCCAGGAGCTGCGAAGACACAATATGAACAAAAGCGCCACTATCTTCAAAATAGCCGCTGAAAGAAGAAGGAATGCTCAGGATATTCGTTCGCCAAAGTTCATTATCAATGCTCATGGCCAGCTTCTTGTGGATGACGACAATATTCTGCAGAGGTGGCGGCAGTTTATGAACGACTTTTGAATGAACAGGTTCCCCGGCTATACTTTCCAAGAGCCACCCATAACTGTGAAGAAATACCCGACATTAAAGTCGAAGAAGTTAGTGAGGCGGTCAAATGCTCCAAAAAACGAAACGCGGTTGGGATAGACGAGATGCCCTCTGAGTACTGGAAAAAGATGAGAGACATCGGGTTCAGATGACTCAGAATTCTCATCTCCAAATTTGTGAGAGGTGGCCCAATGCCGAATCAATGGAGGGAAAGTTACCTTCTCCCTGTATACACAGGGAAGGGTCATACGCGAAACTGTGATAACTACCGTCCGATCAAGCTGATGGCACACACCATGAAGATCGTTGAGCGGGTATTAGGTGCCCGACTGCGAAAAATAATACGGCTATCTAATGATCAGTGCGGGTTGTTCTCGGGTAAATCAACCACAGATGCAATCCAAAGTATAAGGATCATAATGGAAAAACATCGTGATTCCTTAAGGGATTTGCATATTGTATTGGTTGACTTTGAAAAGGCATTCGACAGACAACCACGAGATCTGATATGGGTGGCGCTAAGACATCGAGGGTTTCCAGAAACCTATGTACAGATAATCATGGACATGTACGAAGGAGCAAAGACAAGAGTAAGATGCCCCGCTGGAGTAACCGAAGAGTTCCCAATAAAAGTCGGGGTGCACCAGGGAAGCGTCTTAAGTCCTTTGCTCTTTATTACAGTCCTTGATTATCTGCTTGAAGGTAAAGTGATGGACCCCAAGGTACATCAGTTATTCTTTGCTGACGATGGAGCCATCATAAGTGAGGATCCTACATCCCTGCAACGAACACTTGATGTGTGGGTGGACGCTCTGGAGGGAAATGGGTATCGCATTAGTTCAAGAAAGACAGAGTACTTGTGCTGCCCGTTCTCTGATCCGCGCAGGCCTATTCTAGACATTTATTTGAATGGAACAGTGCTTCCCAAATGCGAAAAGTTAAAATATCTTGGATCTATGATCAATAGCAAAGCAACTTGTGATGACGACATCAATTATTGCGTAAGCGTAGGGTGGATGAAGTGGTGAGAAAATTCCGCTATCTTCTGTGACAGAAAAATGCCCCCTATGTTGAAAGGAAGGTTCTACATCGCAGTTGTGCGTACAAAACGTATGAGAGTAAATTAACGGCAGCTGAGATGGCTGACGGCTGCTTCGCATGACAGCAGGAGTGACAAAGCTTGATCGAATAAGAAGTTCGAAGATCCGTGGAAGTTTTCACGTCAAGGAAACCATCGTACAAAAAATAATATCAATGTACGTTCCAAAGACATCGCGATGTAGGAAAGGCAGACCTATAAACGCCTGGATCCGACAAATGCGACGACATCGGCATTTCATTGGCCTCAGTAACCGAGTGATCCAAAATCGGGAGGCCTGCCGATATTTTCTGATGTCAAATAGGCGAACCCCACAGGCGAATCTGTAGAAATGTGGTGAAGTGGGAGCGTTATAATCCCTTATTTTCGGATCATAACCACGCTGAAAAAAAAGGAAGAAGAAGGAGATAGGAGAGTCTGAGGATCAGTAAAATCTCTAAACTTAATTTTAATAAATCCAACAAGTGAACTAGCTTTAGCGACTACGTATTCAACATGAGGAACATAGGTAAGTTTGGTATCAATAATGACACCAAGGTTCTTGATTTGACTCCTTTCAAACACGACGTTTCAAGACAATATGCGTGGGAATAATACGTCTGTGATTTTGAAAAAGAAATAGCCATGCATTTTTGTATGTTTAACTTTAACCCTTTCGGCCCAATCGGGACAATATATCCCAAAGAAGTTTGAAAAATGAAAATGTTCGGGTCGAAAGGGTTAAACAATTTTGTGTGCACCAGTTATGTAAATTATTAAGGTCGAGCTGAATCTTACTACAATCATCTGCGTGCTTTATCTTCAGGAATAACTTAAGATCGTCTGCATACAATAAGCATTGGCAGAATTTTATGCACTAAAGAATATCGTCAATAAAAATTATGAAAAACAGGGGACCCAAATGACTACTTTGCGGGACACCAGACACGCATGAAATGGTTCTGGAATAGCTGATATCCAGGTAAACCTTTTGGACCCTACCGCATAAGCATTGCCAAGTGAAAATCAAACTGTTATAGTTTCTTCAGTAAAATGTTATGATTTACGGAATCAAACGCTTTGCTAAAATGAGTGTATATAGCATCTACCTGGCATCCACTTTCAACAGCATTTATAACGTAAGACGTAAAATTAACCAAATTAGATGTCGTCGAGCGACTAAAAATAAGTCCATGCTGAAATTCATCTATGTGCTCTTTCACATGCAGCTCCAAGTTTGCAGACTGTTTGCAAATTCCTCGGTAATTTCCAACATCACGCTTTGACCCAGATTTGAAAATAGGAACAAGATATGAAATTTTCCAGTCTTCGAGAAATATGCCAGAAGAAAGAGATACATTAAAAATTGTTTGAAGGGGTTTACACTACAATTTCTCAATACAATAACCGGAATACCATCTGCGTCAGGTTTAGAATTTGGCTTGATACTTCTTCTTCTTCTTCATCCTTTTATCAGCGAGGTTATGATCCGAAAATAAGGGATCATATCCCTCCCACTTCGCCGCATTACTACTGATCCGCCTGTGGGGTTAATTTGGCTTGATACTACAAGCTGCTAAACACATTTTGGATATCACTGATTTCTAAAACTAGGAGACCAAAATCAATTTTCGGCCTTGAATTCGCGTTACAACTTATTGGTGTATTACAATTTGAATAAACGGTTTCAGCAAATTGTGCAAAAAGTTCAACTGTTCCTTAAGCATCATTGGAATAAACATTTTTATACGTCATTGTCTTGGGCAGACCAGTTTTACTCCTTTTATACTCGTACTTATACTATATTGATTCGGATCATTGGATCAACTCTCATAAATTTTGAGATGAGAATTTTGAGCCATCTGAACCCGATGTCTCTCATCTTTTTCAAGAACTCAGAGGGCATCTTGCCTGGCTTTTAAATTTTTTGAGTATTTGACCGCCTCACTAACTTCTTCGACTATAATGTCGGGTATTTCTTTACAGTTGAGGGTGGCTCTTGGAAAGTATAGCCGGGGAAACTGTTCATTCAAAAGTCCTTCACAATACTGCCGCCACCTCTGCAAAATTTTGTCGTCATCCACAAGAAGCTGGCCATGAGCATTGATAATGAACTTTGGCGAACGAATCTCCTGAGCATTCCTCCTTCTTTGGGCGGCTATTTTGAAGATGGTTGCGCTCTTGTTCATATTGTGTCTTCGCAGCTACTGGATAGCTTGATTTGCATCAGCAACCGGGGAAGATATTTTTTCCAGCTCCCGATACAGGCCCTTCGTACTCTGCTTGAAGCTGGGCGCACTTTTTCTTCGCTTTTTTTTTCCAACATCTGTATTCTATATTAAGGCGAGCTTTTTCGTCTCTATTATTAGAGGGACACTTTGAGCAAACCTTGAAAGCTGCTTTCTTCTTATTTACTACTTTTTTTTAGCTTCATCACTCCACCACCATATTTCTTCGGCATTTAATTTTATTTGCAAGTTTTTGGTCATAAATTATTAGCCGGAGGTAAAAGCTTCGGGGCTAGAATAGGGTGATGAAATTTCCGCCTAAATTAAAGTACAATTTAATGTGTTGTCATTGTGCTGTTCAGAGTTGGATATGATATGATTTGGCCCTATTTTATATACTATACTGTATCAGAGTGAGTCATCCATTTTTGGTCCAACCGATCTAAGATTAAGTAGCCTGCTAAAACTCTTAAAATTCCAATGCAAATTCGACGATCCACCATTTATGAAAGTCTTCAACATTTTTATATAAGCCCTATTCCTACTGCCGACATTTATCCTTATTCAGTATCGACTATTCACCAGCAGCGTTCACTATTTCATATTGGCTATGAGGTCTTTACTCTCTTGAATCACAAAATTCTAACCATTCAAACGACGTGCGTCGTAGGTGTATGACAAAATTACTTCAAACACTCCAAAGTAGGAGCCTTATATGCTACAAAGAAAACCATATATTCAATAGCCCCCCACAAGCAGCAGTTCTCTATTACCTGCACCAGTAAGTTTCATTAGATGACAAACATTTTTGCGGTTTGGAAAATTTCACAGTGAATTTTTCTGAAACGTAATTCCTTCACACATTCCCACGCAAGGATTAGTCGTCCTTCATTTTGGGTGAAATAGTAATTTCATTCCCTGTTTGGACAGGTGGCGTAGTATATTACTCCCAAGGCTTGACAAGGCCGGGAAAAAATTAAACCATAAAAAAAAAAATAAGTCACTCCTGTCTACACATTCATTTTTCATTCCTTCCTTCATAAACAGGATTCAAATATAATTCATTCTTCTGATGGTCCACAAAAACAAGTAGCAGCAACAAAAGTGCTGACACTTTTTTACGGTCCCGCGCGTAGGTGTGACACATTTTCCACTTCCGAAATTTTTCCACATTCAGCATCTATTCATCATGTCCGCTCTACCTTTTCCTTTTTTTTTTATTTGACGGAAAAGATAAAAAAAAAAACCTTTTTCAACATCGTTCACGGATATTAGACTGACAAGAAGCAACAGATTTAATCACCTGTAGGATAGCGACTCCGAACTGTCATCGTCTTAATGTCAATGTCGATTAATGTCTTTCACTCTACCTCTCTTTTGCACTCTTCGCCACCGTGTAAACTGTAACACAGATTATAATCGCAGTGTCGTCTGCAATAACAGTACACGCATCTACAGTGTTGAAGACCATAAAGAAGGAACGAAAAAAAAAAAAAAGAGAAGAAAACCAGCTGAGAAGGTGAGAAAGGAAAAACGTCAAAACCAACACTTGCGTTGCGTTGTAAGATGTGTGTTTTCTTATTTCTTACGACCGGTCTAACGTCAGCCTTACACCACGGAGTTGCTGTAATGACCATCAATGGTGTGTGGCTCTCCCCACATCTTCTTTGTGCTGAATGCCCGATGGGGCCTTATGAATGAATGACCGACCTTAAGCCATTAGGATGACATTACATGGCGTTGTACACACACGTAATGCCTTCGACGTGATTACTCTCTGTGTGCATCTTTGTTGTTGATTACGTAAGCATCACAATGCGGGACGAATCTTATCTCAAAGCGGCACATCTCAGTTGCGACGGTCACTTCTTTCGACATGAGAACCAAACTATGAGTAATTTTTGGAATGCGCTGCAAACAGCAAAAAAAAAAGTATCTTTCTGCTTCTAACACACACCGGTCCGGGGGAGACATTGACCCTTTAATGGGCTTTCATGGTAACCACACCGATGATGATGAACACTACCAGCAGCAGAAGGAGTGGAATTTTGCAGAGGAAATGCTGTCGTTGTTGTTTTTTATTTCTATTTGTACAGAGCAGATATAGTACCTAGTCGGGTCGTAATTAAAGAAAAGAAGGTCTTTTAATCAGCTTAGGTGTTTTCGGTGGTCGAAAATAACTGTTGGACCGTTAGGTACAAAGAAGTCGGAAGAAGAGTGTACGTTTAATAAAACATTATGTCATTTCACAGTTAACAAACAAACAAAAAAAGTTTATGTTTAGTAGTCAGTGAACTTTTAATGGCTTCTTTTACGGGGGTAAATGCACATACCCTAGAGTCTCTTTCGGACATATAGACAGGGTAGTATTTTTGTTGCTAGATTTAGGCGTGCTTCGATGTGGTAACAAGCACTTTCTTTGAAAAAGTTGCCACCTTTTAGTGCTACTTTCGCAAGAACTCCAGTCCACTGAGAGAATTATGTCATAAGGTCTGGTGGTTGACATGTGCGGAACGGCGTGGTACTAATGTAAATGTTTTATGTTCTGTCAGCTGTCAGTCATATAAGCTGCAAGCTGCACTCGTGCGGAACTTATTTTATGATTCCATGCAAGTTTAAGCTGTCCATTTACCTTCCAAAAAGAAACATGTTTCATTTGAACTTGGTGTTAATCCTACCTCCCTTGTGGGCTCAATATAGTGACATTTTTATGGCTGTATGGCTGCACATAAATTCGTTTCATTGTTGCCTTCGGGGGAACAGTAAATATTGTAGGTGTCAACGGAAGTAAAGAATAGTTTCAAAAGTGTCACCATGTTCCTAATAAACGGTATACATTGATATAAATTGGTTTGGCATATCAATCAATGTAATTTTCATCCCTGCCCTTAAGACGCACGAGACTTAAAATATTTGTAGTTGTCTTATCTGTCAGTGTCAAAACCAGCCTAATGGGACATATACCCTTCGAATTTGGTTCCAAATCATGGGCAGAATAAAATGTATTTTACAGTAAAGGTATTAAGTGTATGATAAGAAATAAAAGTGTAAAATGATAGGCATGGTCCACTTTTTTTTTTAGAAAAATATACTCTTTTCCAAGATTTTCATTGGAATATATGTAAGTATATAATTCTTAAATTACGTCTACACATTTTGTGACATCTGGAAAACAATAGCTTTAACCTCAGCTGACAAATGCTCCCTCTGTTAACCCGACATAGACCGAGCTTGTTCTATTTACAAGAAAACGCAAACTCTCTGACTTCACTCCAAAATAAGAGGAGCCACTCGTAAGCTTTCAAATAGCGCTAGCTATTTAGGCTTAACATAAAGCTTGACTGCAAGCTAATTTGGAAAGAGAATGCCATCGAACGTGCCAGAAAATTGCTGGCTGTCCTATACATCTGCAAGAAGGCAGTAGGCTCCACTTGTGGGACAACCAAGCATCATGCACTTGCTATACACGTCGGTAATAAAAACGATTCTTACCTAAGGAGTACTGGTATGGTGGCCCGCCCTGGAGAAGAAGTCCAACCTATTCATAATGGAAAAAAACTCAACGAGTTGCATGTCTCAGCATTATGGGTGCACTGAGAACCTATACCACAGCGGCGCTCCAAACCATGGTCCACCTACTTCCGATTGACATCGTCAGTAAGCTATTGGCTATCAGCTCGGCAATAAGACTGAGAGGTTCCAAGCAGTGAAAGGAGGAACACACGGGACACGCTAAAATACTTTCGACGCACCGTCATCTCCCCAATTCCACTGACCACCTGTCTATTGAATAGGACTTCGACAGGGGCTATAATACATGCACTCAATAGCGGACAAAACTGAGTGGACGCAACGCGATGTCCTATACAACGAATCGTAGTCGGCGCCGGAATATTCTCAAAAGATCTGGATATACACAACTCTTTTAACTTTCCAAACCATTGCATCGTTTTTCAAGCCGAAGTTACCACGGTTTGCTAAGCCGCTGACTGGCTAGCGGCTAATACTCGTACACTATCAACATCAAATATTGTTATTTATGTCAACCATCAGGTAGCAATCAAATCCCTCGCATCCAGCACTACAAGATTTAAGGCAGTGAAAGACTGCCGCGTATCGCTTAACGAGATAGCTGGTCAGTACAATCTCACCCTTTGCTGGGTACCAAGCCACTGTGACATACCGGAGAATTGTGCAGCTGACGAACTGGTTCGGCAAGGCTCCTTTGGTACAAATAGCATGAACATTACATCGAGGCGCCAAAGCCTTATGTTTTTTATTTATTCAAATCGACGCGAAGAAGGTAGCCAATCACCGATGGCAAAAGAAAGGCCAATGTAACACCGCCAGACAACTTTGGCCAGTACTTAACAAATCTAGGTCCATCGGGCCTCTAAAGCACAACAAAGGAAACCTCTCAAAAATAACAAACGTCCTCACTGGACACTGCGTCATAGGAGACATGCCCCAAGGCTAGGCATCCCCTATAAAGACTTCTGCAGAAGCTGTAGGGATGAAGAGGAAGAAGCGACCATTAGTCACCTCCTATGCACTTGTCCTACGTAGGACAACAACATTAGGAAGTCCTCCCTGGGTGAATACTATTTCAATGATCTCGTTAACGCCTGCGTGTTAACTCCTGCACATTGGTTCGTTTTATGCATAATAAGTGCGGTAGAAATTAACACAAAAGAGGGGAACAGATCTTAGATTATGAGGATTTAAATTAAAGCAGATTTCATGCAGCAAGGCAGGGCAAAATATGGTATGTCTCCTATGATTAGTTTGTGAATACCCAGAATATCGACAACTTCTCGACCGAAGATTAAGCAATTTGAAATGATCCACGTAGGGGGTAAATTATTCACATCGGACCGAAGAAGACCCCGTAAAGCAAAGCGGATAAACCTACGTTGGACAGCCTCAATTCGGAACTTATGCGTACTGTGACAAGGTGGCCAGACTTGGCTGGCATATTCGAGAATAGGTCTTACAGAAATGAAATAGAGTGATATCGTAACATAAGGGATGTAGAACTCTGGACCAGCATTTGACAAAACGAAGCGAAGGTTTAGCTCTACTACTAATGCTATCGATGTGAGTTCTAAAATGTAGTTCCCTGCCGCGAATAAGTCTTTAATCACACAGGAAATTCACGCAAGGCAGAGGCTTGTCATTAATGAAATAAATTCTGGAGGGTGAATAAAAACGTTTACGGGAGAATGTAATAGCTTGGCATTTTAAGACGTTGAGCTCCAGAAACTTTTACTGGCACCAAGTCGAAAATTCGTTCAGAGGTAGATGTGTCTAAAGGCAGGAGGAGATGAGCTGGTAAGGAGCATGCACCAGCTCATCTGTAAAATCCGGTCGGACGAAAGTATGCCCGATGAATGAAACCTCAACATCGTTTGCCCAAGAAAGGAGACCCTCTAAACTGCGCCAACTACGGAGGTATAAGTCTCCTCAACATAGCTTATAAGATCCTGTCTGCCGTATTATGTAAACGCCTAAAACCGATCGTCAACAACCTGATAGGTCCTTATCAGTGCGGTTTCAGGCCGAGAAAGTCCACCATTGACCAAATATTCACACTACGGCAGATCTTGGAAAAGGCCCATGAATATAAAATCGATACGCACCACCTCTTCATCGCTTTCAAAGTTGCCTATGATATAGTGTATAGAGACGAGTTATACAGAGCCATGTCTAGTCTTGGCATCCCTACCAAGCTCGTCCGTTTGTGCAGAATGACGATGGAGAACTCTCGCTGCTCCATCAAAGTCGGTAAGAACAACACCGAAACGTTTGATGTCAGGAAAGGCCTTAGACAAGGTGACGCGCTATCATGCGATCTCTTTAACATAGTACTTGAGAGAATTGTACGAAACTCACAAGCAAACACCGGACGTACAATCTTTTACAAGTCTGTACAACTACTCGCTTATACCGATGACATTTACATAATCCGAAGAACTCAGCGGGCCGTCAATGGGGCATTTACGAGTATTAAGATCGAGGCAGCAAATATGGGTTTAGCGGTCAATGTATGCAAAACAAAATATATGCTGTCTACAAAAAGGACACACAACATCGGCGTCTGGGACAGAACGCCACAGTAGACAGATATAATTTTGAGGTAGCAAAGGACTTTGTCTACCTAGGCTTTATGGTGAACTCCGCAAATGACATCAGTAGGGAGATCACACGAAGAATTACTCTTGCCAATCGTTGTTTCTATGGGCTATAACGGCAATTGAGTAGCAAAGCCCTATCTCGAACTACTAAGGTAACTCTCTATAAGACACTAATCATCCCAGTCCTGCTGTATGGCGCAGAGGCACGGGCTTTTACAAAACTGGATGATGATGCCTTTGGTTATTTCGAGAGAAAAGTTCTTCGAGCGATCTTTGGTCCCGTCTGCATAGACGGTGAGTAGAGGAGAAGGTACAATGCCGAATTATACGGCCTGTACAAGGACATCGACTTAGCCAGAAGAGTTCACATACAGCGACTAAGATGGCTGGGTCATTTGGAGCGGATGGAGCCCAACGTCCCCGCTAACAAAGTCTTCGAATCCATCCCGGATGGACGACGCAGTAGAGGACGACCTCGCGGTAGGTGGCGCAAACAAGTGGAGGTGGACCTCAACCAACTTGGCGTGTGCAACTGGAGGCAGCTGGCTCGTAACTGCGCTGGCTGGAGAGGATTGTTGGTTGAGGTCCAGGTCCACTCCGGACTGTAGCGCCATCTAAGTAAGTAAGTAAGTAAGTAAGTAAAGTACGTGTCACGGAATTACATATAAGAATATTATTTTGTGTACAAAATGTAAAAAGGGCGAATTATGAGCAAATTTGGAAGCCCAATTCACAAAATTATGTTTACTGTCATAAGCATTTTTTTTTTAATTGCCCTTCGGATACGACTTGTAAATGTGGGCGCTTTATATTCGTACGAAAAATATAACGAATCCCAAAAAAGCAGACAATTCGCTTTGCTTTCAAAGCGATTGTATTTGACGAATATTAATGTTCACGGCGAGCTTATACGCGAATCAGAGGCAAAACAATAGTATTCTGAAATGGTTTTCGCCATCGTTAATGCTAAAAGAAGGATCGAGGACGTTTCTTTCTATACGATCGCAGACAATTTAAGAACAATATGTAAATCGTTGGAGATGATTGTACGAACGCTTAAACGAACTAGAAGCGAAGCATTAGCCTGTACATTTTAATTTTTATAATATGTTGTAGGTATGTTACAGATTATTGAATGCATATTTACTGAAATTCGGATACAGAATACATATCTTAGTATCTGATTCGGCCTGTGGAGTATATAATGGGAAGAAATGTGTGATCCGGATTAGCGCGATATTCGAATTAAATGTGGTTGGGATAAGCGAGACATTGCTGTACGTATTCTAATTTACGGTGATGCCAAAAATTCCATTCAGAACAAAATTCTGCCGCACAGAAACAGAACTCCGTATGTACAAAACCTCGCACAATATGATTGTGCTCGTGCATAAGAATCTGAAAGCATCTAATATCATATCTTACACATACAGATGGGAATGTTATTCATGTGTAAATGTGTGAGTAGAACGCATCCCTACCCTTAACAGACGATCAATGTTCATTGGCAGTATTGTTTGAATCACAAGCCGAAAAAGTTTTTTTAAGAAAACTCTCAACAGCTTTTCCACATCATGATATTCCCTGCTCCCCCATACTTGAGCTCCGTAGCACATCACGGATCGCATCCTGCATCAAACACATTTAGTTTGGCAGGAATTGCAACATTTGGATTGGATAAGAGATTTCTCCAAGTGCTTGATTGCTTTTTTTGCTTCTGCAAGTTTTAGCGCTAAGTGTTTTTTCAGCGAAAGGTTATGCGATAATGTTACTCCTAGGTACTTGTATGATTTAACTGGCTCTAGATCCTCTCCAGCGTAACTCCACCGCTCGTTTCTCGCTAGCCGTTCATTACCCCTTCTAAACACTAAAACCTTGGATTTTTCCGCATTGATACGTAAACTATTTAGCTAACAGTATGCTTGCAGGCTATTAATCATCGGCTGCAGCCAATTTGGTGATTCGGCAAGCATAGCTATGGCGTCCGCGAAGAGAAGCGCTGTAACCTTCACACCTTCCACCATTATGCCAGCTGGCAATGACGACGGCACATCATCTAAGAATAAGGTAAACAGCCTTGTTTCACCCCAAATCCAACCTCGAACCACTCAGACAGTTTTTCAACGCATCATATTGCTGATCTATTATTACTATAGAGGCTTCTCAAAATCTTGACGAACTTCGTGGAAATCCCAATTTTATAGAGTTTGTGGAAGAGAGTGTCCCTGTTAATTGTGTCAAAGGCCGCTCGGAAATCTATAAAACACGCGTACAGTTTTTTCCCCCTATTTATAAAACATTGTGCTATGGATGTCAGAGTAAAGATCTGGTCGACTGTAGAGAAACCTTTCCGAAATCCCGCTTGAAACTGGCTGAGTACATTTCTTTCCTCTACCCATTTCCTCAGTCTCGTTGTTAACAAACCCGTGAAGATTTTCGCGATGGTGTTTATGAACGATACTCCTCTGTAGTTCTTTGGCATGTTCGGATCGCCTTCCTTAAATATGGGAAATATAATTGATTTTTGGAAGTCTTCGGGTACTTCCCCCCTATTATAGATCCGATTGAACGCGATGAGCAACTCTTGTAGGAAAAGCGGTGATGCATTTTTGAAAAACTCAGGGAATTCTATCCTCGCCTGGGGCTTTGCTGTTTTTTGCTTATCTTATAACATTGAAAAGCGGCGAAGCGTATTGAAAATTTAGTGGGTTCTCATTCGGGTTAAGTAGCTGCTTAAAATGGGTCACAAAGGCCGTTGGTTCGATCTTGCATCCTACCTTAAAAGTTGAGCTGTTTAGTTTTTTTTGCCGCTGACCAAAAAGATTTACTATCCGTGGCTCCAGAAATTTCTCTTCTGATTTCGCTCAGATATTTTTTTCTTTGCTAGTTTACAAATCGATTTGTTTCTCGTATTTAACTCCAGATAAAGCTTCCTGCTTGTTTCCGTATTGAGTTTTCTCAATAAATTCAGTGCTGATAGTGATTTTTTTCTTACTTTGAGACATTCCTGATTAAACCAGGAATTTTTGTTCAACAGGGTCTTTTTTAATTGTTTGTTTGGATTCGACATTTTAATTATATCTTTGAAAACGTTTGGATACAGAAGTGCGTGCCTCCATGTTGGGGATAGGGTTGTTATGATTTCATTAAATTTACTTCTATATTCATTTGCGGAACTTTCGCGCCAAGTTAGCTTAGGAAGAAGTCCAAGCTCCATTACACCCGTAGATTTCCTTTGTAGATCACAATGCACAACAAGAGGAAAATGGTCAGAGTATGTTTCAGATCACTTCGCTTCCGTCCAATACACCTAACTACCTCACAAAAATGCTGGCTCTAAAAGCAGTTAGGACGAAAACGTAGTTCTACAAGGATTGGGAAGAAGTTGCGTTGAAGTATAATGTGAACTTATGCTTGATGGAATCAAACCTCACAGACTGGACATATAACTCAATTCACGAATCGCGTTGACCAAGCATTAAAAGCGAATTTCATAAACCAGGCCAGAAATTCTAGCACCCGTCAGATCTATAGATGTTTACAATTTGAACACCAGAATCTACTCGGATCTCATTTGGGGACACATAAAATTTCAATCATATTGCGAACAAGAGGTGAACTTCTGAAGCTGAATTTTATGCCACATCGCATCGACCTACCTACGCAATGTAACCTGTGTAATACTAGAGAAAAAGAAGACGTCCTACATTTTATTGGTTCCTGTGCTGTGCTGAAGGAGATAAGAAGAAATCATTTCGGGGAAAACTCACTTAGAGCAGAAGTTGTACTGGATCTGCTAAATGGTGCTAACTGGCAGAGATTAGCTTCATACTGCAGAAAAGCCTACGACTATAGGTTGAGAATTGTCCAGGGAGATTTTTGATTTCGTTTGATGTATATAAGTATTAAAATATTAAATTAATAACTTTTCTAAAATTAAAAACTTGTCAATCTACGACAGGCGGCAAAGCCATTGCTTAGATGGTACCTGCAAAAACAACATTTATAATTATATTTTCTTTTTGAAAAATAAAGTACACACTTATTATTATTATTATATTATTATATATTGTTTGAATCAGTCACATTTCAATTAAAATTGATCGTTTGTAGCCTCATCAATGTTCAATGTGAAACAAAAAGTTCTCATTGACGGAAATCAAAATTGATTTTGTTTTTTTTAATCCTCCTGACAATTCTTAACAGCAGCGAACAACTGTGAATATAATTTATATGCAAATGTTGGCAATCTTCATTGACGCATGAAATTCGTTAATATTACTTGCCAGGTAACGTTGATCGTGTGTAGGGGGCTTTAATTATGAATTGAGTGCAAAAGTTGAATAAATTTAAATTCGAGGCGAATTGAACAGTGGTACATAATTTTGTCGATGTTCTGCAGGCGGGATTCTGTGCGATGGGATTTTGTGCTGTGGGATTCTTAAAGTTTTGTGATTTTTCCACGCGAGATGTTGTGCATGTGGGTTTCTGTACAGCGGGAAAACGTAGCGTTTCCTTAAATTTCTGATCAGAATTTTAATTAAAAAAAAAGTTATCAAGGCAGTGTGGGACCTCACACCATAGTTTTTTGGACAGCGTTGTTCCTCCACGCATAATTTCTTAAATTTCACGTTTTCGTGTAAACAAAACGTAAACGAAACAGGAAAATTCGGGCTGTAAAATCCAACAACCCGAGTATGTTTCCGCAAATAAACAAGATCTTTCGGAGGAATAATCAAAATGATCTTCCGCGTCTTAAAATCCCCCGAACTACGAACAATGCACAAATACTAGTGACAGCAGGTATAGATCCAGATAACGCAGGTGAGGTGTGATCGAAGATCCGCAGGAGAAGGTAGAGGCTATAGGAGCGACTTTCCAGGACGTATATAAGGTGAATGATAGTGCTTGCCCGAACCACAACCTGCAAAGGTCCTTATGCACAACTTCTACTTTCGAAACGACATGGAGCACTGGCGATCTGAGAGCACTGGTTTCACCGTGTTCAATGAAAGAAATATGGCAAACAATGCCGTCGCCGATGAAAGGGTACATCCGCCGTTCATTTCGAAGAGAGAGCTCCAAGCGATCTTCGAATCACTGAGAAAAAAGAAATCCGTGGGAATCGATGGTATACCCAACATTGTACTTAGACATCTTCCTCCAGAAGTGGTGAACATTTACACCATCCTGTTTAATGATGCAATGAATAATGCCCATTATCCAGCGCATTGGAAAACAGCGGCGGTGCAGGCCATTCCAAAGAAAAATAAAGATAGCTCCAACCCGGGTGATCTCCGATCTATAAGTCTCCTACCGAACATCAGCAAGGTATTCGAAAAAGTGGTCCATAGAGCCTTGACTAAGTGAGTTGAGGACAGTCATATAATTCCGGATAATCAATTCGGTTTCAAGGCTGGGCATGGTACTATACATGCCGCGTCCAGGTCGGTATCAGATCCAATGGAATAAAACCAAGAAGCAATGCACGGTTGCATGCCTAGTTGACTTGGAGAAGGGCTTCGATACCGTATGGTCAGAGTGGCTCTTCTACAAGCTGACCAGGCTGGGCATAAGTAAACCACTGCTGTATATACATTATGACATCTTCACCAGTAAGAAGTTCATTGTGAAAAATGGCAATGTGACGTCTGCTGGAACTTTTGAAGTAAAAAATTGTCTGCAACAGCGTGCGTTTAACTCGCCGATCCTGTTCAATATTTACACGAGCGATCTCATAGGTTCACTTCACCATGCCATAGCGTACGCAGACGACTTGGTTGCGTACAGGTCAGGGCCTAACATCGAGGTCATTACATTACTTTCGCAGCGTGACTTCGATAAGATTAAGAGATACTGCGACGACTGTAAGCTGAAAATCAACTTTCAGAAATCGGAGACCATCCTGTTCAGAACGCCGTTATCTGGGACCTCTTGCGACACCAGAAAGAATTGGCGAAAGTTCTCTATCATGGGAAAGCAGGGGCAGCCACTTGCGAGTCGAAGTGTAGTCAGATAGCTTGAGGTCTGGCTAGATCAATACCTATATTTTAACAAACCTATAGATGCTGCTCTGGCCAGAGCCAAAGTTGCTTTTGCCCTCACAAAGAGACTGTTTTATAGCAGCCAACTCAATGCGAGGGTGAAGGTAATCTGCTACATGGCCCTCATTCGGCCTATGCTCGCATATGGATGTCCCGTGTGGTTGAACGTGGGGCCAAGCTTGTTAGACAAGATGCGGGTGTTTGAGAGGGCTTACCTTAGAGCTTGCCTTCGTTTGTATAGAACTCCAGAATCTGAGTACATAAAATTCTATCGTAAAGAGGTACTGTACAATAGGGCGAATCTAATCAGAGTGGATAATTTCTTAATCAAGTTGATTCGAAGGCACATTGCAAAAGCAATGACCTTGATGAATAGCCTGATCTTTGCGGCTTATTACCCCAACAATCTCTATCACGAGAGTGTGCGCCTTAGCGGCTTTATCCCTCCAGAAGCGTTCCTATATCTTGATCGGAGAGGTCTGATCTGATAAGTTAGCGGTGCCGCTAATCTTCCACGTCGCCAGAAAAGCTGTGGATAGGCGACTCAACTACGACCGAGACGTCGCACAGGGTAGTGTAGAGCGTCTCCGGTTCAGTAGGGCGGTTTCAGTCCGCGATATTGAAGAGGTTAGTAGGCAGCACAATCAATTTTGGTGGCTTAATGAAGAAGAGGGAACACCGTCTTCGTTTCCCCCTAATCCGGGTTAGCTTGTAATGGAGGCAGAGCGGGTCGTCTATTTGTTTTCTACAATAGCCATGGCCGGCATACATAGGTTTAAGATAGTCTTAAGTTTGTATTCTCACAAAAAATAACTTCATATACTAAGTTTTCTTTCCACAATAAAACATTTTTCTTAGTTTTTCAATTTCTTAGATAGTTTATATAGATATTAAATAAAGTAAGTTATAGATTAAGTGTTAGGATTAGCTTAGAGCGCCCGTATGGGGTCAGTAGGTTATTACAAGATAGTTAAGTTAATTAAGCTAGTTTTAAGCGTTTTTTTGTTAGCACGTAAGATAATATTCTAAATTCTAAATTAAAAATCCATTAAAAATGAAATGAAATGACAAAACGTTAACTATGTTCTTGGGGTGATTTGTAGACTGTGGCGACAATATCAACAATTATGAAGACAGTTTCAACAGCAGCCTGATCTCGGTTAGTTCTGTCAAATTTAGTTACAGCCTCATTTTTTTTTTTAATTTGAAGTTGAATTGAAAATAAAATATAGATGGTGACATTGGCGCAGAGTATAGGCGTGACAAGGAAATAAATCTCTACGCGCGCCGCGCCGATTGTCTATACCACGTACATACGTGGCTCTACGTTGGCTCCGGATCGTCTTTTACAAAATAATTAATTTTGATAGAAGCTTGGAGCCTAAAAAACTATCTTATTTGGCTGATGGTGAAAACCAGTCTTTTTCTTCTTCGAATTACTTTTGTTAATGTTCAGTCTCCTTTTGATAAAGCGTGATGATATAATTCATAGTCTATTTTATTCCAAAGACAATGTTTAGGAGTTATTGATAACCGAAAAAGCAAATATAAATTAACTATTACTACTGTTCATCTAATCGTCTTCACGAGCTTGCTCTGACACCCAGAAGTACTTCAATATCTTTATTTTTGACTTACCCGTAAGTCGATTAAGTCAGTGTCCCACTTAATACTGACTTTATCTCATTTTTATAAAAAAAAGTTAACATCCGTTGGCTTAAAACAATAATCAAATTCGATATGGTTTAAATGGTTCAATACGTTTCGCCTGAATACCTCAAAAGTAGGCTAGATACCTATCTATCTCTGGAATATCTTAACAACAATAACCAAACCAATTACTCTTGTGTATAGCAATGAGTCACTTAGTACTCTTTCATTAATCATGGAAGCAATAATGATCCTAAAGCGGTACACGTTAGTCAACGTCATTCTTTGACTCACAATATCGTAATACACGAGTAACAATGTTCTTATTGCAACGTCCTTGAATACGAAAGCAGATTAGCTAATGTGGCCAAACTAGAAGTACGTTTAAAAGAAAGTAGTGCAAATCTGTTTAGATGCAGTGTATCTTTACTGGATACATTCCTGTATGATAGCACCCTAGTTGAACATATATGCAGAGGTAGGAAGCTAATAGATCTGGCATTCCACGAGTAGAGAATTTTATTGCCAGTATAACTTCAGCAGAGAAAGCTTCCGGGTTGACCAAACTTTCAGTGTCTATTGGGTGTATGCAAGTTCCTTTCCTTCTTCTATCTCTACCTCATTCCATCTGCACCATACAATTTGGCATTTACAACCCGTAATCATACATCTTCCCATGAAGTCTCGCAGCAAAATGAATCTTTATGACACAAATGACTCTAGAAATCTGTATAGCTTACGGCCACAGCCTACGCCTTTTGCTTCAAATCTAAATAGCCGTGAAATTTGTTACAGTTTCCCCGGTCATTTGAAACGAATTTTCCGCTTCATTTCGATGGTACCTCGTCGTTGTCTGTCCACGGAGCATATTTCCAGTTCACTTTCGTATTCTCTCCGGTAGTGCTGTTTTGGCCTTCCCCTTGAATTTGACTGACACCGGGACGGAGAGACGAAGAATTCGATATGGCCAAGCACTCTGCCTCAAAAATGGGGACACTAGTCAATTGAATTTCGTACGCTCCATCAATTTCGCTAGTTTTCGATTCGATGTACTTTTTGGCCGACGACGACGGGTTGCAGATGCAGAACTACCAGTTGCGTGTGGAACTAGAAAGTCGCGTACTCGCGGGTTGTGTGCATTAGCTTCCTGCGAATCCACTGCTGGATTCAGTACGCGCGCCCAAAGCTAATTGCAAATCTTTCTTTCCACCAAAACTCGACTTCATCTCCAGCGTTTGGTCTTCCTTCGGATTAGATAATCACCAACAGCACAGCCATTACGGGAGAGATGGATGTTGGGAATGCTGTTTCGCTATCTCTTAAGGCAGCAGATACAAGTTGGTATCTGTTTTTTTTTTTTTTTGCAAATAGCACTCACATGAGGATTTGTTACAATGGCCAACTTGGAGCAGCTTTAAATAGCCGTAATGCTTGTTTGCAAATCGCTGCCTTAGAGCTACACAGCGGTTCCAGAGTTCCTGACTGCTTGCCTGCCTGCGGGACAAGTGCATTTACTAAATGGCCCGCCACCATACGCATCGTAATAATCATAGATTCATCTAAACAACGAATTGGACTAAATAGGATTTCATGTTTGCGTCGAGGAGTGCTGAGCACTGGAGTGGCGGCGGCTCGGGCCTGTGTGTAACATCTATGATGAGTGGTTTTTAATTAGGTGAACTGTGGTGTACCAGAAACCGGTCGATGCGAGAGATACGAGTACCTGTTGCAGTGCAATGATTTTAATGATGATGATGGGGTACGCGCATATAGGTGAAGAACTGTCAGTGGGGCATTCAGATGGATCATTTGGTTAATTATGAAAACCGTTTGACAAAGGTGAAGCAGACATGGGTCGGCCGGTAGGCTAGTGTTATTGAAATTACTTGTGAGGTTAGTGTAATAATTGAAACGTCTTTGGCACTTGGATGGATGAATATCTCTGATGTGTTTCACGGTAGTTCTGATGGAATTTATCAGATGGAATAGTGCAGGTTCGAAATTAGTTAGCTTAATTAGCCTATGATAGTGTGCATAGTTAGTTCGACTACATTTCATTGAAGTAATTTGTTAGATTTTATGGCTAGATTGGGCAAGATGGAATAGATAACTGTTTCAGTGGATTGATGGTTTATTATTTGTAATTATTTTTTATTTTTTTTTATTGGCGACGGAAAGATACTGGAGATAAAGAGCCATAGATAGAAGTTTTTGTCCTGTTCCTGTTCCTTATTTGAATCTATGCAGTTAGCTTAGTTGATGGAAATAAATTGGATTATTGAAAAGAATGTTTGGTGTTGGAGAATAGTGTGTTGGCCTATTACAATATATTTCTGATATCGACTTAAGAGCTCCCCATGTTCATGCTCGTCCTCGAGAAAAGAAATAATGGCAATCGTCTAAAAATTCAATGTTCTATATATCGCTTGATGAAGTTAGCTAATTGTTATCCTATGCCAAGAGAATATCCAATCAGGTGCGGGAGAGTTGAGGATAAAAGAAAGAATATACGAATTGCCTCGCAAAGTCAAGTTTCTACTTCGGTTTCGATTTCGAGCAAAATAAAATGTTTTACCAAACCTCGACATAGTGATCCTAGGTTAGGTTAGATTGGCTGTCTGCACCACGATGCCGACACACTTAGACCAGTAAAGGTCCATTGTGATGCCAAGGATCTACCATTAGACCACTCAGGGTCTAATAAAACCAACCGGAGCCTTTGATGAAGCGATGGATGTTCATGACGTCTAAGGACGCCAAATCGCTGAGGTCGTCAAGGAAGGGACCTCCTAGATGGAGCATTCTTTTGCGTGATAGAGAAAGACATGTGCATAGGAAGTGAACAATGGTTTCCTCCTCCTCCTCGTCCCTACAGCTCCTGCAGAAGTCATTGGAAAAGAGGCCAAGTCTTTTGGCATGTTGGCCGATTAGACAGTGTCCGGTGATGACACCGATAACGCAGCTGATCTGTAATCGCTTTCGTTTAACCAACTCGGCATTACGTTTCTGGTCCAACTTAGGCCAGATCTGCCTCGAAATGTGATACGCAGAGTCAATATCACACCTAAGGTTGGTCTTGCTAATAGCGTTCAGCTTCAGTAGATGCTTACATGTAGCGAGGGGCATACCAAGGGCTTGCTTATCTGGCAGAATCCAGAGTAGTACCCTGTCTAGCGAGTTCATCCGCCCTACAGTTTCCTGGAATGTCTCTGTGACATGGCACCCAGCATAGGTGAATGTTGAACTGCTCTGTCATCTCTATAAGAGACAAACGGCAGTCTAAGACGGTGTTTGAAGTAAAGGAGCACGATTCCAGGGACTTGATAGCCGCTTGACTGTCAGTGAATGCTAATATCGCTGACAGATAATACATTACATTTCAGCCAAGACAGGGCTTCCTTAATCGCCATGATTTCCGCCTGAAAAACGCTACAATGATCAGGAAGGCGTGACGAGATGCTTAGATTGAGCTTATCAGAGAAAACACCACAGCCCACCCCACCTTCGGTCTTAGAGCAATCTGTGTAGAAGTGCACCGAATTTCCATCATCAGGGGGAGAGCCATCCCACTCATCCCGTTCAGGGATACTGGTACGGAAGTGTCGGTCAAATCTCAGTTTCGGTGGGGTGTAGTCCGTGTTTTCATGTGTGAAGTTGAGAAGATCAAGGATCGAGGAGTGGCCAATGTGGCAACTAGACCAGTGAGAGGAGGCTTTAAGACGAATAGCCGCACTGGCAGCAGTCTGTCTGCCGAGGATATCCAGGGGTAACAGGTTGAACATAATGTTCAGTGCCGCAGAGGGGGTAGTTCTTAGTGCACCACTGATGCACATGCAAGCGGATCGTTGCACTTTAGCTACCTGAGAGAGGTGAATAGCCCTGTCAAGAGCAGGCCACCAAACGATCACGCCATAGAGTAGTATAGGCCTGACAACAGACACGTAAAGCCAGCGAGTGATTTCAGGTTTCATACCCCAGCTCCTACCTATAGCCTTTTTACAGGAATAGAGAGCTACATTGGCTTTCCTTACGCGTTCTAGTAGATTGGCTTTCCATTTCAGTTTTCTGTCCAGAATAAGACCCAGGTAGTAGGTGGGTAGTGATCCTATATTGAGAAACATTATCAAGTATTTTAGGACCTTCCTGTTCGCCCATCACTAATAACCAAATATTGAGTATACGCCATACGTGAATGCGGACGCACACATATATCCATTTTTTTACTTGCGCCCATGACTATAGGGTAAATATTGGTTTCATGAACATTTTTGGCACCAATTTTAGAGAAACTTCAAAAGCTGAGTCTCCCACTTCTATCTGTATGTCTGGCTGAGTGCATGTGCGCTTGACCGATTTGCTTCAAACTTCAAATCTGAGGTTTTTGGGGTCACAATTCGATGTGAAATCGGAATTTTCATTCTACTCTCAAAATAAGCTATACTTAGAGCCGATTTTGTAAAATTAATTTTCTTGAAAACGAGCGTAATGGTTTTATTTAAATGTCGTGTATATGTTTGCTGAGCTAAAAGCTGGCATTCCAGATTGTTTACTAAAATATCGCAGATATAAGGCCAGAAATCGACTATTTCTCGGCTCCGAATCAACTTGGCATATGCGCAATGAAAAACTACTTCTGCAGACTGTATAACGGCGACGAAGACCAACATCCTACTGTCGGTAGAATGAACCATTCAACACAGACGATGATAGTCAAAATTTCCGCCCACCTGACCAAAACGAAGTGAGGATAGCATTATCCAAGCTGAAATCTAACGAAGCTACTGGACCTGACGGTTTACCGGCTGAAATTTTCAAGGGAGCTGGTGATGAATTGGTAGAGAGCATACAGTAACTGATCTCTAAGATTTGATCAGACGAGTGTAAGCCTGATGGAATAACAGCATCATCCGATCCACAAGAAAGGAGACATTCTTAACTGTGCCAATTATAGAGGCATCAGTCTCCTCACCGTTGCACACAAAATCTTTCCTGCGATATTGTGCTTGAAATACAGCCTGATTGGCCCTTATCAGTGCGGTTTTAGGCCAGGAAAGTCCACCATTGATCAAATCTTCACACTTCGACAGATCCTGGAGAAAACTCAAGAAGTGCAAATCGATACTCACCATCTCTTTATCGATTTCAAGGCCGCCTAAGACAGCATCTACAGAGAAGAGCTTTAGAGTGCCATGTCGAGTTTTGACATAGCTGCCTAACTTGTTCGTCTGAGCAGGATGACGATGGAGAACGCTCGCTGTTCTATCAAGGTCGGTAATGACCTCAATGAGACCTTTGATGCAAAAGAAGGTTCTAGACAAGGTGACACACTGTCATGTGATTTCTTTAATACTGTACTTGAACGGATTGTGCGGAACTTACAAGCCAACACCGGAGGCACAATTTATCAAAAGTCCGTACAACTGCTTGCACCGATGATATTGACATTATTGGAAGAATTCTGCCGAATGTCACCGATGCGTTTACAAGCATTGAAGCAGAAGTGACCAAAATGGGTTAAGCGATAAACAAAGGCAAAACCAAATACATGCTGTCAACGAGAAGGGTCTATATTAACACCGATGAATTGGACAGAACGTCACAGTGGGCAGCTATAACTTCGAGGTAGTAAGGGACTTTATCTACCTTGGCTCTGCTATAAATTCTGAAAACGTCATCAGCGCTGAAAGAAACCTTTGCTAGTCGTTGTTTTTTGGACTTATAAGGCAATTCAACAGTAAAGCCATATCTGGAACAACTAATAAATAAATAAATAAATACTTGGCGCAACAGCTCTTTTTAAGTGCCAGGGCCTAGCTTCTCGCAACCACTCATGTTGTGTGCGTTATAATTTTTCACACGAATGGAAGGGACCTACAGTTTAGTGCCGTATCCGAACGGCGATTTGAGAAGCTTTTTCGAGACAACATTACTCTCGGATGTTTGTCAGACGTTCGCGAGAGGTGGGACCGTGAAAAAAACTTTTTGGTGTTTTCTGGGATTCGAACTTGGAACCTCATGCGTAGCGATCCGACACACTAACCACTTACACCACGGCGCCCCACCTAATGCGCCCAACAACTAATGAGATTCTATATAAGACCGTGATCATTCCAGTCCTGTTTTACGACGCTGAAACATGGACTTTTTTGAAAGCAGATGAAGATATCCTTGGTCGCTTCGAGAGAAAAATGTCCCGTTTGCGCCGACGGGTTTTGGAGAAAAAGATTCAATGACGAACTATACGAGCTGTACAGCGACATCGACCTAGTCAAAAAACTGCGTATTGGACGTTTGAGATGGCTAAGACATACAGATTCAGAGTCTTCGAACCAACCCAAAAAGTGACGATGTAGTAGGTGGCGCTCACAAGTTCAAGTAGACCTCAACCAACTTGGAGTGCGCAATTAGAGGCAATTAGCCAAAGACCGAGCTCAATTGAGGGGCTTATTGGTTGAGGCCCAGGTTCACCCCGAACTGTAGCGGCACCTAAGTAAGTAAGTAAGCTTTAGGAAACCTAAACATTTCGCCGCATTCTTGGCGATTTTGAATATATGGTCATTTCAACTAAGTTTGTTGTTGACACACATACCGAGCATGGAAAGTTTTTCGGTTTCATCGATGCAAGTGCCATTCATGGATTATGGCTGATGGTTAGTGTTTCGCTTTAATGAGAGAAGACAGCATTGAGTTTGGAAAGCATTAATTCCACTCTATTGGTTAATCCCCATTTAAATACGTTGTCATGGATTGGATTAGAAGTTTCAGACAGAATATCATTTATGTAAGTGAGAAAGGGAGTCGGAGATAAAACAAAGTCTTTGAAGACACCAGCATTTATTTGGTGAGATGCGGACTTGAAGCCGTCCAAAACAACTTCAACTGAACGCTCCGAAAGGTAAGTTCTAATCCATAGACGACGAAAATAGTCGATACCAAATGCCAATCTCTGTCAAATGCTTTTCAAATATCAAGCGCAATAATCTTGCACCAGATTGGTGCAGAGATTGGCACCACTTCTCGCTGAGATACGATATCAAATCATCAGTGGACCTGTTGTCACGTCACCTGTCTTGCTTTCACCAGAGTGGTGCAGAGATTGGAACGATTGGTTATCCTCCCGTCCTAAGTGAAAGGTTCAAGTGCCCTCGCACTTCACTAAGAATAGGTCGATCCCTACCATCAGACTCCCAAATATCGGTGGTATTGAACTAAGTATCTCAAGATTAGCTCGATACCTGGGCGTAATTCTAGATTCCAAACTAAACTGGAAGGATAACATTGTCGAACGCATCAAAAAAGCAAGCGTAGCTTCCTATTCTTGCAAAAAGGCATTCAGTAACACATAGTGCCTTAAACCAGCTGTGGTGTACTGGATATACACGGGCGGTTGCAAGACGCATTCTTAACGTACATATGGTTCACTAGTATGGTGGATGGTACTCGAGAAGCAATACCAGCCTTCAAACCTCACCAAAATCCAGAGGGCAGCGTGCACCGGAGCCATGGGATCAATGAGAACAACAGCAACAGCGGAAATGGAAACCATGCTTAGTTTCATGGTGTTTGATATATGTGTATACTGTAGCAGTCTGGTAGCATATGGTAAACTGCTGTACGACTGAGAGAAGGTCGATTGTGGTCACCGAGCCTTTACTGTCAGCGGATCGACGGAAACTAATCACATGAACCCGATGGTATCATTTGAAAGGAGATTTACTACAAGAATTCCTGACAGAAAAACGGAAGAACCATGAAGAAAAAGGAACTGGAGTTCTATACCGATGGTTCTAAGATGTACGTTGGCACGGGAGCCGGAGTTTATTGCGAAGCTCTAGGAATAAACGAAGACTGCAGCGTCATTTAAGCCGCACTCACAGCCATTATACAGGCTGCTGAAATTATACGCGAGATTAGTATCGTTGGTAAACGATCACTGTCTGTATAGATAGCCAGGCATCCGTTAAGGCTCTGGACTCTGCTGTAATTAGGTCTAGGCTTGTGAGGAGCTGCAAATCGCTCTTAAACGAGCTATCTAGGGTCAATGCGGTGACCC
The DNA here is from genome assembly GCA_945910035.1 of Brachypalpus laphriformis. Classification (NCBI taxonomy): domain Eukaryota; kingdom Metazoa; phylum Arthropoda; class Insecta; order Diptera; family Syrphidae; genus Brachypalpus; species Brachypalpus laphriformis. The sequence goes on from OX246756.1 coordinate 38,734,757, forward strand.
TCTTCTGGGTACCAGGACATATTGATATCGGAGGTTACGAAAAGGCTGACGAGCTTGCTAGGAAAAGGTCGGCGCTGCACTTATCGCGGGCCCTCTGTAGCAACCCCAATCAGTTCCTTACGGAAGAAAATAGAGGATGAAGCCACTGGTCGAGCAAACAGACGCTGGGTTCATCTGGAAATATGCGCAACGGCCAGGGCCTACAGCAAGAACAAATCAACCTCTCTGGTAAAACTTAGTCGTTATAACGCACGGGTCATTTCTGGCATAATTACTGGACATTGTGCCATTGGCGTTCACGCGAAGTGACTTGGTGTGCTGCATAACGACTATTGCGGAAGTTGCAGGGACGAAGAAGAAATTGAATCTGTTCGTCACTTGTTGTGTGACTGTCCTGCCCTATCCGTCAGAAGAATGAGACCTTTTAGTAATTACTTCTTCTCGGAGCTGGAGGATTTGGGTAATGTTGAGCTGATTACCCTCCTGAGATTCATATTACTTTCTGGGTGGTTCTAACAGCGGACTTTCTTTACAGCGTTTCCAGGGTTAAATGATTGGGCACAATGGACCCGTACTGCTGGTCTGAGTGAGCAGTGACTCTTTGTCACAAGGCACCCATCTACCTAACCTAACCTAACCTGTATAAGACCCTGATCATCCCACCCCAGATTTACGGCGCTGAGACATAGGCTTTATTGAAAAAGGATGAAAATATCATTTCATTTCATTTCACTAAGATTAACATGACACTTAAAGAAATTCTTTCTCATAATTAAGCATCTAAAATTGAATTGCAAACAACTGTAGTGAATAACAATAAAATAAAAATAAAAATAAAAGTATTTATAAACATGAAAGGTAAATCCACTGACGAGTACGTAAATATTATATATAATTAAATTGAGATATTATTGTTAAATAATTTTAAATTTATTGCGACATGTATAAGAATAGCCTCCCCCGAAATACAGCTGACGAATCAATCCTTTGTAATTGATGTGGAAGATTATTCCACAACCGAATCTCTCTAACAAAATAAGACCGCTCTCCAACTGTGTGTGTGAATCGTGGCAAAATTAGTCGTAGGCCTCTAGGTGACTGTAGAAATCTAAGATACTCTAGTAAATACTCAGGACATTTTTTGTGGATTATGTTTTGGAGTTTAAGAATTGATTATGTTTTGGAGTTAAGTCATAGTACTCATCTAAACTCATCCAAGTAGAAACCTCTTGTGCTGTGAAACGCTTACATACCTTGGGATGTTAAATATGTACCGTAAGCAATCATTAAATGCAACATTGATTTTATGTTTACATTCATAGTCAAGGCAAGGATATACTATACAATTATAGGAGAAAAATGGCAGTATTAAACTTTTTACAAGATGTAATTTCATCTTCGGATGCAGTAAACTCGAAGAGGATCTCAAACTGCGCAATCCACAGTAGATTTTACTGATTGTATCAGATGTAGCATCGCAGCAACTCATTTTCCTTTTTATCCTAAAACCCAAATATTTCACGTGCTCTACATAAGGTATAGTAACACCATTTACAACAAGGGGAGGGACATTGAGTAAGCATACTTCACTTCTGGCACATACCATTCCCACAGATTTAAGTGGATTGAGAAAAAGTTTATTTAAATCAGCCCATATCTGAACGAGTGACAAATCTTCATTTATTCTAGCCACACAATCATCTATTAATCCCAGTCTTTTAGAAAGATAAATAACAACATCATCTACGTAAAGGTGTACATGACAGTTCACAAGAATATCAGGGAGGTCATTTACAAATACAGAAAACAGGAGTGGTCCCAGGACCGATCCTTGTGGAACACCCGTGTTCACCAGATACGGATTAGAGCTTCCCTGTTCCGTGTAGACCGCCTGTAAACGATTACTTAGATAATGGAAAATCAGTTCAAGGGCAGAGCTAGAAAACTGGAAATTATTTTTAAGTTTGTGCAGTAGCAATGAATGATTAATAGAGTCAAAAGCCTTTGAAAAATCTAAAAGTACCATCACACCGATTTCATCTAAATCCAATTCTGCCCTTAAATCAGTGGTTACCTTGATTACCGCTGATTCACAACTATGCCTTTTCTGAAAGCCAGATTGCCACTTAGAAATCTTATTACGTCTATCCAAGTCTTCTTGAATCTGTTGGGCCAAGATCTTTTCAAAGACTTTTGAAAGGAAGGGTAATAAACGTATGGGTCTAAACTCAGCAGTGTTCTTAGGATTCGACTTTTTTGGGATCGGAATAATTTTGGCCCTCTTCCACATCTCCGAAAATTGACGGCTGTATATGGTATACAGTAGTTGAATATGTGCACTAAGTAAGGAAGAAGTACAGGAAGGATTAACTTAACGAATTTCGGGGAAATATCGTCTGGCATTCGATTTAACTGCACGAATAGCTAATTCAACATCTGGGACGTTGACACACCTAAATGCGAAGCACTCAGTAGCGAAGGGACCATTTGAATCAAACTCAGCCGCATCCGATGATGAAGGAACGAGTACAGCGCCCATTTCCTTCGGACTGAAGGTACATCTAGGCCTGTCATTATCCACCACACCACACCTACTTGCTTTAAGTTATTCCAAAGAACTTTTGATTTTATCTTTGGGTTGAGATGTTTCAGGAAATATGAACGCTTGGAGGAACGTATCATTGCAGTAACTCTATTTCGAGCAAAGATGTATTGACACCTATTGTACTCCGACGGCATTCTTTTGAACCTTCTGAAAAAGCGTTCTCTTTCCTGAATTAATAATTTAAGTTGGTTTGTAAACCATGGACAACTTTGAGACCTTAACACTTTTGTTATTTCCGGGACATAGGTTTCATACAGCTCATTTGTTAGCGTAGTTAGCAAAGAAACTTTCGAATCAATGTCTACAGCATTGTAGATATCACTAAGACCAAAGCTACCATTATTTTCTTGCAGATGTGGAAAATCAAAATGACGAAATGATCTGTACTTCAATGTTTTTGCATTGCTAGTGCCACTCATATTAAACTTAAGGGAGCAAAAAAGAAGGTCATGAATAAAATCGGATGTAAGCCTGACCTGATCATTTCCAATCACTCGGTTGGTTGAACTTGTCAGAAACATGTCGATAAGTGACGGGCTTTTTGTAGATTGGAAACAGGTGGGCCACCGTTTATTAACTACGCTCAAGTTCAATTTATTACAGAAGTACTGGAACATATCAGTAGAACCATTCCTCTTCAGATAGTTAATATTGAAGTCTCCACCAATAAAAATATTACTGTAATTTGGGCTGAGTCTGAATAGGGTATCTTCAAGCTCCTTCAAATACTCCTCCTTAAATTTATGGGGTGGACAGTACACAGTCACCAACAAACATTTATCAGATCTACTTTTGACTTCAATACACAAAAAATCCACATCCGGCAGCGAGGACGAGTAAACGCTTTTTGTTGACAAACTATCCCGTATATACATACAGACTCCCCCTCCAATTCTGTTTTTACGATCGTTTCTATGAAGAGTAAATCCTGGTATAGAAACAATTTGAGACAGAATACTAGAATTTAGCCACGATTCTGACACCATAACAACATCCACTTTCGATGTACTGAGCATTTGATATAAAAGAGTGTGCTTAGACCTAAGACAGCATTTATATGACAGACGTTAATACCATTATAAAATCTACACATCACGTTAAGAACGGATCTTACTGTGTCAGGATTTAGACCGAAAACCATATCGATTTATAGCTGTCAGTAATCTATCCTTGGTTGCTTTGAGAAAAAAATTCTTCGTAAGGCATTCGGTCCCGCTTATGTTGATGGGTTTTGAAGGAGAAGATTCTATGACTAACTATACGAGCTGTAAACATCGACCTAGTCAAAAAACTGCGAATTGGACGTTTGAAATGGCTAGGACCTGTAGAGCTAATGGACACCAACGCTCCGGCCCACAAAATCTTCGAATCTAACCCAGAGTTGCGACGCAGTAGGTGGCTCGCACAAGTTCAAGGGGACCTTGACCAACTTGGAGTGCGCAACTGGAAGCAATTAGCTAAAGACCGAACTAAATGGAGAGGCTTGGTGGTTGAGGCCCAGGGTCATCCCGAACTATAGCGCCACCTAAGCAAGTAAGTAAGTAGTACATATGCAATGACAGGACATAATATTTTTCCGTACGGTTTAGCGCACGACAGTCGAAAAAGAATCTCGGATATTATGAAAGAACTGGTTGGAGGTAAAACACATCGTAAGGTACAGTACACAAAGGTGCTTAGGCGTGGTAGATATCCTACTTGGATATCTCACATTCGAATTATAATCTCAATCTTCTGATGCCATTCAACACGAAAGCGCAATCAATTCGCATATTTTCGACCATCCGTATTCTTTTAACATGATTAACATCTTTTTGGAAACCTTTGTTGTAATATTTTCGAATCTATGTATTTTTATTTGGAAGTGCAGAGTCTACTTTTCTTTTTGATCAAACGTTTCTTGCAAGACGTGATTGGCAGCACTTGGTACCAAACAATATTCTGTAAATTTGCCAGTGTCGTGCTAAAGTTTGGTGTGGGACCTTATAACCCAACATTTTCTTTCATTCTTTAAATTATTAACTACTTATATGACCCCAGTTGGTAAAGTAATGCCGTAGATTTCCAAATGTAGTTACAGGTGCAAGCATATGCACGTATGTAGAATAGATGCAACGTATACTTATAGATTCGTTACGCATTCTCAGCAAGTAGCAGATTAAATGATAACAGAACGATTATAAATATTTTTCCAAGCTTTCAGTTTGAATCTCAGTTCCCGCTATTTAAAGAATTTATGTGAACGTTAAAATCGAAACTTGTTTTTTTTTTAGAATTGGTTGCTATTTGGTGCATTGAGAAGCATTCACATAATTTTTCAAGTTGAATCTACTTGAAAATATAAATCAAAACCTTATCTAACTAGGTATCTGTGTAACTTCTCTGCTAACTATTCATATTTTTATCTCGATCATAATATGCATGCCAACAAAGGCGACAGTCAAGCCATACCATACACCTCTGTATCTCCCCCGAAGCGCATCACAATATCTGTGCACCTAACTAGCCCGAAACGCTAACAATCTTCTGATAAAGGGTGAGCAAACAATAGCAATTTATTGTCCAATTCAAATTATGTAAACGACTTCTCACAGCTCCTCTAATATGCGCACAAGCTTCTAAACTGTTTCACCTGGCACCACCTGCTCCGACAAGGCAATTCTCCACGCAACGATGGACAAGATACAAACAAATCGATGCGAATCAGTGAAAAACAGTACAAAATAAAAGTGGAAATAAACAAAGATACATTTTATGCTAATCCCATGTGCAAGACCTTGCAGAGAAGAAAACCCTCTTAAACTAGAATTCGGAACACTTCTTCTAACCTAGAAAATCACATCTGCATGAATGAAAAAAAAAATGAATAATAAAAAACTGAAAACAAGAAGTAAGATATAAATTGAAAATGTAACAGAACGTTTAGAGGCACGTAGAGATAGCTTCTCTAGTTGGCTGTGCCAGAGAGCTACTTGAGTCTATGACTTTATTAACATTGCCAATTGTGTGCCTCGTCTTCTTGTGGTATTCTCCGCCGCCACCCATGACAGTCAAGGAATAGAAAACAAAAAAATGCAATCTTCCGCATATAAACAAGTTTATTATATTTCCTAGCCACATCCATTTCCTCCGTAGGTATTCACAAATAGATACACGTACAGATACTCGTACTCGTACTCATAAAAAAAGATTTGTTCCAGATTGTGTTACGAACAATGAATCGCTGAAAAATTGTGAAACCAATAGTTGTGATAAATCTCAGATGCAATGATAGGCCAGCCTCTGCCTCTGAGATGCTGTGCCTGTGCCTACGCTTCTCGCCATACGCCGTACCCGATCGGTGGGTGTGTGTATCTGTTGCGAACTGTGACGAGCTATGCTGTGCATCTGGGGATGCAAAACTGAGTTCCATTTATTTCTTTATTCAGAATTTCGATTTATTTGCCAGCACAAGAATCTATCAATGAAAATTTTATAGTTTCTCTTCGACCTGGAAAGGGGAGAAAAGCAAACACACGCTTTGGAGGGGGGCAAGAGCTGGGATGCCTTGCCTACACTTACACTTGATGATGGTCGAATAAATTTCAATTGCAAATTGCATGGCCCAAAAAAGAAAAAAAAAGAAGACATACATAAGTAACGAGGGGACACTGGATATACGTTGCAGATACATCTGCAGATATAGATAGAGTGAGGCAGAGATAGGTAAAAGTTGTCAGTGCCAGAAAAATTGGCGGAAAAGTTCCCTCTACCTAACTGAAAGTACGGCTTCAACAATTTGTGTGTGTGGTATCTGCATTTTCTATTTTCTGCACTCGTCTGTTGCAGGTAGGGGTGTGCTGTGTGCTATTGCCTTCGGATATACTGGCCTCGTATATACCTTTTGATCGTTGTTGCCCACTAAGAACTTTCACTTTGGGCTAACACGTTCGTGGTTTAGGTTCTCTCTCTTTATGTTGTTCAGTTCATGTTTGTTGTGTGGAACCTTTTGGGGAGGAGGTGGTCGGCTAAGGCCAGGGTGATGGTTGTGCTAAAATGGCTGACAGGCGACTGCTTGCTGGGTGGATGAGGCTTAATAGGCAATCAGTTATCACTGCCTGTCGAAGCAAATGTGGCAATAGGACAGTGTTTTGATTTGGTGATGGTGATAAAGCACTTGATTTAGATTGAAATACCTGAAGAAGGATATTAATTGGACACTGTCAACGGTGTACTAGATATTCGTTCAGTTTTGTCTTTTTATGCACAGAGAAGTGATGGAAGAAAAGGGAAATGGTTGACATGGTACTTTCTACATTTTTTCCTTGGACATGTACGCGAAATTGAAATTAGTTTCGGAGACAGGAGCATTTTTTTTTGTTTAGTTTGGATGCCTTTCTGTTTTTGTCTTTGAAATTGACGTTTGATTTATGTAGCTTGCTTCTGTATTCTGGATTTCTTATACTAGCTCTGTTAATATATTTAACCCATCGATAGTGGGGAAAGTCCGCATGATTTACTGACTTCTTAAAAGTCAAAGAGTATGTGATCTCATTATACTTATACCGTACTCATAGGTCAGCGAATTGGGCAAGCAGGTATTTGATAGGGAATACTGCAGTGACTTCTCTGCTCAGATTAATTGATTCTCTACCTGGAAGCTACGTACATAAAACCTTTTTGTTTCATCTGTAAATTGCCGATTATTCCACAGTAATTCATGTCATAAAATAAAACTAAACTTAGCAAAACGAGAGTCAATTTTGCCTGACCAGATGTGATGTGTCGTAAGTGACAGTGGATCAATGTGAGATAGGCCACATCGAATTATCACTTCTCGAAGTTTAAAGGAAAACATTTTTCGTATGTTGGTTTGTCTATCTATGGAATTCTCTTATATTTGTTATAGACTGGTAAGTACTAAGGAAAAAGCTAAAGCACTACGTTTTGAACAATCCCGTGCACCCAAAATGACCAAAATGGCCAACGCTCTATCGATAGATGACCTCGGCATAAGATTAATACAAAATTGGCTTCATGATGGACAGACGAATCATAAGCGTACGATTAAGAAAAGGCTCGGAAATTTTTCTGGACAAACGGTTTGTTTTAAGAGCGAAGTACTAGCCAATACTGAGGCTGTCCGAGAACATTCCACATTCAACCCTTTACAAAGTAAGGTCACATCTCAAGAAGTGGAGGCTATGCTCAAGCATGAGCAAAATGAAAGTTTCCAAAACGAAACTGGAGGTATCTTTCAACAATTGCCGTGTTTTTTTTTAAACCTAGCCAGCCAGTCGTTCATTTAAACGATTTGCCAGCCAGCTAAAGCCAGCCGATTTTATAACCAAGCAACCTCGCAGTGACAGCAACAACAAATAACTAAAAAAACATTCCTTTTTGCGTCGCCTGAAATTAGGCAACACGAAATTTCCAGCCAGTAACTTTTTGCTGGGGATAAAATCAAGAGTAGTAGCCAGCCGGTTATTGTATTTGTTTTATGTGTAAAATTTTACTTTACTAGCAGCTAGTGTCCAACTGAACCATAGCTCCACACAAATACCTGTGAGCCATAATTGACCGAATGCTTACTTTCAAAAAATGTCTCACTAATACTGCAGCGAAAATGAAAACGCCCAGAAGATATCCTCGACAACATGGGGAACTTCCGGAAAATCGCTTCGCCCACATAAACAAAGTAGACTACCAACTCAATGCATCCATGCGCATAATATCAAGAACAATCAGCTTAATACCTACGAGATTCCTCCCAGTCGTAAGCAACGTCGGTTAGGTTAGGTTAGGTTAGGATCGGCCCTCGATGAGGATGTACTTAGACCAGAAAGTAGGTCCATTGTACTGCCGATGTGTAAGGCGGGTGGATCACCCTCTTACTCTTGGAACCATTTGCTTCGCCGAATAAAGTCGTGAATTTTAGCCGTGCAGGCGTTACCGAGATCATTAAGATAATTATAGAAGTATTCACCCAGAGTGGCCTTCCTGATGTTGGCGAGCGCAGGACAGGCGCACAGGAAATGACTGATGGTCTCTTCTTCCTCTTTATCTCTGCAGCTTCTGCAGAAGTCATTATGAGGGATACCTAATCTTTGGGCATATCTTCCTATGACGCAGTGTCCAGTGAGGACATTTGTTATTTTTGAGATTGTTCCTCTCTTGTGCTTCAAGAGTCCGATGGAGCTGGATTTATTGAGTGTCGGCCAGAGCTGTCTGGCGGTATGACATTGGTCTATATATTGCCACCGATGATTGCCTACTTTCTCGGCATCAATTTGAATAAGGTACTTAACATAAGACGCTGGCGCATTCGATGTCGGTGATGCTTATGCTATCTATACCAGAGGAGCCTTGTCGTGCTAGTTCGTCGGCTGCACAATTCCCCGGTATGTCACAGTGACCTGGTACCCAGCAAAGGGTGAAATTGTACTGACCAGCTATTTCGTTAAAAGATATGCGACAGTCTTTCACTGCCTTAGATCTCGTAGTTCTGGATGCGAGGGATTTGATGGCTGCCTGACTTTCGACATAAATAACAATATCAGGTGTTGATAGTGTGCTAGTGTGCTGATAGTGGCATGTCCGTGTGTTGCTCCTTCCACTGCTTGGGGCCTCTCAGTCTTATTGCCGAGCTGACAGCCAATTGCTTACTGATGATGTCAATAATCGGAAGCAGGTGGAGCATGGTTTGGAGCGCCGCTGTGGGAGAAGTTCTCAGTGCACCGGTAATACTGAGACATGCAACTCACTGAGTTTTTTCCATTATGGATAGGTTGGATTTTTTCTCCAAGGCGGGCCACCATACCAATACTCCATACATGAGAATAAAGCAACGTATATCCATCACCAAAATACTCTATTGCGTGAGTAGAACAGAATAAACTCTAACACGATGCTTCATATGCCCAGCGATATTGAGAATAGTCCAATATCTCGCCATGCACCCCTGAAATTGACCTAAGAGCTGAGAGCAAAAACTTGAACCCATCGGAAGTCTGAATGAACGAGTGGTACTCCTGCTTTGCGAATGAGGTGTTCCGCATAGAAGACCCAACCATTATGCCCTGTGGTCACGATCTTCCACGAAAAGTGTGGGTTAGTCTCAACCAACTAGGAAAAATCATGGATGATGTGCTGCAACACTTTTTAAATGGGGAGTCACAGACTCAACATACTGCAACTGTGGAAACGTGTTCCAAAACACTAAAAGCGCAGCCGGATTCGGTGCTTCCAGTGCTGCAATCCAAAGGATACAAAACGTAGACATTCAATTTTAGTTTAATAGTGTAATATGTGTATAGCTCTATATGTAACTTTTTGCTAAATGTACATCATAAGTGTTATTTAATTTTAATATAAATTGTATCTCGCTATGCGCTTAATAAAATTCGTACCTTCAAGGAAAAATATAAATATTTATGCAGACTCAGGCACCTGTCAAAGAAACATATCGCTCCTGATAATCAAATCGAAACTAATAAATCGTTTTTGCAACAAGCATAAGTCTCTCAGCATAAATCAAAAATTCCAGGACAATCTAAGCGTGTTTTAAGAAACGTCAACGGCGATTAACTAGACGGAAAAGGTACATATGTACGAAATCTCATATACCAATGGTTTAACCCTCAGTCCTGAACTTCAAAAATCGTATTTCAAGAAAGCTTTGGAGGCAAAAGAACAAAATGACAGCAAAATACCTTCCCCAGTACACCAAAATCCAATGTCACTATAAAATACGAACAATTTTTTTACGCTGCCACCATTCGAAAACCTGTCATGAAAAGGCTTCTAACACCACCCCTCGGATAAGGCATAAAATTGGAGGTCGCTGCTAAACATTTGGAAAATATATGTATCACGCCCAACACGACTTGCTGGGAGAGGGTAGGCACTGGGACCTACGTACATATGTTGCGCCAACATTTTTATTTATATTTTTTTAGTTACTTCGAAACAGGCGTTATTATGACATTAATGGGCTTTATTCCGCAATTCGATTCGAGTCGAAATTTATTGGAATTTATTTAAACATGTAGATCCACAATTTGACGGTATGAATGTAATATAGATATACGATTTTTGTAAACTGCGTGCCGTTTGACTATGAGAATTGTGATTTCAAAATTGTCTAACAGAAATACTGATTGTATAAATTTGAGTTACTTTCGATTCAAAAGGCGTTTTAGAATGTGGATGAATATACATTTTTCGATGCATATTTCTTTGAAAACGCGAGATAAAAGATGTCCCAAATTGTACTCCGAATTTAAATACCCAGCCATTTTTATATCGAACGCTATACGAAACAACACCACTTTATTATTGTTAAAAATGATTATAAAAATACGTTTTGGTGAGATAATTCGCAAGCTCGGTTAAATTTTCGGTCGGGGAAGTGTACAAAATGTGTCCCCTTTTCGGCGTTTAATTAGGAAATTTGAGGAAACATATTCGGTGATTACTGCACGATTATCAGCGAAGTGTAAGGTCAGCCGAGAATATCACCAGAGTAGAGGTAAGTGTCACCGAAGGCCAGAGAACGTCAATTCGGTATCGTTCTTAGCTGTTGGACATTTGAAGAAGTAATGAATATTGTTAAGCCGACACCTGATCACTTACAGCAGTGGTGAAGATGAAACCCAGATTGACTACCATTTAGTAGCCAGTTTCATGAAGCCTCGGGTAAAAGATATCAAAGTGATCCTGGGAGAGGCGATCGCTCAGCAACACTCCTTCTTCTGCTAACAGAAATTTTTAACAAACAAAGGTTTCTGGGAAAATCAAGTGGTGCAATCTGAGCAAGAAAAATGCGAGGCTTTTGTTTTCGTGATGAAAAATTACCTCTCTCACACCATCAACGGAGCTGAGGATGAAGACTGCAGAGCACAAAATATGTGGGATTCCCTACAGCGAACTTGCTTAAAGAAGGCCAAATCACTGCTAGAAGTTTCAAAAGGCCATCACCAATGAAATATGGTGGTGGAGTGATAAAGCTAAAGAAGTAGTAAATAATAAGAAAGCGGCTTTCAAAGCTTGGTCAAAGTGTCCCTCTAATAACAGAGACGAAAAATCTAGCCTCGAAGTGGAATACAGATGTTACAAGAAAAAAGCGAAGAACTAGAGTGCCCAGCTTCAAGCAGATATGACGGAGGGCTTGTATCGGGAGCTGGAGAAAATATCTTCCCCGGTTGCTAATCCAAATCATGCTATCCAGGAGCTTCGACGACACAATATGAACAAGAGCGCAACCATTTTCAAAATAACCGCCCAAAGAAGGAGGCTTAGGAGATTCGTTCGCCAAAGTTGATTAACAATGCTCATGGCCAGCTTCTTGTGGATGACGACAAAATTCTGCAGAGGTGGCGGCAGTATTGTGAAGGACTTTTGAATGAACAGTTTCCTCGGCTATATTTTCCAAGAGCCACCCTTAGGGGTGAACAATTGTGAACATATACTTGACATTATATTCGACGAATTTAGTGAGGCGGTTGGGACAGACGAGATATCCTCTGAGTTCTGGAAAAAGATGGGAGACATCGGGTTCAGATGGCTCAGAATTCTCATCTCCAAATTTATGAGAGGTGATCCGATACCTCTGTGTTCAAAGGGAAGACTGATTCGCGAAACTGTGATAACTACCGATTGGTGAAGCTGATGTCAAACACGATGAAGATCGTTGAACGGGTATTAAGTGGCCGACTGTGAAAAATAATACGGCTATCTGATGATCAGTGTGGGTTTGTAGCGGGTAAATTAACCACAGATGCAATCCAAAGTATAATGATCATTAAGGAATAACACCGTGATTTTTTAAAGGATTTGCATAATGTATAGGTTGACTTTGAAAAGGCATTCGACAGACAACCACGAGATCTGATATGGGTGGCGTTAAGAGGGGTTCCAGAAACCTAATTAAAAATAAATAAATATTTGGCGCAACAGCTCTTTAAGTACCAGGGCCTAACTTCTCGCAACCACTCATGTTGTGTGCGTTATATTTTTCACACGAATGGAGGGGACCTATAATTTAGTACCGTATCAGAAGGGCAATTTGTTTTGAAAAACTTTTTCGAGACAACAATACTCTCGGATGTTTGTCAGACGCTCTCGAGAGGTGGGACCGGGAAAAAAAACTTTTTGGGGTTTTCCGGGATTCGAACTTGGAACCTCATGTGCAGTAATCCGACACACTAACCACTTACGTCACGGAGCCCACCAGAAACCTATTTAGAGATGGTAATAGATATTTACGAAGGAGCAAAGACGAGAGTAAGATACCCCACTGGAGTAACCGAAGAGTTTCCAATCAAAGCCCAAAGTTTGACCAATTTGTTCCCTCTAAAACTGTCAATGCTTGTAATAAGAGCTGTCCTTGGTTTACATCCGAATTCATTGTCAGAATAAAAACTTGTAACAAGTTATATACCGAATGGAAACGCAAATCTTCTCAGACAAACTGGGCTGCTTACAAAAGGGCACGAAACAGTGCAACTGATGTAATTCGTACTGCTAAAAGGAATTATTACTCTTCCACATTGAATACATCACTACCGCCTAAGCAACTTTAGAGTAATCTACGTCGTCTTGGTGTTTCTGCCAGTTCCAATAGCGCCAAATGCGATCTCGATTCTGACGTACTCAATGATTTTTTCCTGCGGAATAGTTTAGATGTAACTAGTTTTAATCTGGATGCAAATACTGAACTATCAGCTCACAGATTGTCCGATTTTAGTGTGGTGACAGACAGGGTGATGTCATTGACTGTGTGTTAGACATTAAGCCCAACTCTGCTGGTGTGGATGGGGTATCCATTCGCTTCATTAAGCTTATAATACCCGAAATCATAAGCCATATTACCCATATTATTAACCACTGCATTATAACATCTACTTTCCCTCAGTCCTGGAAAATTGCTAAAGTCATACTCGTTGCCAAAAAAGCGAATGCCATCTCTGCTTGTGATTTTAGGCCCATCAGCATTTTAGCATGTTTATCTAAGGCCTTTGAGAAACTCATAGCTAAACAAGTAATCAGTCATCTGTCCTCAAATCGTCTGTTGAATCCTTTTCAGTCCGGTTACAGAATTGATCATAGCTGCTCCTCGGCTATGATTAATATCCTAGACGATATTAGGCATGATTTTGATGTAGGTAATGTAACACTGGTTTGCATGCTTGATTTCTCAAAGGCCTTTGACAGTCAATCAATCAAATCATGAAATCAGTCAATCATGAAATTCTATGCTGGAAGCTTAAGAATTTGTTCTATTTTAGTGACCACGCTGTTCAGCTTTTAAAAGGCTATCTCTCCTATAGATCACAAAGGCGAACCCGACAGGCGGATCAGTAGAAATGCGGTGAAGTGGGAGGGTTGTGATCCCATGTTTTCGGATCATAACCTCGCTGATAGAAGGAAGAAGAAGAAGATCACAAAAAGTTGTCATTGGTTCCAAATCATCGCCTCTTAGATCCATCATGCAAGGTGTACCTCAGATATCAATTCTAGGTCCTATCTTGTTTTTTGTATTCATTAATGACTTGCCTTCAGTGTGTCAACATGCTTCAGTTCACCTTTACGCTGACGACGTCCAGCTGTATTTGTCCCGTCCTATGAACTCTATTCTTGAACTGACGGTTAAGCTAAATGAAGACTTGCCTGCAATACATATCTAGTCAGTGTTAAATGGACTGTTACTTAACCCAGCTAAGTCACAAGTAATACCCATCTCTATTCGGACCTTTAATGCTAACCTTCTATTTGATTTATGGCTTTCGGACCAAAAATTGAAACTTGTAGAATCCTTAACAAGCCTCGGTTTCGTCATCGACAGGTACCTTTCTGGGTACAGCCATACCAATGTTGTCATAGGTCGTATCTATGGATGCTTATTACTTAAACTCGTCACATTTGTTTTTCGTTCACGCTACTTGGCTATGGAACTCTCTGCTCCAGTCCATCAGGGGTATTTCAAATGCCATAAGCTTTAAAAATGCAGTCCTACTACACTTCTCTAGTTAACCATAAACTCTTCCTTCTTTCACCTAATTTTTTGTTTCTGTTCTTCCCTAGCTTTCTTTCTTATCCTTTTCTTTTCTTTCTATCAATTTTCTTCCCTTTCTTTTTAATTAGGTATTATTTTATTTTATTTTATATAATTAAATTGTTTGCCTTCTTGTGTGAAATATGTAATGTTATGCTCAGTACTATAAACGAATATTTCTTAATGTACAACCCTAATGTTAGTTAATAATAAATTGAAATTAATAAATTGAGAAAATTGAAATTGAAAATTCGGGGTGCACCAGGGAAGCGTCTTAAGTCCTTTGCTCTTCATTACATTCCTTGACTATCTGCTTGAAGGTAAAGTGATGGACCCCAAAGTACATCAATTATTCTTTGCTGACGATGGAGCCATCATAAGTGAGAATCCTACATCCCTGCAATGAGCTCGTGATGTATGGGTGAATTGAGTACTTGTGCTGCCCGTCCTCTAATCCACCCACACCTATTCCAGATATTTATTAGAATAGAACAATGCTTCCCAAGTGCGAATAGTTCAAATATCTGGGATCTATGATCAATAGCGAAGCAAGCTGTGATGACAACATTTATCATCGCGTAAGTGTAGGGTGGATAAAGTGGCGGGAAAACTCAGCTATCTTTTGTGATCGAAAAATTCCCCCCTAAGCTGCAAACAAGGTTCTACACCGCAGTTGTGTCTCCAGCACATACATACGGTTCACAATGTTGGACAATGTACGAGTACAAAGCGTATGAGAGTAAATTAACGGCAGCTGCGATGAAGATGCTTTGCATCTGCGAAGCATGTCGAAAACTTTGTATGCAATATCCTTATGAGGCCCCAAGACCGGCTTCCAGGACGTGCCATGGTTGCGACCCGTCGGTAGGCCTAGAAGTCCTCGTAGATGGTTGGATCAAGTCCGACATCTCTCTTGCAATCGTTTAGGGATTTCCCCCGATTAATTGGAGTCAATGGCGGAGGATCGAGAAGGATGGAGAGTCCAAATGAGCATCCTACCCCCGCGACCCCCATGAAGGATTAGCGGCATTGAAAATATATGTATGTATGTATTCTTATGATAAATATTCTTTGCATTTTTAACCAACACGACTGATAGAGGGTCAAGAAATAGCTAATTCCCGACAGCTGATACCACATCCCCAGATAGCCATAACAGATGTTAGAAACAAATCTATCCTGTAGTCGAGAAAACATACTCATGGATGGATAGAAATGAATAAATAAAATGAAATAAATGAAATGAAATAGAATAGTTGCTCTATAATAGTTATGTCAAGATTCATCAAAATATTGAGAATACAAATTTTCTTGTTTGTGCTGGGGCTTGTATCAACTTCTTTGCCAAAAATCTGGCAACCCATTAGATAGCATATGCAAAAGTAATCTGAATGTGAAAACTAACCGAAGTGCCTTGCCGATAACGACCTTTTTCTCTTTTTTTACTTAGAAATTATAGGTCCTTAAATCCATTTTTTTTTTAAAGTAAACTCAAGTATATGGAAAGGGCTCTATTTTAGATAATTGACTTATATTCAAGTTTCGGACAAACGCAATCTTTATTGATTGTAGCCAAATGTGTGGAGTGAAAAAACGTGTACACCTTGTGATGAATCCGAGGTATCTAGCATCGCCTTTTGCTGCTTCAGTAATCTGCTGATTCCAGCGAAGGACTGGGATTCTTCGGTGTATTCATTTGAAATTTTGAAAGCATTCGTGTCTCATATTAGAGGCAGGAGACAGCACTTGGTTTTTGATGTGTTGAACTCAACTCGGTTTTTGATAACCTATTATTGATAGTCAATCCTGAAGAAAGGAGACCCTCTGAACTGCGCCAACTATAGAGGTATAAGTCTCCTCAACATCGCATATAAGATCCTGTCTCCCGTATTATGTGAACGCCTAAAACCGATCGTCAACAATCTGATAGGTCCTTATCAGTGCGCTTTTAGGCCTAGAAAGTCCACCATTGACCAAATATTCAGACTACGGCAGATTTTGGAAAAGACCCATGAATATAAAATCGATACGCACCACCTCTTCATCGATTTTAAAGTTGCCTATGATAGGGTGTATAGAGACGAGTTATACTGCGCCATGTCTAGCCTGTGCATTTCTGCCAAGCTCGTCCATTTGTGCAGAATGACGAAGGAAAACACTCGCTGCTCCACCAAAGTCGGTAAGAACATCACCTAACCGTTCGATGTCAGGAAAGGTCTTAGACAAGGTGACGCGCTATCATGCGATCTCTTTAACATAGTACTTGAGAGAAATGTACGAAACTCACAAGCAAACACCGGAGGTACAATCTTTTACAAGTCTGTACAACTACTCGCTTATGCCGATGACATTGACATAATCGGAAGAACTCAGCGGGCCGTCAAGGGTGCATTTACAAGTATTGAGATCGATGCAGCAAAGATGGGTCTATCGGTCAATGAAAGCAAAACAAAACATATGCTGTCTACAAAAAAGACACTCAACATCGGCATCTTGGACAGAACGCCACAATAGACAGATATAATTTTGAGGTAGTAAAGGATTTTGTCTACCTAGACTCTATGGTGAACTCCGCAAATGACATCATTCACACGAAGAATTACTCTTGCCAATCGTTGTTTCTATGGGCTAAAACGGCAATTGAGTAGCAAAGTCCTATCTCGAACTACTAAGGTAACTCTCTATAAGACACTAATTATCCCAGTCCTGCTGCATGGCGCAGAGGCATGGGCTTTGACAAAACCGGATGAGGATGCCATTGGTTATTTCAAGAGAAAAGTTCTTCGAGCGATCTTTGGTCCCGTCTGCATAGACGGTGAGTGGAGGAGAAGGTACAATGCCGAATGTACGGTCTGTAGAAGGACATTGACTTAGCCAGAAGAGTTCACATACAGCGACTAAGATGGCTGGGTCATTTGGAGTGGATGGAGCCCAACGTTCCCGCTAAGAAAGTCTTCGAATCCACCCCGGATGGACAACGCAGTAGAGGACGACCTCAAGGTAGGTGGCGCAAACAAGTGAAGGGGGACCTCAACCAACTTGGCGTGTGCAACTGGAGGCAGCTGGCTCGTAACCGTGCTGGCTGGAGAGGATTGTTGTTTGAGGCTCAGGTCCGCCCCGGACTTTAGCGCCATCTAAGTAAGTATGTATGACTGATAGTCATCAATAATTTAATTGAATTCTGTTGACTTTCGCTGTCGCTGAATCTTCACAATTGGACGTTAATGTCATGGTTTCAGTAATTAGCAGCCGAATTTCAGAGTGCTAGTGTGTGGGCGCCGTGGCGTAAGTGGTTAGTGTGTCGGATCACTACGCATGAGGTTCCAAGTTCGAATCCCAGTAAATACCAAAAAGTTTTTTCACGGTCCCACCTCTCGCGAGCATCTGACAAACATCCGAGAGTATTGTTGTCACGAAAAGGCTTCTCATATCGCCGTTCGGATTCGGCATTAAACTGGAGGTCCCTTCCATTCGTGTGAAAAATATAACGCACACAACATGAGTGATTGCGAGTAGCTAGGCCCTGGCATTTTAAAGAGCTGTTGCGCCAAATATTTATTTTATTTATTATTACCTGCGTTGTATTCACACAAGTAAGTACACAGGAATTACAAGTAGATTAAAACCAAATTCAGAAGGCTTAAAACAAATCAATCGCAATAATGTACAATATTTGTAGATCTTCAACAAATGTTTAATTTTTTTCTTGAGACCTACTAAAGCCACGAAACCAAATAAATGACGACCAAGTAACAATAACCAATAGATGTACCATTCTCACGGTTAAGCATGAGACGTGTTTGTGCATATCTTTTCCATCATATCTGTTTGCTAAGAACCATAAATAAAAGGTTACATACCCTATGTAATAAGATACCAACAAAGCCATTGACCATAGAACCAACTACCTGCACAGATAAATCATAATTGTCTTCTTGTTCAACAGCAACGTGTTGCTGCTGACTACAATCATCATTGGATGATCTTACAAAACATTTCCACAGATTATAATGGGAACCTATTTCTCCAGCTTGGTATGTACTGAATGAAAGGAGGCCTGCAAATTTATCTCATTCACTACTTGAACACCTTTAAGGTTATGAGGTTTGATTTCAAAACACAAATTGCGTTTAACTTGCCCGCCGAATGCAGACATCTCGACACCGCATCCCATCCATCCATCTATCGTTCCTTTCCAAATACACGTTGTACGCCGGCAATTGTGAATTACAATTCACTGTGCTGCGCTACTCTGCTGCGAGTGAATGGATACCAATTGCAGTGCAATTGGATCGAAATGGCTCTTTTCTAATATTACTTCTTGAAAATTACTCTCTGTCTGGCAATCATTGACAGAGCCAATAATTTAATATGACACACTGAATGGAAAGGGCGAAGACGACGACACGAGTAGATCGCCCGGATTGGATTATTGTAATTTACGTAACACACTATAAATGGCTTGCTCTCCGTAGGTGAATGGCAGCTTGTACCTAGTAATCCATAAGACTGGCTGGCTGTCTGCAAAGCTCTGGCTTTTTAATGGCTGTAAATGCAGTGTTTAAGAAGTCAGAAAATCAGAAAATCAGAAATGAATGCGATCAGGGCGCAGCCGTCTTGGTGTATCTTCTATAAATAGATAATGATGATGATATGTGGATGGTGGTGGAGTAATTATCACAGATGACTCGATGGAACCGAGATGTTTTGCTTCGGTTTTTGTGTCTGACTGATCGTTTAATTTGTCATTTGTGGTGGGACAGCGGGCTCTGGCTCTTAGCGTACGTACCATCCGATTATTAGTTCTTTTGACGCTAGGGTTTTTTTTTATGATGATGGCACTGTGCGATTATGTATATTAGACAGAATGATTGAGATAGTGATGCGGTTGCATGTGTTTCGGTTTTCTTTCGTCTGCGCCGACAGCGGAATTACGGGATGAAGTCGTAATAACCGTTTAAGAGCATAATCGTTGCTAGTCCCGTGTTACCACCCAAACGGTGAGGCCGGCGGCACAATAAGGTTTTCTTCTGCTATAAGCCTGATTTGTTATATCAAACAGGTGTCTATAAGAAGCATTGAAACGCAAGCGAATATTGCAGTCACGACAGTTAATTCAACAGATTCTTCGGCTTAGCTTATGTTAATAAAATTTTGATAGCGGGAATGAAACCAGTTAGGATTGTAGCTTGTTAATTTGCATTTAAGTGGCAATAATGTCTTTTACTGCTTTAACTACTTTTACCTTTCGTTGATTATAGGTCATCCAATGTAATTTCAATAAGTAAGTGTCAACACTCAACAGCTGTGTAAGGCGGTTGAGAAAACAAGCTCTTTTGATTCCAATTATGCTTTTCATTTCGTTTTTTTGTCACAAACTTGATTTAAGTTGTGCGAAGGAGAAAGTGGTTTTTCACGTCAAATAACTTTGGTTTTAAGGATGCCGAGCAAGATGAAGTATTTCTAGAATCTGGCCTGTTAAAAACGAAAGTCTGTAAAGGCGAATTCTTTTGCGTAGTAAGTACCTCAGGATAAAGAAGAGCTAGTGCAATTTATCGCAACGAGCCTACAAGACCAATGGCAGAAACCTTCTAGGCCACATATTTGAACGTTTCTTAAAAATGTCTTACAAGCTTTCTGCGATTTTTGAAGAACTCACATTCTCGTGGAAATGATGGTATTTCGTATTTTATTTGTGACCAACTAAAATGGGCAAATGTTATACCTGTATCTAAAAAAGTAGACAAAACAGACAAGTCTAATTGCCGGCAAATTTCGCTGTTGTCCTTTATTTCAAAAATATTTCAAGCGGACTCTTAGTTCTGACCAAATCCCAGAGATCTCAGACTCTCCGGTCCATTGTATTACCAGACAGGAACTTTTCTTTGGTGCAGTGGTTGGAAAAACTAAGATGTTATTCGTTTTCCCTTTTATACCCGGGTGGCTGATGATTGCTTTCCTGCTGAGGCTTGAACTTGCAAACATCGGTTAACGAGCAAACACACTCTCCACTGCATCATTCCCACCCCAGAATTTTAGGTATGTTGGCTGGCAGGGAGGGACGCTCTACCCCAGAATCTTACATTACATTACTTGCAAAGAAGAATTTTTTGTAATTCATTGTAGTTTGAATTCAGAGTTGGTTTTTCTACCGAAGGTGCTGTTCTGGATTTCTGTACCATTTTAGATAACAAAAAAAAAAAAAACGGTGGTACACTTTTCGTTGACATAAGGAACACTTTTGATGAAGACCATTGAGCGGGTATTAGGTGGCCGACTCCGAAAAAAATAATACGGCTATCTGATAATCAGTGCGGGTTTGTCGCGGATCACAGATGCAATCCAAAGTATGTTATAAGGAATATAATGGAAAAATATCATGATTCCTTAAAGGATTTGCATATTGCGTTGGTTGACTTTGAAAAGGCATTCGACAGACAAGCACGAGATCTGATATGGGTGGCGCTAAGACATCGAGGAGTTCCAGAAACCTATGTAGAAAATATCATGGACATGTACAAAGTGTAAACTGATGATACTAAGTATCCAAGAAAATCAACGCGTGCACTCTACTACTAAGTACTGTATGTAGTGTGGATCTGCCAATGGCAGCTCGGGTATATGAGTAGTGTGGATGAAATTGTTAGTTCAATAGCGACACACAGCGAACGGTAGACGTATGCCCGAGTTCGCTAAGGATTGTGGTAGTCAGTTAATAGAACGAGCAAAGACAAGAGTAAGATGCCCCGCTGGAGTAACCGAAGAGTTCCCCATCAAAGTCCGGGTGCACCAGGGAAGCGTCTTAAGTCCTTTGCTCTTTATTACAGTCCATGACTATCTGTTAACCCCCAGGCACATCAATTATTCTTTGCTGATGATGAAGCCATCATAGGAGAGGATCCTACATCCCTGTACAGAGCACTTGATGTGTGGGTGGACGTTTTGTAGGGAAATGGTTATCGCATTAGTTCAAAAAAGGCAAAGTACTTATGCTGCCCGTTCTCTGATCCACTCAGGCCTATTCCAGACATTTATTTGAATGGCGCAGTGCTTCCCAAGTGCGAAAAGTTCAAATATCTAGGATCTATGATTAATAGCGAAGCAACCTCTGATGACGACATCAATCATCGCGTAAGAGTAGGGTGGATAAAGTGGCAAGAGAACTCCCCTATCTTCTGTGACCGCAAAATGCCCCCTAAGTTGAAAGGAAGGCTCTACACCGCAGTTGTGCGTCCACCGCTCACATACGGTTCGCAATGTTGGACAATGTACAAAAAGTATGAGAATACATTAACGGCAGCTGAGATGGCTGAAGGCTGCTTCGCATGACAGCAAGAGTGACAAAGCTTGATCGAATAAGATGTTCGAAGATCCGTAGAAACCTTCACGTCAAGGAAACCATCTTACAAAAATAGATCGCGACCGGTTCAACTGGTATTGCCACGTTCAAGGAAGAAATCATTTGAACCTTGTTAAAGGCAATATCAATGAACGTTCCAAATATATCGCGAAAGAAAGGCAGACCTTTAAACGCCTGGATCACACAAATGCAACGACACCAGCATTTGATTTGCCTCAGTAACCGAGTGATCTTGAGTGAGAGGTCAAATAGGCAAACCCCACAGGCGGATTTTTTATTTTATTTTTTATAATACGCGCGCGCCGAAGGGATTATTAATACCCTTATACTGATGCTCAGGGCACGGGCGGATATGAAAAGGGGGGAGAGGAACGAAGGAGATGCCGGTTTGCATTGGTTTTAAATGTTTGAAGGTTGTAATGATTAGGAAATACAGAGGCTGGTAGATCATTCCACAAACGTGTTGTTCGGCTTATAAACGAATCCCTATATTTGACAGTACGTGCGAAGTTGGGCTTGAGGGTGAACTGATGTGCACTCGAAGCGTGACGCGTATTGCGGGTGAATTTTTGAAGGGGAGGAATGCAACTGGCTATTTCGCTGGAGCATTTTTTTTTATAAAAAAAGCGGTAAAATAGGGAAAGACATGAGACATTTCTACAATGTTCAAGTGAGACTATGGAGTTCACGATGTCTCTATCACCAATTAGCTTTAACGCGCGGTTCTGTACCCTATCTAGAATGTGCAGAACGGTCTTGGGTGCACCAGGCCAGATGTGGGCGTTATATTCCTGGGCGGATGAATGCCTTATATATGGAGGCCAAATCAGACGGGGTAGAATATTTTTTGCACCGCTTAAGGAATCCTAGACATTTTGCTGCATTTTTGGCGACTTCGAATATGTGATCGTTCCATCGAAGACGGTTATTGATGCACATACCGAGAATGGCAAGTCTTTCGGATTCAGCGATACAAGTACCATTCATGGATAATGGTTGAGGGTCTTGGTTTCGCTTGAAAGACAGAAGACAGCATTGAGTTTTGGATACATTAAATTCCACTCTATTGATTGAACCCCATTTGGTTATGCTGTCCAGGTCGGAATTTACTGTGTTTGACATACGTTGACGTTCCTCTTCTACGGCCGAAGAGCAGGAACATGAGTTAGGGAACGAATATGAAAAACTGAGGGTACTGTCATCAGCGAAGGAGTAGATTGGATTAGAAGTTGCAGACAAGAGATCATTTATAAAAATGAGAAAGAGAGTTGGAGACAAAACTGAGCCCTGGGGAACACCAGCATTTATATGGTGAATTGCAGACTTGAAGTGGATGGCTTCCTATATTGAACGGCCCGAAAGGTAATTTCTAATCCATTGAAGAAGAGACTCATCGATGCCATATGCACGCATTTTCGACAAAATAGCCTGATGCCAAACTCTGTCAAATGCCTTAGAAATATCGAGCGCAACCATCTTTGTTTCGCCGAAGTGATGGAGAGATTGGTTCCACTTCTCGGTGAGATATGCCATCAGATCACCAGTGGACCTGTTGCTACGAGAACCATATTGCCGGTCATTGAGGAGTTTCCGTGAATCAAGATATTTCATAAGCTGATGATTTATCAGCGTTTCGATGACCTTGGAAAGAAGGGACGTTAGTACAATGGGTCGGTAATTGGACGGGGAGGAAGATTCGCCTTTTTTAGGGACGGGCTGGACAAATGCTATTTTCCATCTACTCGGAAAGAACACAGAAGAGTAGGACGGACAGAAAAGCTTACGCAGAGGTTTTGCGAGCGTGGAAGAACACCTCTTCAGAACTATGGGGGAGATACCATCAGGACCAGCGGATTTGTGTATGTTAAGACCTTTAAGTACTCCTGCAACTGTACGAGTTCGAAAGTGGACTTGTCCCATGGAAAATTCAACGCTCTCAAGTACAGGCGGAGATAAAGCGCTATCTGGCAGGGTGGAGTTCGCCACGAAGTGGGCAGCAATCAGATTGGCTTTATCTAAGGAGCTGACAGCTGGAATGTCATTGTAAATGAGCGTTGGGATGGCAGGCGAGGCAGAATTTTTAATATTTTTGACGAATGACCAAACATTTTTACTACCTTTCGGACATTGTAGAATTTTTTGCCTCAATTTTTGGTCATATAAGAATTTTACACGTCGAATGAGAGCATTGCAGTCATTTCTGGCTTGTTTAAACTTCTTTCGGTTTTCCTCAGAATTGTTGGCTTTATAAGACCGAAAACTTACTTCTTTCAACCTGATAGCCTCTTTGCAGCTCTGGTCAAATCACGAATTTGCCTTAGGTTTGATGCTTTTTATTCTGTTAGGAATAAAGGCATCCATACCTAAGAGGATGGTATCAGTAATTATATCAGCGGCGGCATCCACGTCGCTATCGAGGAAGCATAGCGACCAGTTAAAACTCCTAAAGAAACTATTAAGGCCGTCCCAATTGGCTTTCTCGTAACGCCATACTTTTCTTTTGCGAGTTTTTCCTTTAACTGTGTGGTGAGAGTACGAGAATTTACCTGATACGATGTTGTGGTTAGACCGGCCTAGAGGCGCTAAAACATCG
This sequence comes from Brachypalpus laphriformis, assembly GCA_945910035.1. Taxonomy (NCBI): domain Eukaryota; kingdom Metazoa; phylum Arthropoda; class Insecta; order Diptera; family Syrphidae; genus Brachypalpus; species Brachypalpus laphriformis. Next base: position 38,759,349 of record OX246756.1, read on the forward strand.
ATGATGTATTTATCAGGGTGTGAAGTAAGAAACAAGTCCAGAGTGTTGGCAGAATGGCTTTCAATGTCCGGTATACGTGTAGGCTCATTTACAATTGTTTATCTCGGCGAAAAGTTCAACATACCTTCCTTCGGGGGTTGTCTGGCCAGAATGTCGAAGCCAATACGAATTGTGTATATTGAAATCGCCCGCAATGACGATTTCCGTATGAGGATACAGGGAGACAATTCGAGTGATGGGATCAGTAGAAATGCGGTGAAGTGGGAGGGTTATGATCACTTGTGTGCGGATCATAACATCGCCGAAATAGGAAGAAGAAGAGGAACCCTTTTGTAATGGTAAATCATAGCATTCTTTTGAAAAATCTGTATAATGTTGGTTTTCATGGCTTCTTTTACAGCTGGTTTGAGTTTTATTTGAAAAACTCTTTGTGTTCCCAAGGGTTAGTGCTTCTGTTTTGAATTTATGTAATCGTAGTATTTGAACAACTGTTTGTGAGGAAATTTAAATTTTCTTAGATAATATGGGGTTTGTTGCCTGCTTTGCTCACACTACGGAACTATTTTGTGTAACGAAAATTCTATTATATAAAAAAAATAATTTTATCTGTTTGACTTTCTTAGATTTGGAATAAATCTGCAAACAGTGCGAGTAGATGCGACCCAAACATTGCAGACGATCGATCTAATGTGTGCCGCTCGTTGTGCACAGAACCTTTTCTGATATATATCGAAGAGTCCGCTTGCTTTAAAGACTAGTAAGAAGGGTCCCCAAATTGCAAAATCTTTCAGTTGTCGAGTGTCTCTCAAAAATATGTCCTCATACGGAATTCACAAGTTAGGTAAAAAACCGAACTGAGTTATTGGCTCAACTGGACTCGTTCAAGAATCTAAAAGCTTGCTCATACTTGTTATGTACGTATATAAATATTCGTACGAGTATGTGCATAAGCTTCTGCAAGTCCAGTACCTATCCTACATATCCTGTCTTTCCACTAAAGTGGCTTCAATAGAAGATCCCACAGCAAATCAACTGCAAAGATACTCGTATGTAATTATACTCATATTTTTTAAATACATTTATCCATTTATTCTGTCTGCAACAATATTGTTAAAATTTCACATGTCGAAAGCGTTTTACACTTATTGATCAATAAAAAAAAAGTGCATCAGTCAACTTGACAAGTGACTTTTTGAATTAGGCAATCTAAATACCAGCACACTTCGCCGTGTGTCGAGCACTAAATATTTTATTTCTATATAACGTTTTTCTGAAGATACTCGTCAATATCTAAATAATGTCAGCAACTAAAAATGCTTACTTATACACATCTCCTAACGACTTTTCTTTTGAATTAAATTATATGCTTTTGTACCCTTTTTATTCCCCTTTCATTGCCAAGTTGCTATTAATTAGTGGACTGCCTCAAGCCAAATGTCTACACAATGCAAACTATTTTTGCTGCTGCTCAATGGACTATTAAGGAACTTCATGTAACGACGGGAACAAAGCGCCGTGTTCCTTTCATCATCAAGGCTACATTAATGCTGGTTTCTAGTATAATTATCCAACTGATTTATAAACATTAAGATTCTTTGAATCAAGGGCTTTATTATTGTTCTTTCGAATACATTGACCGTGGCTGGGTATTTTGAACGCTTCAAGTGCCACTCATCATGCCTCATGATGATGAAGGAGCCTTGTTCAGGTGGGTGTGTATCTACATCCACATGCACCTTAATTTGCAGCAATAATTCGTCATATTATCATCAATTAAACGTCCATTCTTGATGATTGCATCTGACGTATCTATTGTTCTGCAAATTACACAGTGCTTCTGTGCTGTGCTCCCTCTCTAAATGGATGAGAGGTAGGAATTCGATTAAAGTCGTTTATCGCTTGCATTGGGTCGTAGAACTTTAACAACCTTGCAACAAATCACTTGGACTCTAAAGTTCAACTGATGGACGTTGCCACAATTTAAGATACTTTTTCCCAGGCATGCAGAAGATTCTTTCATCTGCTTTTGGGTGTTGAAGGTTGCACTCTCTCTTTCTTTCTGTTGATTTCGTTGCTGCATGAGTGCACTTATCTTATGTAGCTGTAATGAATTCTGTTGAATTTATCAGATACAGATGCTCCGCATTTTTCGTCTCCTTTTTATTCTTTGGTGATAAATGAAGTGAATTATTGTTATTGATAGAGCGGCGGGAACAAAATATTATTATCTCAGGTGGACGGGAGAGGATTTATGTAAATTATGCATCATTAAGATGGGACAACAGGAAACAAGACTTGTGTTTTGGGCAAATAATAGGTTAAATTAGGCTCAGACTGGATTCCAAATCCAGATTGATGTGTATAGTCACTATAATAACGGTACACAGGTGCCATTGAATGCGAGGTATAATTATGTTAATACGTTTTTGTTACGTTGATTTGACATATTTTATAGTTTCGGGTGTTAATTATTGCTTAGTTGGAATTTTAGGTTAATTGATGTATGAGTGGTGGTAATAGATAAATGCTTATAAATTTTTTTTTCAAGTGGAATTAATAATAAATCGGTAATCTGAAAAAAATTGTATGGTGAGTGGATCTTCCTCGATTTGTTTGTCTAACTGACTGACGTTGGTCAGACTATTTTTTAGGCGTGATCTTATCAAAATGTCACATCACGTAGGTTGCATACCTTATGTATTAATTTAAGAATTTAACTTACAAAAAGGTAGTCGTAAAAGTTTCGTGGGCAACCCACATTTTACACAGATTTTATACGATATTAATAGTATCCCATTACTGAGTCGGTGTTTCACAATGAATTTTTTATATCCTGTGGTATAAGTTTAGTTTTATGACATAATAAAATAAATTTATTGTTAAGACCTCCCCACAGAATTTATTTAAGTAGTTAAAGAAGTTAAATGGAATTCAAATCGGTGGTTTTGAATTTAAAGTAAAAGAAATGTCTAAGCGCCTGTCACCTTAAGTTCGAACTAGATACATCTAAACGGTTTCCCACTTCTAAAATGGGATTTTTGAGTTTGTATCATCTACTACAACTTATGATATTTTGAATTCAAAACGGCTTTTAAGATAAAATATTCTAACTGGGTTTGGTACCACTCGAATATTCTGTAAGTTGACTAGAAATATATGTTTTCTTTTAGGACTTCCGGATGTACGAGTAGGAATATAGGAAGCGAAAACATATGATACTCCAAAGTGACGTCTCAGCCAAAGAAGAGGTTCTCAAAAAGCATGAAGTACTTGCACTATTGGAATGAATGAAACTTAAATGGCGTGATACCATAAACACTTGTATGGATGGGGTGTCTGATTGCGACAAGAATACGCTGCAAAATGACAGTGCAAAACAAATAGACGTACATCAGGCGAAAGGTGAAGATCGAGTCGAGGATAGTGCATAAATTATCGCTTGACGTTAGTACACACTATATTCTTTGAATTTTGTGCGGAGAGGAGTTAAGATTTTTTTTTTATGAGGCAGTCTTTTTTGCTAAATATACGTTGTTTTATGGTAATCAAAGACTGCTGGAATATCTCTTCAACACGACGCTGCATATTTATTCACTCCATACATGCCTGCAGAATGGACTATGATCAGACAATGTTGTGATATGACTTGGAAATAGCTCTACAACCGCATATTTATCTTAAGAAAGTCAGAAGTTATCGTCATAATTAGTGGACTACAACACTTCAATTAATAACACCACGTTGAGAATTGTGTCGACTGCGTGGTTACTAGCTAAATTCACTTATAATTTATGAAGAAGTTGCTCTTAGCATTACTACTTATGCGGAGAGTATAATTAAAACATTTTCAAGGTTATGAGAGAACTCACTTTGACTTAATTTTGTTGTTAGACGAGAGGATTTTTACAAAATCATCCAAGGGATGAAGATTTTACTTGTAAATCGAAGCGTTTCATGGTACCAAGAACAACAGATCAGCTTCATGTACTTTATTAAAAATAAACATCCGCCGGCAAAACAGAATTACGTGAAGGGCTAATTGAACTAGCCGTTGCTTTTTTGTGAAGCAGAGAGTGGTTCTGATGCCAATATATGCCTGGCTCTTAAAACAAAGCATGTTTCTTTCGAAAAGAGGTAATCAAGTTCGAATCAAGTAATATACCGGCAGTTCTTAGAAAATCATTTCCTTTAAAGTCCTCGCGTTTAAAAATGATAATATATATTTTTTTTAATAAATGAAGATAAAGGGTGACCAGATAGCAATGATACTTTCTCCAATTGTTATGTTTCAGCAGCTGTCAAAGTTACCAATGACATCCAGCTGTCAAAATATTCAGTATGGTTTGCCATTTCATCATGCATCGTTTCACGCTTGCTTTCGGCAATTTCGGCGGAAATTATTAAAAAAAAAATTAACGAAATTCCGGCTCAGTTGTAAATACGCAACGTGAATTTCGTCCTGAGGTCGGTCGTCATCATTGCTTCAGTGTGCATGCGTGGAAAAGTTTGAGCGTAAGTACACTCTTTTGGACCTTAAGCCACCAACCAGACAGAGATTGGTGCGAAATGAAGGCAACATAGGCGCCGTAGCGGCCAGTATCGAAGATGTCCCAGAAATGTCGATTCAGCGCCGATCAGCTGAATTAGGCATCGCCAGACAGTCAACGCGGCTTATTTTACGGTTGGATTTGGGCCTACATCCATATAAGATTGTGCTGACGCAAGAATTGAAGCCGAACTACCATAGACAACGCCGTGAGTTCACTAATTGGGCGCTGGAAATGTTATCCGGAGATCCGAATTTTGGCCAAAAACTTATCTTCCCGGATAAGGCCCATTTTTGGCTCAGCGGCTATGTCAACAGGCAAAATTGCCGTTATTGGAGCGAAAACAATCCACAAGTGTTCGACCAAGCATCAATGCATCCACAAAGATTGACTGTTTGGTGCGCTTTATGGCATGGCGCATCATCGGACTTTATTTCTTTCGAAATGAGGAAGGAGACACCAGAGAAAAGGAGGCCAGAGCTCGAGAACATCGATATATCCGAGCTGTGGTTTCAACAAGATGGCGCTCCATGTCATACAAGCGACGAAACGCTCATAGATGTGAAGGAGAAATTTGGCGACTGGGTCATCTCACGGCGAGCGTTCATCAATTAGTCGCCGCGATCATGCGACTTGACACCACTCGATTATTTTCTGTGGGGCTACGACAAGTTCTTAGTCTACGCTAACAAGCCAACCACTTTGCACCAGAATTGCCAAAATAACGCCGTACATATTGGACCGACCGCTTGAAGCACTGTCAGCGAAGCCGAGGCGGCTATTTAAATGATGTGCTGTTCCACATAGTTCCAAGTTCGAATCCCAGAAAATACCAAAAATTTTTTTCACGGTCCCACCTCTCGCGAGCGTCTGACAAACATCCGAGAGTATTGTTGTCACGAAAAAGCTTCTCAAATCGCCGTTCGGATTCGGCAATAAACTGTAGGTCCCTTCCATTCGTGTGAAAAATATAACGCACACAACATGAGTGGTTGTGAGAAGCTAGGCCCTGGCACTTTAAAGAGCTGTTGCGCCAAATATTTGTTTTATTTTTTTTTATTTTTTGCTATTCCACACATAAAAGCATGAATGTAGCTTCAAAATAAAGCCAAAATCAATTTTATATCTCACACCCTAGTTGTTTTATTTAATTTTTTTTTATCGTTCTTATCTGGTCACCCTATGCTTCCAAGATTGCCCATCAAACGTACTTTTCCTATAAACTTAGCTGTTTCGGAGATAATGTGCAGTTTTTGTTTTGATTAAGGTCCAGTGTTGAAATCCCTCAAGTCACAGAAATTAAATCGAAGTTATTATTCGGAAAGAACTATAACCGAAGAAATCTCCTGGTTATAGCCTGACCAGTGTGGAGTTGATGCAAAAGTTGCCCCAAGGAGTCATGTGTAAGCTAATAGCGATAAATAAGTGCCTGTTTGAAACCCAAGCATGTTCCTTGTTATTGGAAATCGCTGGAATAATCATGATTCCAAAACCAAGAAAAGTTAGTTTACCTGCGGTTTTTGTTTAAAAATGCTTGCGTTAATGTAATCTGTTTGTGTGAAACCCGGGTTAAGTCTGGTATTCCAGATAGCGCTTATGATATTTTCAATTATAAGTTGTACAGAAATGGCAGAATAACTAATACTGTAGGAGAATTTATTGCGATATATTTAAAAAGAAAAAAAAAAAAACACTAGCAAGCAAAGTAATCAGCATGTCTGTTGATTCTGTTGTCCAGCATACTCGTATAATTGTGGAAGTGCACGATAGTATGACTAAATGCATGGTCTCATGTGTTTATAACCCTCACAGAACTCATTCCCCACAATCATTCTTTTCCGCTCCCTATAAGCATATAATAATCTGTGGGGACTTCAATGCTTATCTGCTTAAAACAGATTCACGTGCCTTCCAGATCAAAGATATGGTCTCGTCATTAGGGCTTTAGATCATCAACAGATATTCAACACGCTTTGCCAAGGGCTGCAATCCTAGCCTTCTTGATCTTGCTGTTGTGTCCGATCCTTCTTCCGTCTTAGTCTATGGTCAGCTCTCGCTGGATTACATCTCTGATTACGACCTGTTGTTCTGTACGTACGATATTCACTTTTCTCATTCTGCTATCCCGATTTCATTCACGTTTAAGGAATTTTGCTCTATTGACCATGACGCTCTCCAACTTGCGACAGTCTCAGCTCCGTAGGCTTGGTATTGATGCAAATCAGAATTTGGATCATTTTCAAGGACTTGTTTCCCCTTTTATATAATCAATTCTTTCCTACTGCATTGTTTACTTCTGAAGTGCATGCATCAATAAGGCAACGTCGTAAGCAGTATCATAAGTGGAGAAATAACCAAAGCTCGGAAAATTGGTTAATATACTGCCAAGCGCGAAATCGGTCTACCTCAGTAACCCGGTTAGAGAAAAGAAATTACTTTGCATCGAAGTTAAATGGACAACTCTCCTCGAAACAGCTTTGGTCTAATCTGCGCGATATCAGTATAGGCAAAAAGGAAAAGTTAAATTGCGCACTTGATCCCAATGTACTTAATGATCACTTTCTGGCCAACACCTCAAGTACACCCAATTATGTGCCAATTAACGCCTTGCATAGAGAGTCTGAAGAGCCATTCGAGTTTAAGGTGGTGACGGAGAGTGATGTGGTTGAAGTTATGCAATTACTTAAATCAAATGCAATTGGTGTTGATGGCATACCCCTTAGATTTATGACATTTATTCTTCCTTTCCTGTTGAGTCCACTTACGCATCTAATTAACTTTTGCATTACGTTCTCAACCCTCCCGCTGTTGTGGAAAGAAGCCAGAATTACTCCTGTTCCAAAGAAATCGTCCCCCTCACTACCGAGCGACTACCGCCCAATAAGTATACTACCATGCCTGTCTAAAGTCTTGGAGAAAATACTTGCAAAGCAAATTTGTCTTTATCTTGATGAAAATGATCTTCTGTCTGAAAATCAATCTGGCTTCAGAGCTAATCATAGCTGTTCCACTGCAATGGTAAAGGCAGTTGACGATATAAGAGCTCAACTTGATAAAGACAGATTAACGATTCTGTGCCTCCTTGATTTCTCCAAGGCTTTTGACAGGGTAAATCATGATATTTTATGTCAAAAACTTGCTGATTATATTGCGTTCAGTAGCAGGGCTGGACGTGTTACAAAAAATGATTTATCAAACAGAAGTCAGAGAGTAGTGATCGGAGAGACAATTTCGGAGCCCAGAAACCTTCTTTCAGGAGTACCCCAGGGTTGGATATTGGGCCCCATCCTCTTCTGTATTTTTATAAACGACTTACCCAGGGTTTGTAAAAATGTTTCTTTTCATCTTTATGCAGACGACGTGCAGATTTATTTATCGAGGCCTGTTGGACTCATTGAAGACCCTGTTGCTAGGATTAATGAGGATCTCACGGAAATCCATGACTGGTCAGAGATGAATGGTCTTTCTTTGAATCCAGGTAAGATGCAAGAAATACTGCCTTCGAATAGGGAATGTAATACAAATGACTTTCCCTCAATTTGTATTAATGGCTTCTTCGTACCATTCATGAAGTCCGTGACCAGCTTGGGTTTCAAAGTGAGCAGCAATCTGTCCGGTAATGAACACGTTGGTTTGATTGTTGGGCGCATTTATGGAGCACTGAGGAAACTATATATGTCAAGAAGCTTTACTCCAACTGAAACTAGGCTTCGCTTACCCAAAACGTTGCTTTTGCCCATAATATCTTACTCGGAAGTTGTGTATCCAAGATTGGACTCTGCCTCTGAACATAAACTACGTATGGCGTTCAACGATGTGACTCGGTATATGACGGGGATATGACCACATATCAGCATTTCAAACAAATATCTTAGGTTGCACTCTCTCGCAGTATACATATTTCCGCGAGAAATTGTATTTTTCTCCATAAGATAATTCATACAAAGTTACCATATTATCTGTATAATAAATTAAATTTCTGTCAGTCTACGAGAACACTTAATGTAGTAGCTCCTTCGTTTAAGTATCTAAACTCACCGCGCCTTTTCTATGTTAATAGCATTCGTCTTTGGAATTCCTTGCCAGCAAATATAAAACAAATCAGAAGTTTTACAAGTTTTAAAAATGATATATTGAAATATTTCTCTAGTCAGCGCTAGTTCTCATGTCTTTCCCTCTTCCCTCTCTGTTTCATCTTGTTTCTTGCTTCCCATACTCTTATATGTCCTTCTATCATATTTATTTATTTTTTTTTTCATTATTATTATTTTATAGAATTATTTATTAAAAATTAATTAGCTGCAATATTATTATATAGCATTTAACATTAACATTATTTGTAATAACCCTTTAATTGTGCTATAAAAGACTAATGTCTTACTTTTATAAACCAATAGAAATAAAATAAATTGAATTGAATTGAAAACTGTACGTGTTCACAATAACAGATGTGCCTGGTTCTCATCCGATGTTATTGATAAAATCAAAACTCGGTATAAATTGTACATCTGATGCGAATTGGGGTGCTTATAAAGTGGCGCGAAACACTGCAACCTCTTACATACGTTCTGCGAGAACGAACTACAAAGAGTTGTTGTGGGTGAAAATTCGTCGGCTCTAAGACCTATTCAGTAAGGTGTGCCTCAGGGATCAATCCTTGGACCAATTTTGTTTATATATTTATCAATGACTTGCTGTCCGTATGCAAACATTCTTTCATACACCTATATGCGGACGACGACAGCTATACATAGTCCGCCTTCTGAGTAGTACGACAGAACTTGCTTTTTTGCTGAACGAGGACTTGTCTTAGGTACATATCTGGTCACTGGTAAATGGGTTGCTCTTAAATCCTGCGACATGTCAAATTATACCCATTTCTAGCAAAACTTTTAACCTTGGTCTTATGCCCGACGTATGGATATCGCACAGTAAACTGCAACTTGCAGAATCTGTTACCAGCCTCGGATTCAGAATAAATCGGAACTTATCGGGATGTAACCATATCAATAGTGTTATTGGTCGTGCCGATGGATGTCTACGCAAACTTTGGTTGAGTGTTAATTTTACCCCAACTGAGATAAGGCGAATGCTTATTAAAACTGGTCTTACCAATCATAACCTTTTGTGTACGATAACCTTGATTCGTTGTCTCAGCACAAAGTGCAAGTTACCTACAACAATGCGGTACGATATGTTTATGGCATTCGTTGGCATGACCACATTTCTGAGCACTCTAGAGACTTCCTAGGTTGCATCCTGAAACAGTACATTAACGATAGAAACTGCATATTTTTACACAGAATCATTAATAGTAAATCTCCATCATATTTGTTTGACAAACTATAATACAATTCGCCCGTTCAGCCAGAGCCTTAACCTTAATTCAACCGCGTTGTAAATGTTTATATTCCTTTCGTCTATTTTTCGTTCACGTCACTAGATTATGGAATTCACTGCCATTCCATTTAAGGGGTATTTCAAATGCAGCAAACTTTAAGAATGTAATTCTCCCACAATTTTCGATGCAATCTTGAACTTATGAACTTTAACTTTTTCAATACTTTTTGCTCTATATCTTGTTTAATTTAATTTTTATTTATTTCGTTTTTTAATGTATATATGTAACTGTAACCTGCCACCCGGCGTGCGTTACTGCGCCTAAAAAAAAAAAAACAACTGTAAGGCAAGCGCCTGGGGCTAAGTCTGTATGTTTTTGTATTTTTTTTTGCCTATCACCTTTGAACCGTAATCATCTACATTTAAGAAAAAAAAAAAACCAAGTAAATTGGTTGCAAATTACGGGCGGTAAAGGGACACAAACGCATTTTGCCACTTAGATGTATATAACGGGTGGGCCATCTAGTGATTTATTTTTAAACCATAGGTTATTTTGACACTGACAGCTGTTTCCCGCTCGAAATCTTGACAGAAAGTCAGTACCATATCTCCGCGGAACGAAATGAGTCGCTTTACGCTTGAACAACATTGGGAAATATTGAAAACTCATTTCCAAAGTGAGTGCTGTACAGCCCAAACAGTGCGTTTTTTGAAAAGAAGTTTTGGCCGAAATGAAGCACCCACCACGCCTGCTGTACGCAAGTCTGTGCAAAAAGTTCGTGAGACTGGTATGCTAGTGGACAACATTCATGGTCCCCGTCGTCGTACGGTGCGCACAGACGAGAATCTGGCTGCTGTAGCCGAGAGTGTGAGACTCAATTCACGAACATCAACTCGTCTTCGATCTCAACACCTCAACATTTCACGCACTAGCTTGAGGAGAATTCTGCACAAGGATCTGGGATTATTCGCTTACAAGGTCCAATTGATTTAGCCATTGAAAGCGAACGACCATCCGCTTCGTTATCGCTTCGCAGTTTGGGCCTTAGAGCAGCTTGAATTGGACAACGATTTTGGACGAAAAATCATCTTTTCTGACGAGGCACATTTTGATCTCGGCGGCTACGTTAACAAACAAAATTGACGCATCTACGGCTCGGAAAACCCACATGTTATAGTCGAGAAGCCAATGCATCCCCACAGAGTGACAGTTTGGTGTGGATTGTGGAGTGGTGGCATCATTGGACCATTTTTCTTCGAAAATGAGGCTGGGAACAACGTTTCGGTCAACGGTGGGCGTTACAGAGCCATGTTAACGACTTTTTTTTTTTACTGCAATTGAAGACATGGCGTTGGACGACCTCTGGTTCATGCAGGATGGCGCGCCATGCCACACAGCCCATGTCAGAATCGGTCTTTTACGCACCAAACTCCCAAATCGTGTTATCAGCCGTCTTGGCGATGTCAATTGGCTGCCTCGGAGCTGCGATTTGACCCCTTTGGACTTTTTTTTTGTGGGGAACCGTGAAGGACCAACAATCCGGAAACGATTCAAGCACTTAAGGCCAATATCATCTAAGCAATCCGTGAGCTACAGCCCGAAACCATCAACAAGGTCTTGGAAAATTAGAGTGATAGAATGCGCTACTGCGAGGCCAGCCGAGGCAGCCACTTGTACGAAGTTGTCTTCCATAAATAATGGGAATGTTTGCTCTTACTAATAAAGCCATAATACATGGAAAAAATCTCAATTTGTTCATTTTATTACATTTTTGAAAAGAAACTTGTAGTTGGCCCACCCTGTATAAGAAGATTTGTTTTTATTAGTACAATTAATCTTAAATCCATCTTTTATAATTTAAAAACTTGAATTCTGAATATCTACCTTGTTAAAAAAAAAAAAAAAAAAAATTAATATTTGGCGCAACAGCTCATTAAGTGCCAGGGCCTAGCTTCTCGCAACCACTCATGTTGTGTGCGTTAAATTTTTCGTACGAATGGAAGGGACCTACAGTTTAGTGCCGTATCCGAACGGCGATTTGAGAAGCTTTTTCGAGACAACAATACTCTCGGATGTTTGTCAGACGCTCGCGAGAGGTGGGACCGTGAAAAAACTTTTTGGTGTTTTGTAGGATTCGAACTTGGAACCTCACGCGTAGTGATCCGACACACTAACCACTTACGCCACGGCGCCCACTCTACCTTGTTAATTCGTACTATAAAAGATTAAATCTTAATGTACATTCCTATACTGAAATAAGTTGAATTGAATTGATTATTGAAAATGAAAACATGATACCAATTATCAGTTTGGTTTCAGAGAAAAACACTCAACTATTGAGCATGTTCATAGAATATTCAATGTTATTGAGAAAGCTATGGAAGATAAGGCATATTCTCAGACGTTGCTCAAGCGTTCGATAAGGTATCACATGCAGGATTGCTATTCAAACTTTGATTACTTCTTCCCAAAGAATATGCGGCACAGCTGAAGTCATATCTCTCGAAAAGATACTTTTGTATCCCGCAAGAAGTTGCTTATTCATGCCTTAAAGCAATTAGAGCTGAAGTACCGCAAGGAAGTATATTAGGACCAATGTTATATCTACTCTTTACGAGAGCCCTACCAGTCCTTTCTTCAGTAGTAGAGTCAACCAGAATACCTCAAAATGCTGTAGATACTGTAGCCAATTGGACCAGGAAGTGGCGCATAAATCTCAATCTCTCTATAGGTAGAAGCACTAAAGTTAACAAAGTTTGGTTTTATAGCTAGACCTCATGTGTAGACGGAGTAGGTTTAAGTTGATTGGGAGGGTTTTTAAGAATTCAAAAATCCAGTCAATTGCACACATGTAAAACGTCACTATAACGCATCTTAAATATGATAAAAAACAACACTATTCTCTTCCTAGATACAACGGCTTCCAACCTCTACTTAAAGACAGAAATTTATGATTCGTAAAATTTGTCCATTAAATTTGATTGTGTAAACTACAATATTTGTGGGCTCCAGGCAATTAGAAGTCATTAATACTCGGGGTTTTAACGAGTATGATTAACGACTTTTAACTATTTTTATGATAGGTATGCACCTCAAATCATGCTATGCTAACGAAGTTCATCCTCTAAATAATTAAAAATCATTAGCACCAAGAATTTCGGAATGCACTTCCTCATTAGTTGTATGTAACTTGTTGAAAACTTCCTTCTTATACGGATATGTAGTTGATTTAAACGTATAACTCACCTTATCCTTGTTATTAATTCCTGCCTTGTTGTAGAACTCCTCTCGAGCATTATTCAAACTGTCGATTATCGAAGATGTATTCACATTCGAATCGTAAAGAATGTCCGAGCCTAAACTGCTTCCAGCTGTGTTCGTGTTGCTCCCTGTACTACCAATACTGCCACCCAGGGTCGGGGTTCTCTGTTGGATTTGTACCGATTGCTGGAGTGGTGACATTGTCTTTTGCTCAATTTGTTGTTGCTGTTGTTGCTGTTGAATTGCTGCCAAGGCAGACGCCGCATCTTGCTCCTGCTGCTGATAGTTTTGTAATTTATTTGACTGTTGCTGTTGCTGCTGTAGTTGTTGCTTTTGTGGTAGCTGATGCTGCACTTTCAGCATTGTCTCTGGTGGTTCCTTTTGCTGCAGCATCGGTTTTTGTATCTTCACCATCGGTTGCACGGTTGTTATAGATCCGGCAGTATACGATGTCGTTGCCTTCATTGCTGAACCAACCATGGATGATGGCTTTTGACCATTAACACGTTTTATCGATGACGTTGACGATGAAGATTTAGTTGATGATGAACCTGGCCTCTTTGTTGAGTTGGGTCGTGATTTTGTCTTACCAATGGTATTACTTGTGGAAACTAGGGTACGATGATTGTTGTTATTAGATCTGGCCGCAACAAATTGATCCTCATCGATCTCTCCGGAGCCGCCGATAGTTGATGTTGGAATTTCTCCATCGTCGTCATCTAAATCGCCATCCTCAGTGTTGGCTTGGTCCTCTTCAGTCACCTCTTCATCGTCGGGGATTTCTTTTACAGCCGCAGCATCGTCGTCGGAGTTGACATCTTGATTGGTCATTGAGTAATCCTCTTCTTCATCGGCGGTGGACATTATCAGTTGAGAATCTGCTGTGGTCATTGCGTCAGGATTTTTTGTTGTTTCCTCCACGGAAGAGGAGGAGGATACTGATGAGACCAATTCAACACTTGCCGTCTGACTGTCGGCTATAGTTGTATCTTGACTTTCGGTAGAAGCAGCCAGTGAGTCAGTGCTGTTATTCTGTTCTTGATCAAGAGATTCCTTCAATCGGGCGACTCGCTCGACAATTCTCTGAAGGATTTCCTTCTGCGAGTCGGGGAGATTTTTCGTATCCATTTTCAGGAGCTTATTGTAATTCTCGATGTTAGCTTTAACGGTTTCGATATCCGCTGCCATTTTTGTCTTTGACTGTTGCTGTGATTCATCTGGGGGAATATAATGGGTGCGGGCTCGACGATTACTATAGCCGACCAACTCTATAACTCCAGGATATTCGTCAGTCGTCGCTACTATATCCAATAATCCGAATACGGTACACAGTACGAAAGCACAACTTAACGTGGTTAACTTCATTTTTCCGATTTTTTTTTTTTTTTAGATTTAACACAAAGTTTATGTCACACACAAGTTCACCACGTTACGTTACACACGCGAAAGGGGTCACTCTGGGTGGATACTCGTGTATCCCGGATTTACCGATGGAAAAATGTATCTCTAAGGCTCACAAACAGTTCACAAAAAACATATCTTTCCCAGTTTAACAAATTAAAGATATTCCACTACGAGAGTAAGATACAAACGAACGAAGAAAGACAAAAAATAAAAAAAGATAAAACTCGGAACTAACTTCACGGATAGAAATCTATCTTTTCATCAAGTATCTAGGATTTCCTAGTTTCTATATGGGGTATCTATCGGATCGTCACACAACACACCAGAACCACCGCTGCGGTACAAATGTTCCATGGAACGATTTTGCTGCGTCTTATAAAATTTCATGACCAAGTTGCAGCCGCAAAAGTACAATCTTTCTCTCTGTTGCTGTTGCTGCCTTTTACTTCGTTGTTTTTGTATTTTTCTATTCTTTCGTTTCTTTTTTAACATTTTGGTGGTGGAGTTGTTTTTTTCTTTTCTATTTTCTTCTTTGTCGTCATCACTACTAGTATCATCATTATCGTGGTAGTCTTCTGCAACATCCATAAGCCAAAGCCATGGCCCATGGTTGGAGATGGTCGTGCACGGAACCACCAAAGAATGGTAAAGACGTTTAATTCACGAGAATGTTGTTAGTAGGTTGTAATGTTGTGTGCGATGTTTGGTGTATTATTGCAGAAGATCGGGTTGTAGTTGTTGTTTTCGGATTCGGAAGTATGACTTGGTTGTGAGGAGCTACTGAGGTTACTTTATGGGATTTCTAATGTCTAAGAGGAAGTCTTTGCGTGTAAGTTTCGTAAGGAGATGCCATCAGCTAAGGTCAGAGTTGCCAGAAAAATGGAAATGAGTTATGAACAGACGAGGATATACGTATGAAAGATGAGTCGCTAGTGGCTTGATCCGCGAAACAAGTTTGAAATTTTTAAAATGGAAATGGTGGGTGGAAGTAGCAGATGTGTCCAATTCGAAAAATACTTGTATCTATAAATTTTATTAGGCCAGGAAGGATTAACCACCTTTCCCTGTTAAAAATAATTATGTCCACTCGAATACCTTTATCCTGGTCAAACGGTAGTGCATGCGATCATATGAAAACACAAGCGTTTATATTAGCTGAGGCCTACCAACTCCTACTTTCAACCTCCATGCGGTGACAGCTGGGTGCCTAGTACCTTAATCCAAAAAATTAATAACCAACCCCGTTTGGAGGATTTTTGGCGGCAGCAGATGAGAGTGCTTTCTCACTAAAGCACTTCTTCCTGTTCCAGGCGGCAGCGGACGAATTCCCTAAACGAAGTCAACGGTGACGTCTATAGTTCCAGTTAGGTTGAACTTAGTGAATACCTTGCGCGAGCTGCTTCGAGTATTCGGATCACAGGTCGGTAAGAAATCTCCAATAATGGTCAGGACCTTGGAATAGAGATGGTGGCGGAGGAGCCCTTAATGGGCCAACGGCAGTGCTCATACTCCCGCAGTAGACTACTGGCACCGCTGTACTCGGCGCCTCGTCCTAGGGGAATAACTAAAGGAACTGGCCCTCCAGATTGGGAGTTGTGCCGTCGGGGTAACTTCCCTACCACGTAAAAAAGCTATGGTTCCGAAACAACCAAAAACCTTGGATAAGGATGACTCAACTAATGACGACCCCAGCAAACGAAATAAGGACAACGACCTTCGGATCTGTACGTGGAATGTTCTGTCCCTTTACAGACCACGTGCAGCCGAACAACTAGCAGAGGCCCTAGACTGCTATAAAGCAGATATTACCGCCATCCAGGAAGTACGATGGGATGGGCCAGGCAAAAAGAGGATGAAAAACTGTGACATTTACTAAGGTGATTGCTACAGAGGCAACAGGCGGCGCTTATTCGGATGCGGTTTGTTATACGCGTCAGCCTTAGGCAAGAAGTCTTAAGCTTCCGACACGTGAGCAAGTGTATTATAACTATCCAGATTAAGGCTAAATTCACTAACATAACCCTAATATGTGTTCACGCCCCCACAGAAGAAAAGGGCCCTGCCACCAAAGATTGTTTCTACGAGCTCCTCGACAAAACATACAAGCAATGTCCTAAATACGACGTTAAAATCGTATTGGGCGATTTTAACCCCAAAAAAAGGAAAGAAGAACGTCTTTGGTAGGGCAGTCGGTAAGCATAGCCTACACGACACCACGTCTGATAACGGACTTAGGCTAATTGATTTCACTGTGGAGCGAAATGTCCCATAGCAAGCACATGGTTTCCTCATCTCGATATTCATAAGCAGACATGGCGGTCCAATGATCATGTAACGATCAACCAAATTGATCATATTGCGATCGACGCAAGACATGCCTCCAGTATTCTGGATGTCCGAACCTTCCGAGCGGCCAACATAGACTCGGATCATTACCTTGTTGTAGCCAAGGTACGAATGCGGATATCCCAATCTGAGCAACAAAGACGAATCACTGTGAGACAATTTAACGTCGACAAGCTACAATCGCAAGAGACCGCCAGACTCTTCGCTGATCGCGTATCCCGAAATCTCTCAATCACCCCCATGCCGCCAGCATCAAGTGCCAAAGACCAGTGGCAACGCTGCCAACATGCCACCAGAAACGCCGCGACTAATGTGCTGGGTCTCGCTCGCCCACCACCGCGAACCCCTGGTTTGACGAAGAATGCCGGCGAGTGCATGCAGCAAAACAAGAGGCATACAAAGCGGCGCTGCAAAGGAAGACGAGAGCTGCTCGTGAGCTCTACGAGCAAAAGAGACGGGAAGAACATCGGCTTCTCCAAAAGAAGAAGAAAGAGCAAGAGAAGCGTGCGTTTGAGAATATCGAGAGTTTACACTCCAGGAACAATGTACGGACGTTTTACCAAAAGTAAAAAGAACGTGTCAGAGGAGCAATACCCGTACAGAAACCTGTAGAGACGAAAATGGAAACCTCGTAGTAGAATCACAGTCGGTGGTGAGAATATGGAAAAACTACTTCTGCAGACTGTATAACGTCGACGAAAACCAACATCCCGCTGTCAGGCAGAATGAACCATTCAACATAGACGATTATAGCCAAAATGTCCGTCCACCTGATCAAAACGAAGTGAGGATAGCAATATCGAAGCTGAAATCCAACAATACTGTGTCTGACGGCTTGCCGGCCGAACTTTTCAAGGCAGCTGGTGATGAATTGGTAGAGTGCATACACCAACTCATTTCTAACATTTGGTCAGACGAGTGTATGCCTGATGAATGGAATCTCAGCATCGTTTGCCCGATCCACAACAAAGGAGACCCCCTCAACTGCGGCAATTATAGAGTCATCAGACTCCTCAACATCGCATATAAGATGTTTTCTGCGATATTGCGTGAACGCCTGAAACCTTTTATCAACAGCCTGATTGGACCCTATCAGTGCGGTTTCAGGCTAGGAAAGTCCACCACCGATCAAATCTTCACACTTCGGCAGTTCCTGGAGAAAACCCAAGAATTCCAAATCGATACTCACCACCTCTTTATCGATTTCAAGGCCGCCTATGACAGCATCTATAGAGAAGAGCTTTATAGAGCCATGTCTAGTTTTGACATTCCTGCCAAACTTGTCCGTCTGTGCAGGCTGACGATGGAGAACGCTCGCTGCTCCATCAAGTTCGGGAATGACCTCACCGAGACCTTTGATGTCAAAAAAGGTTTTAGACAAGGTGACGCGCTGTCATGTGACTTCTTTAATATTGTACTTGAACGGATTGTACTTGAACTCACAAGCCAACACCGGAGGCACAATCTATCACAAGTCTGTACAACTGCTTGCATACGCTGACGATATAGACATTATTGGAAGGACTCAGCGGGCTGTCACCGGTGCGTTTGTAAGCATTGAGGCGGAAGCGGCCAAAATGGGTTTAGCGATAAACGAGGGCAAAACCAAGTATATGCTGTCAACAAGAAGGGACAATCAACACCGACGAATTGGACGGAACGTTACAGTTGGCAGCTATAACTTCGAGGTAGTAAGGGACTTTGTCTATCTTATCTCTGCTATAAACTCTAGAAACAAGATCAGCGCAGAAATCAAGCAAACAATAACTCTTGTCAATTGCTGTTTTTTTGGGCTTATAAGGCACTTCAACAGTAAAGCCCTATCTTGAACAACTAAGGAGACTCTGTATAAGACTCTGGTCATCCCATTCCTGCTTTACGGCGCTGAAACATGGACTTTATTAAAAGAGGCTGAAGATATCCTTGGTCGCTTCGAGAGAAAAATTCTTCGTAAGATTTTCGGTCCCGTTTGCGTTGACGGGTTTTGGAGGAGAAGATTCAATCACGAACTATACGAGCTGTACAGCGACATCGACCTAGTCAAAAAACTGCGTATTGGACGTCTGAGATGGCTAGGACATGTAGAGCGAATGGACACCAATGCTCCGGCCCGCAGAGTCTTTAAATCTAGCCCCGAGGGACGACGTGACGCAATAGAGCACCTTCTCGCCGTAGGTGACGCGCACAGGTTTAAGGGGACCTTGACCAATTTGGAGTGCGCAACTGGAGGCAATTAGCTAAAGACCGAGCTAAATGGAGAGGCTTGTTGGTTGGGGACCAATTTTATCCCGAACTGTAGCGCCACTTAAGCAAGTAAGGATACCTTTATCGATCTATTGGTGGGAAGGTGGTAAGGAAATTGCACAGATATGAGCAACTGGCTAACAGGGCAAGCAGTGACCCATCAAGCACCATGTCCTAAAGAGATCTTTTGTGCTGTCCCCTGGTTGGTTGTTCAGGAAGCAGTTGACGTAGTATGTGATGGACTGTTTCGGTATCTTCAAGACAAAAACGGCACGTGTCCGATTAAACATTTTATTGAGATGGTAATTGAGAGAGCAATGTCAGTCAGTCAGAAGTCGATGATGCGGTTGAGTAGATGCAGTGTTTTGCTCCTATCGAAGACCTACATTTTAAGCTTTATAGCACTGGCAGGGAGGCGACCATCCACCGACTGTCTATTGCAGATTTGCCATTTCTATAGTAGGGTTGACGAATACTTACTTACTTACTTATATCCTTTAACCCCTCGGGGGGCATAGGGCGTCAACCACGCCTGCGCGCCATCGTGTTCGGAGTTTTGCAACGCGTTTGAGCTGCCTCCAACTCATTCCTAAAGAGCTCGATTCCTCCTCAACTGTTCTGCGCCACGTTTGCCTAGGGCGTCCCGCTATTCTGCCTGCCTGGGTGAGCGGATTCCACTGCATAGCGTATTTCGCAATGGAGTTGTCTTCGCGCCGTAGGGTGTGTTCAATCTATTGCCACTTTCTTCTCCGTATAGTAATGCTTATAGGTTCTTAGCCCGTTCTCAGATAAAGCTGTTCGTTGGAGATGCGGTTCGGCCAAAAAATCCTCAAGATGATTCTTAAGCATTTGTTTACGAAGACTTGCAGCTTGCGTGCGTTAATGGTGTCCACCTTTCAGGTACTGCACCCATAAAGCAGCACTGATTCTACGTTGGGGCGGAACAGTCGTAGCTTGGTTCTTAAGCTAATAACATTGCTTCTCCAGATTTTGGTCAGCATTCCGAACGCAGCTTTAGCCTCCCCGATTCTGCTGCACACATCCAGTTCGGTGCCACCGCGATTAGCCGAGACCACACTTCCTAAATAAAGAAAGTTATCAACTTTCTCGACTTGCTTTCCGGTAATGTTAAGTTGAGCGCGGGTATTGGAAGTACTCAGGGCTCTTGTTTTGGCTGTGTTTATTTTTAGCCCCACTTTGTTTGCCTCAGCTTCTAGATTTTGGGCCATCAAATGAAGATCCATTATCCGATGTGAAAGTAGACAAACATCGTCAGCGTAATCTAGGTGTTTAAGGTAAGATGTCATCGTCCAACGAATTCCAGAATTAGCTTCTGTCAATGCTGCACGGAGTACATCGCTGATAACCACCAAGAACAATAGTGGGGACAGTATGCACCCTTGACGTACTCCACTTTGGACTTCAAAATCCTCCGACACCTTACCATTGTGCACGACGTGACACTTGCCGCCCTCATATGTAGCCTTGATAATAGCTATAAGCTTTTCTGGAATGCCTCTCCTGCGCAAGGCCAACCAGATAGCATCTCGATTCAAGCTGTCGAAAGCCTTCTCGAAGTCGATGAGCAGTAAATGTAGCGGAGACCTATACTCAACGCATTGTTCGATTATGATCCGTAAGGTGTTTATGTGGTCGATGCAGGAGGATCCAGCGCGAAAGCCTGCCTGTTCGACATCGAGAGTTGAATCTAAATGTTCTTTAATTCGTTTTAGAATTATTCTAGCTATTATTTTGGCTACAGCTGGAAGAACGCATTTACCTCTCCAGTTAAGGCACTCCATCAAGTTACCCTTCTTTAGAAGCTTAATGATCATCCCCCTTTCCCACTCCTGTGGAAATTGTTCGCTATCCCAAGCTCTCTGTATTAGCGGATGCAGCAAATCTGCCGATGTATTTGGCGCCGCTTGATATAGCTCGGCAGGGATGCCATCAATACCCACCGCTCTGTTCTTCTTGAGGGACTTGATTGCTGTTATTATTTCAGTTTTACTGGGAGGTACGGTGCGAATTCGGGAATTTGTTGCTTCGAACTGCTCATTCGAATTCGAGATCATACCGCCGTCGTCTAAGTGATTTAGCACTGTAGCAAAATGTTCTCTCCATCTAGTGAGCTGGTCCTTATCCGAAATCAGAATGTTACCGTCTAGACCCTTCACTGGATGTTGTTTGGAGTTTCGACCACCAATGAGCTCCTTAGTGATGTTGTAAACAGTCCTACTGTCGTACCTACTCGCTGCTTCTTCAGCCCTTGAGGCCAGTGAGTTGACATGTTGACGTTTGTCACGTCTCACACTACGCTGCATTTCTTTCTTCTTTGCACGGTATTGGGCTTCAAGCTCGGTTCTCTCTACTGCTGAGGCCGCTGCAATCCGAGCCTTGATTGCTGTACGCTCATCGATCCGTCTCTAGGTGTCTGTAGAAAGCCCTGTGTGGTGGTGTTTCTGCTTTTTACCGACATAAGTGCGTGCCCCAGTCGCAAAAGCATTTTTCACAGCACTCCAGTGGTCATCCATGTTCTCTATGCTGCTGATTGCTTCTGCTTCTAAGGCAAGATGGTCCCTGAACTGTTGGCGCACTTGGGGAACCTTGAGCCTGTCGATATTAAACCTGGTGATGTTAAGTAGGTTTGAGCGGTTGCTGTTGACGGATGCAGTACGAAGGCGTATATGAGCTACCCTAAGATGGTGATCTCGTTCTTGTCCGACGTCAGCTCCACGGTTGTTTCGGACGTCCAGGAGACAATTTCTAAATCGGCGACTGATCGCAATGTGGTCGATCTGGTTGGATGTTCGTTGCCTATCAGTAGAGACCCAACTGATCTTATGGTAGGTGTTATGCTTAAACAGCGTACCTCCGATGACTAGGCGGTTGGTACTGCAGAAGTCCACAAACCGCTCACCATTGTCATTACGGTCTCCCACGCCGTGAACTCCCATCACGTGCTTAAGCATGGTATTGTCGCTACCCACCTTGGCATTCAGATCTCCCATCACCATTACGATGTCCCCATTAGGCGTTTGGTTGTAGGCGGCGCCTAAGTGGCTATAAAAATTATCCTTTTCATCCTCAGTCGCGTCTAGAGTCGGAGCATAACACTGTATGATGGTAATTTTTCTAACTCTACTCTGGAACCTAGCCGTCAAAATCCGGTCACTATGGGGTTTCCAGGATATGAGGCTACTACGTGCTGCTGGAGTTAGCATGAGTCCTACGCCAGAACTCCGTGCACTTCCAGCTGGTTTACCAGAGTAGAGCATCACAGTGCTTTTTGTTGGGGAGATGTATTCCCCAGCATCGTACCATCTTATCTCGCTCAGCCCTAAGATATCGATTTTATACCGTGCGAATTCGCGCTCCAATTGGAGGAATCTGGCTTTATAAGGCCCTATCTTGAGTGAGTCGAGGAGGGTCTTAACGTTCCAAAATCCGATCGTTGTCCGTGTCCGATAGCCAAAGGTCGTCAACAAATTATCCGTCCTTATCCGAGGCGATTGTTTGCGTTTGGGAGCAATAGTTTGTTTTACGGTTGCGGCTCGTTGGGCCACAGACCAACCGACACTTATCCTGTTTTTTGGCGCAGGAAGCTCGCCATTCGTCCTCTCCCGTTAGCAATTTCCGAAGAAATTCCCAGATGACACCACGAGGAGGTGGGAGTAGGGCTTACTAACAGAGCTGCTAGGTTTTCGGCTGCAGTGGCTCCTTCTCGTTACTTAGCGGACCAGCACCTATCGGGAGATGCTGCCCCTACGAGGCCTTTGTTAGTCGTTTGCCATCCACGTTGACGAATGTACATGACTTACCTCAAAAGTGTACCTTGTTACCGACTCCTCCCTACCTAAGCATGTACATTGTGAGTACAGGCTTGCAGCTTGGCTTAAGTACTGAGTTGGACACTGACACAGTTAGATCGTATGTCCCCTTTTTACCCAATTCATCAATCATAGCTGCCAATGTTAACCCCGTCCTGAGCACAAATTTGAGCGCCCCTTTTACTTCACTTGATGTTCATTGAGGTTTCCACTTCCAAGTCCCTTCACCTAGAAGGCTGTCCATTGTAGAGAGCACAATAGATGTTTCTCAGTTCATCTAGGATGGGTTTTAAGAAACCAAGAGTTTCAAATTACAGTTCGCAGTGCTGTCTACATACCATAAGAAAACGTGAGTATTGTAATGGGGCTGAAGCATTAGTTCTTCCCAGAATATTGCTCAAGCTGACAATGTTGAGAATGTGACCAATTTTTTTACAACAAAACATTTTTTTTTAAGTCTTCAACAACTAAGTCCAAAATACATCAAAGTATTCAAGAATATTATTCCACTGGCAACTTCCACATTACATTCTCTGTGTATCTTATTTAAGACAAATCGGTCAGCCAAAGTTCAACTGCACCCAGTCAAGTTTTTATCAACTTCAGCATATCTTTCGCCATTTGTTCTTCCTATGCATCTACACTCTCCGAATAGGACAGGAGGAAACTTATACCCAAACACTCCCTCGATCTCTCCGCCTGAAGTTTTTTTTTTTTTTTTGAACTCATGACTCGTTTGCATCTTGCCTGAAAATCCCTATCTGTTCGATACATTGCTATCCAAATACGAGTACTTCACTTGAACTTTGGCCGATTTCAGCATCTATCAATGCGCCATTAACTGTGAGTTAGCTTAAGCTGTGGTCCGCTCATCGGAAGGAGACTCCTGTCTGCTGGACAAATGCATTCAAGATGCAACACAGATCCCGTGCGCGCAACTGGTGTCTAATGGACAGTAATCGTAGTATTTTCCCGATAACATATATCTATCTTTGAAATTGTTTACCCGATGGTGGTGCTGGCTTTAAGTAAAATTGCAACACATACAGTATAGCCCGTGGGGACCGTGTTGAACTCGTATTAGAGCTGCAAATGATTGTTCGCTTCTTCACGAAACAGGGAATCGAGCGCGGGGATTTCGTGTAGACAAATGGATCTCATCTGGCGCTAGAGTGCAATTTGTCAATATAAGAATTAATCTCTGTGTGTGTATAGGGGGAGTTCCTATTCATGCGTCGTGGGGGCTTTAATGGTCGATGGTTGCTGATGATGCAGCAGCTTCCACTTGAAGCTGGTTGTGCTTCTGAAAACCACTTTTCACCGGATTTGGATCCTTGGTCAAACCGCAGGTTTCCTACTTGTGAAACCACACATTATTCATTGGGAAATTAGTTTCCTTCGACATAGTCAAAGTCAGACTGAGTTGCAGTTGTGGAATACGAGTGTGGTATGGTGTCAATCATCTGACACCATCCATCCATCTAGAGATGCTGATTGTAGGGTTCCATGTGTGGTTTTTCTTACTCCACTGTGCTATGAAAAAAGAAAAAAAAAAAAAAAAAACCAGAGAAAAGAAGTCAATTATAAATGGAATTGGATTGAATACATCCATCAGATCAGTGTGTGTGTGCAATGATGCAATGTGAGTGAATAATGGCATCTAATGCGCTATGGGGAGACTGTAATTAGAAATTTAATTCGATTTGGGATTAATTCAGGAATAGATTACATTTGTAGATACAATTTGTTCGATTTGAGTGAATGTACTATCGAAAATCATTTCATTAGACTGCGGGCATTTAAACGCTTAATCAAGCCCTTGATGGAATTTAGGAATAATTAAGAGAGAAATCGATTGGCACCAGTGAAGGGATGTTACTTCTCAGATATGGTCGGTGAAATTTCTAGAACTGGCTTCTTCTTTTTTCTGTCGACAAATCAGTTTAATCAGCAAGGTGCTAAGTTTTTATGTCTTTCTACTAACTGCATGGATTCTCGCATGCTTTTTACGACTTGCTCTGTTGTGAATCTAATTGATTTGGATTGCATTACGCTAGCAGGTTACACTATCCACCAAGTGCAGTCTGGTTTTTTTTCTGCAATGCATTCGCATTTAATTGCCTTGGGTTACGTAGAAGCCACGATCAGAACATTCACTGATTCTAAAGCTGCCTGAGGTTTCCACACTATGTTATGCTAAGCCACTTGATTTTATGACAACGACGGTTGCCGTTTTGAATTCCTCATACGTGCAGGTGCAAGAAACCTTTTTTGTATGTCGAAAACTGTCTATATATTTATTTTGTCATTAACTTTAAGATACAGCTTCTAGCATTGTTTTAATGGCTATTATATAGCATTAAGTTCCACACTATCTGTACTCCATTTTGAAATGTATTCAAGGTCGGAATGCAATGGTTTTGTCATTCCAGTTGCATAAACGATGAGAACAGAAAGTATGAGACGAATATGAAAACAGAGATTTTTGACTCGAGTCTGCTTAAAATATCAATTTACAGCTCCATTCGTCTATTTATTTATTTATTTCTAAGCTTAATACAAGCAATTAACTTAAAGCTAAGCTTAAAAACTAACAGAGAGAACTTACATCTAAAGGGACTTATTTTAATTTTTTTTGAAGACTTAAAGTAATAAGAAGAAAGTGTGGGGAAAATTATGAGGAGGTGTGAAGGAGCTTTCTAAGGGATGATCGGCTGAGATGAAAATCAAACGTCATATGTGCGCTATTGGCCAAATAAAACATTCTGGACATGGCTTCAAAGTGGCCATAATTGGTCCGGAAGAGGGGTACAGATCTAAGGTTATGAGGGTTTGTATTTAGGTAGATCGTATGTAGTAAAGCCAGAGAATCAATCGGACCTACTAATAGTTGATACACGAAGAGTATGTCAGCGAGATGACGGCGATTTGCAAGAGTTTTGTAGATTAATCAGCTTTAACCGATCTTCGTATGGAGGCAAATTATATATATCATCCCGAGAGAGATCACGTAGAGCGAAACGGATAAATCTTCGTTGGACAGCTTCAATTCTCAAGGAATGCGTAACTTGATGGGGTGACCAAACTTGACTAGCGTATTCCAGGATGGGTCTGACAAAGCTAACATACAGGGATTTAGTGACATAGGTTAGGTTAGGTTAGGTTGGCTGTCCACACGAGAGTGCAGACACACTTAGACCAGTGAAGGTCCTTTGTGATACCATGGATCAAACCAATTAGGCCACTCAGGGACTAACAAAACCAACCGGAGCTTTTGACAAAGCGGTGGATGCTCATGACGTCCAAGGACGCCAGATCGCAGAGGTCGTCAAGGAAGGAGGGGCCCTAGATGGAGCATTCTTTTATGCGACAGGGCTGGACATGTGCATAGGAGGTGAAGGATGGTTTCCTCCTCCTCCTCGTCCTTACAGCTTCTGCAGAAATCGTTGGAGAAGAGACCAAGTCTTTTGGCGTGTTGGCCACTTGCGATACAGCAACAGGGGAGCTACCAGGAAAGTGAGTATCCAGTAAAATGTCAATAGATTCCTCAGCAGAGGAGGTCCAGTGACCATCCGGATGCAAAAGGAAGCTGGGTATAGAAGGGCTTTTAGAGAGGATTTTCCGCAACCTGGAAGCTTCCGAGGACTCTTCAATGCTGTCACAGAAGAGTCTCCAGGAACGTCGTTGCTCCTTCCTAAGTGAGATTTTGTATTTTCTGAGAGACAGTTTATAGGAGTCCCAATCGGCCGTCTCACGGGAGCTTTTCGCAATATTAAAAGGAGCCTACTGTCTTTCCTAAGAGTACTGAGATTAGCATTCCACCAGGGAGGTTTCATTTTATCTCGAGGTTTGCGGAGTGGGCAGGCCTCGGACATGGCACCATTTAGTGCCGATGTTAGGGTGTTGACTAGATTGTCGAGGTCTTCAGTGCAAGAAGGTTCAGTATGCAGATGGGAGGGAATAAGCGTTAATAAACGTTTCCTATAAAGGGACCAGTTGGTTTTCCTATAATTCATAAAAAACCTTCTGATCAGGCAGATAGTCATCAAGACTAAATTGGAGGTAACGGTGGTCTGAAAAAGAGTGCTCATCAGAGACTCTCCAGTCCTTAACCGAGTTTTATAAGTGATCAGAGACAAGAGTGATGTCCAGGACTTCTTGTCGGTTACGAGTAATGAAGGTCGGTTTGGACCTCCTGTTACAGATTAGGAGGTTAGTACTAAGGATAAAGTCAAAAAGTTGCTCACCTCTTTCATTTATGTCGGAACTGCCCCAGATTGAGTGATGGGCATTCGCATCACAGCCAATGATGAGACCAGTGTTTCGGCTCTCTGCTACAGCAATCAAGCTCCCCAAGATGTCTGGGGGGAGTGGGCCCACAAGATCGTGACCTAGATAAGCCGATACCAGCCAGTAATTTTTTGATCGCAATTCCAGGTTGGTAGCGACTATGTCTTGATTGCTGAAATTAGAGAGTAAAAGGATGTTTAGATGGGTCTTCGCAAGGATACAGGATCTCGGTTTACCTTCCTTTCTTGCGTAGATTAATTTGTAGTTTGGAGTCTTGAGTCCACAAACCCGGTTTCCAACAACTTATGGTTCCTGGATCAAGACTAAGTCTTCCCCGTATTTGCTGAGCCGGAGAATAAGGGAGGCCGAAGCCGTGATGGAGTGATGCAGGTTAATCTGAAGGATCCGCAGCATTGGGGCTACTTTTCGCTTCAGATACCATTATCACGGTATTGTTGGCTTCCTCTGAATCTGATAACAGAAGGTCATCCTCGAGAGAGAGGCCGCAAGGGTCACTGTCCAGGAGTGATGGTGAGGGAGAGGGAGGACCAGAAAAGTCAAATTTCAGGAGAGCGTCAACCATTTCAGTGTCTGTCGACGAGGAGAAGGGTGCAACAGGGACTGCCACCTACTTGGGAGGTACTTTCTCGAGCTCCTTCTCGTCACATTTATAGTCTTTCAAGGTGATGGAGCTGAATCCATAATTTACTACCCCTTTAGAAGATGCCAAGGGGCCAGAGACTCTTCATTGATAACAATGATCACACTTCTGACGTCTCCTCTCGGCTCGTCCACTTTGGCAATCTTCCAATTATGGGTAGGAAGGGAGCTGTTGTTTGCCTTCAGAATATCCAGGATAATTTTAGGATCAGAGGGTTCAGCCGGAATGGTAGCACATGTTCTTGGTCGGTTTGGAATCTGGTCCCTTTCCACGACCTCCAACTGTGCACCTCGCCAAACCTGTCCTAATCTGGAGACAGCAAGTTTATAGAGATCTTTCGATCTTTGGTCAGCGCAGGCAATGAGTTTGACATGCCCTTGATGCCAGCCACCATCCCTGCAGGAAACATCAGGGCCGGGATGGTCACGTAGGATTTGGAGACAATTGGTGGCGAGTTTAATCTCCACCTTCCTCCACTTATCCGCCGTAATGCTGCCATCCGGATCGCTATGGTCAACGACCGCGAACTCCAAGTGTGCCTTAAGCACTTGGTTGAAGGGCTTGGTAGTAGCGATGGAAGGTACTACCTTGGTATTTTTGGCAAGGGTTGGAGCCTCATCCTGAGACCTCTGGAGTTTGGACGATAAGTCCTTGCTGGATGAGTCGGGGGGGAGCTGGACATGTTTGAGTGCCCAGCTTAAAGAAGTCTTATGCTTCTGGGTTCTATCCTGCTCAGGAATTTCCTGGATGCGGCGAATTAGCTTATAAGCTAGTCGGCGATCTTGGTAGGAGATCTTGGAGGGGGCGACATTCGGCAAGCTCGAAGCCGAGCTGTCCGTCGCCCCTGAAAGGGATTTGAGAAGGGGATGTGGATCCTTCGAAGTGGAGGGCACAGCGTGCTGTAAGCTCGAGGCCGAACAGTTAGCTGTCCCTGAAGGTGCAGAAATATTAAGGGGTTTGCCCCCTCGCGTTTCATGATCTGGCTTTACGACGGGACCAGGTGTTGAAACCACTGTCCTATCCGCCAGTGCACCAGATGCGCGTTCAGCAATCCTGGGGGCGTCCATCTGCTTGCAACAGCTCGCAACGCTAGTGCTAGGCCTCAAGGCCAATGCGCTTGACGGGATTGTCACAGCGGAGCTTGCGGGTATGCTTCCCAGGATACTGGAAGACGGTTTTTTAAGAGGACCGCCCTCTTTTTTTACTTTTTTTTATATTTTTTATATTTTTTTGGTTGTTATTTTTGTTCATTATATTGCACCCACGAGTGGCGGAGAATGGGAGGTCGACCTGCACAGAGATCCGCATTGTGCAGGCAAGGCAGGCTAATCCGGAGGTCGCCAGGTATCCGGATACTCCGTTAGCGACTGGACTATTATTTAAAGTGGGCCCCCAGCCAGGCTGATCCTCGGCACGGGTCGTATTACACCTTGATCCGGCCCACCGGAGAGGAGAGAGGAAAGGATAGGATATGAAGGGGAAGGATTAGGACGACTACAACTTGGCTTCGTGTCTCATCTGGGGAACTACCCGAGAATCCTTGACCATTACTAGGCCCCTACACCACGGCGAGGTGTGTAGTCATTTAGTGGCATAAGGATTCGAGAATTCTGTAGACCAGCGTTTGATGAAGCCTAGAGTGGAGTTGGCTCTGTTAATTATGTGATCAATGTGCGAATCAAAGTTGAGCTCTCGGTCACAAATAATACCTAGACCGCAGATTGAATTGACTGAGGGAATGGGTTAATTATCGAAGAAGTAGATCCTAGGAGAGGGAGGACCACGCTTGCGGGAAAAGGTTATAGCTTGGCATTTACTCACATTCAGCTCTAGGAAGTTAAATTTGCACCATGTGAAGAACAGATTTAAGTCGCTTTGTAGTAGGAGAGAATCATCCGCGTATTCAGATAGGTCGGACTCCTTTAAGATGGAATCAATGTCATTAATAGCAAGGATAAAGATCAAGGGTCCGAGATGACTACCCTGAGGAACCCCGGAAGTGGCTTTAATAGGATTGGATACAGAACATCTGAAAAGGACTCTATAATGGCGACTCTCTAGATATGACCTAAGCCAGGTAATAAAGGAGGGTGGAAAACCTAGGGCTTTGAGTTTGAGGTAAATAATTTTGTGTGAGATTTTGTCGAACGCTTTGCTGTAATCTGTAGAAATTACATCGACTTCATTGCCGTTCTCTAATGCGTGTAATGCTCGGGAAACAAATTCAGTTAGGTTGGTCGTGGTAGATCTACCTTTTAAAAAACCATGTTGAGATGGGGAGAAGATTGGTTTACAATGGAAGTACAATGAATCGTAAACAATATTTTCAAAGAGCTTTGGGATGCATGACAGTTTGGCAATGGGTCGGTAATTTGAGATCTCGCTTTTACTGCCTATTTTGTGGATAGGGAAAATGAAAGAGTCCTTCCACAGAAAAGGGAAGACGGTTTGAGAGAGTGAGAGCTGGAAAGGGCACTAAGAGGCTGTGTTAAGACATTCATACATTTCTTTAAAACAATAGTGGGCAGCCCGTCAGGGCCAGGAGAATAGTTGTCCTTGAGCCTTCTGATCTTTTCAAGAACCTTGTTTGTCGTAACCTCAATTGAAACAAAAGAAGTTTGCGCACAGTTGTTCAAGTAGCTGAAATAAACAGGATCTGGTTCGTGCAAGTGATCAGTATAGAACTGGCTGAAGAAGGTTGCAAAGAAATTGGCGATCGTTTCAGGGTCGGCTGAGGATCTGCTAGATAGTTTTAAAGGAAAAGGGAGGCCATCGGATTTTCTTTTAACATTAATGAATTGGTAAAACCGTTTGGGGTCAGAAATTAGACTCTATTGCATTCGGTCGAGATATTCATGATAAAGAGATTCACAGAGAACAGAAAAACGATCATAAGCAGTGAGGTAATTGGAGTAGTCGCTAGAAGACCTGGTGGATAGAAAAATTTTCCAAAGCTTATTCCTATTATTACGAAGTGCGCGGATTTCTTTACTATCGTCGGGTTGTGCGACATCGAAAAGGAAGTCAATCCCATCAACAGCAAGTTGGTAGGCCCCGATGGGTTGGGACGGGCGAATGTAACAGCAAAGAACAAAAAGGGAACAATTAGAGAGCTTAATCTTAACACATACGAATTCGAAGTCTGGAGATGGGGATATCAAGAGAGGTTACGTCGTAGCGGTTGTGAATTGCTAGAAGAACGCCACGACCCGAGAGATCGTCTGGAATCTCCTCCCCGTCCTTACGGAAGATGATAAAATCTGAGGAAAAAAGTTCAGAGTTAAGAATACACGGGGTTAGGTTGGTTTCGGTTCAACCAGTTTCTAGCTTTACAAATTGGCTCAGAAGCTCCTATTAGCTTTATGTGTTGCACCCATTGGTGAAATCGAAATCTTTTTTGAGTAGGCTGTCGTCTTTGATGATGATGATATGTTCCATCACTATTGCCAATCAATCATGCTCTGTACTAAACCTATCTCGTTATTCTCTATGAAAGTGTTTGTATACGAATAGTACATGCTAACATGTCAGTTACTTCATACTCTCCTAGGTTCCTGGTCACAATGACATCACTTGTAGTGAGATTACTGATGACTAACCAGATTATGTGCTCAATAGCCTTTTATTAGCCCTGAACCATTCTGTAGCTTATCTACATACTAATTAACCAAAAGTAGCGTTAAATCGCTGGTGACCACATGAAGAACATTTCACAAACATGCCTAACACATGCAATGAAATTTCTCAATTTCTCTAGCAATAAACAAATTTAATGTCAAGATCTTGACCGACTTCCTAGGTGATCATTGCTCTCTCAAATACCACCGCAAGCAAATTGGTATAACTCAATCTGATGCCTGTAGACTATGTCTTGGGGACTCCGAAATTGCTGAGTATATTATGTGAGAATGCTTGAGCCGAAATTGAACATTCTCATAAAGTTTACCTCCTCAGCTCTACTTCAGTCCAAAAAATCTTAAGCCTTCTTCGAGAACTTGATTTCAGCTAGGATACAAACACCCCGCAAAGCGTCTTCCAAGATGTACCACCATAGATTTCAATGAGGTCGAAGTATTCTGAAGTAATCTCTCGTTGTCCCTATCGGCCGTTATCACCTTTAAAAAAAAATGCCAATCGTAAATTCTATATCGATGTAATTTAAGTACTTTTAAAAACTTTAATTAATTTGTACTCAAATTATATTTTCGTCTTTTTCTTTTTAGGTAAGTTCTAAATGCTTTTGGGATTATATGGATTACTGGTAAGAAATTATATTTATTAAATAACATCGGATGAGAATTTGAAAGAGCGCAGACTTACTTGGTAAAGCCGGGCTTAGAATCATCATGTGAGTGCATTTTACTTATATTAAGACTGCATTGTTAGCGCCCATAAACTCAGTGTAATATCAGTGCCACAGTAATTTATATCGAGCACAGTGGAATTTTCTTCACTGGCACTTCTTTTATCATATTGTAGTGTCTATAGGCTTCTAACCTATTCTCGCATAGATTTCGTTCAATATACGTTTCGACCAGAAAATTGTTAAGATACTTCGAAGGCATTTGCTTATGAAGGTTTGCCGAGTTCGAGTGACAATGCTAGCTAACTTCGAAGTACCACACCCACACAGCAGTACTGACTCCATATTGGAGTGAAATTTAGATCTTTATCGCCATCTTATTCGGGCATTGTGGAGCAGTGGTTAGTGTGTCGGACCACTGCGCGTAAGGTTCAGTCTTCGAATCCCAGAGGATACCGACACGGTATCACGTCTCGCGAACGTTTGACAAACATCTGAGAGTACCTATTATTGTCACGAAAAAGCTTCTCAAAAACAAAATTAAAATTGCCTTTCGGATACGGTACAAAACTGTAGTTCACTTGTGGATGTGGATGTTATAATCTTCTAAAAAGACTGTAGCCTGGGCTGCTGGCATGCAAAATTTGTCCTTTTTCATTTTTGTAATGACTACGACTAAGTTGCCTTAACAAGTAGTTTACGCTTCTGTAGTGTTAATCGCGGTAGGTAGGTTATTTTCCAGTGAAGGCACCTACTAATACCGTCATTACATGCGGTTTTCCCTTACGGCGCTAGGTCGAAAGGTCTTGTTCTTGTTCTTTGTAGTCGGCGCTCAAGGTTTGTCACGTCCATAGTACGGATTATTTCATTATTGCAGTGAACATGAAGACGGGTACGAAGTTTGCGAGTAAAGTTTGTTACTTCGTCCCTCACGGTAGCAATTCCTAGATCTCTGTGAATAGCACTATTCCTTATGTACCAAGGAGCATTCACGATTGCTCTTAGTATTTTGTTTTGAAATGCTTGCAGTAGAGTCATATTCCTTGGTTTGGTACAACCCCAAAGTTGTATACCATATGTCGAAGACGGTTTTAGGACTTGCTTGTACAGAAGCAGTTTGTTGTATACGCTTTACTTCGAGTATCTTCCGAGTAGCCAATACATTTCTCTAGATCTGATTTCGAGCTCTTCGCGCTTCTTTTTAACGTGTGGTTTCCACTTAAGTTTTGCGTCTAGGGTCATTCCTAGATATTTTGCCTCGTTTGCGTACGGCATTTGCACCGAGTTAATGGATATAGATAAGTTGTTTATCTTTCTTAACGTAAAATTGACATGCGTTGATTTTGTCTCATTCAGGACTATTCTCAAGGTTTTTGTCCATTCGCATACTTTGTTCAAAGCTCGTTGGAGTTTTCCCGTTGATGATTCGACTGACTCATCCGTTACGAGGATAGCCGTGTCGTCTGCGAACGTTGCTATAACGGTCCCTTCATCTTGTGGTATATCTCTTGTGTAGAGCAGGAACAGGATTGGACCGAGAACACTTCCTTGTGGAACACCGCCCTAGATTTCTATGAAATCCGAGTATTCACTCCCGTGTCTAACACGGAAAAGTCTGTTTTCAAGATAAGATTCCAATATTCTGTACAACTTTTCCGGTAAGATTACCCTTAGCTTATACCTTAGGCCTTCGTGCCATACCTTGTCGAAGGCTTGCGATACGTCGTTCGTTATTCGATACACCTGATCGATTATGGAATGTTTGACCCGAAAACCGAATTGATGATCCGGGATCAAGTGTCTTTCTTCAATTGCTGGTTGCAATCGTTTCAGCAGAAGTTTCTCGAACACCTTAGATATTATTGGCAGAAGTGAAATGGGTCTATATGATTTCTTGTCATTTGCACATTTCCCCGGTTTCGGAACCATAATAACTTCGGCGACTTTCCATTGCCTTGGAACATATAATAGTCTTAAAAAAGCATTTATAATGTAGAGCAACTTAACCAGCACTTTTTTGGTAGCTCTTTTAAAATTTCGCCAGTGATTAAATCATATCCCGGAGCCTTGTTACTTTTCAATTTTTTTATTGTCATTCGAAGTTCGGACAGGGATACGGTTTTTACTTTAAAGTTGTCGGGTGCCGTATTATCATTCGGATGTTCGATCAACGGTTGTCCATCAAACGGCTTGAACGTTTCCTCTAAGTGATCGGCAAATAATTCTGCTTTCTCTTTGTCTTCTTTTGCCCATTCCCCGTTAGCTTTCCTAATTGGCGGCGAGTGCATTACAGGTTTCCTTATGGATTTCAAGTCTTTCCATAGAGAGTAGTTTCCGCTGGCGCGCGGGATTGTTGCCATCTCTTGCGTGCTCTCCTCTTCGATTTCAGGCTGGTTTTGGCTTTATTGCTCCGTGCTTCTGTCTTCCGCAAAGGAGTGTTTTTCCACGCTGAGCTCTGAATGGCTTCGACGAGTTTGTCGATTTGCTCTTCTATTTCGAACGGTGTCTTTAGCGGTACATTTAAAGCAACATTTTCCTTGCAGTCTCTTCTGAGAGCGTCCCAGTTAGTTTTGTTACTAGTTTACCTAGGCGGTCCTTCTTTTTTTACCAGACTTCCACCTATTTTCAGAGTGACTGCTGGGTGATCTGAGCATAGATCATAGCATTCTTCGACTTCAGTCAAATTTTTAGTTAACC
The DNA here is from genome assembly GCA_945910035.1 of Brachypalpus laphriformis. Taxonomy (NCBI): domain Eukaryota; kingdom Metazoa; phylum Arthropoda; class Insecta; order Diptera; family Syrphidae; genus Brachypalpus; species Brachypalpus laphriformis. The sequence continues at coordinate 38,794,273 of OX246756.1, forward strand.
CTTTTGCGATAAAGAAGTCGACGAGGTCAGGGATTTGATTTTTGTCAGTTGGCCAATAAGTTGGCTTTCCTGTCGAAAAAAAAGTTCCCCCCACGTTTCAAGTTGGTTTTGTACAATAACCTACATTTTGTGTTTCGCGTTAAAGTTACCACCTAAGACAAAATTAGGTCCGAGTGAGTCAACGAGACGAACGAGGTCGTCCTTTACTAGCTTATATCCCGAAGGGAAGTAATTAGATCCGATGTTGTAGTCTAAGTGGTTTATTTTTACGGAGACAGAGCTTATTTGCATAGAATCAAATTCTATTTCTATGTTTTCGGAGTGCTTAATACAGTCCTTGATGTAAAGAGAGGACCCGCCTCTCGCATTTTCCGAAGAATGATTCGCATGGTAATCGCTGTAACCTTTTATTTTGGGTCTAAGTTCATTTTTTAAGTGCGTTTCCGATACCAATATTATTTTTCCGTAGAAACATTTCTAACTTGTCGATACGTTAGTACCTTAAGTAGCTGTTTCATATTCGTGTTTGTTTGATTGTCTTGCGAGGTTTGAACTCGAGCTTGCTCAATTTGTCAAGTATAATTTTATTAACCTTGTTTTGCTCCTCAAATTTTTCGAATACAATGGTAAATATTTGGCTGACCGAATCTGTTGTAGCTGATCTTAATTTGTTTTCGTTTGACGCGACTAACAGCATGTGACCGAATATAGACGATGGGCTATGTAATGCTGCTCTCCAATGTGAGGACCGTCTGCAGTGGAATATAGCGTGCTCCTTTGTTTCTTCTTCTTCTGGACATTCAGGGTAAAGCGGTGAAGTATCGTGTCCAAATTTGTATAAGTACAAAGTTTTTTCTCCAGTATTTGAGGATTTAATCTGGACTTTTCTTGGGAGGGTTGGACAGCTCATTTAGTTTGTCTGGGTCCTTAGTGAGAAATGCACACGCGTTGATTTCCCAACTATTAAGGGTATTTTTAAAAGCAGAATCAGATATTCCGTAAAAGGGTTCAGGTCCAGTGAACAGCTCAGACGAGCCTTTTCTGGTAGCAGATCTGCAGTTTCGTTGCCGTCGACGTCGATTTGTGCAGGGCTGTTTCGGCTGATCGGCCCTTTGTATAGGCATGTTGTGCTGGGGACATGTCCCTCGGGCTTAATTTGGAGCGAATGTGTAGATCAATTAGTCTTTCAAAAGGCTTCAACACGAAAGAGGACAGGCTGATCGGTTTGAAGTCTTTTGGGTTCGTGTGGGTCGGCTTACCAGCTTTAGGTATGAAGACGACTTTAACTTTTCTCCATGCTTCAGGTACATACTTACAGTTTATCCACCCGCGAAAAATGTTCGCTAGCCGCGGAGTGACGTATTCCTTACTGCTTTGTAGCATCACGGGGAAGATACCATCCGGGCCGGGCGTCTTGTAAGGAGAAAAGGAGTCAATTGCCCATTTCAGTTTGAATTCATTCACAATTTCGGCGAATAGAGAGTAATTAGCGCTAACACCTGGACCATGTGACGTTATTGTCTCCGTATCAGGATTTTTGATACTACACCCTGGGAAGTGAGTTCCAAAGAGGAGTTCCAGGGTCTCGGCACATGATTCTGATTCTGTCCAGGTGCCATCCGGTTTCTTGATGATCCGAGTGATCCTTTGACAGGACTTTTCGGAGTCTCGCTGCGTCTTTGGTGGATTCAATTTCTCTGCAAAATTTACTCCATGAGGCTCTTTTATCGTAGATCGTCTTTTTCTTGAAGGTCTTTTTCTTGGAATGAGTAAGTACTCATATAAATCCGACAATATTTTCTTGGACCTTCCGTGACATCATCCCTTATATGTTCTCCCGCTCTTGAACTTTAAACGGATGCAGTATAAGAAGTTCGAAGATCCGTGGAAGCTTTCACATCAAGGAAACCATCGTACAAAAAATAGAGCGTGACCGGCTCAGTTGGTATTGCCACGTTCAAAGAAGAGATCATTTGAACCCTGTTAAAAAGGCAATATCAATGCACGTTCCAAAGAGATCGCGATATAGGAAAGGCAGGCCTATAAACGCCTGGATCAGACAAATGCGACGACATCGGCATTTCATTGGCCTCAGTAACCGAGTGATCCAAAATCGGCAGGCCTGCCGATATTTTCTGAGGTCAAATAGGCGAACCCCACAGGCGGATCAGTAGAAATGCGGTGAAGTGGGACGGTTGTGATCCCTTGTTTTCGGATCATAGCCTCGCTGATAAAAGGAAGAAGAAGAAGAAGAAGAAGTATAAGGGCATACGTATAACAACATTTTGATCCAAATCGTTCCAATGTCCAAGATTCTTCAACAATGAAGACATCAAATTCTTTTCATCTTCGACGGGGCAAAGAATGTTCTTGCCCTTAGTCCTCAAAGATAATGGTTTATTCATTCGTAGGCAGCCATTAGGTTTTGGGTGAGGTCTGACCTTAAGCCGCAGTTCTAGTTTCTAATCACAAGACTAGTATAACTGAGTGAGACATATCGCTCCTTGTGAGTAGCTTTGTTTGGCTTAAGCTCGTTTAAGTGGAATCAATGCGACACTTCTATTGCTTTGTTGGCAATGTTGCCTCTGGACATCCCGCAATATTTTTTAGTTTAGAATACAGTACATTATGGTTATATAGGTACCATAGCGGCAGATGATGCTGACAAATTAATGGTTGAATCTTGTTTGCAGGCTCTGAAGCTTAGAATATCAAATACAGATGAGCTACTTATTCAGGTGATTGAAGTAATGTCCTATATTGAGTAAGATCATGTTACTAAATATCGTGATGGGATTTTGGCTTTGGAATCCCGAATTTATCATTTTGACACTTTCCTTAATAGTCTCGTCTTTTGTTTGTTTCTGATGGTTTAAAGAAGAATTGGACTAATTTGGTGTAGCTCGTAGAGTGTCATCGCTAGGTAGTCCGATCAGTAAGTTTGAAACATAGACTAAGTCCAAAAATTGTTTCCCAATGATGCCCGATTTGTAATCAAACTGCAATTCTCTCACTGGACATCTGGTCCAACTGCCATTTGTAAACGTCTTCTCTAGTCGGAAAAAAATCATTTCTAGCTTAGGAATGTTGTTTATCATTAAACCCAGTTTCATATAATTAGTTCCAGTACTAGACAATGAGCCCAATACACTTGTGCAGTACAGTTTGGGAGAAACAATTTCTCATTCTATCTTTCAGTTAGCCCAACCGTCGAACAAATGCCCGGTAGTTTCTTTTTGCAGATTGCAATTTGTTGCCACTCTCAAAGCCATAAAACCTTCACAAAGATTAATTTAAATATTTAATTGCTCCTTTGTACCACCATCAGGCCGCAGCTAAATTTGTGAAAGTGCCAAAGAAGAAGAAGAAGAAGATGAAACCTAAATGTGCCACATAAATTTCCCTTTTCCTGATTCATTACAAAAATAAAAATAACAACCAACTTAAGTTTCATATTCGGAACAGACAATTTCCCTAATTAAAGCCTGTGGTTCCGTCGTTGTTGTCATCGTTCTAACTTCACACGTTAATCCAAACCCAAACCACAGAATAGGTACCCACTTAATCCACAAGACCAGACCACTTGCAAACAATGCCACGACAAATCAAACGCAAACAATTGGGGCCACCGTGAAATATTGGTCTACCAGTTCCCCCATGGAGTAACAGTATCTCTCGAATCGCTAACCACTGACTAAGCACTAAGCACCGCCAAATATTTTGACCCCCATTTTTGAACTTTTTCTCTATTTTTATTGGCACTCTAAATATGGTTTTTTCCTCGTAATCCCGCGGAACCCATTACGCTGTATTTTGCAAATCCGGTCATAATTCATGTGAGCACAGCTTGGTACCTCAACTGTGATGATCTCTGGCGCATGGGATAGGTGGATAGATGGATGGAGATACACCACTATTGGTCGTTTCTGACCATTCAGGTTAGGTTTTATGTGGATCTCAAACATATTTCTTGGGAATTTAATTAACAAAAACGACAATGACTTGGCGTTTCGTCTGTCACTTTGAAGGTGTAGGTACGAGTACTGTTTTCTAACAACAACTCAGCTCATCTGACACAAGAATATGATTCGTGCTTCTGCACCCATTGTCGACTGGACTGGGATGTTTCTTGCTGCGATGCGGTGTTGTCAATATTTCTAACCAACTTCGTGTACTTCATCTTCTTCTTCTGGTTCGGCGTATCTAATTAAGCGAATTCCGGAGTTTTTAAGTATCATACATTGGCATAGATTGCGCCCGATGCCTTTTGATTGATGTAATCAACTGGGAACTGTTTATGTTTTGTATCTTTGGAGTGGCGGTATAGAGATGGACAATGGATTCGATTTAGATGTCAATGATTAGCATTTGTTTGTAGGGTGCCAGTTTTTTTCCCCCTCTATGTTTGTAGTTGTTTTCTCATGAGGAACTTGTATTAGAAAGAGAAAAGCAAAAAAAAAAAAAAAATTGAATCCGGTATTCGAGGAACCTTTGAAAGTATCTGAAGTATTCAAGATTTGTGTTACATTTGAATAATAATTTTGTACTATACTCATCCTCTTCATTATTTTTTAATTTAAAGTTGAACGCCATAAAATAGAAAAGAAGGACAAGTCAATTTAACATACATTGAAAAGTTATGAAAATAGATTCGTGCTACATCTGAAGAATAAAACGGCAATCGTCGAAAAGCGACAAACGCCAACGACAATCAGGGTGATTGCTATTGCCGTAAATATTGCACTTAGAGAGGCTGTGTCAATCCATACGGAAACATAGCTTAAACTCCAGTTATTTGAAATATTCTGCGACACTGGTTTTTAACCCGAAAAAGAGTTATCACAAAAGAAAGTGCCGCTAAATATTCAGAAGGTTCTAACGAAACCGGAAATACAAGTAGTAGGAAATAGCCAAATTAATATCTGTCCCTTGTAGTGTTCCAATTAAGATAAATCTTAAATTGGAACATCTGATTCTTTTAGAATGACATTGAAGTTGATATCGTTAGTTTTTATAGGTCTCACCACTTTTTTTTTTTAATTTATTCCTAAGGTTGCCTGACCTTTTTTTTTTTAATTTTTCTGCTATCACAATGTTATCCAAATCAAAAGATGTACCTTTCCATTATTCTGTTTGTCCACCTTTTGTCACTTCTTCCCACTAATTATGTATCCAGCTCAACTTAATTTATTTAAAAATAGAGTTTGAGATTCCTAACATAACTGTGGATGCTTCTGATAGGCGAGATGCAGCGAGAAATTCAAGAGTGAGTGAGGGATTACGTCAGATGAGGAAACATTAACTTCTCATGAATGACGTAAATTCATGAGATAGGATCATGTCCCAACTAGGACATGTTAGTTTACGTTATGGTAGGTAGGTAGAAGTGGCGGTTCTGTAAAACAGAGACCCAATTAGCACAGTTGTGCCGTTTTGATACCACGCCTCATGCGACCTTGGATGTTGATGTGTGTTGGTGAGGACAATCTAGAGCCAGCTTGTGGAGTTTAAGAAGAGGGTTAGCTCATTTATGTTCTTACCCGAGATCTCCTCAAGTGAATTGTAGAAGGGTTTGCCTAATGCTTGATGTCTAGCCCTAGTGGATAATTGTTTCCTTTTCGGTGGCTATGTTGCAACTACGGCAGTGTGTATTATATGGGATACCTAGTTTGGCTGCGTGCTCTCCTACCGGCCAGTGTCCCGTGATTATCGCTATTGTACGGGCAAAGTCTTTGCGCGTTCGGTTCAATAGGGCGGTTGTTTTGGTCTTGTTGTAGTTAGGCCACATCTTTCTGGATATGACGCAGTTCGTTAACCTGGACCATTTAAAGTTAGCTTTTCTAAGAAAGATTGAGAAGATGTTTGCCTTAATTGCTCTGAGCGGGGTGTGAACAAGTTCAGCAAGTGAGCATTGACGGGGTGAGCCTCACCTGGCCAGTTCGTCAGCATGTTCGTTGCCATCAACGTTGCTGTGGCCTGGAATCCAGACTAGGGTCACCATGCATTGGCCATCTAGCGAGGCCAGCTCCTGTCGGCATTCTAGTACTAATTTCGAGGAAATGGTTTTTGAGGCAATGGCTTTGATAGCAGCTTGGCTATCAATTAAAATAGCGATTCTTTGCCTTGGTAGTGTATTTGTGTGTGACTTTATTTGGCGACAGGCTTCGCGAATAGCGAGTAATTCCGCTTGGAAGACGCTGGCAGCGTCCGGGAGTCGATACGATCTTGCGATGTTCAGGGACTCCGAGAAAACACCCGCACCAGCCCCACAGTCCACTTTTGACCCATCGGTGTGGACTGTTAGATCGAAACCACTGGTCGCCTGTCAATCTTGCCAATCTTTTCTTGTAGGGAATTGTACATCGAAACGCTTTGTGAAGTTCAATGTGGGGATGATGTAGTCTGTTGGAGTCGATACGAGAGATGGTAGAGAATCTAGGATATTTCTGTGTCCATAGGGTTTCGCAGTCCAACACTTGGACTCTCTGAGTCTGATTGCGCTGTGCGCTGAGACGTTTGTGATATGTAGATCTAGGGGTAAAAGGTGTAGCAGGACTATTAGAGCGTCTGACGGAGTTGACCGTAGGGCGCCTGTGGTGCCTATGCAAGCTGCTCTTTGCACCTTATTTAGTTTGGTTATGTTATAGGTTTTTTAAAGGGCCGACCACCATACTATCGACCCGTAGGTAAGGATTGGGCGTACTATGGCTGTGTACATCCACAGGGTCAATTTTGGTTGCAGGCCCCATCTTTTGCCGAAGGTTCTATTGCAGGCATAGAAGGCTATACATGCTTTCTTTACTCGTTCGTCTATGTTTGGTTTCCAGTTAAGTTTAGTATCTAGAATAACTCCTAGGTACTTAGCACTGGAAGATAAGGAGAGTATCTGACTGTTTAGTCGAGGAAGATTGAATTCGGGTATTTTGGTTTTTGTGGTGAAAAGCATCAGTTCAGTTTTATGTGGGTTGACTCCAAGTCCACACTTTCTGGCCCATGCGGTGACTTTACTTAGAGCACTCTCCATGATCTCACTTATCACGGGACGAAAAAGTCCCGACACTAAAATCACCATGTCGTCCGCATACCCAACTACTTTAATTCGTTCTCTGTCTAAGCATAAAATGATTTTATTCATGACTATTAGCCATAGTAGAGGTGAGATGACTCCACCTTGGGGCGTTCCTCTACTGGCAAATTTGGTTATGGTGCTCTTTCCTAGAGATACCTGAATGGTTCTAGTGCTGAGCATAGAGACTATCCATTGGCTTAGGTAGGTTTCTATGCCCAGCTCCGTGATGGACTCTAGAATTACTTCAGTGTGTACATTGTTAAAAGCTCCTTCTATGTCTAGAAAGGTAGCTAAAGTGTATTCCTTATACTGTAGGGATTTTTCTATTGTTCGCACTACTTCATGAAGAGCTGTTGCTGTAGATCTTCCTTTGAGGTATGCGTGTTGGGATTTGGAGAGAGATGACTCGATTGTATCTCGCAGATGGTTGTCTAGAACGCGCTCGAGGGTTCGAAAGTATTTTCTTTTGTGTCTAGTTGGAGTGGGGGTTATTAAAGCGTTTGGAGTTCTACGTAGCTTGGATCTAACGACTTGACTAAACTTTGTCCAGTCGGTTCTTTTGGGGTTTCTGTAGGGTTTGGGAGTCTCGATCTCGAGATCTACATTGAAGAGTATCCAATTATGGTCTGAAAAAGACTTCAGATTGGATACTCTCCAGTTCTCGACTTTCATACTACTACTTATATTATTAGAGAGTGTAACGTCTATGACATCTTCCCAGTCGTTGAAATTTTCCGTACTCGGAAAAATAAAGGTTGGAGTGTTGCCTTTGTTACATATTGAGAGCTTATTTGCAAGGATATATTCGAACAAGGACTCGTTCGTTGCTTTCTAAACTGCCCCATGGCGCGTGCCTGGCATTTGCGTCGCAGCCCATAAGCAGGTTGGTCTTTGTTGTGGAGATAGCCGTCACCATATCTTGAAATTCTTCTGGCGGTGATTGACGGTCGTGTGCCATGTAGGCAGAGGAGATGTATAGGTCTGCACTACCTGCGTTCTCTATTTTGACCGTTGTTACGAGCTAAAATTTGGACATATAGAGGCTTTAATATGATTTTTAGCTAGAATGCAGGTTCTTGGCTTACCATGATTGATGTTATTCCGGTTGTAAAAAAGGTTGTATTGGTTGTCATTGAGGCCCTTAATGTTAGGGCCGTTTACCCAGGGTTCTTGGACAATGCTGATGTCAATGTTTTTCTCCTTGAGAAAAAACCACCAGATTATCTGTAGCACTAATCGAGTGGTGCAGATTAATCTGAATGACTTTCAGCATTGGTATTATCGGTGTTATTTGTGGTTTGGCGTGTAGTTTCAATCCTCATGTCCTCCAACAATTTGTTGGCATCGTCGACTTCGTCTAAGTCGTCAGTGAGACCAGAGGATCGGAAAATTTTGACTTTGGCATGCCTGATGCCGAAGCGGAGTTTGCATCCGTTCTTCTCAATGGAGACAGCACTGTCTTCATTAATAAGAAGAATGAAGGAGAGGGTATTGTTGTGGGGTTCCTCAACCTTGATAACTTTCTAGTCATCCATGGGAATCGTAGGGTTATGCAGCTTCAGGCAATTTAGCAGTAGGTTGTCGTTAATGGCCATGTTAGGGAGCCAAATGCGGATTCGGCTTGAGCCTCAAGCGGTCCCATGCGTCACGGATCTTGTGAACGCAGCCGCTTAGGAATTCCTTAGAGAGGGCGTCCTCGCATTTGATGACCCTGTACCCTCGTATGATCTCAGTTGAGTCGAAGCAGGGCAGCGGTCCTCCTTGGTTGTTAATAAGATGGTCCATGACCATCTCGGATAGTTTGACCTCAATGGCTCCCCAGACTTCAGTCACTGCCTTGCCGTCGGTAGAGAGCTCGTCTACCAGGGCGACTTGGAGGTCGTCTCTAACAACCTCACTGACAGTTCGTGTCGCTTGGAAAGCCGAGGAGGTAGAAGGTTCATTGGGGTTGGGTGTTGGCAGCTTAGGGACTTTGATCCTTTGGGAATCGGACTTGATTTCCTCATGGGGCCTTATTTTGTACTGCTTTCGGATTCGGATTGCCATTCGGAAATGTAATCCGATTCTAAAATAATTGGTATTTTGTATGGCTCTCGGATTGGGTGTAAGTGCTTCCAACTCGAAATCAAACATTTCCGAAAGTTAGATTGTCAAAACATCTATCAAAAGTCACTTAAATTACTTGGAAATTAAGTTTTTTTACCTTTGCTATAGAAACGCAATACAAAATAAGGCCCCTGGGATCGGTTACGCTTTGCTGCATCGCTTTTGAAAAATTGTGGGGTATTGCGGAAGTTGATGTACTCATCAACAACCTTCTGGAATTTGACTTTCCACCTCTTTCTTAGTAATCTTACCCAGAATGAAGATGGCACGCTGGTACGCGCTTTTCCTACGGTTGCTGGCCGACTTGCGAGAGTTGGGTGCCTCGCGCTTATGGGCACTAAGTCGAGTGTCCGACGCTGTGGTTGTAGTGGTTGTTAAAGGTTTGGGGAGCGTCTCGCTCTCCGCCGTTTTTTCTTGGCTGGAAGCGAGCAGTTCGTCTTCCGATGAAGTGCCAGGAAATTAATTTTTTTTTTTTTGTTTTTTTTTTTTCTTTTGCTTTATTTTTGTTCATTTACGTTTCGTTAGGTTACGTTAAAGGAGAAGTGTATTATGAAAAGTACTTACGTATGTTGGGTAAGCTTTGCCTAACAAGCTTTTAAGTTGAGGGTAAAGACACATCGGTTCTATTTCCAGTTCAAATCCATCACTACAAAGAAATACGGATCTTGACTTGAGTATAGAGGTGGAGAAGTTCTTTTAAAAATCTTGGTATTCTAATTGAGATAAGCAGTTACATACCTGCAAGGTGCGTGTTGTAGAATCTTGACTACTACTATGTACTTAAAGAGTAGGGACCGATTTTTTTTGTATCCCTACACTCAATCCATTCAACCCAAAAAAAGGTTGGTCAACATAATGTTGCTCCTGTGCATGCTAATCTTTACAACTTTTTAAGGTTGTAAAGACTGCCTTTTTAGCGTACTGCATTTCATCATCCAAAAATTCGAGGTAATTAGTTTCAGTGCAGAATTTCTGAAGTATGTCGTACTCTATTAACTTTTATGAGATCTGATTCTCAATTATGCTTCGCTTGGTGAATATGGCTTAGTCTGCTCTTAGTTAACTCTTATATGCACCTTAGCTTCCAATAACAGATAAATATTACCTCAAATCAGGGTAGGATTATTTGTAGATAATGTTAAAGTATAGCTTCACAGATGTCATTTGGTCTTGCATCATTTGCAAGAATGTCATACGTGTATTCATAATTAAAAAAAAAAATAAAAATATATCGAAACAAAGGTAATGATTGGTGGCAATGGTGCAGTGGATAGTGTGTTTGCTGTGCAAGTGCAAGCCCCAGCAGCCCAAAAGGAAAAACGAATAACATCGAAAGCTCTAGCTGATGATATATTCGGTCTAACGCACTTCCTCCAGTCCAGCTGCACCAGCAAACCGGAGTATCTTCAGTAGATCCAGCGAAGGTAAATCCATTTCTGATAGTAGGTAGGCATCTAGGTGATTTCTCCTTTTGTGGATCAGTGCTTCGCATTCCATAAGAAGGTGCGCTGGTGTTTCTACAAATTCCATGCAGAATCTGCAGTGTCCGTCTCCCTCTATTTCCAGTTTCCTAAGGTGCTCCTTGAGTCTTCAGTAACCCGTTAACATGCGAAGTCGATTCTTACTAACTCTTAGGCAGGTTTTGCTTTTTTCCTGGTTGTATTTCCCCAGAAGTTATTTTGCCTGTCTTATTTGGGGGATATCGTTCCAATGTTTGCCCCATTCGTTCTCTTCCTCTTTTCTTAAGTCTTCCAGTATTTTGTATTTTTCTTGATTGACGATTGACATCGTCAGTTAACAATTGGCTGTCAGCTCGGCAATAAGACTGAGAGGCTCCAAGCAGTGGAAGGAGCAACACACGGGACATGTCAATATACTTTCGATGCACCGTCATCTTCCCAATTCCACTGACCATCTGCCCACTGAATATGATTTTAACAAGGGCTACACGCACTCTATACCGGACAGAAGTGAGTGGACGCAACGCAATGTCCTTTACAACGAATCGCTGTCGATCTTCACGAACGGGTCCAAAACCAAGGACGGAGTCGGTGCCGGAATTTTCTCAGAAGATCTGGACATACACCTCTCCTTTAACCTTCCAGACCACTGCCGAAATCACCGCAGTTCGCAAAGCCGCTGACTGGCTGGCGGCTAGCACACTATCAACACCTGCTATTGTTATTTATGTCGACAGTCAGGCAGCCATCAAATCCCTCGCAGTGAAAGACTGTCGCATATCTCTTAACGAGATAGCTGGTCAGTACAACCTCACCCTTTGCTGGGTACCAGGTCACTGTGACATACCGGGGAATTGTGCAGCCGACGAACTAGCACGACAAGGCTCCTCTGGTACAGATAGCATAAGCATCACCGACATCGAAGCACCAGCGCCTCATGTTAAGTACCTTATTCAAATTGATGCCGAGAAAGTAGGCAATCATCGATGGCAACATCTAGACCAATGTCATACCGCCAGACAGCTCTGGCCGACACTCAATAAATCCAGGTCCATCGGACTCTTGAAGCACAAGAGAGGAACCCTCTCAAAAATAACAAATGTCCTCACTGGACACTGCGTCTTAGGAAGACATGCCCAAAGATTAGGTATCCCTCATATTGATTTCTGCAGAAGCTGCAGAGATGAAGAGGAAGAAGAGACCATCAGTCATCTCCTGTGCGCCTGTCCTGCGCTCGCCAACATCAGGAAGGCCACTCTGGGTGAATACTTCTACAATGATCTCGGCAACGCCTGCACGGCTAAAATTCATGCCTTCATTCAACGAAGCAAATGGTTCCAATATTAAGAGGGTGACCCACCCGCCTTACACATCGGTAGTACAATGGACCTACTTTCTGGTCTAAGTACATCCTCATCGAGGGCCGAACCAACCAACCATCCCACAAATTGGTCCTGGTCCAAGGAACGGCGTGTCTGATCCGTTTCTAGCTAGTTCATCAGCTGCTTCATTCCCCTGCACTTCTACATATGGTATTCTGGTACCCAGTAGAGAGTTACTTTGTTTGCTTCTCCCAGTTTGTTGATTCTGGTGAGGCATTCCCATACCAGTTTGGATCTGATCTCGTATGAGGTCAGTGCTTTGATAGCGGCTTAGTTGTCTGACAGTATTGCGATGTCCTGCCCGCGATATTTCCTGTCTAGGTTGAATTGCGCGCATCTACTGGGCAATATTCCCAGTCATTCTGAGTATCTAGTCCTGGGCCCGTACACTCCTGCCCCAGTGCCAGTAGATGTTTTCGATCCGTCTGTGTGCCATTTAATTGTGTGTTGTTTGAATTGGTATTTAACGGATTCGCTACTCCAGTCTCTTTTGTTGTTCAGCTTTGATTCAAATTTGCTTTCCAAGCAGTATTTCTTGACCATATCATCTCTGGGTCAGTCCAGAAGCGGCACCGATTTGGATAGGGTTACCCGCTCTTTGTTTGCGATGCATGTTCCTTTGCATGGAACATGCATGCCATGCCCTCTTGCTGATTCTCAATATAGTCTCTGGCGATTCGCTCTAGCACTATGCGGAGCGGAACACTACGATCTAGCACTACGATCATTTCTAGTGCTGCTGTGGGATAAGTTTGCATGGCTCCTGTCATGCATATGCAAGCTAATCTTTGCACTTTGTTGAGGGAAGTCCTAGTCGTGGTTAGCCTAGTTATGTTCCTGCACACCATATGTTAAGCGCTATGGTGGCTTTGGTTACCATAGCTTCTACATAATCTCTCCAGAGGAGTTTGCTGTCTAGTGTTAGACCTAGGTACTTGATCTGTTTCTGTGGGTCGACCCTGAGATCTTCCAACAGGGGCTTTATTTTGTACTGCTTTCGGATTCGGATTGCCATTCGAAAATGTAATCCGATTCTAAAATGAATTGGTATTTTGTATGGTTCTCGGATTGGGTGTAAGTGCTTCCAACTCAAAATCAAACATTTACGAAAGTTAGATTGTCAAAACATCTATCCAACGTCACTTAAATTACTTGGAAATTGAGTTTGTATACATTTGCTATAGAAACGCAATACAAATAAGGCCCCAGGATAGGTTGCATACGTTTTTTTTTTTTGTCTTTTCTTGGTGAAGGGTATCACAGTGGTTTTGATAGGGTTCACTCTAAGTCCTACCGTTTCGCACCACTTCTGTATGATTCTTAGATCCCTTTGAATGATTTCACATAGCGTTTCTTTAAATTTCGCTTTTGCGACAGTGACTATATCGTCGGCGTACCCCTGGCACTTAATGCCGTCATCTGTCAATTTGTGCAGTAGTTCATCTACTACTAGGCTCCACATCAATGGTGATAATACCCACCCGTGTGGGCAGCCTCTGTTGGTGCTTATTGTGATGGTTTTTTTGTCCCACCTTTATCTCAGCCGTCCTATTTCTTAGCATCTCATACATCCAATTACTTGTAGTGTGATTTACTCCTTTTATTTCGAGACCCCTCCTAATTGCTTCATGGGAGGTGTTGTCGAAGGCTCCTTCGATGTCTAAAAATGTTTCCTTGCTCTCCAGTGTATCCTGAACCCAACTTGTCAGCTGGTAGAGCGCAGTTTCGGTGGATCTTCCTGCTCTGTAGGCATGTTGATTGCGGTGGAGAGGTATTCTTTCCAAGACAGTCATTCTTAGGTGATTATCTATGACTTTTTCTAGCGTCTTTAGCATGAATGGATTTATAAAGGATTTTGGTGAAGTGGTGTTTTTTTTCCACTTTCGGAATGAATATGACCTTTGCCCTTCTCCATATTCTTGGTATATGCCCAAGTGCAACGGTGCTTCTCAATAGTCTTAGGAGGTGTGGCATAATGCTATCCTGGCCTTTTTGTAGTAGGGCAGGGAATATTCCGTCCGCTCCAGGTGCTTTAAAGGGCTGGAAGGTGTTCAGAGCCCAACTTAGCCTTTGATTCGTGCAGATGTCTCTTGCCATCGCCCAGTCCTCTCTCCTGGGCCTTTTATACCTTCCTAATATATCTATGCTGCTGTAGATTGAGCTACCCGGAAAGTGTGTTTCTAATAGTAGAAGGGCCCTCTGCTATTCATCTTTGGTGTAGCTGCCATCTTTCTTTTTCAGTGAGCCTAGCACGCCTGCTTTCTCCTTAGCCAAAGTTTTATGTAATCTGACCGCTGCAGGGGTTGACGCTATGTTCTCGCAGAATGCGCTGAAGCTATTTCTTTTAGCTTTTCTGATTTCCAAGTTGTATCTTGTTAATTGCTCGGTGTATGTTTGCCAGTCGCCGTCGCCGTCATGCTTTACTTCTACGTACCCCTACTCGTATAAAGCGCTTTTCTAATCTCAGCCGTAGGGTCCTTGAGGTGACTCCCACTGTACGGATTACGTTTTACTTTATCTTATAAATGGCGGAATGTTGGTATGAAACCAGAAGACCCAATCGTCAGCAAAGTTGTTGAGGGAAAGTGATATGGAGAAGTGGTCTGTAGATATGGTTCTCAAATGTGCATATGCGTTGTGAAAACCCGCACACTAATGAGGAGAAGCTGAACTTAAGCTTATTTTCTTTGCATACTGACCAACTGTGCGTAATTTTGTATACAATACAACTACCTGCTTTATGCAAGTAATATAAGCATTACCCTCACAAAGATTACCTGTGACATTAAAATGTCAGCCTTCAATATTGAAAATCATTTGATCCATACAGAGGTTGGATTAACCCCTCAGCACTTAACCCAATAAACGTAAATAATGTCAATTCCCACAGAGATTCTCCGCACACGAAAGTTTTTGAATTTTATGCGGCATTGTCTCCCGCCAAAAGTTCCTCCACACCTAATTATAAACCATCACAAGAATATCGGTGAAGTAACTTATCTTCCAAGTGACAATATACCATCTACTGAAATTATACTTTCATAGCAGTTCCAGTTAACAGTATTACTGGTTTCTTTGGTTATATAACTTCGTATACAATAATCCACAGAGTGTGTGCCTATAAAGTCTTTCAGAAGTAAGCTTGAATGTTCTACTTTTCGGATGAACACAATGTGTCACTATGTTTACCTACAAATGAAAAGAAACAAAAACTGAGAGTTCGTTGAACTAAAAACACTCAGGTGGTAGTCTATGCCTTTAGTCTTAAGTCACAAATGGTAATGAACCAACGATATCCTACTGGGCTGCCTTGATCTTAAATTTAAATGCAGAAACCTATATTTTTATCTGGAAAGTCGAGATGCGGGAACTAATTTAAGATGCACTCACACCTACATGCGTTTTGTTCTGGATGATTTGGATACGCGGTTAAATAACATAGAATGTAAAAGTGTGGATACATTTATAAAGTAAGCTGTCTAATCCATTTCCCACAAAATGAAACCGCCCGGACCCATGGTATTACATCGTTTTTGGAATGCTAGACGAATAAAAAAATAATATTATTAAAATTAGTGAAATCTCAGGTTAGGCTCAATGGGAACTAATAACTCTTGACGCCTGTAGGTCAGAGTGTGATGACCTGGTTTTAACTGTTTACGACAACCAAAACCGCTACCCATTCTTGGCCAATGGGTTAATCATCCGATACAGTATTAATAGGTACATTAGTCAGTGTTGTTCTATACAATCATTAACAAATGCCCGCACTATTGTTGGCAGTTATTGATTAATACTCTCGCTTTAGACAATGGTGGGATGTACGAGTAAAGGAAGAGTGTTCAAAATTGATATTTCTCATTTGTCTGGCGCTAATAAGACATTTGTTTCGACAGGTCAGAGGTATTGAAATCAATGTTATCGAATGGATTTAGGGAGATTGAGTAGTTTGCAGAACATTAATCAGAGAATTAGTCTTGAACTTTCACAGCAGAAGGCATTGAGTGATGTATTCTAGAGAGAACGCATTCTCAATAAAGCTAAAGGAAAGCAGCTTCCGGTCTCAGTGAGGGCAGTTACTCTTTCGTGTACTATCATAAAATGTAAGAAGAAAAAATAACGATGAGGAAGGAGGACATCTTTAGTACCATGTTCGGAAAGCACAGCCTGCACGGCATCACATTCGACAACGGATTCAGGCTAGTTGACTTTGTGGCGGGACGAAACGTTTTCGTAGCTAGTACGCGGTTTCCACGTCTCGATATTCACAAGGGGACATGGCTCTCTTTTGACCAAAAAACCCGTCAATCAAATCGATCACGTTATGATCGACGCAAGGCACTCTTCCAGTATTCTGGGTGTTCGGAATTTTCGAGGAACCCACGTGGACTCGGATCACTACCTAGTTGTAGCCAAAGTACGAATGCGGATATCCAGAACGGAGCGAAATCAATGCAATACTGTGAGGAAGTTTGACGTCGGACGGCTACAATCACAAGAGACGGCCACAGCATTTGCCGATCGAGTCTCTTTTAATTTCAATCCAAGTCCTATTCCGCCAGCAGCAAATGCTGGCTGGTCAAATGGAAGACCGTAAGAGTTGCCGCCTCTGATGTACTGGGTTTCTCTTAGCCACAACAACGAAACCCCTGGTTTGATGAGGAATGCCGGCAAGCACATGCAGCAAAACAAGAGTCGTACAAAGCGGCGCTGTATAAAAGGACTAAAGCTGTTTGCAAGCTCTACGAGCGTAGGAGAAAAGAGGAACATCGACTTCTCAGAAAGAAGAAAAAGGAGAAGAGCGAGGAAGAAGCGCTCGATCGAGGAGACTGAGACACTTTATTGCAGGAATGATGTTCGCAAATATTGCCAAAAGATAAAAAGAACATGCTAGGGTTTCAAAGCCAAAAGAGAAGCCTGCAGGGCCGAAAATAGTAATATAGTAGTAGAATCGCAGTCGGTGCTGAGGACATGGAAGGAACAATTGTCAAATATTCACTCTTCGGCAGATCTTGGAAAAACCCACAAATATAAAATCGATACGGATGACCTTTTCATCGATTTCAAAGTTGCCCATAATGGCTATGTCTAGTCTTGGCATCACTGCCAAGCTCGTCCGTTTGTGTAGAATGACGATGGAGAACCCTTGCTGCTTCATCAAAGTCGGAAAGAAGTTGACAGTTCGATGTCAGGACAGGTATTAGACAAGGTAACGCGCTATAATGTGACCTCTTTAACATAATACTCGTACTTGAAAGAATTGTACGAAACTCACAAGCCAACACCGGAGGTACAATCTGTTATAAGTCTGTACAACTACTCACTTACGCCCATGAATCGAAAGAACTCAGCGGGTCGTCAGTAGGGCTTTTCCGAATATTGAGATCGAGGCAATAAAGATAGGTTTATCGGTCAATGAAATCAAAACAAAATATATGCTGTCTACAAAAAAGGACACCCAACATCGACGTCTTGGACAGAACGTCACAATAGACAGATATAATTTCCAGGTAGTAAAGGACTTTGCCTGCCTAGGCTCTATGGTGGGCTGGGCAAATGTCATTAGTGGGGAGATCAAACGAAGAATTACTCTTGCCAATCGTTGTTTCTACGGGCTAAAACGGCAATTGAGTAGCAAAGCCCTATCTCGAACTACCAAGGTAACTCTTTACAAGACACTAATCATCCCAGTCCTGCTGTATGGCGCAGAGGCATGGACTTTGTCAAAATCGGATGAGGATGTCCTTGGTTACTTTGAGATAAAAGTTCTTTGAGTGATCTGCATAGACGGTGATTGGAGCAGAAGGTACAATGCCGAACTATGCAGCTTATATAATGACATCGACTTAACCAGGAGAGTTCACATACAGCGACTAAGATGGCTTGGTCATGTAGAGCGGATGGGGCCCAAAGTTCTAGCCAAGAAAGTCTTCAATTCCACCCCTGATGGAAGACACAGTAAAGGACGACATCGCGGTAGGTGGTGCAAACAAATGGAGGCAGACCTTTGACAACTTGGCGTGCGTAACTGGAGGCGGCTGGCTCGTAGTCGGGATAGCTGGACAGGTTTGTTGGTTGAAGCCCAGGTCCACCCCGGACTGTAACGCCACCTAAGTAAGTAACTAAGTCTTTCAATTTGTCCGTCTTCCTGAACCACAACCTCTGCACAGGTATCTACGAGTATTGTTAAAACGCATTCTGCTTATGTAGATCGACAGTAGAAAGAGCTAATCTTCAGGTGGCGATCGTCGATTTCAATAACCCTGACCGTAAGCTATCCGGAGACCAATGGAGGCTGGTGGAGCTGCGTATACTCGACGGAGTAAACGACGCCATAGTCAAGAATCAGGGAACTATCCCTTTCTTTGAGCAGCTCACCACCTTTAAAGGCTTCAAGGTCATGTCGTGTGACAACGAGACAACACTCAATTGGCTCAAGAATTTCGTAACCAGCACGCAGGCTCCTTGGGCGAATGCCGACCTGCGACTTGTGGAAAAAACAGATCTGCTGAAATTCACTAGGCCTAAAGGCCGCATTCTCATTCCAGGCCCACACATTCCTAGAGAACGGCTGGAAAGAAACCTCCAACACCTCAACCCCGAGCTATATAGCGAAAATTGGGAAATGTTAGAAGTGGGTACCCATACAGAAGCCGGAACTGAGATTGTGGTGTTGCTTAACCACAAGTCCATGCCCATCCTAAGGAGATACAACTATAAGGTTCGCATTGGAATTACCCGATGCAAGGTCAGACCTTTAGTTGGGATGGACGAAAAGAAAAGAAGGAAGGCGGGTGATAAGGTAAATCAATGATGAAGATTGCTCAAATAAACCTTCACCATAGCATAGCAGCTAGCGCCAACCTCATCTTTCTCATGGGAGATAGGAACATAGACATTGCCCTAATTCAAGAGCCATGGATCTCCCGTGGCAAAATAAGTGGGCTAAGGCATAAAGACCTTACTACATACAGCATCGAACCGCTACACGCGGAATCTACAGCAATGTGGACCAAACAGTGGTAAGGCTTGAGCGGAGGGGGCTTTCCCCGCTGATTCTATCAGCCGTCTACATGCCTTTTGATGCCAAGGAGGGACCGCCATCCACACTGACCCACTCTCTTGTGCAAAAGGCGGAACAGGAAAGATGGGACTTGCTGCTGGGGTGTGATGCCAACTCTCATCACTCTCAATGGGGTAGCAGCAACACAAACTTACGCGGTGAGTCTTTATTTGAGTTTATAATTGAAAATAACCTTATTGTAGCGAATAGGGGTAACGAACCTACTTTTGTAGTAAAGAACAGGCAAGAAGTTATAGATGTAACTTTAGCCAGTAACTCGAGCACCCTAACTATTGACAAGTGGAACGTGATAGGGGAAGAGTCCTACTCCGACCACAAATTGATCGAATTCCTCGTGGGTAACAACTATGACTCTCCCAAACCTTACAGGAACCCCAGGAAAACCAACTGGGATCTATTTAACAACGAGGTGAGGAAAGGTGTAAGATCCCTGCAGGATAGCAACTGGCTCGGACCTGCCGACATTGACCGCAAGGCGGAGGATATTACATCCATTTTTAATGAAGCCTATGTCAAAGCATGTCCAGAAACCAAACGAAAAGATAAAAAATCACCACCTTGGTGGTCATCTGAACTAGCTAGAATTAGGAGAGTAACTAGACACCTTCTAAATAAGGCCAAAAGAACTATGCTAGAAGCGGACTGGGAACAATATAAGTCCAGTCAGAGAAATTTCAAAAACGAGACACAGAAGGCCAAACGCCACTCTTGGCAGCACTTCTGTAATGAAATCAAGGGTACGACAGAATCTGCGAGACTGAGAAAAATTCTATCCAGGGAATCAAAAACTCGTGGATCTCTCAAGGAATCCGACGGAAGGTGAACTGAATCCTGTGCAGAATCGCTTAGCTCCCTGCTAAAAGCGCACTTTCCGGGTTGTACGGCCCATCCAGATAATAACATCGTAACTAACAGTAGTTTTGTAACGGAAACTCCGACGGATTTTATCACAGAGGAAAGAATTGAGTGGGCAATCGGATCATTCTCTCCCTTTAAATCCCCAGGACCCGACGGGATTATCCCGATCATGATACAGAAAACAATAACCACAATCATCCCGGTACTTAAAGAACTGTACCTCAACAGCCTCATGTGGGGGTATATACCTAGATCATGGAAAGAGGTCAAAGTGGTCTTCATACCCAAGGCCGGTAAAGCAAGCCACACTACTGCAAAGGACTTTAGGCCAATTAGCCTTACCTCCTTTGTCCTAAAGACCTTTGAAAGGCTAGCTGACATATACATCCGTAGTAAACTACGCCCAGGTGACATATCCCCAGCGCAGCACGCTTATACGAAAGGAAAAAGCGTAGAGACAGCGCTGCACTGTGTAGTGGGCTCAATAGAAAAATCACTGAAAAATAAAGAATATACACTAGTCGCTTTCCTGGACATTGAAGGAGCCTTTAACAATGTCAAAACGGAAGCGGTCAATAGAACTCTAACGAACCTTAATATTCACAATTCTGTGATAAAATGGATCGTCAATATGCTAAAGGAAAGACATATCAAAGTTGAACTCGGAGGTACTAAGCTCGAAGTCTATGCCTCAAGAGGCACCCCTCAAGGAGGGGTTATATCCCCACTACTGTGGGTTATTGTCCTGAACGAAGTCCTTCTTAAACTTAGAAACAGCGGCGTCAAGGCCATTGCATATGCGGACGATGTTGTGCTGCTAGCAACAGGTAAATTTCTCCCGACCCTGAGCGAACAAATCGAAGGGGCGCTGGAAATCATTGACTCCTGGACGGAGAGATGTGGGATGGCGGTTAATCCCCAGAAGACAGAGTTAGTACTATTCACTAACAAAAGAATAATTCCACAATTCGTAACTCCTTCCGTAAGGGGTACTCCCCTGAGATACCTTGGCCTGGTGCTCGACAGGAAACTGAACTGGAGACTTAACATCAACGAAAGAGTCAAAAAAGCCACGATAGCTTTTTACTCGTGCAATAGAATTTTTGGGAAGACTTGGGGACCGAGCACCAAAATCATCCTATGGATGTATACAGCTATAATAAGGCCAATACTAACGTATGGCAGCCTTGTATGGTGGCAGGCAGCCAGCAAAATAAATAAACTAGCTGCTATCACAAAAGTACAGAGACTAGCGTGCATCGCCACAACCAGTGCGATGAGAACGATACCTACAGCAGGACTCGAGGCCATTCTCAATCTGCTCCCGCTAGACATCTTTATACAAGTATCGGCAGCCCATAGTGCCGTAAGATTAAGCCAAACAGATAGCTGGAGACCAAATGCAATGGGTCACACCACGATCCTGCAGAGAGATCTAGGCAGTGTATCTAATACAGACTACTTAACGCCTTACCTAGACTTCTTAAGACCATTCTCTAGCACCTATCCGAGCAGGGAAGACTAGAAAAATGACAGAACGCCTAACGAGCGATCCTTAGCTGTTTACACCAAAATGGAAATAGGTGTAGGCATCTTCTCTGAAACGCTTGGCCTCTCCATGTCAGCTCGGCTTCCGAACTACAGCAGCGTTTTCCAGGCGGAGGTCCTAGCAGTTACAATAGCAGCTCGTGAGACTGCGATGAGGGCAATACCACGAGAGGATATCACCTTTTTCATCGACAGCCAGGCAGCGATAAAAGCAATATCTGCTATAGAAATAAAATCGAAGCTTGTGAAGTGTTGTAGAGAAGAGCTCAAGGTTCTTGGAACACAGCACGAGGTAAGGCTCTGCTGGGTCCCTGGTCATGAATGCATACCAGGGAATGAGAAAGCCGATGAATTGGCTAGAGGTGGCTCAGCACTAAGCTCGGACCAATCCGACCCCTCGGTGCACATCCCGCCTTGCGCCCTTAAGCTCGTAGCAGGAAACAAAGCCATAACGGAGGCTAACAATAGGTGGACCTGTTTAGATACTTGTGTCACCACGAGGAAGCTGTGGCCCGCTTTTGACAGAGTAAGAACCAATAGACTCATACAGAGGCACAGGAAATCCCTCTCTACTCTAATTGGAGTCATTACGGGGCATAACACCATGCGGTACCACATGAAAAAACTACGTGTGACTAGGGAAGACCTTTGTAGAGGCTGCGGCGACGAGGAGGCTCAGGAGGACACCGCCCACTTTCTCTGTCATTGCCCAGGCCTCTATCATTTGAGAAATAAGATCCTTGGGCAACACTTCTTTGAGGATCTAGAAGAGTTGTCCAACAGACCAATAAATGACATCGCAAACTTCATCAAATCCTCTGGATTGTTCGTATCTAGGACACAGTGAGTACTTAGTTCTTTCTTTAGGATACTTACGAGACGGTATTTTTCCACGAGGTAGGGATTTCCTTTTTCTATCTCCTTTCCCCCCTTGGGTATCACAATGGGTCTATACTGACCTGAGTGTGGTGTGGAGGTGTTCTATCCCCCTACACCTGCCCACTTACCTAACCTAACCTATGTAGATCGACAGTAAGTTGTGGTCTGCTAAGCATACAAATTTCTTTGGTTTTTCTCCTGGACACACTATGCCCAGGAAGTCCATGAAATCCTTATTAGCGCCTTGAAGTCAAAATAGATTTCAATTCGCTGGCCGTCTCTGTATTGTAAGTAAAGTATTGTTACTTAGAACTTAAACTTCTGCAGCGACAGCAGTGCAGTGCAGCACTTACTGCGTAGGTAAACATCTCTCGGAAGAGTGCCACCTAAATAAGCAAACCCCAGCCGCTTGTATAAACTGCAAAGGAAAACATCCTGAGAACTATCGAGGTTGCGAAGTGGCGAAAGAGCTTCAAAAAAGGCGTGATACGCTTAAAAATTCCATGCGCCCTAATCCGAAACCAATTAAGAACAGACCCAAAATAGCTACAAAAAAAGCAGCGAAAGATAGGAAATCCGTCAATATTGATTTAAGATCGGTTAATGAAGAAAAACCCAAATGTGATAGAGAAAAGGTGACTTAAGCAAAATCTTCGAATATTGACGCACAGTCTTATGCTCAAGCAGCGATTGCAGCTAATGGCAAGTATATGACCGAAAACTCACGCGAGATCAAGGCAAAAAACCGTCTAAACTCTCACGTAAAGACTCCTGCTCAAGTTGCGACATTGGAAAACGGTGATAGAGGTAGCTCACAAAATCCTGTATCCAATGTTTTCTCCCTAATTCTTGCGAAACTTGAAGAGCAATGCAAAACAAACAAGCTTATTTTCGAGAGACTAGTTGCATTAGAAAACAACATTCATAACAGGCACACTTCAACCAGAATATGAAAGAAATGCTAAAAATTCTTACATGGAACGCCAACGGGCTCATATGAAGACTCGACGAGTTAGAAATATTTATACGAGAAAAAGACATTGATATATGCTTGGTCTGTGAAACTCATCTGACAAAGCAATCGAATGTTAAGATAAGGGGATATAGCGTGTATCACGCCTTCCACCCATAGGAAAGAGCAAGAGGCGGATCATCCTTGTTTATAAAAGAATGTATCGAACACTCAGCGGAAGTAAAGATTGAATTAGAAGCAATGCAAGTAAGCACGGTACGTGTTAG
The DNA here is from genome assembly GCA_945910035.1 of Brachypalpus laphriformis. Lineage (NCBI taxonomy): Eukaryota > Metazoa > Arthropoda > Insecta > Diptera > Syrphidae > Brachypalpus > Brachypalpus laphriformis. The sequence goes on from OX246756.1 coordinate 38,817,898, forward strand.
AAATAGACATTTTGCCTTCAACATTTCGTCTATATATTGTCCACTGCGATGTAAACTTTAAGAAAGTGATTTCACAAACATCTTCAACTTCCTTAAACCGAATTTTATAATTGGTGGCGACTTCAACGCGAAACACCACTACTGGGGTTCAAGGTACGCCTCTCAGAAAGGTAGAAAGCTTTATAATGCGGGTATGCAATACAGTTGTGATTTTCACTCGACGGGTAAACTAACATATTGGCCGACTGATAGAAATAGGATACCAGATCTGATCGATTTCTTTGTTGTTAAAGGAATATCTGGCAACTGTATAAAAGTTGAAGAAAGCTTTGATCTCTCCTCTGATCATTCTCCACTCACTATGACGATTAGCGATGCTCTGATTAAAAAAGTAGGACCGGTCACATTAACCAGCGCGAAAACTAAGTGGGATGGCTTTAAAAAAGATATTGAAGCAAATATTGAGCTGAGCGTATCACTTAAAACGCCCTATGAACTTGAAGTTGAAGTTGATCTCTTCGTCGAAATCCTACAGAATGAAGCGTGGAAGAATACTCCCAAACCAAAGAAAACGCCGGCCAGTTCCATTCAAACTTATCCGCAGGAAATAAAAGAGATGATTAAGGAGAAGAGAAAAGCACGCAAAAAATGGCAACAAACTCGGGCTCCGCAACATAAAGCACATCTAAACCGTTTGTGCAGCTCACTACAAAGATCTATTAAAGACCTTAAGAATAATAAAATGCAAACTTACCTAGAAAGCTTAACGGCAGAGAAAGATTCTAATTACTCGCTTTGGAGGGCTATAAAAGATATTAAAAAACCTCAAATTCAAGCCGCCTTAATTAGGAAAAATCAAGACGAATGGGCCAGGCATGATAAAGAGAAAGCGCAAGTTTTTGCTACCCACCTGGAAGAAACCTTCAAACCGTTTGATGGACACTTAGACTAGAGTATATTCCCAGTCAATGGAAAGTCGCCGAAATCATAATGGCCCTTAAGCCCGGAAAACCGCCGAATGAAAAAACGTCTTATAGACCGATTTCGCTTCTTCCAATTATATCCAAGGTGTTCGAGAGAATATTGATTAGGCGAGTACAGCCGGTAATAGAAGAAAGGCATCTCATTCCGAATCATCAATTCGGATTCAGAAGTAAGCATTCTACAGTTGAACAAGTACATCGAATAACACATGTAATCGAAAAGTCACTTGAAGAAAAAAACGATTTGTTCAAGCGTATTCCTTGACGTCTCTCAAGCCTTTGACAAAGTCGGGCAGGAAGGCTTAAAGTTTAAATTACGACAAGTTCTGCCAGAGCACCTATATAATATTTTGAAGAACTACCTTACCAATACACTATTCCGCGTCAAATGTGGAAATGAATATTCGGATTTCAAGGAAATAATGGCTGGGGTGCCGCAAGGAAGCGTTCTTGGTCCAGTCTTGTATCTATTATACACCCGTGATATACCGCAAGTAAAAGGCACTGAGCTAGCTAGATTTTCCACCGAGACTGCTATTTTGGCAGTAGGTAAAACGGTCGAAGATACTACAGAGAAACTGCAAGAAGCTTTGGATAGAGTAAATGAATGGACAAAGGTTTGGCGAATCGCACTCAACGAGACCAAATCTGTTCATGTAAATTTTACTTATGAGAAAATAAATAATTTCCCGATCTTTTCAAACTCGGTTCAAATTCAGTTTGCAAACGAGGCTAAGTATCTTGGAATGACACTCGATGCAAAGCTGAAATGGAAAAACGCACGTTAAGAGAAAACGCAAAGAACTAGATAATAAATATAGAGAAATGTATTGGTTGCTTGGAAAATATTCCAAGCTTAATATAGAGAACAAACTGCTTTTATATAAGCAAGTGCTAAAGCCCGTATGGACATATGGTATACAACTCTGGGGTTGTACCAAAATAAGTAACATTAAAATTTTACAAACTTTTGAAAACAAAGTGCTAAGAGGTATTGTTAATGCGCCATGGTATATCAGAAATAGCGATATCCATAGAGTTCTTGGCATTCAAACTATACTTACTTACTTACTTAGATGGCGCTACAGTCCGGGGTGGACCTGGGCCTCAACCAACAAACCTCTCCAGCCAGCACGGTTACGAGCCAGCTGCCTCCAGTTGCGCACGCCAAGTTGGTTGAGGTCCCCCTCCACTTGTTTGCGCCACCTACCGCGAGGTCGTCCTCTACTGCGCCGTCCGCCCGGGGTGGATTCGAAGACTTTCTTAGCGGGAAGGTTGGGCTCCATGCGCTCTAAATGACCCAGCCATCTTAGTCGCTGTATGTGAACTCTTCTGGCTAAGTCGATGTCCTTGTAATTCAAACTATAGAAGATGAAATTCAAATCTACGCGAGAAAGCATAGAAGTCGACTAGAAAGTCACGTAAATATTACAGTCCTCCAAGTTTTGGAAGAAAGAAATTTACTACGCCGTCTACAAAGAACCGAACCTTTAGACTGAGCGCGATAAGTAACCGCGTCTAAACTGCGGAGCTTAGCAGGAACTTCTAATGGGAAGGTTACCTGCAAATCGTCCTTATTTCGTGAAAAGAAAACTACTTAGTTGTAGTAAAAATAAAAACAAGTCTGCTTTGAAGGGAGGTTTTTTAGTAGGTAAGAATCCCACACTACTATGAGCACGCTGTCGATCCTCATAGTGTCTTGTTGAAGATTTTCACCTACCCTCGAAAAAAAAAAATCAGAGGGGCTCTCAGGCCCACTCCCACAGCCGCCTTAGAGACTATACTACACATTTTTCCTATTGATATCTTCGGGCGCCGTGGCGTAAGTGGTTAGTGTGTCGGATCACTACGCATGAGGTTCCAAGTTCGAATCCCAGAAAATACAAAAAAAGTTTTTTCACGGTCCCACCTCTCGCGAGCGTCTGACAAACATCCGAAAGTATTGTTGTCACGAAAAAGCTTCTCAAATCGCCGTTCGGAGTCGGCATTAAACTGTAGGTCCCTTCCATTCGTGTGAAAAATATGACGCACACAACATGAGTGGTTGCGAGAAGCTAGGCCCTGGTACTTTAAATAGCTGTTGCGCCAAATGTTTGTATTTGTATCTTCGGGAAAATGGTAGCCTCTAAAGCAGCCCTAAGACTCAGAGAATCTCTTCAGTGGTCAACCACACAAACTGGCCGCATGAAAATTCTACAAAACTCGAATCTTAGAGATACAGATTGCTTGTCCCCATTAAATGATTTCAATATCAAATAAGACCAACATCACTGACAGATCCACATGGGATAATGGTAATCTTCCAAATGACGCCGCATTCGAAATCTACACAGATGGCTCCAAAACATCCAAGGGTACGAAATTGGGTATATTCTCCGATGTACCTCTGCTAAACGCATCTCTCCGACTTCCGGACCACTGTAGTATATTGCAACGGAAGTATCGGCTATTCGTGAAGCAGTGCGCTGACTCTCTTTGTACCCGAGAGATGGTAAGCGTATCTTCTTCCTCCTTTTATCAGTGAGGTTATGATCCGAAAACAAGGGGTCATAACCCTCCCACTTCACCGCATTTCTACTGATCCGCCTGTGGGGTTCGCCTGGGGCTGGTAAGCCTATCATCCTCTACATAGACAGTCAGTCAGTGATCAAAGCTCTGGAAACGCCAACAATAAGATCTAAGTTGGTTAAACATTGCCGCGAATCTCTCAACGAGATTGGGGACAGATGCAACATTACTCTGTGCTGGGTCCTGAGATATTCCAATGAGCTAGCCAAACTAGGCACCGGATTACCTGTAGCTGTCAACAAAGAAGTACCGGCACCCCTAATACAAACGATGAAACTTATTTTACTCAACGAAGTACAAGCAATCGTAAACAACAGATGGAATGACTTAAGTATGTGCATATCGTCCAGAAAGATCTGGCCTTTACTAAACGTAAAGAAAACCAAAAGACTCCTATCTCTAAAGGGAAGGAATATAAGCCTCACAGTAGGAATAATCACAGGACACTGCCTGATAGGTAGACATGGTATTAGAATGGGAGTCTTATCAAATAATTTCTGCAGAAGTTGCAGAGACGAGGAAGGAGAGGAAAATAATATCCTCATCTCCTTGGCACATGCCCAGCGCTAGCTACTCTGAGAAAGAGACTACTAGATGAATACTTCTTTGAAGACCTAAGCGATCTGTCCAACATAGGCATTGTACATTTGTATAGATTTATATCAAAGTCTAACTGGTTTAGCTGACACAACAGCTTACACTTCGTCCCCTCCTTATAACGAGAAGTAACTCATGCGGGGTATTCATAATCACCTGTAGCATAGCAATAGGTTTCAATTGGATCAGTCATCCCAAACCGTATTGGTCACAATCTTTTTTTTTTTTTTCCAAACATAATAAGCTGTAAAGGATTACAAATGTTTGTTAACACTGCGACTAGTTATGAAACCAACGAGCAGTTTGCTTTTCAGTATAAATAGTGAGAGAAAAGTAAATGGGAAACAGTTTACTATTTTTAAAGTACAATATAATTATAATTTGTTGTATGTCATTCTTAACTTTTAATGAAAGTAACAAGAGCATAGATGGGATTTAATCCATCCAAAGCGTTGGAGGTTAAATTCACTCCGAGCGCCTCTTTTCGCTCGTTGTTGTCGCTCTGTCACTATCTAGTAGAGGATGTGGTAAGTCGTCTGGTTTGCGGTTGCCTTGCAAGATCTGATGGTCTTATACGTTGCATTCGTCTCACGCCATATACGTTTAGAAGAATTGTTGCTTCCTCGTTAATATGTTCCTGGAGACTCTTCTCGCGTGCTTTGGCCCTAGTGTTGATTTCTTCAAGAATAGTAGGAATCCCTAGGTCCTAGGATGTACCATGGAGCGTTCACAATACTTCGAAGGACTTTATTCTGGAATCGTTGGATGACTGCAATATTAGTTTGGCTGGCACATCCCCAGAGTTGAGCGCCATAGTTCCACACTGGTTTTAGGATCTGGTTATATAAAAGAATTTTATTATTAATTGATAGTCCTGACTTTCTGCCTATAAGCCATTCTAATTTTCGCCATTTAATATCTAATTCTTGTCTTTTCATTTTAATATGCTCTTTCCAACGAAGCTTGGCATCTAGAGTCATACCTAGATACTTCGCTGTATTAGAGTAAGGTATTGTCGTGCCTGATATTGCTATGGGGGAGTACGAGATAGACTTATTTGTGAAGTCAATATGTACAGATTTGTTCGAATTTAGTTTTATACGCCATCTTTGAGTCCACCTGATAATTTGGTCTGTAGCAGCTTGTAGCTTTTGCGTCGATTCTAGCGTAGTATCTCCCACTGCTAAGACTGCCGTGTCGTCGGCAAAAGTTGCCGTTTTGGTGTAGGGCGTTGTAGGTAGGTCTTTAGTATAAAGGAGGTATAACAGAGGTCCGAGGACGCTTCCTTGAGGAACTCCGGCTTCGATCTGCATTAGCTTAGAGTAGTAGTTTTCTTGTTTTATACGGAAGTAACGCGATGTTAAATAAGACTCCATTAGGTGGAAGTACTGTTCTGGCAGGTACACTTTTAGTTTATTGAGAAGACCTTCATGCCATACTCTATCGAAAGCCTGTGCTACATCTAAAAAGATAGCAGAGCATACTTTTTTTTCTTCTAGTGCTCTTTCGATTTCAGATGTTATTCTGTGGACTTGTTCTATCGTGGAGTGTTTGCTTCGAAAGCCAAACTGATGATTTGGGATTAAATTTCTTGATTCTACGATTGGTTTGAGACGCTTAAAAATCAGTCTTTCAAACAACTTTGATGTTGACGGAAGTAGCGATATTGGTCTATATGAAGATACCTCGTGAGGGTCTTTACCTGGTTTAGGGATCATTATCACGTCAGCTACTTTCCAGACGCTTGGTACATACTCAAGGCTAATTGTTTTATTCATTAACCGTAAGAGTTTCACTAACCCTTTGTTTGGCAGTCGCTTCAGGACTTCCGCAGTGATCAGGTCAAAACCTGGAGCTTTTTTGTCTTTTAATCGCCTTATCTCATATTTTAACTCGTGCATTTTAATGGGAGCAATCATAGAACTAGTACTTTCATTGACATTTAGAAGCTCATCACAGGAAGCATCATTAGGCTTAAAGGTATTCGCCAGGTGGTCGGCAAAAGCAATAGCTTTTTCCTCATTGCTTTTAGCCCATTGCCCATTACTGCATCTTATTGGAGGAATGTGATTTATTGGTCGCTTAAGATATTTTGTACTTTTCCAAAGTGAATATTCAGTGCTCTTGTCAGCAGTTAGCTCTGAGAGATATATTTTCATCGTCTCATTCCGGATCAGCTTTATCTCAAGTTTAAGATCTTGTGTGGCCTTGTTTAGTCTCGTTTTGTCGGAGGGAGATCGAGTTTGTTGCCACCTACGCCGAAGTTTTCTCTTGTTTATTATAAGCTCCTTAATTTCTTTTGGATAATTGCTACCGACCGTTTTTCTCTTCGTTGGAGGAGTAGAGCTCCAAGCTGCGAATTGGATTAGTTGGATGAAAGCATTTGCTTCGTTTTCCAGTTGGTCTGTCGTCTCAATAGGCGTACTAATATTGACTTTATCCTGAAGGATTTGTTTAAAACTAAGCCAATCTGTGAATTTGTTTGAAAGGTATGGACTTTCTTCTTTAACTATAACAGTTTCACTGAGTGTCAGGTATATTGGTGAGTGGTCCGAATCGAGATCCAAACCTTCTTGTACCCGGATAAAATTCCAATTTATTTATGACAAAAAAGTCAACCAGATCTGGAATTTTGTTAACGTCTGTCGGCCAGTATGTAGGCTTACCAGTAGATATAAATTCACACCCTGTCTTTTTAGCTGCATCGTAGAGTTCACGACCTTTTGTTGTAGTGAGTCGGGATCCCCAGTATGTGTGCTTAGCATTAAAGTCTCCTCCCATTATGAACTTAGACTTGTGCATTTTAATGAGTTGCTGGTATTCATTTGAAGAGATCGAATGTTTGGGAGGACTATAGACAGCTGTTATTGAGAGAGGTTGATTTTTAGTTCTGACAGTTACGGTAGTGGTTTGAAACTTGAGTGAACTTATTTTCTCTTCTTCATAATGATCAATGCTACTTCTTATAATAATAGCACTGCCTCCTCTCGCACAATTATCTGGATGGACTGTATGGTACGAGTTATAATTCTTCAACTTGATATATAACTGGGTTGTAAGATGAGTTTCTGAGATCAAACAAATGTCTATCTTTTCTGTATCTAGTAATATTTGTAGCTCGTTTAAATGATTGTTCAATCCATTCGCATTCCATGCCATGATTCTTAAGGACTTAACCATTATTGATTGTAATTTATTTTTTCCTCAAGACTACTAATGCGATCTTGAAGGGTTTTATTGAAGACTTCTTGTTTGTTCAGCTTATCCAGTATTTTAGCTAGAGTCTCTTCAATTGTGCTTTGGTCTTTTGTGGTAGGATAAGTAGTTTTGACTGTTTGCGAAAAAAGGGGTTTGCGAGCGTTCAAGTCTGCCGAATTATTTTCTTTCTGTTTCTGTTGAACTTTGATATTTTCGGTAGTATCATTGGTTGTTGATGTTTGGATATTGATTTGAGCATTTTCGTTTGTTTGGCGATTAAGTTTATTATCTCTTATCTTTTGCAGCTCCTTGGCTACAGCACATCCACGATAATTCGCAGGATGGGCCTCACCGCAGTTGTAACATTTTGCAAGTTGATTTAGAGGTTTAGTACAATTGACAGTGCTATGTTCTTCTGCGCATTTCACACATCTAGGAGGCTTACCGCAGTAATTTTTCGTGTGCCCAAATTGTTGACAGTTAGTACATTGGGGGATAAGTTTAGAGGCTTTAATGGCCTCTATGGTAACTATCGAATGGAGGATGTGCTTAATTTCGTACACTTTTTTTATTTCCTCGTTATGCGCAAAGGTTAATAAAAACATGTCTAATGGTTTCTTTGTTTTTAGTTGAAGTTTATTAACCGCACTGACCGCTTTAAGGCCTTGTGTTTTAAGATCATTAACAATCATATTTGGATCACAAGAGTGATGTAAATTCTTAGCAAGGACTCTAATGGGTCGAGATTGTTTATCTTCGTAAGAATACCAAGTCATTTTAGATGCAGACAGCATTTTAGTAATGGCTCTGTAGTCTTCACTGGTTTCAACATTAATTTTGTGAGTTTTATCCTTTAGAAGTCGAATAGCAAAATCTTTCTTTATCAAATTGCGGACAGTACTTATAAGCTCTTGATAGTTAGTAATATTTGTTACCATAATGGGCGGAGGGCGAGGATCTCTTTTTTCAATTCGATTTGTTTGATTGGTATTATCTGGATTGTCTATCATCTTTGGTTGAGTGGTAAGTTTTGGTGAAGAGTTTGCTTTTCGCTTTTTACTCGGATTTACAAAATCTTTTTTCCGTTTTCGAGCCCCTTCAGTTTCCACAGCTAATTCCTCTTCGTCAGTTTCATAACTTTGAATCTCAGCGAAGGAATTTGTATTAACATTGGGGTTGCTGGTTTTAGCGGACACTATTTTTAACATTTCTAGTTTCAGTTCATCATTTTCCTTTTTAAGATTTTGGCACAGACGTTCTAATTCATTTATTTGTTTTTTTTAGGTTAACTAATTCAGTTGAAGAATTCTGTTCTATTTGTTCTTTGACATTTCTGCTCTTGAAACTTTTATTTGGTGAGTTCTGTTTCTGGACATTTTTAGAATGATTGGGTTCGCTTGTTCCTCCTGGGGGAGGAGTGCGACCAATTCCCATTTTGGTTGATGATAGATGACCCTCTCAAACCACATTAGACTAGCACTGGTAAAACACAACACCACGACTGCATATCAGTAACAGGGATTGATTGAGTCAATCAACTCTACTATTTCTATGCACCCTACCACATACACGGTGCACCTACGTATTAAGGGTTCGATTGATTCAGTCACCCTACTTAGCCAGACCGATTATCATATTGCTCATAGTTCGACTGCATAATATTATAAAGGTTTGATTGAATCAGTCACCTCATTTACCCCCACTACCTCCATGGTCCACCTAGGTATAAAGGGTTCGATTGAATCAGTCACTTTACCTAGCCAACACTAAATGCATAGCAGTACCAAGAGTTCGATTGATTCAGTCACTCTAATACTCTTATGTGCATCCCTACACCTTCACGGTCACCCAGGCCCCACTACAAAGATGGATTTACCAGTGGCTCAATCGTTAATTAACTTTTTAAAGCACTAATACCTTCACAAGTGAAGACCCTGCAAAATATGGATCGCCATCCCTGTAAGTTAGTCTGCTCTTTCTTTACCTCGGATATACATATGTTCTGATAACCATGATAAGGTTACCGCATTGGCTCCAGATATCTAATTTAAATACCACTTGCAGATTTGAACTCTGCCTAATCTACAGCGTTGACGACTGATTCAGAGCCTTAACGGATTATATTGTCTTCGATGCTTGGATGATGACTGCGATTTCGGCTCAAAAGACGCTGCAGTTGTTAATTTGAAAAGTTCATTTTACCAATTTAATTTTTAGCTATGGTCCACTGTGGACAGTCTATCATCCTTGCGATAAGCAAGCTTTACACCTTAGAGATGCCAGTTATGGTCAAATCTCTAGCTGCATTCGTTTCTAATGTGGTCTGAATTTGTGGTGTACAGCGCAACCGAACTCATACTGCATATACCTGCACACCACACTGTGGCCGCCCGAATCACAATAATCAAAAATCCCATTCACCCTGTATACCTACTTCACGTAACTACGGATGTGGATATTGTTATTATGCCCTTCAAGACAACCGTTTCCATATATCCGTAAGGTATTTGGCGCACAGTGAAATTCGATGCCCCTACCCATCATAAAACAGGACCCTGATCATCAATCGTTAACTAGAGTAGTTTCTTGTTATGGTAGCACTTTGTTTGCTTCACTCACTCATGTCTCACCTCATTTCAAACGACGATGACGGTATTCACATCCAACCAATCCATCCACGTTGAGAGGGAACGTTTCCATGTCAAAAGTCAACATTTAGCTCATTTCTTTCCATCGCGCTTTTCTTTCTCCTGTCTGATGAGATACATTTATAGTAAAAGATTAACCGCAAGGGAAAATATCTCTGCAACCTCCCCAGCCCCCACCCGAAGGTAGACAAATCCGTTTCAATTTATCATATACAATTAATTCGATTGATGTGTATAGATTGATACCTCCCTTTTAGACGGGCATACTGCACCCTCTCCCCCCACAGATACTTTTCAAATACATTTTGCCGTACTTTACTGATCAAATTGGATTGACCTAAATTTAAAATAAAAATAAGTATCTTCCTAGCCACACTAATCATTGTAAACCGCAGCGCGCACAATTTTCTCATTCTCGTTCGCGTTTGTCAGGCAAATGAGTGTGTTCGTCGAGTGTGTATATAAAACTTTGCAGATACTCAAGTTCCCATTGCACTTCTTGGAAAGTTGTGGTGGTTCTCCACTGCTGATGATGGTGGTGCACAAATCGCTAATACGAGTATCTCACCGTGGAACTTTGGGAAAAAGGAAATTCAATAACTCATGTTGCCTCCACCACTCGACGGTAAAAAAAAGTCATGGAAAGTCTTTTTTCTCACGGCAAAGTGACAGCAGCGGCGCTGCATAATTTACGAGTGTGTTCAGTAATGTTTGCACAGAGCAAGCAGTATGATGTGCCTTAAGACAGGCCGCCCATTAAAACGAGATCACACTCAAGCTGTAATATGGACCAATAGAGCATGTAAGCAGCGAGCGCATGGAGTGTCCCATAGGCACTAGGGCATCACGCCATTTCGCCGAGCCGAGCGCACCAGGGCGTCCTTAATTACACACACACACACCGATTTAAAGCTTAATTTACCATATTAATTGGCCAATTCTTGTCCGGAATGTGTTGGATGAAATGGGCGTAACTACTCATTTGTCAGCTCTTTATTTTTGATGAGCGGACACGAGGTCGTAAATCACGTAAGTCACATGGGGAACGCGGACGATGGAGCAAATAAGAATCTTAAGAATGGGATGTGTGCGTGTTGCGGCAGCAACGACAATGATGATGACGTTGGGGAGACTCCAGACGACGACGGATCGCTCAAATGAGGCTTCCGTGGAATAAGTTAATGCGCTGTGAAGTGCTAGTAATTTGGTTCTTTTGGGTTTATTAGGAGCAGTTAGTGGGATAGAATTTTGGAAAAGCCTCTGCGAGGATGGTGGTACAGAGAAAGTACTTGGGGAGTCATTTTTAAGGTAATTTCGGTCACTTTAATGTGTCTTGGAAAATGTGTCGGCCGAAACGACAACAGCGACGAGGTGGTGGCTGGCATGGGAAATGTCTAAAGGAAGACATTAGTTAAACGAAAAGCACTTCATTTTGGAAATTGTTCTTGCAAGGTGATTCGTTATTTGGGATGAAAGTACATTTCTTCCAAATAATTTGTGGAATAGACGTTTATAATTAAAACCAGATTAAAGTTAAGGTGTATGCAACCTTAGATAACAAGATCAATTAAGGGTGTTGGAATGAAATTGAGGTAAGTCATGATAACTTAATTTTCGAGGAACTACTGTCTTTTTGGAACTAATAATTATAATAAGCTGAAATGATCTGGGCCTCGGAGTTTTAAAGCCTTCAGGGGCGTTCTTTGTAAGGTTTTAAGTTCATCCAAGGAAATGGAAAATCTTATTGTACGACGTTTTGTAAATTAGCTTTAGATGGTCTTTCTTAAATTTCGTTTTCACAAGGTTTCACAGCCTTCTGAGGAGAATCATCGAAGAGGCAACTATCTGATTGCATATGTTCAGCACAGCTAGGTGTTTCTGGCATTAATTCTGATGATGATTCTGAATCGATGGGCTTACGCTTTATTGCAGGAGGAGACTTCAACGCAAAAAATACAGAGTGGGGTTCTAGACTAACTAACAAAAAAAGGGAAAAATCTTATGGACGCCTTAGCTTAAAATAATTGTGAATATATAAGCACTGCAGAACCCACCTATTGGCTTACTGACATCAGGAAAATGCCGGATTATAGATTTTTGCATCACTAAGAACATTAACCCTAGCCTATTGACAATAAGTTCCTGCCTTGATCTCTCTTCTTACCATTCTCCTGTTATAGTTGAATACTCCACTAACGTTCAAGATCAATGTTTTACGCCTTTCCTAACCAACCATAAAACTGATTGGGATACTTTTCGCAAGGGAATTGAAGAGAAAATTGATCTACGGATCTCTCTTAAATTACACGAAGATATCGAAAGCGCTATAATATATTCTATACACTTTTTGTTTTTATAATTTGCGCACTCAAAGGGTTATGAATACCTTTAACTTGTTTACACACAGTGCGAGCGTTGAAAAGGATAGATAGAGAGAGAGAGAGAGAAAGATTTTGGTGTAGTGGTTCTTGAAGCTCATTTGTTTATGCTTCAGAGATTCTCCGGGGGTCCAGATAACTGGGGAGATTTTTGTTATTTTTTGTATTTGCTTCTGATTCACAGTACTTTTTTCCCGATAACCGATGCCAAGGGCAAATCACCATCAACAGAGCGACAATTTTTCCAGCCACATGAGCAAGCTACTGCCAGTGTTATGCCTTCGCAGTAGTGTTCACGCAAGCTTTCGCAATTGATCTGACTGAATTTATATATTTCATGAGAAATAAATAAATGCTTGCTGACATCAGGATTTGAACCATGAACCATTAGCGTGGCAATTGACGACGTTACCACTACCCCATTGCCACCCATTGCCACTTGGCAGCAATGAAATCGACGCCTGAAATTAAACCTAACGAATCATCTACTTATACACCGAAATTAATAAAATTAAAACTTATAGATAAACGAAGACTAAGAAACATTTGGCAATGTACCAGATCTGTTGTTGTTTTTATTCGTCTGGAAAACCGACCTATTGGCCAACCGATTCAGGAAAAATTCCCGATCTCATCGATATTTTTGTTACAAAAGGCATTTACGAGAAGTTTATTACAATGAAAGAATGCCTTGATATCTCTTCTGACCACTCGCCGGTAATTTTATTATTTGGAGAAGCGCTGTTCAAGAAAAAGGGCCTCCAACACTTACTAGCAATAGAACGAACTGGGAGGGCTTTAGAAATGATTGCGAAACAAATATCGCCCTAAATGTTCCACTTAAAACACCTTGTGAACTAGAGGACGAAGTTGATCGTTTCGTGGAAACAATCCAAAGAGCGGCGTGGAAAAACACTCCTTCTAGAAGCTATAAGATCAACCGCAACGAAAAGTATCCCTGAGAAATCATTGAACTGGTGAGAGAGAAACGAAAAGCACGAAAGAAATGGCAAATCACTCGTGCACCGCAGCATAAAACGGTCCTTAACCGACTATGCAATCGTTTTAGAGATAGTATTCGCGAATTTAAAAGCAAAAAGATAACCTATCTTGAAAATCTTTCCGGTGAAAGAGAATCAAATTATTCGCTTTGGAAAGCGCTAAAAGGCATCCGGAAACCTCAAATGCAAGCACCACCAATTCGGAAAAACGATGGAAACTGGGCCAAGAGCGACAAAGATAAGGCAGAACTTTTTGTTTTGCACTTAGAAGAAACGTTTAAGCCGTTCGACAGCCCTTCGTTAAGGCCCGACTCCCCAGTCACGACATCTGACAACTTTAAAGTAAAAAAAGTTGCATTGATTGAACTGAGGGAAGTGATTACAAATTTAAAGACGAAAAAAACTCCGGGTTACGACTTGATAACGGCGCAGGTGGTCAAGGAATTGCCGACTAAAGCTATTAAAACTGCTCTATTTGATCAACGCTTCGTACAAATTGCTCTATGTTCCGAGACAATGGAAAGTCGCCGAGATTATAATGGTCCCGAAACCAGGCAAACCGCCAGGGTGGGCCAACTACAAGTTTCTTTTTAAAAATGCAATAAAATGAACAAAATGAAATTTTTTCCATGTATTATGGCTTTATTAGTAAGAGCGAACATTCCCATTAATTCCATAAATATGGAACACAACGTCGTTCAAGTGGCTGCCTCGGCTGGCCTCCCAGTAGCGCATTCTATCACTCCAATTTTCCAAGACTTTGTTGATGGTTTCGGGCTGTTCCCCACAAAAAAAAAGTCCAAAGGGGTCAAATCGCAGCTCCGAGGTGGCCAATTGACATCGCCAAGACTGATAACACGATTTGCCAATTTGGTGCGCAAAAGACCGATTGTGGCATGGGTTCATGCAGCATGGCGCGCCATCCTGCATGAACCAGAGGTCGTCCAAATCCATGTCTTCAATTTCACTAAAAAAAAAAAAGTCGTTAACATGGCTCTGTAACGCCCACCGTTGACCGAAACGTTGTTCCCAGCTTCATTTTCGAAGAAAAATGGTCCAATGACGCCACCACTCCACAATCCGCACCAAACTGTCACTCTCTGTGGATGCATTGGCTTCTCGACAATAACGTGTGGGTTTTCCGAGCCCCAGATGCGGCAATTTTGTTTGTTAACGTAGCCGCCGATATGAAAATGTGCCTCGTCAGAAAAGATGCTTTATCGCCCAAAATCGTTGTCCAATTCAAGTTGCTCTAAGGCCTAAACTGCGAAGCGATAACGAAGCGGATGGTCGTGCGCTTTCAATTGCTAAATCAATTGGACCTTGTAAGCGAATAATCCCAGATCTTTGTGCAGAATTCTCCTCAGGCTAGTGCGTGAAATGTTGAGCTGTTGAGATCGATGACGAGTTGATGTTCGTGAATTTAGTCTCACACTCTCGGCTACAGCAGCCACATTCTCGTCTGTGCGCACCGTACGACGACGGGGACCATGACCGTGGACCGTGTTGTCCACTAGCATACCAGTCTCACGAACTTTTTTCACAAACTTGCGTACAGCAGGCGCGGTGGGTGCTTCATTTCGGCCAAAACTTCTTTTCAAAAAACGCACTGTTTGGGCTACACAGCACTCACTTTGGAAATAAGTTTTCAATATTTCCCAATGTTGTTCAAGCGTAAAGCGACTCATTTCGTTCCGCGGAGATATGATACTGACTTTCTGTCAAGATTTCAAGCGGGAAACAGCTATCAGTGTCAAAATAACCTATGATTTAAAAATAAATCACTAGATGGCCCACCCGTTACAATTGACCAAGTCCACAAAATAACTGACGTGATTAACAAAGCTCTGGAAGGAAAAAAGATTTGTTGTGGTGTATTTCTTGTCGTCTCACAAGCTTTCGATAAGGTTTGGCACGAAGGCTTGGAATATAAATTGCAACGACTACTGCCACGGCAACTCTTTTTAATCTTACGATCGTACCTCACCGAGAGACTCTTTCGTGTGAAGCACGGAAACAATTACTCTGACTTCAAGGAGATTGCAGCCGGAGTCCCGCAAGGACGTGTCCTTGGCCCACTTCTATATGTACTCTACACGCGTGACATCCCGCAAGAAAGAAACTGTGTCGTCGCCACGTTTGCGGACGATACGGCAATATTGACAACGGGCGATACCATTGAAGCAGCAACCGGAAAGCTTCAACATGCTATTAATAAAGTCCACGCTTGGACGAATTCTTGGCGTATTGTGCTGAACGAAAGCAAATCTACTCACGTCAACTTTACGTACAAAAAAGTGGATAGATTGCCTGTATATCTAAACTCGGCTCAAATACCGTACGCGAACGAAGCAAAATATCTAGGTATGACTCTAGATGTTAAGCCTAAATGGAAATCGCACGTAAAAAAGAAACGCGAAGAGCTCGAAAACAAATACCGACAAATGTACTGGCTACTCGGAAAACATTCGAAGTTAAGCTTACATAACAAACTGCTTATCTATAAGCAAGTGCCTAAGCCTGTGTGGACGTATGGTATACAACTATGGGGTTGTACCAAGAAAAGCAATAGAAACATCATACAAACTTGAAAATGAAGTTCTTAGAACTATAGTTAACGCAACGTCGTATGTACGTGACGAAGATATTCATCAAGATCTGGGAATTCCCACCGTCGTCGAAGAGATTATGGTGTCTTTGGAAGATTTTTCACCTGCTCTCGACAAAAAAAAAAAAACAAAATTACCAGATCACAGCTTGATAAAGCAAACTATAACAAATTCATTAAAGAACTTAAAGAGCTCCTAAAAGCACACAATAACAAACGCGTGAAAACATTTTTGACAAACCTTTCAGCTACTCAAGCTACAAGCTATTTGTTTCTGGAAGCTGAACAAGACACTCAAAAAAGGAATTACCCATCAACCGCCTCTGATGAAAATCGACGGCACTTGGTCCAAGACAAACACTGACAAAGCAAGAACACTACCAGACTATTTCAAAACAACATTCACTAATTCCTTTAATGGACAAAATTTCCCACTCGCAAATATTAATACATTAACGAATACGGCAATAAAGAAACTTCGCACTAACGAAATTAAAAAGTATTTAAAAAGCAGACTAAAGCGCAAAAAATCCCCTGGATATGATTTAGTGACAGATTAAATATTAAGGCAATTACCAGGCAGAGCCATAGTCTACCTTAGAAACGCTTTTAATGCCATTTTAACTACGCAAAAGTATGGATGTTTCGAAAATAATCGCTATCCCGAAAACAGGCAAAGATGCAACAAAACCTTTCTCATACAGACCAATAAGTCTTTTACCGATCATTTCCAAGATGTTTAAAAAACTGCTGCTGAACCGTATCGACATGTCTCTAAAACAGAAACACCTTATTTCGGACCACCAATTTGATTTTCGCCAAAAACACTTCATTATAATCGAGTATCAAATAAAATTCTAGATGATTTGAACGAGCCAAAATATTATGTCGCAGTCTACCTCGACGTTGCGAAAGCCTTTGACAATGTATGGTAAAGAGGATTTTCATTTAAACTTAACTCAATGCTACCGGACTACCATCAATTACTAAAAAGTTACCTGAATGATCAGCACTTTTATGTGCAATACAACGACGATCACTCGGATTTATGTAAAATTAACGCAGGTGTTCCCCGAAGAAGTGTATTAGAACTTATCCTGTATCTTCTTTACACATCGGACATAACTAAGCCTGGACTCCATGCTAGCAACATTCGCATTCTCTCTTCACATAACTGCCTACAAGCTGCTACAAACCAAGTACGAGTAAAAGAAATACTGGGCAAAACAACAGACAGGTTCCACAAATGGGGAATAAAAATTAACGAGGAAAAAACGGTTCAAGTCATATACACCACAAAAAGGAACTTTAACCCAAAAACTAGCACCATTAACAGTTTTCTAAAAACTGCTAAATAAATTTTAACTAAGACCACCCTACCACTAGTGGGGGGTGGTTATAATCAACAAATAAAAACACAGTTTTCGCTTGGAGTTGTCGTATTCAACTTCACCTTTAAATTTTATTTCACCCCTTTTTATACAAAAATACCTAGTGTAAGTTATGCTGACACTTAAATAATAACTTCTCTTTTAACATAAAATTCGTGGGAACTGCTGCTAACTCAGCGTCGCTGACCAAAACTGTTATCAATTGATGAAAAGTTTCCCGCGGTGTCCGTTTCCAGTTAGGTGCATATGTACGCAATTGTACATAATAAAAATCCACCAGAAGAATTACCAGACGCAATTCAGTGCAACACTCAAGAAAATAAGAAAAAGCGGAAGAAAGGACTCTGGTTAAAGTTACTGTACACAATGCTAGTGGTAATGGCATTAGGCAGAAGGTGCGCAACGGCATCAGATGCAGAACCTGATGGCTTCAAGATAACGCCATTTAGAAATCGGCCGGGAATATACTTTGAAAAAATTGGGAACATTAACCTCATTATGAATGACTGGAGAATAATCGCATATTATGATATGACGGACTACTGGCGAGAAGTTTCAGGATTCGAAAAATTGATTAACGAGATGAACGAATTCTGCAAAATGAAAGGCGGTGATGCATACACTGACACACGACATAATTCAACAACTCAATCACCAACTGACAATTATAAAAGGCAACAACGACCTCCTATTAAAACAAGGGGCTGGAAGGGACCCAATCACTAGAATGAAACGATCACCATTTGACTTCATTGGAACGGTAGCGAACAAGCTGTTTGGGGTTTTAGACGAGTCATATGCGGAGCATTACGAAGAGCAGATTCAACAAACACGATTGAATGAGAAACATTTACTCAAGCTGATTAAGAATCAAACATCAATCGCAGAGTCAACCAGCAACATCTTGCAGAAAAATACACAAGCCGTGACTGCGCAACTCCAAGTATTTCATAACAACAAAGAAAACTTGAAAAGCTATGTAACGAAAACTAGCAACCAGACGGCGGCAGAACAAAAGTTCTTAGCTATATCAATATATACCACTTTAGCAATGGTAAATTATCAACAAGTTCAAAATCCGTTATTGAACGTCTTAACAGATCTTCATTACGTTAAAGTTAATCCGCTTATATTAACGCCAGACCAACTTTGTGCACAGCTTGAGTGGATAAGAAAACACCTACCCCCACAGCTGTCTGTCGCAGAAGACCGAATGCATTCACATCTGCTAGCACTCTACAGGCTGCTATCAGCGAAGGCCCGAATAACCCAACAGAACGTCATATTCGACATCAGACTTCCACTAATCAAGTCAGAAGACAATGAAATGTTCAAGGTTATACCAGTACCGACACCGCATAGAAATGAATTCATCTTCATTGAACCATCACTAGACTACTTAGTAGTCAACTTACTGAGAGAGTCATACTGTAGACTTACAAGAGAGGAGCTCAGTAATATACAATAATCAGCGACATATACTTATGCCAACAACAACATCCCATGTTTAATCGTCAATCCAACGTCAGTAGATGTGAAATGGACCTACTCACTCACACCACGGACTTATCACCGTTTTGCAAGCTGCGAAGCATAAGACCATCTCCTCTCTGGATCCAGTTAAATAGTGCAAATAGTTGGATATACGTGTTAGACAGGAAGTTTATCTTTAACATAATCTGCGGAAGACGAATCCTAGAAGTTTCGCTACAAGACGATGGTATTATAACATTAGAGTCAAACTGCATCCTCAAGCAGGATACGATGAGCATAACAGCCTACGAAGGTATGTCCAGCAGGCTTAATGCAGCCTTTATTCCTGCCACAAACATTACGGAAATATTAGCAAACGACGCAAGAAATATTTCAAAACCTTTGGTAATTTCACATCCCAGTCTCCAGAGCAACAATGAAGAGTATGACACCCCAAACAAACGGATAGCAGATCTTGAAAACAGCGAGGAACTGCCCGTTAATTCAACGAACCACCACGCGCACTACAGCATTTCCTACAGCCTGATTAGCGGTTTATTCATCACCATCGTGGCATATATAGTGTGGCAACGTAAAAGAAGAAGAACCATAATGGCTCAGTAAGCCCCAGTACCAGCTACAAGGATGTTTACAACATCGGACTTCAACATATAAGCCAGCTCGGCCCGGCAGAATGTACAATTGCGTACATATGCACCTAACTGGAAACGGACACCGCGGGAAACTTTTCATCAATTGATAACAGTTTTGGTCAGCGACGCTGAGTTAGCAGCAGTTCCCACGAATTTTATGTTAAAAGAGAAGTTATTATTTAAGTGTCAGCATAACTTACACTAGGTATTTTTGTATAAAAAGGGGTGAAATAAAATTTAAAGGTGAAGTTGAATACGACACCTCCAAGCGAAAACTGTGTTTTTATTTGTTGATTATAACCACCCCCCACCAGTGGTAAGGGGACAGCGACTACAATCAAAAATACTCCAAACGATTGTCAATGAACCCTGGTATTTTTCCTCAAGATATTCAGTGTTAAAGATTAAATCAAAAAAATATAGTAAAAAAACATCAATTAATAATATCAAATCACTTAAACAACGAGATACGGAATTTACCTCACCAGGAAGCTACCACAGGAAGACGATTAAAAAGGCACAGGCCAGTAGACCTCCAATCTATATGAACGACTCTACCTATATATGTACATATGTGTATATAAATGTGACGTGTAATATGTAATTTGTGATGCTAATTAAACCTAATGTAAAAGCAATAGATTCAAAAACTGTGATTAAGATTAATCTCATAATTTGCAATGTTAAATCAATGTTAAAAATCAATATCACTGCTACTGTTAAAACAAAGTTTTATAAGATGTGACCTCTAAAAACAATTACTTGCTGTCCCAGGACAGATGTAATTTAACGTTGGGAAATAAAAAAAAAAAAAATAAATAAATCGGATGTTGGGCTGAAACATAAATTGTGGCTTTTATTGCGCCTTTTTCTATAAGTCTAAGGATAGGACGAGTATAGTTAAAAGAAACCAGAATTTTGCGTAAATATGTGAGAGCCTTTTGCACCAAACTTCAAAGAACAGCTTGTCTCTGCTGAATAGGTGCTTTTGCCTGACTCTAGATGTACTGCAGAACCTACTTCCTCTTGTTACTTATATCACACGCTGCAATGTTTCGTCCAGGGCGAAGTGGCTACTCTGGAGTTTTTGAACTTGGGTTATTGTTATCCTACAACTCCGGTCTCATGGATATACCACCTGACGCAAATTTAAAACCCACTTATTTTGTGTTCAGGACTGGCTCCGGCGACTTCTTCGTAAACGAATTTTCATGGAAAATTAGTCATTGGTTCAGTGCGGGTGTCCTTGTGGAAGACAACAACTTTAGGCTTCACTACTCGTTAGGCAAACATCCATCTGTCCCGGAGACATAACATTATAATGGATAAGAGCTATATTGTAGGAAATAGGTGGAAGAGTTGGAATATCTCTGCCGGCAAAGATAGTCAGGCTGCGTTTAAGGCCTTAGGTTAGGTTAGGTTAAAGGGGTTAACTGCATCGAACTGGTGCAGCCTGCACTCGGATCTCAAAAGGATTCATTGTGCTCCCCTGGCGTGGAAACTCCTGGCTGAAACACTGAAAAGTTATAAAAAAGAGAATAAATTAGCTAGAGTTCTGTGGTATTGGAGTGGGCTCCTCTAAACCATCCTAAAAGAGTTATGAATTTCAGGATGGTGGTTGGTGGCCTATCACGCAGGTCGCCGAGATGATTGAAGAAATACTCTCCGAGGGTCGTCCTTCTGGTGTTGCAGAAACTGTAATAAAGAGCAAAGGACTTAAGACGCTTCCCTGATGCACCCCGACTTTGATTGGGAACTCTTCAGTTACTCCAGCGGGACATCTTACTCTTTTCTCTGCTCTTTCGTACCTGTCCATGATCATCTGTACATAGGTTTCTGGAACCCCTCGATGTCTTAGCGCCACCCATATCAGATCTCGTGGTTGTCTGTCTAATGTCTTTTCAAAGCCAACGAATACAATATGTCAATCCTTTGAGGAATCACGATGTTTTTCCATTATGATCCTTATAGTTTGGATTACAACTGTGGTTGATTTACCCGCGACAAACCCGCACTAATCATCAGATAGCCGTATTATTTTTCGCAGTCGGTTATCTAATACCCGCTCAACGATCTTCATGGTGTGTGACATCAGTTTGATCGAGCGGTAGTTATCACAGCTTCACGTATCACCCTTCCCTTTGTATACAGGGAGAAGGTAACTTTCCGTCCATTGATTTGGCATTGGATCACCTCTCATAAATTTGGAAATGAGAATTCTGAGCCATTTGAACCCGACGTCTCCCATCTTTTTCCAGAACTCAGAGAGCATCTCGTCTGGCCCAACGTGGCTTTCCGTTTTTGGGAGTATTTGATCGCCTCGCTAACTTCTTCCACTGTAGTGTTGGGTATGTCTTCACAGTTTGGGGTGGTTCTTGGAAAGTATACCCGGGGAAACTGTTCATTTAAAAGTTCTTCACAATACTGCCGCCACCTCTGCAGAATTTTGTCGTCATCCACAAGAAGCTGGCCATGAGCATTGTTAATGAACTTTGGCGAACGAATCTCCTGAGCATTCCTCCTTGCTTGGGTGGCTATTTTGAACATGGTTGCACTCTTGTTCATATTGTGTCCTCGCAGCTCCTGGGTAGCCTGGTTTGCATCAGCAATCGGGGAAGATATTTTCTCCAGCTCCCGATACAGGCCCTCCGTCATCTCTGGTTGAAGATGGGCACACTTGTTCTTCGCTTTTTTCTTGTAACACCTGTATTCCACTTTGGAAGCCGTTTTCTTCTCACTTATCACCTTCTTAGGTTCATCATTCCACCACCATGTTTCTTTGGCGTGTTGATGGTTACCTTTTGAAGCTCCTAGCAGTGATTTGGTCTTCTTTTAGGAAGTTCGCTGTATTGAATCCCACATATTTTGTTCTCTGCATTCTTCATCCTCAGCTCCGTTGATAGTGTGAGAGATGGAATTTTTCATTACGAAAACAAAAGCCTCGCCTTTTTCCTTGTCCAGATTGTACCACTTGATTTTCTCAGACAACCTTGTTTGTTTGCTTTTCTTCGGTGTTTTCATAAAATTTTCTGTTAGTAGGAGACAGTGTTGCCGAGCGATCGCCTCACCCACGATCACTTGCAATCTTTTACCCGAGGCTTCATGAAACTGGCTACCAAATGGTAGTCAATTTCGTTTTCATCTCCACCGCTGCTGTAAGTGATCAGGTGTCGGCTTTGTTTGATGAACATGGTATTTAACACGATAAGACCGTGTGATCTGCAGATGCTTAGGATTTCTTCACCAGGTTCCTGGTGCCATATCCCAGTCCTCCATGGCAGTCTTCATAGTCTTCGTTTGACTTCCCGACATGTCCATTCAAATCTCCTCCAACAAACAGAAACTCTTCCTTTGGGATGTTCTTAAGGAGATTGTGGAAATTTAGCCAAAATGTATCTTTATTTCTCTGATTGCACCCATTTTGGGGAACATATGCACTGACAATATTCCACACCTCTCCTTGTATTACTAGTTTGAGAGACATCAAACGGTCGTTGGACTTCGAAATGCTCAAGACGTTTCCAAGTAGCTCTGCCGCAAGGATGATACCGATTCCGTTCTTAGTCTTTTCCGTTCCGTAGTAGGACATCTTGTAATCTTTTGTCCTAACGTCCAAGAAACGCGCCCGATTTCCGGTGTTTTTCCATTTCGTCTCTTGGACACACAAGATATCCACCCGCCTTCTATTCATCATCTCTTCCAGCTCGTAACTTCGACGGGTCATGCTTCCAACGTTCCAACTCGCGACCTTCAAATTTCGACGAAGCAGTTTCATTATTTTGCTATCCGCCGGAATCCACATAGCTCTGACCCGAACATTTCTGCTCGGTCCAGGATCAGTACCATGCACAGCAGTGGTGGGGGTAGTGCCTTTCCTTTTAGCAAGTATTGCCATAATGATACAGTTTTGCAATATTACCATATTGCCATGGTGTTTGTTGTTTGACACGTGCATGCACCTGTTTTCTTATTGCTTGATCTTTCTTCTATGACACCGGTGATCTCCATTCGTGTCAACCCACGGAATTAGGGTACTAGGCACCCGGCTGTCACCGCGTGGAGGTTGAGAGTAGGAGTTGGTAGGCCTCAGCTGAGTGAAAACGCTTGTGTTTTCATATGATCGCATGCACTACCGTTTGACTAGCCGCATGCATACTTGTGGGAGGATTTTTAAGGTAGTATGCAGGGTGGGCCAACTACAAGTTTCTTTTTAAAAATGCAATAAAATGAACAAAATGAAATTTTTTCCATGTATTATGGCTTTATTATTAAGAGCAAACATTCCCATTAATTATGGAACACAGCGTCGTTCAAGTGGCTGCCTCGGCTGGCCTCACAGTAGCGCATTCTATCACTCCAATTTTCCAAGACCTTGTTGATGGTTTCGGGCTGTAGCTCACGGATTGCTTGGATGATATTGGCCTTAAGTGCTTGAATCGTTTCCGGATTGTTGGCATAACATCGGTCCTTCACGGTTCCGCACAAAAGAAAGTCAAAATTTGTCAAATCGCAGCTCCGAGGCGGGCAATTGACATCGCCAAGACGGCTGATAACACGATTTGGGAATTTGGTGCGCAAAAGACCGATTGTGGCATGGGCTGTATGGCATGGCGCGCCATCCTGCATGAACCAGAGGTCATCAAAATCCATGTCTTCAATTTCAGTAAAAAAAAGTCGTTAAAATGGCTCTGTAACGCCCACCGTTGACCGAAACGTTGTTCCCAGTCTCATTTTCGAAGAAAAATGGTCCAATGATGCCACCACTCCACAATCCGCACCAAACTGTCACTCTCTGTGGATGCATTGGCTTCTCGACAATAACGTGCGGGTTTTCCGAGCCAGATGCGGCAATTTGAAATTTTGAAATTTGAAAGATGAAAATGTGCCTCGTCAGAAAAGATGATTTTTCGCCCCAAAACTTGACCCATTTTGGCTGCTTCTGCTCCAATGCTTGCAAACGCATCGGTGACAGTCCGCAGAATTCATCCAATAATGTCAATATCGTCGGCATATGCTAGCAGTTATACAAACTTTTGATAGATTGTGCCTCTGGTGTTGGCTTGTGAGTTCCACACAATCCGTTCAAGTACAATATTAAAGAAGTCACATAACAGCACGTCATCTTGCCTAAGGTGAGGTCATTACCGACCTTGATGGAGCAGTGAGCATTCTCCATTGCCATCGTGCACAGACGAACACGTCTGGCAGGGATGTCAAAACCAGACAGGGCTCAATAAAGCTCTTTTTTATAGATGCTGTCATAGGCGGCCTTGAAATCGATAAAGAGATGATGAGTATCGATTTGGACTTCTTCGGTTTTCTCCAGGATCTGCCGAAGTGTGAAGATTTGATCGATGGTGGACTTTCCTGGCCTGAAACCGCACTGATAGGGTCCAATCAGGCTGTTGATAAAAGGTTTCAGGCGTTCACACAATATCGCAGAAAAGATCTTGTATCCGATGTTGAGGAGACTGATGCCTCTGTAATTGGCGCAATTGAGGGGGTCTCCTTTCTTGTGGATCGGGCAAAGGATGCTGAGAGTCAATTCATCAGGCATACACTCGTCTGACCAAATATTAGAAATGAGTTGGTGTATGCACTCTAGCAATTCATCCCTTGAAAAGTTCGGTCGGTAAGCCGTCAGGTCCAGCAGCCTTATTCGATTTTAGCTTGGATATTGCTATCCTCACTTCGTTTTGGTCAGGTGGACGGAAATTTTGACTATCATCGTCTATGAATGGTTCATTCAGCGGGATGTTGATCTTCGTCGCCGTTATACCGTCTGCAGATGTAGTTTTAACATATTCTCAGCACCGACTGTGATTCTACTACGCGGTACCCCTTTTCATCTGTACAGGGTTCTGTACAGGTATTGGTTCTCTGGTACGTTCTTTTTACCTTTTGGTGAAACTTCCGTATATTGTTCCTGGAGTATAAGCTCTCAATATTCTCGATCGTGCTATACGATTTTAATGTCGTGGTTAAGGCATTGCATACTTAGTTCCGGTCAATTTAGCTTTGGGAAAAACTTTAGTACAAAGTTAAGTAACAAGAAAGAGTGGAGCAACGAATCCACGATGTATGGACTGGGCAGCCACACGATAAAGTGGTATACAGACGGTTCGAGAACTGGAGAGGGAACAGGGGCGGGCGTATTTGGGCCAAGGACCAAGCACTCAAAACCTATGGGCAATTGCACCAGCATCTTTCGAGCTGAAATATGCGCTATAAACAGATGCATCCAACTCAATCTCGAAAAGGGATACAGCAACTGCGACATAGCAATACTGTCAGACAGCCAAGCAGCTATCAAAACACTTGACTCCTATGTCATTAAGTCAAAACTTGTGTGGGAATGCCTATGCAAGCTTAATGAATTGGGCAGAAACAATAAAGTTACACTTTACTGGATAGCCGGTCACGTCGGGATAAAAGATAACGAAGCAGCAGACGCCTTGGCAAGACAAGGGGCTGCAGAACCCTTTATTGGACCATTCTGTGGAATGGGGTAACACACCATACGCGAGAAATTCAGGAAAATGGAGAGAGAAGCCAGGGCAAGAACATGGAACAACACCACAGGCCTGATGCAAGCTAAGAAACTACTGGGATGTTACAACCGGAAAAGATTCGAAGCCTGCATCTGCCTTAGCAAGAATAACCTACGGATCCTAACAGGCTTCTTAACGGGGCACTGCAAACTCAGGGAGCATCTACGGAAACTAGGTATAACAAATGAAGGCCTTTGCAGATTCTGCAACGAGTCGTGTTAAACTCCGGAACACCTTCTGGAGTCCTGTGGGGCACTGACCCACAAAAGATTGAAATACTTGGGCAAATACCAAGTATCAGAAGAGGATATGCCAACCATGAACCCACTTCTCATTCTCAAATTCTTAAAAGAAACTGGTCTGGAGAAAGAGCTCTAAGGTGAACTATTCTCGCCAAGGCAAAGTAAGAGCATATGATCTTCAAACACAATTCCGCAGGAATTGCAATTGCGAAGGGGACTCTAACGAGGGAACAAGCCTCCCCAAGGTATTAGCAGGGGGCACAATAGACCATTAGGTCGCAGTGCAAAATAACCCTTAACAAATAATTATAATAATAAGACATTGCTCGTATGTTTTGTCGAGGAACTCGTAGAAACAATCTTTGGTGGCAGGGTCCTTTTCTTCCGTGGGGGAGTGAACACATATTAGGCTTATGTTAGCGAATTTAGCCTTGATCCGGATAGTCATAGTATGCTCACTCACGTGTTAAAAGCTTAAAACTTCTTGTCTAAGTCTGACGCGTATAACAAATCCGCATCCGAATAAGCGCTGCCTGTTGTCTTTGTAGCAATCAGCGTGGTAGCTGTCACAGTTTTTCATCCTCTTTTGCCCGGCCCATCCCATCGCACTTCCTGGATGGTGGTTATATCTGCTTTATATCGTTCTAGGGCCTCTGCTAATTGTTCGGCTGCACGTGGTCTGTAAAGGGACAGAACATTCCACGTACATATCCGAAGATCGTTGTCCTTATTTCGTTTGCTAGGGTCGTCATCAGTTGGGTCATCGTTATCCGAGGCTTTTGGTCGTTTCGGAACCATCGGTTTTTTACGTGGTAGGGAAGTTACCCTGACGGCACAACCCCCAACCTGGAGGGCCAGTTCCTTTAGTTATTCCCCTAGGACGAGGGCCCGGGAACACCAGTGCCAGTCGTCCACTACAGGAGTATGAGCGCTACCGTTGGCCCATTAAGGGCTCCTCCGCCACCATCTCTATTCCATGGTCCTGACCAACATGGGAAATTCCTTACCGACCTGTGATCCGAATACGTCGAAGCAGCTCGCGCAAGATATTCACTAAGTTCAACCTAACTGGAACTATGGACGCCACCATTGACTCCGTCTAGCGAATTTGTCCGCTGCCACTTGGAACAAGAAGAAGTGTTCTAGTGGGCCTCAGCTAAGTGACAACGCTTGCGTTTTCATATAATCACATGCACTACCGTTTGGCCAGCCCAGTAACCTGCCAAACGTTTTTATTTAGTGATAGAAAATTATCTTTACTTAGTTTGCAATATCTAACAAGTTTATATCGAAGCGTGGTGTTTTTGGTCAGCATGAATCTGACACTGCTATGAGCACGCGCTTGCTGTTCTCATAGTGTCTATGGAGGATTTGCACCCACCCTCGAGAAGGTGGAAAGTACCGACCTTGGTGGGATTGCTTGCACCAACTTGTAGTCAATCATGAAACCTTCCGACTAAATCTTGCTTTTATAACTCAACCATTACACTCATATTATAATATCTCTTTATGCTACTTTCGAAGAGAAGCTTTTATTTTTCCCAAAGTTGAAGTTCTACCATAAACCTTTTTAATTCACCGCTAAAAATTCCTAGAAATTTCCTACTTTGCGTAAAACAATGCTCCGTTGGCCATACTCGTACG
The DNA here is from genome assembly GCA_945910035.1 of Brachypalpus laphriformis. Classification (NCBI taxonomy): domain Eukaryota; kingdom Metazoa; phylum Arthropoda; class Insecta; order Diptera; family Syrphidae; genus Brachypalpus; species Brachypalpus laphriformis. The sequence continues at coordinate 38,845,833 of OX246756.1, forward strand.
TACATCCATCCCACTTCTTTTTGTTTACGATTTTTCTCAAATGCAAAAAACATATTCAAAGCAAGTACCCAAAGGTCACAGTTCCCATATACTCGCACTTCAAGTCAGAGTGTACCACTCCACCGTACCTACTTAGGTAGCAATCATAAGTTTATGACTTTTTCGCGGGAATATTTAATGCTCCATAAAAAAAAAAAAAAAAGAAGCTGTGTGAGGTTGCCTCATTTTTTCCGCTTTTTAATTGCCAATTGAAGTATTTGGTGAATAAGCTTTAAGATTTATGACAGATGCACAGATACTTTAAGCCTGGTTGGTGGTAGCTCATTAGTTTATCATCAAGTCTGCCAAAAGGGATTCATCAGTAAGCATCTCATGGTGAAATATAAAAATTGAGTTCCCACTTTATAACAAAAAAATGAAGAAAAAGATTAAAAAAGAATCTATCGGCAAAGCCTAAAGACGATGCTGTTGGTGAAGAAAGTTAATAACAAATGGTAGACCATCATCATAATCATCAACATGGCTCTGGTAAGATCAGAGAAAGTAGTGAAGATTGGTAGTGGTATAGGTCAATAGTGGCAATTGTTTAGTTTTGCTCGTTCCTTCCTCTTCTCCTGGATGGTGAAACGTTTAGAGACGATGATGATGAAGATGACATAGCCCGAATAGGCATGATACAGAGGAGCCCACCAAAACAACAAAACACACTGCACTGTTCCATTTTGGTTGGTTCTTCTCAGCTGCATTGTCGACTACGATGACGACGACCACGACGACGACGACGACGACGACAATGATGATGAGATGGTTATCACGTCGAGTGCACTCCAAAGCAGCGCCTAACCGCATACTTAGTTCCGGTCATGTTCTTCGCAGCTTTTGTTGCCTTTTTTCGTAAATTTACATCTTGATCTTGAACAATTATTTTGAATAGGTTGTCATAACTTTCATCAGTTGTGCGGGCAATGAGTAATGATTTAGGTTCTTTCAGATAGCTGGGAATTGAACGAATGCGTGTACGCCTTCGATGCGGTCTAGCTAGGTTTTCTAGGTCCAGGTCGTTTGCATACGTGCGTATCTATGAGTGAGTGTAGGTCGTTTTGTTTATTTGAAGGGCCTATCTATGAATTTCTTTTTTAACTGGTTGTATGCACAAGTGCAATGAGACTGTCTGGCCGTTTAGTATTCAAAGGGTCTAAAGTGCGCCTCATTGAGAAGCTATTACGATGGATTGTGTATGTAAACAATGAAAGCGAAATGAAATGGAAATTTGTTCTTCGGTTTTTCCCTCTCGATAGAAAATGTGTGAGACATGGCCACCGAAGTATGTTAACAACGTCAGAGTGGGAGATTCGAGTAACATGTGTATCTAAGCGATAATTGGTGTCTAATTTCTGGAACGGTGGTAATGGGTTTTTAACAGTTTTCCAGGCGCCCGACATAGCCAATGAGCCTTTTGCGTTTAAATGGATGCATGTTGAATCATTGTGCGTCTGGACTTCCAGATTAGTGAGAGTGTTACCGCGTTTTTAAATGAACATGTTTTCGTTAAGATGTCGGCTGTGTTATATCTTACAGCTTTGACTGAAAAACTTATAAGCCAGCTGGCAGTTAAACAAGACTTGTAGTACTCCCAAAAAGACACAAGCACCCAGAATTTCGTTCGTCGTATTAACGATGCAGAAAGATGCTGGAACGAATAATCTGGTATGGGCTTGTTAAAGACATCGAAAATACGAATCACCAGTACGGTGTACGAAAGGAGCTGCCAATGTTTAACGTACTCGCGGAGACACTATCACCGAACTTCTGCAATCGGCCCTGAATACCCTTCATAACTGGGCGAGAAGTTGTGGATTGAACGTTAATCCAGCGAAAACAGCAGTGGTCCTCTTCACCAACAAAAGAAAAATCTCAGCTTTCGGACGCCTACGACTCGGTGACACTCCACTCCAAGTCTCGGACAAAGCACGGTATTTTGGGTGCATACTTGACCGCAAACTGAGTTGGAGTGATAACACAAATGAAAGAATAAAGAAAGCGTACATTACGTTCTATGCTTACAGCTGAATTTTTGGTAAAAAATGGGGACCCAAACCTGCCATCATCCACTGGATGTACACAGCCATAGTCAGACCCATTCTTACATATGGGTGCATTGTCTGGTGGCCAATAGCAGAGAAAACACGCATCTCAAAGAGTTAACTAAAATCCAGGACTTGCCTGCATAGCAACCACAGGCGCCATTAGAGTGCACTACGCCTAAAAGAATCCAACCTATGGAGAAAGGGCCACACGGGCCACCGTAGCATCTCAAGATGGGCTCACCTAAACGCCATCACAGACTATCTTCCGCCATCCCCCGACTTCAACGAGCCTAATCGTGAAAATAGTCATTCCATCAAGGGAATACTGGGAAGACGGTGGGGTCATTAACTCGCATAGTATTTCAGTCTTCACTGACGGGTCCAAAGCAAACGAAAGAGTGGGTTCGGGTATGTACTCAGCGGAACCTGATATTACAATATCACTAAGGCTTCCAAACCACAGTAGTGTGTTCCAGGCAGAAGTCCTAGCGATAGCAAGGGCGGCACGAGAACTGTCCACGAAACTTGTTACTAGGAATGAGATTGATATTTACATAGATAGTCAAGCTGCTATAAATGCCATCTCATCCGCGGTTATAAAATCGAAGCTAATAAAACGCTGCCGCGAGGCGCTTAACATGCTTACCCAAAGCCACCATCTAACACTCTGGGGAGGACACAAAGGAATTCCACGTAACGAGATGGCGGACGAACTGGCAAGAAAGGGATCAGAATAAGACCTGTTAATGGTCCAAAACTCGGTCCTTCCTCCTCTAAAATTTGTTAAATCAAATATAGCACTTGACTTCAAACGACAAGCAGAAGAAAGATGAAGAGCGCTCCCTTCATGCCGTGTCTCCAGATGCATCTCGACAAATCATGACAAGAACAAAATCAAGCTCATCCTCACTCAAAATAGACAAAACTTGACGCTTCTCGTAGGTATCATTACCGGCCACAACCTATTGTCGGCCCACCGGAAGAGAATACGGCTAAGTACAGATGAATTCTGCAGAGGATGCGGGAATACAGACGTAGAGGAGGACACGGAACACTTCCTTTGCAAATGCCCTAGTCTCTGCAATATCAGGAAGATGGCCCTTGGAGAGTATTTCTTCAACCATCTGGGTGACCTGTCTGAAAATCCACCAACCACCATTATGAAATTTATAACTTCTTCAGGGTGGTTCAGAAGAGGTCGTTCCACTAGCACAGTATTCTAGCTATTTTGCATTTTCCTCTCTTTACAGTTCTTCAGCCAGGAAACTCCACGTCAGGGGAGCACAATGGATCCGTTTGTGATCCGAGTGCAGGCTGCGCTCATTCGTTGCAGCTAACCCCTTCAACCTAACCTAACCTAACGTACTCGCGGAAGTCATGAATGTGGACAATGGGCAATTTTTCGACAACCTTAAGGAAATTTCAGAGAAGAGTATTCTTAACTGCCACAGGACGGATTTGAAACCGTTTTCTTTGAACATCCTATCAAAACTATCTAACAAACAAGCCCACATGAGTTCTTGGTATTCCAAATGGCGCTTAAGTGCTAATTGGGCTGCGGTGAAGAGCGCAGCAGCAACCACTTCTGCTATCTACCTACCAAGTACAGCAGATAAAGTCATCTAGGGGAGGTGATGAAAAAGTATAAGCAAGCGGTGCCATGCTGCAATAACACCAGGTATTAAAAACGGCTGCCCTTTGGTCCAAAAGAGAGTCCGAGTAACTTATTAAAATAGTGTCGAGATACTTCGTAAACAGAATACTTTTACATCGTACTGATAGGTAGATAGAACCTAGAACTGTAGGTAGACGTGCCGTTTTGATACCACAAACTCATGTAACCGGGATGTGAAGGTGTTGGTTCCCAACAAAAACACAACACGACACCCAACACGCAACACACAACATGCAGCTGCCTTTCTTGTGCTTTGAATCTGATGCAGCAGTGTTTCTGGGTGTCATCTTGTGCCGTGATTTTCTTGCATCTGCTCTTATGCTCTTGGATGAATGAAGGTTTATATGCTCGTTCATGTAACAAAAAAAAACAAACCGTTAGATTGTGTTAACAGAAGGTGTGTTGGTGGGGAGTCCTAGATCCAACCCGTGGAGTTTAGGAGTCATTGAGTCTTTAATGTTTTTCTCTGAGACTTTCTCAAGGGAATTGAAAAAGGGTTTTCCTAAAGCTCGTTGTCTGGTTCTAGCTAGTGCCAGACAGGCGCACAAAAAGTGGATAAGGGTTTTTTTTTTTCAGTTGTTACATTGCAACTGCGACAGTGTGTGTTATAGACCAGTGACCCGTGCTGATCGCTGTTATACTGGCGATGTCTCTACGCGCTCTGTTTAGGAAGTCGGTTGTTTTCGTTTTGTTGTAGTTTACCCACATCTTACTAGATATGACACAGTTTTTTAGCCTGGTCCATCTGCGGTTGACTTTAGCAAGGAATTTTGAGAAGATTTCTGCTTTGAGACGTGGAGGGCTGAGGCTTGCCTAGCTAAGCAAATTCGTTTCCATACACGTTGATGCGCCTTAGAACCCAAATCAGGGTTGCCCTAAATTGAGCGAGGCCAGATAATTTCGGCATTCTATCACCGGCTTGAAGGATGTAGTAACCGAGGCAATGGCTTTGATGGCAGCTGGCTATTAGTGAATATCGCGATCTTTTGCCTTGGCGTTGTGTGTATTTGATCACGTGACAGGCTTCCCGGACAGTGAGTGCCTGAAACACACTGGCAAAATTCGGAAGTCTATATGATTTTGAAATGTTTAAGGATTCAGAAAACACACCCGCACCGACTCCATAGTCCATCTTTGTGTAGATTGTTCTTCTTCTTCCTATTTCGGTGAGGTTATGATCCGGCACATTATGTAGGTCAAATCCCCAACTTTTTGCCTCAGAAAATTGCTAACCTCATTCCTTTTTCACCTTCACCTCATCAAAAACATATTTAGAAAGCATGCTTTCAAATTGCTCGAAGTGAGAATCTTTTTCCATATCTTCTTGGAAGCTGCATCAGCATAGTTTCGTGTCAAATATGATTTTTTTCCAAAAGAAAACAAAAACAAACAGAAACTTTCATTTTCTCCAAATGACAAAATAAATATGACAATTTGCGTTCCTCACTGGTCCCATTACAACTACGTGAATGGAGGTAATCCCCCGCTAGGAATTACCATGCACCTCTGCCGAAACTCGAAGCCATTGTATGAGTACGTATCGGCAAAGAACACGATGACATGACACGCCATTGCCATGGTACCGGGCTGTGCAATTAACTGCTTGGATGCTTGCTTCCCATAACGAAATGCTTACCACAATTTTTTTTTGTTTTTGTACAAAGATCGTCGCATGCAGTTAAGAACTAGTGGTAGAGCGAACCATAATTTTTCATATCTTTCAGAGGAAAGGAGCAGACTTATTTGAACGAGAGAAGCCATCTGAATCTGACAGAAAACGGAAATAAAATTCAGAAACAAAGAGAGAAATTTTCTTTCCTCCACACCTACGAATCCGCAATTGTATGGAATTAGTTAAAACCACAGATAGACGGAGGAAATGGACAGATAGTCTCATTTATTATTTGACACTCAACGCCAGCTATAAATGGAACTGTAATTAGGAACGTGTGACTATTTGATTGCAAACAGTACGAAATGAGATAGTAATGCAAATGGTTTTAGCAGATAGATAAATCTTCATGCTGTTGCTGGTATTTGTGTTAAGAAAATTTGAGTTTTTTTCTTTTATAATTTAGGGTCTTTTAGTTCACCTAGTTAAGAGTAGTAATTATAGCGAAAAACAAACGGGAACATCAGAATGATGCCCAGTTGCAGCCAGTTAGGTTTGACCTTATTCTTTAGGAACGGAAAGAACAATTTTATCAGATATTCGCACCACGGAAATTTCGATTATCCCTTATGACAAACACGGCTTCTTATTGCAGAAATCCGGGGCCGAATATAATAAGTTCAATGTGCATTGTTGCTAGATTTACCAACAGCACAGTACAAGTTATAACTAACGTACCTCCTACTTATTTGTTTAGGTGGCGTTACAGTTCCGGGTGAACCTTGGCAACAAGCCTCTTCATTTAGCTCGGTCTTTAGCAAATTGCCTCCATTTGCGCACTCCAAGTTGGTCCAGGTCGCCTTGAACTTGTGCCTGCCACCTACGACGAGGAGGCCCTCTACTGCGTCGTACTTCCGGATAAGAATCGAAGATTCTGCGGGACGGAGCGTTGGTGTCTATTCGCTCTACATGTCCTAGCCATCTCAGACAACCAATACGCAGTTTTTTGTCTAGGTCGATGTCGCTGTACAATATAGTTCGTTTTTGAATCTTCTCCTCCAAAACCCGTCAACGCAAAAGGGACCGAATATCTTACGAAGAATTTTTCTCTCGAAGCGATTAAGGATATCGTCATCCTCTTTTTATAAAGCCCATGTTTCAGCGCCGTAAAGCAGGACTGGGATGATCAGGGTCTTATACAGAATCTCCTTAGTTGTTCGAGATAGTGCTTTACTGTTGAATTGCCTTATACGAGTAAGCCTAAAAAAAAAAAAGAAAAACAGCGTTCTACAGGATAACTCGGAATTGCTCCTCCCATCACTCGTGAATAAGACCCCAAGGTACTTAAACTTATCCACCTGCTTCAGTGGGACTCCACTAACATGCAGAGTGTCCTAAATGGGTTTTTTGGATATGACCATTACTTTCGATTTGTTCACGTTGGTCTTCATTTCAGCATCATCACAAACGGCTACAAACCTTTCGAGTGCGCCCTGAAGTTCGGTTTTGAGAGGACCCAAGGATGACCAAATCATCCGCAAAGAGCAGATGACTAATCCGTAGGTCTCCCACTTTGAAACATACCCCGCCACGGCTGCGCTGTAACATCCAATCCATATATACAATGAAGAGGAGAGGTGACAAAACGCACCCCTGGCGGAGTCCAACGCCGACAGTGAAAGATATTGATTTAACACCGTTTATCCGAACACAGCTTCTACAGTTTGTATATAACGACTGAATCGCCCTTAACAGGGAACCAGCAATCCCATACTCTTGCAGAACACTCCAGAGTTTGCCTCGAGGAACCCTATCATATGCTTTTTCCAAATCCACAAAACAAGTGTAGACAGGTTTGGCATACTCCCATTCTGAGAGTGAACAACTGGCCGGTTGTGCTTCTACCGGAACGAAAACCGCACTACTCGTCCCCCAAACTGTCCTCAACCACAGCTCTGGAACGCGTTTCTAGCACCTTAGCGAAGACTTTTCCAGGGAGTCTTAAAGAGATATACCCCTATAGTTGGCGCAATCTCTTTTGTCCCCTTTTTTAAAAAGAGGAACTATCACCCCCATTTGCCAATCACCAGGTGTTTCACCGCATTCCCAGGCCACTTTAATGACACGCGAGAGCCATTGAACTCCCTCTTTACCTAAAGCCTTGAGCATTTCTGGCCGAATTTCATCCACACCAGCAGATTTGCCAACTTTTAGCGCTTTGATCGCCAAAGTTACTTTCTCTACCGTAGGACTACTTTCCGCCCAACTCGCGACCATAGGTCTGTCATCTTCGGTGCCCTGTTCGGGATTGAGCAATTCTGAAAAGTGCTCGCTCCATCTGCGGAAGATGTCCTCCTCATTGGAAAGAAGTCTACCGTCTTTGGATTTGACTCCTTCAACGATATTCAACTTTTTTCCTCTGAGTCGGCGGCCGGTCTGCTAGAACATCTTATTTGCAGATCTGTGGTCGCGTTCCAATTTCTCGCCAAACTCCTTCCAAGACTGTTCTTTCGCTGTTTTCACAGCTAATTTGCAAGTTCTTCGCGCCTCAGTGTACCAATTTCGAGAATCGGAGTTCCCCAAATGAATCCACACCTTAAATGCTCTCTTCTTCTCTCTGATGGCTTCTTGAACTCCGGACGTTTTAAACCAAGCAGTTCTTTTCTCACCACCAGCCGCCACACCAAGCCGCTTCACTCCACAAACATCTCCCGCAGATGCAATAACCGCTGTTGAAAACAGTTGCCATTCTTCCTCTACATTTGATGGAACAGTTGGAATTCGCTCAAACCTCTCAGATATTTACCGCGCAAATGTCTCCCGTATCTCATCGTCCTGTAACCTCTCCCAACGTATGCGTGTAACCATCCTTGGTTTACGCTTTGGTAGGGGAGGCACTCTCTCGCTAAAATACAATTTGCACAGCACTAAGTGATGATCAGTTGACAGTTCGGCCCCTCTCAATACGCGAACATCACAAACCATTCTCTTCAGACACGATGGTACCATAAAGAAATCGATCAGCGACTTCTGCTGAAGACTCCGACGGTACCACGTGTATTTGTGAATGTCTTTGTGCGGAAAGAACGTGTTCATGATGGATAAGCCATTTTCACAACAAAAATCCAACAACCTATCTCCGTTCGCGTTTGGATCAGGATCACCGTTCCTCCCAATCACACTCCTCCATGTCATAACATCTACACCCACATGAGCATTGAAGTCACCCATCAGGACAAAAGAATCCATATCTGCAACCTTTTCAAGGGTAACATCAACTTCATATAAGAAAGCTGCATACTCTGACTGAAGGTTCGGTGCATACACCTGCACCAATGCCAGAGTTGATCTTTCAAGCTTGAGCTTTAAGATCGCAACTCTCCCTCCTAATGGTATCCACTCCAATACTCTGTCTGTCAACCTGGGACTTGTGAGTATCCCCACTCCCGCCCGAGCAGACATTGAGGGTGCGACTCCTGACAGGAAGAGCTTCCACCCACCCGAAAGGTCCATAGTTTTAGAACCTCTCTGCTTTGTTGAAGAGACGCCAACTATATCTAGTCGACTTTTAACAGCTTTCCCAACAAGCTCAAGATCCTTCCCTGTGAGCGATGAGACGTTCCATGTGCCTATCCTAAGTCGATGCCGTTGTCGAATCTCAGAGAGTCTTGGTATTCCGCTGCGGCACCGCCAGTCAAGGCATTCCTTCGCAGGGGCAGGTTTGACATTTCGTCACTTCTTTTTAGCTGCCAGAGCTGGTAGGATCCTCGTTTCTCGCGTTTCTTGTTGCTCGTTTGTCTATACGCAGTTGCTGCGTCATACTCGTGGTTACTTCATTTGCAGTCTCCCAGCCTTCGCTCCTTGCCATCATAAATGAGATCAGGCTTCTTGGGGTGACTTGTCCGCCAATTGCTCTTTCTAGGATGCTCCTGGCCGTGGTGTAATTTTGGCATTCAATCAATACATGCTCTGCGTTCTGCCTGCGTGCTTGTACTCGTAGAGATACTCCCGTGCTTTCTGCTAATCCATTCATCAACTTTGGGGATCAATTTGTATGTCCATCGTCCTTTGGTTGTGATGCTCCACCTATGTTGTCATTCTACTTTTATAGATTCTATAGCTGTTCTTCCGTTATCGTGCTCGTTTTTGCGTGGAGCCGCAGTGTTCTTCGCGTCTAGATCGAAAGGCATTCGGCCTGATATTACGCCTATCGCATTCACTGATACAGTTCTAAGGGCGCAGCATACCCTTAAAGTTCTAATATATGAATTACGGTGCATCGCTGATGCCCATATTGGGGCCGCATACAGGAGTATTGACCTACTCACGGTTGTTAGGAGATTTCTGACAGGCTGCCTTGGTCCTTGGTCCCAATATTTGGCATAAGTCTGCATAGTGCCGCTACTGCCTGGGTGGCCTTTTCGCCTGAGTACATTATGTGGTCCCTGAAGCTGAGTCTGTGGTCCAGCAACACTACCAGGTACTTAATCTACGCCTTCAATTCGATAGTTTACCCACCGACCTGTTTGGTAAGGTGCTCCACATTTTTACGGCTTCGGTTTTGTGGTTATCTCTACACCTGATGTCTGTAGCCATAGCTTCACGTTTGCGATTGTTTGACTGCAGTTTTGCACAACTTCCTCTAATTTTTTGGCCATTACTACAATTGCGATTTCGTCGGCATAACCGATGATGTTTTCTCCGTTCGACCTTTGTGTTCCTAGAATGCCATCGTACATTATGTTCCATAGAATTGGTCCCAGGACCGATCCTTGTGTGTCTCCTCCCGTGATGTTGTACCTCTTTGGTTCCTCTTCTGTGTCATAGTAAAGGATTCTGTCTTGGAAATAATTTTCAATTATCCGCCTTAGGTAGTTTGGTACCTGCAGGTCACTCAGTGCTTTTAGTATACAGCTCCAGTCGGTTGAATTGAACGCGTTCTTGACATCAAGTGTCTCCACACCACAGTACTGTTTTGTTCCTTTGAGCCATCTTTCTCCCGCAATTGCCTCATGTGCTATATCGCACACAGCTTGTATTGTATGGTTGGTGCTTCGTTTCTATCGTAATCCAAAATATCCGTTACGAAGTCCCGTGTCCCCTTCCGTGTATTGCTCTAGTCTTGTCCGAATAATTTTCTCGACTTTCCCCAGTGTATCTAGCATGCACAACGGCCTGTTCGACGACGATGATTGCTCAGGCGGTTTTCATTTCCTTTCATTTCATTTCATTTCCTTTGGTACAAGGACTAGTTGCCGTTTCCATTGAGACGGGAATTTTCCTTGTGTTAGGCATGCTGTATAGAGGTGTGTAAAGACATCTGGTCTGGTTTTGATTGTCTCCTTCAGAACAAAGTTCGGGATCCCGTCCATCCCTGGCGTCTTGTTGCTTTTCATAGCTGCTGCGGCTTATATAACTTCCTCAGTTGTAACTGGTGGTATCGTCTCCGTTTTATCTGCTGTGTCTCGTGACAGTGTGAATCCGTCTTTCCTCGGGAATAGGCTGCTGACAATTGAGTTATTGATGTGTGAGCATATCGGTGCAGCTGCCGTGGTGCATTTCAGTTTTTTCATGACTATTTTATATGCGCTTTCTCATGGGTTGTGTTGTAGTTCCTCCCTGAGTACTTTTGCTCTTCTTAATCACCTTACTGAGTTGCATTCGCTTCCTCTGGAATTTTCCTCGGAGTTCTTCATAGTTCTCTGAGTGTCTGCCACTTGCCCTTTGCTGGCACCTCCGCATTCTATGGCAGTCGGCTCTGGCGATGTAGTCGTTCCACCAGTACGCCGGCGTTCTTCCATTTCCTTTTCCCCTGCGCGGCATGGCTGCATCACACCCGCTGGTCAGAGATGATGTCACTCCTTTTGCTTGCTCCTCTGCTGTGCCCCTCGCTATTTCGATGCTGTTTAGCATGTACCCGAGCATGGCGGAGTCTAAGTCGCTCGTTTTCCAGCCCTGCTTTTGTACTTTACGAGGCAAGTTGCAGTATTGGAACTGTGTTTGCTCTTCTATATCGAATATTATGGCCTGGTGGTCGCTGTTCGTGTACAGGTCTGCAACTTGCCATTTTATTCTTCTTGCTAATGATCTGCTGGCGAATGTCAAGTCAAGTATGGAGTTGCATCTGCCGTTGTGCAAGATGCACTTATTTCCTCTGTTTAGCAGCACTAGGTGGAGATTGACAAATGCTTCCATTAGCGCCTCGCCCCTTCGGTTTGTCTTGACACTATTTCATTCAACTGACCAGGAATTAAAGTCTCCGGCCACGATGTTTGGTGACTTTCCTCGTACTTCAGCCACGATGTTATACAGCATCTTCTCGTATTCTGTCATGCTCGCGCTCAGTGGGGTATAACAGCTGTAGAAATGCATTTCTTTTATTTTTGCATACATGTAGTTCTGCCGCCTCGTTGAGTCCTTGCGTTCGAACGGGTATGTGCCACACGTCCTTATCGCTGCTGTCCTGCTTTCGTACTCCACCACCCACCTTGCATCATACATATGTATGTATGTGTGCCTTTGTGCGTGAGATTTATTGAAGGTCTAACAGAGATGCGAAGAGCCTGATTAATTCCAGAAAAAAATTGTACGTTATTGATTATTCGGAAGAGATCATTTGAAGAACGGAAACTTAAGAATTTTCTTAACTGCTTCAATAAACTCAGTCATTGTGTCTTTTGGGAATTGATATCATACCGTGGGGTGCTATTCCCTCTCTATGGTTAGTCAAAGCTCTCCGTTTCACTTGGACTGTACAGAAATTTTACCAGACGTTTAATCGGGGTTCTAAACACAAGTAGTCCTTCGCTCATCCTCTCAACCAATTCCATTAAATTTATAGTCTAATCGCTACCAAATTGATTCAGTTGTGCTTTATATCCGTAATTAATTCCCTCCCATCCCATTTCTTTCTGCACAACGCAGCGCTTTCACGTCTATAAAACGTTTTGTTTTTACAGATACTTTCAGATTGAATATTTTTACAATGTGTGCTATGTACATTAGCTACGAACTGCGATACGTAATTAATACTACACAAATCAACCACAGTGTGATCTTAAGTGCATATCGACCGAACATCACCCAGTTAGATACGGATTTTTATTGCAAATGAGCGGAGGTAATTTACCGCTTGCTATTCATTTATCTTTTGCGTTCACAGTAAAAATGTAGAGCAGCAGCGGATATAACAGAAGCACAATGTCTATGAAATGCAAAGCTACATCCCCTCGGAAACCCCTTCCTATCGAACATTTGACGGAAGTAGCACTTGAGAATGAACAAGCCTCCGGTTGCCACACTTCCACCTCCACCATTGTGGAAAACTGGCAATCTTAACACATTTTTATCCCTCACATGATCTACAAACAGAAGTTATATTCTCTCCTGAGCCTCCGCCGCCGCCGCGTGCCGGTGAGAAGCAAATGATCGCAACGCAAGTTCGCTTTTTAATTAAACGTTGGGGCTTTATGTTTGGGTGCAATTAAGAGCACACCACAGAGTGTTCAGTTTTATGGAGTGGTTATTAAATATGTGTGCGAATGGAGCTCATGGAGTAACTTCATATGCTATTAGGGTGTCATAAAAGACTAGTGGATTTCAGGTTTATGGCTAGATACAAATTCAAATGGGAATGGAGGTTCATGTGCGATTGCATTTGAAATCGAATACAATTTAATTGATATGTCTCCAAAGGCTAATTTCCTCGGGATTGAAAATTACTTTCAAAATATTTCTTCTGTGTACTTTCTCCAGGATAACTGGTATAGTTTCAACTTAATAGCCAACTTATTTCTGCCTCGTAGTGAATTGAATGTCCGTTTTGAAGGGATATCTTAGACTGACCCATTTGCTCCATAGCTACAATTTGTTTTTTTTTTTTATAAAAAGGAAACCTGAATGCCAGAGCACTCAGACTCTCCGGTCCATTGTACTACCAGGCAGTAACCTTTCTTTGGTGCAGTGGTTGGAAAAACTTCGATGTTATTCGTTTTGCTTTGTAGTCGGGTGGCTGATGATTGCTGTTCTCCGTTGGGGCTTGAACGTGCTTAGCTACAATACTTATGTATGTTCCACTACTTATGTACTATTATTCTGATTGGTCTTCAATTGTGAAATCTGCTACGACACGATAGCGCATTCTAAATGCAGAATTTCGAACGTCGACATCTTCAGTTTATATCAGAAACTTTTTTTTTTTTGGAATGGGAAACCCTCAACTGGAACACTCACACGCAACTGGTCCATTGTGCTACCAGGAGCGAAATTCTGATTTACTCATTTTATTGGAATTTCCTTGTCTTTCAAAGAAAGCCTCAGTAATAGGAGCTTACAGTTCCAGCGATTACCATATCAACAACGAAGATCCGCCACCTGATACGAGCGAAGATAGAACGCTCGTAGAGGAAATATTCCGCAGTATCGTCGGCTGGTCAAACAGTAGTGCATGCGATCATATGAAAACACAAGCGTTTTCACTTAGCTGAGGCCTACCAACTCCTACTCCTTAATTCAAGAAATGGGTAACCAACCCCGTTTGGTGATTTCTTGGCGACAGCAGAGAGAGGGGGGAAGAGTGCTTTCACACTAGAGCACTTCTTCCTGTTCCAGGCGGTAGCGGACGAATTTTCTAGTCGGAGTCAACGGTGGCGTCTATAGTTCCAGTTAGGCTGAACTTAGTGAATACCTTGCGCGAGCTGCTTCGACATATTCGGATCACAGGTCGGTAAGGAATTTCCAATGTTGGTCAGGACCTTGGAATAGCGATGGTGGCGAAGGAGCCCTTAATGGGCCAACGGCAGTGCTCATGCTCCTGTAGTGGACTACTGGCACCGGTGTACCCGGCCCCTCGTCCTAACTAAAGGAAGTGGCCCTCCAGGTTGGGGATTGTGCCGTCGGGGTAACTTCCCTACCACGTAAAAAACGAATGGTCCCGAAACAACCAAAGCCTCGGATAAGGACGACTCAACTAATGACGAACCCAGCAAACGAAATAAGGACAACGACCTTCGGATCTATACGTGAAATGTTCTGTCCTTTCACAGACTATGTGCATTCGAACAATTAGCAGAGGCCCTAGACTGCTATAAAGCAGATATAACCGCCATCCAGGAAGTGCGATGGGATGGGCCAGGCAAAAAGAGGTTGAAAAACTGTGACATCTACTACGGTGATTGCTACAGAGACAACAGGCAGCGCTTATTCGGATGTGGATTTGTTATACGCGTCAGACTTAGACAAGAAGTCTTAAGCTTCCAACACGTGAGCGAGCGTATTATGACTATCCAGATCAACGCTAAATTCGCTAAAAAAAAAAAATCTCTAACAAAACTTTTGTAATATGCTTCTGCCATCACGGGAGAAAAGGACCCTGCCACCAAAGATTGTTTCTACGAATTCCTCGACAAAACATACGAGCAATGTCCTAAATACGACGTTAAAATCCTATCGGGCGATTTTAACGCCAAAATAGGAAAGGAGAACGTCTTTGGTAGGGCATTCGGTAAGCATAGGTTATCATAGAACCATAGCCGTGTACACCGATGGATCCAAAATGGAAACGGGAGTCGGCACAGGCAACTTCTCACATCACATCACAGCACAAGGTAGAGCTCTGTTGGGTCCCTGGACATGTAGGCATACCAAGGAATGAGAAAGTTGACGAACTGGCTAGAGTAGGTTCGGCGCTTAACTCAGACCAATCCGACCCCTCAGTGTACATTCCGCCTTGCACACTCAAACTCAAAGCAGGGAACAAAGCGATAACGGAGGCAAACAACAGATGGTCCTCTCTAGATACTTGTATCATCAGGAGGAAGCTACGGCCTACATTTGCCAGTGCAAAAACCAATAAACTCATGCAGAGGGATAGAAAATCACTTTCTACTCTGATAGGAATTATTACGGGGCACAGCACTACGCGGTACCACATGACAAAGTTATGTGTGACGAACGTGGAGTTTTGTAGAGGCTGCGGTGACGAGAAAGTTCACGAGGACACTACCCACTTTCTCTGCCACTGCCCACGCCTCTACCACCTTAGAAATAGATATCTTGGACAATACTTCTTTAAGGATTTAGAAGAATTGTCCAACAGACCGATCAACGACATCGCAAACTTCATCAAATCCTCTGGATGGTTTGTATATCGGGCACAGTAAGTACTATACGTATATGCTTTTTTAATAGGCTACGTACAGAGACGTTTACTTACGAAAGGATTTTTCTTTTTCTATCTTCTTTTTCCCCATGGGTATCACAATGGGTCTATACTGACCTGAGTGTGGTTTAGAGGACTTCCGTCTCCAACCTAACCTGACCTAAGCATAGCCTACACGACATCACGTATAATATCGGACTAAGGCATAGCAAGCACATGGTTTCCTCATCTCAATATTCATAAACAGACGTGGCGGCCCAATGATCATGTAACGATCAACCAAGTTGATCGTATTGCGATCGATGCAAGACATGCCTCCAGTATTCTGGATGTCCGGGCCTTCCGAGCGGCCAACATAGACTCGGATCATTACCTTGTGTAACCAAGGTACGAATGCAGACATCCCAAATTGAGAAACAAAGAAGAATCACTGTGAGAAAATTTAACGTCGCAAGAGACCACCTGAGTGCGTATCCCGAAATCTCTAAATCACCCCTATGCCGCCAGCATCAAGTACCGAAGACCAGTGGCAACGCTGCCAATATGCCATCAGAAACACCACGACTGATGTGTTGGGTTTCGTTCACCCACCACCGCGAAACCTCTGGTTTCGGAATGCCGGCGAATGCATGCATCAAAACAAGAGGTTTATAAAGCGGCGCTGCAAAGGAAAACGAGAGCTGCTCGTGAGCTCTACGAGCAAAAGAGACGGGAAGAACATCAAGAAGCTAAAAAAAAAAAAAACAAAAAATATTTGACGCAACAGCTCTTTAAGTGCCATGGCCTAGCTTCTGGCAATCACTCATGTTGTTATATTTTTTTCACACGAATGGTCCTACAGTAGAGTGCCGTATCCGAAGAGCAATTTGTTTCGAGAAGCTTTCTCGAGACAACAATACTCTCGGATGTATGTATGTCAGACATTCACGAGAGGTGGGACCGTGAAAAAACTTGTTGGTGTTTTCTCGGATTCGAACTTGGAACCTTACTACTTATGCAACATTAACCACTTATGCAACGGCGCCCACCCGGGAAGAACATCGGCTTCTCCAAATGAAGAGGAAAGAGTATGAGAAATACGCGATCGAGAGCATTGAGAACGTATACTCCAGGAACAATGTACGGAAGTTTTACCAAAAGGTAAAAAGAGCTTGTCAGAGAAACAAAACCCGTACAGAAACCTGTACAGATGAAAAGGAAATCTCGTAGTAGAATGACAGTCGGTGCTGAGAATATGGAAAAACTACTTCAGCAGACTGTATAACGACGACAAAGGCCAATATCCCGCCGTCAGGCAGAATGAACCATTCAAGATAGACGATGTTTGCCAAAATTTCCGTCCACCTGACCAAAACGAAGTGAGGATAGCAATATCCAAGCTGAAATCCAACAAGGCTGCTGGACCTGACGGCTTACCGGCCGAACTTTTCAAGGCAGCTGGGGATGAATTGGTTGAGTGCATACACCAACTCATCTCTAAGATTTGGTCAGACGAGTGTATGAATGGAATCTCAGCATCGTTTGCCCGTTCCACAAGAACGGAGACCCTCTCAACTGCGCCAATTATAGAGGCATCAGTCTCCTCAACATCGCATATAAGATCTTTTGTGCGATATTGTATGAACGCCTGAAACCTTTTATGAACAGTCTGATTGTACCCTATCAGTGCGGTTTCAGGCCAGGAAAGTCCACCATCGATCAAATCTTCACACTTCGGCAGATCCTGGAGAAAACCAAAGAATTCCAAATCGATACTCACCACCTCTTTATCGATTTCAAGCCCGCCTATGACAGCATCTATAGAGAAGAGCCTTATAGAGCCATGTCTAGTTTTGACATCCCTGCCAAACTTGTCCGTCTGTGCAGGCTGACGATGAAGAACGCTCGCTGTTCCATCAAGGTCGGTAATGACTTCACCGAGACCTTTGATGTCAAAAAAGGTTTTAGACACGGTGACGTGCTGTCATTTGACTTCTTTAACATTGTACTTGAACGGATTGTGCGGAACTCACAAGCCAACACCGGAGGCACAATCTATTACAAGTCTGTACAACTGCTTGCATACGCCGACGATATCGACATTATCGGAAGAACTCAACGGGCTGTCACCGATGCGGTTGCAAGCATTGAGGCGGAAGCGGCCAAAATGGGTTTAGCGATAAACGAGGGCAAAACCAAGTATATGCTGTCAACAAGAAGGGGAAAAGCCAATACCGACGAATTGGACAAAACATAACAGTGGGCAGCTATAACTTCTTGGTAGTAAGGGACGTTGTCTACCTTGGCTCTGCTATAAATTCTACAAACAAGATCAGCGCAGAAATCAATCGAAGAAGAACTCTTGCTAATCGCTGCTTTTTTAGGCTTATAAGGCAATTCAACAGTAAAGCCCTATCTCGAACAACTAATGAGACTCTATATAAGACCTTGATCATCCCAATCCTGCTTTACGGCGCTGAAACATGAACTTTATTAAAAGAGGATAAAGATATCCTTGGTCGCTTCGAGAGAAAAATTCTTCATAAGATATTCGGTCCCGTTTGCGTTGATGGGTTTTGGAGGAGAAGATTCAATAACGAACTACACGAGCTGTATAGCGACATTGACCTAGTCAAAAAACTGCGTATTGGACGTCTGAGATGGCTAGGACATGTAGAGCGAATGGACACCAACGCTCCGGCCGGAAGAGTCTTCGAATCTAGCCCCGAGGGACGACGCGACGTAATAGAGGACCTTCTCGCCGTAGGTGGCGCGCACAAGTTCAAGGTGACCTCGACCAACTTGGAGTGCGCAACTGAAGGCAATTAGCTAAAGGCCGAGCTAAATGGAGAGGGTTGTAGGTTGCCACCCAGGTTCACCCCGAACTGTAGCTCCACCTAAGTAATTAAGTAGAACCCATGTTTGATGTGTGACGTTAGCGCTAGAATTTGTTCAGTGCAGCTACGGCCAGATCTAAAGATTACGATATGATTTGTAATAGTGGGGCCAATCCTGTTTAGTATAAGCCTTTCCAGTAGTTTGTAGCACACACTAAGTAGAGCTAAGGGCCTGTAGCTGTCAGCAAGATCAGGTGGCTTACCTGGGTTTAGGATTGCTATGTTTTTTTGTACGCTTAAAACCCTGAGTTTCCAAGATGAAGAACCGGCTCAGTCAGATTTTTGCATTTTTTCCACAATTTGTTGAAAGTACGGAACTCGATTGGAGCAGCACAATTAGTAAAGAAAGGACGTTCTTTAGAAAACGAGGCGAACAGTTAAGAAGGAATCGAAGACTCTAGGAATTAATTAAAGAGCCGAAATGCGCTACGCAAAGTCTTGTACTTTAGGAGAGGAAGCAGCACCTAGGGTCACATGCCTTGAATACTGAATTACATCAGCTCCGCGAATGGAATCATACGTATACAGACTCGCCTGCCACTCAGCTCTAGCAAACTCAACAAAAAATTGCCTACGGGAAATTATATTTGAGCTCCCATATACTCGTACATATGTATCTCTCGAAAGATCAGTGGCTTAGTCCTAGTCTAATCGTTCGGACATGCATATCTCAAAAGTGATATGAAAATGAAATGAGTGACATACATAAGTCTTTACATCATCTGATGAACTACGGCTTTTTTTTTTTTTTTTTTTTTTGGATTGCGCCAGGGATGTGTAGTCTTCATAGATACTAATGGCCCGAGTGCTACTAGCATGCACGATTCGCAAACCTGAGTGTAATCGATGCCAGGAATACGCCTACGTACTAAACACACACCACCCTATACACTTCAACCACTCTCCCCGCAGGACTGCCGTTAGATATTACTTCGCGGGGCTGGTTAGCAATTTATGCTATGCTTCTTGTGTCAGATTCTTCCGCTGCTTCAGCTACTCTTCTCAGCTTTTCTATTCTCCGCAGCTCTTTTTGTAGAGTTGTTACGAAGGAACATATTGCCATCCAATTCTCTTCCAACCGTAACATATGGTCGAGGAGTAATGACGGACTTGGCAGAGTAATTCTCCATGTCGTGAAACGTGTGCAGTAAAAAACTGCGTGCTCCGTACCTTCATCTTCGCCTGGGCATTCCGGGCAGGATGGTGAGTTGTTGTGTCCAAATCGGTGTAGATATTTGCGGTAGCCACCGTGGCCAGACAGGAACTGCGTTAGACTTTGGACTTATCCAGTCTTGGCTTGTAGGTATAAGTTTATATGTCCATCTGCCTTTTGTTGTATTAGCCCAACGAGCTTGCGACATAGCTGCTGACGGTGCCCTTTTTTCAATTTTTATCACCTTGATACCAGTGGCGTCGTGATGACTCAATGCTCTTCTGTTATATATATGGCAAATTCGACGGTTTTCCGACTGGTTATAAGAACAGCTTCTGTTTTATGGTCAGCTAGTTCTAGTCCGGCGGATATTAGCCAATCTTTTATCCGGGTAATTGCTTCATTTATAGCTGATTCTACTGCATGGATCTGTTTAGCTACTGTCACGACTGCAATGTCGTCGGCGAATCCAATTATCGTTACTCCCCCAGGTAGCGTTAATCGTAGGACTCCGTCGTACATGATGTTCCACAATAGTGGCCCTAAAACCGATCCCTGTGGAACTCCCGCAGTTACGTTGTAGTATTTTACCCCTTCATAGGTATTGTACCTCAGCTTCCTGTTGTTGAAGTAGTTCGTCACTATCCGTAGCAGGTAATATGGCGTATCCATCCTGACAAGTGACCTTCTAATGAACGACCAGTCCGCAGAGTTGAATGCGTTTCTAACGTCCAGCGTTACTACTGCACGATACTCCTTTGTGCCATAGAGCCATCTTTCGCCTTTGATGGCACCTTTGGCGATATCAACTACCGCTCTTATGGCATCAACAGTAGATCGTGCTCTTCTGAAGCCAAATTGCTGATCTGAGAGGGCTCCTTTCTCTTCTGCTACTGCGAGTAATCTATTATAGATTATCTTCTCGAGGATCTTTCCCATGGTGTCCAATAGGCATATTGGACGATAGGATGATGGTTCTCCTGGAGGCTTCTTTCCTTTTGGCAGTAGGACCAAATGCTGCGGCTTCCATTTTTCGGGAAAGGTTCCTTCTTTAAGGCACTTCTGCATTGTTGATATGAAGAGGTCTGGTCTTTTTTTTTACAGCTGCCTTTACTGCCTTATTCGGGATGCCGTCGGGTCCCGGCGCCTTGTTGTCATCTATCTTGCTGCATGCACTTTGCAGCTCCTCGTGAGTAATTAAAGGAATATCTACTGGATTGACTTCTCGTATAATATTGCACATGGTAGCAGGCCTTTGAGGGAAGAGCTGCTCTACTATGGCACCCGGCTTCTAACAGTTTTCTTACGTCTTCTACTGGAAGACTTATGGTTGTCGTTTGAGTCCCTCCGTATGCCTTTCGCAGGGATAAGATGTCTGCCGGTAAAACGTTTACTCCGAACTGGGTTCTAATTGCATCGATTATGTCAACCATTGTAGTGACTTCATCGAAGTATTTGACCTCGAGAGTAGTGCGGTGCGTAAGTGTTCTTAAGGTCGATTCACAGCTCAGCGACCTGCGAATGCGAATGAGCGAATATTCGCAAATTTTGACATTTCATTCACAGCCGCTTTTTTTGTGGTCGCGGCAATCCGCGAATTTGAGTTGTCATTAATTTTATAACTAATTGCCTAAACGTAAAAATAAATAAATACATAGCGTAGCTTTCATTCAGAAGGTAATATCCCACATTCTTTCGATAAATTCAACCACGATCTTACCCACCATGAACAAAGCAAAAGAATTGTGAGGTTAAACTCTCGCGAATGTTTTAGTCGCGGGAATGTGGATTGCATCCTACATGTGTGGAATGTGAATAAAAGTTGACAGTTCGCAGAAATCATTCGCTTATTCGCGGAAAAATCGGCGAATTGTTAATTTCTTCGCAGGAACTAATTACAATTCAACTTTTTATATATCAATCGATAGATAAATTAAGCTCCGTTCTTTTGGAATAATAAAATTGCCCATGGCGTGCTTATAAATGTGCTAAAAACTGTTTGTTCGCAGATTGGGCATTCGCAATTCGCCGAGCTGTGAATGGACCTTTACACTCGCTTGCTCCGCTAAGGCTTCGCTGATTACGCCTTTAAACTCAGTGGTCTTTATTCCCGTCTCCTTGAGTTGTATTAGGAGGTCTCCCTTCTGTGTCCTCCTAATTTTAGAAATCGCTATTCCAACTGCTTCTTGTTTGGGGTCTGCCTTTACTTTGCGTAGTATATCCGCGTAAGAAAGGGCTCCCGTAGCTTTGATGACAATAGCGTCAGGTTTCGTTCTTATGACCTCTTGCTGCTTCTTTTTGGCGTCCTTCTTCCTGTTGGCATTTAAACATTCGCCTTCTCCTGTCGCTTGCTTTTTGTTTGTGGTTGCACTTGTTCGCTGGGCTCTTGCTGGGGTCTCAGCGCCAATTGCCACATCTTTCTCTTTGGTGTTTGCCAGAGATGGATGTTTCATCTTCCGCTTTTTTCCAGGCGTTTAATCGCTGTAGCATCATTTGATGGATGTTTCTCCTTCTGCTTTATCTCCGGGGGTTGACTCTCAGTAACACCATTTGATGGATGTTTCTGCTTTCGCTTTGGCTCCGGAGGTTCGGTGCCTGCAACGTGCCTTCTCCTGGGTTCTATTGTTGGCCAGGGTGAAGTTTGCGAGGAGTTGTTCCGACGAATAACCTCCTTCGCTTTCTCATCGTGCAGTTGAATCGCCGAAAGCTCATAGAGAGCCCTGATGCTTTCAATGGCATCTCGCATCGCTTGGTGAATCGAATGCCTTTTGCTGTCTTCCAGCATTTCTACCAGCCCTCTAATCTGTTCCCCTAGCTTGAGAAAATCAGATTTCTGGTCGGTTGGTTCGACCATCACCCTTTCTACTGCGGGTGGCTCGAGTCGTTCCGTGCATCTTGGTAGTGCTGCTACTTGGCCAACTGGTGACCTCAGCATCCTTGAGCCCCCCTTGAAGGGGTTCTCCTCGTTCTCCTACATTTTTTCTCCTGTTTTTGTTTGTAATCATTTCGGTTGGGTCCACACTCAAAGCCGCTTCAACACTGCTTGAAATTAGCTGTTTGATGGTTGATGTGAATGACATTAGGTGATTGGGGAAAAAAGTACTGTGAATCATAAGCCATCCCCGGAGTTTTTCTGAAACCACTTAAGTTTCAAACCAATACACCAATCTTTGTTTCATCTATATTTTCCATTTTATGCCGTGCAATCATGCAATTGGATTCAAGGTATTGTTTCCTAGACGTAAGTCGTAAATTTCCAATTTTCGTTGTGCAATCATGCAATTGCATTCAGGGGATTACTTCCTAGATGTAAGTCAATATTTATCTTTATAGCTAGCTATTTGCAATATTTTTTGTTTGTTACTGTTCGCAGAAATTGTTTGTAAATTGATTCCTGTAAGTGCTGTCTTGTTCTTGTCTGGAATTTTCAGGTGAGCTTCATCAGGCTCTCAGAAGAGTTAATTTTTAGCGAGAATACTTACATTTCTATGGTCTTACCATAGCTCGTAATTAAAAACTCGTAAATTGAGCTATTCACCAGCCAGTTTGCGGACATTATGATAAGCGTTTAAAATGAATCCAAGCCGAATTTAATCTGCATGCGATTCGTTCACCAATCCGGTATTCTCTTTCCTATTTCCTGATTTCAAACTGCAAAATCAATTTTTGTTCTTTCCCGTATAAAGCGGTATTAACGTTGTCTAAAGCTTTGCGATTTTAAAACACCACAGCTGTAGCTTATTATATTTGCACGGCAGAAACATTCATAACCTTAAGTGAAAGCATCCAGCAAACGTTTATTGATTTGTTCTCGCTTCCAGAACAATAAAACACAGGTGTGCCGTTCAAAGAACTTTTTATGGCTCTACGATTTTTATTGCTACTCAAAGTGTTGTAAACGATCTATAATAGCGAAAGTTTTACGTTCTTTAGTGCAATTATTTTTGTCATAAAAATCAACTTTTACTGTCCCAAATGAATGGTATTTATTCATATGCTGTAGTGACCTAGCCTTGTATCTTAATTTGTGAAGACAGGCCTGCGAAGATTCATTCCAAATGAAATTGCAGCCATAAGAGCAGAATTGCTTCGCACACCTCCCCCAATTCCATACCATGCTCTGGTGGTCATATTTTTTTTTTGAAATTTTGAGAATTTTTGTACTAAATAATCAATCAACCATAACCTCACTGAATTAACCTCACTCGAGCGCATCACATGTATTTCTTAGAACACACTTCATTCCGCTTTTCGACGTTGACAGCTGCGGCCTGTAATCAAGTGGACATCAATTAGGAGGGCGGGTATCTATTCCGGACTTTCTCTAATTAACCCCACAATCAAATGAACTCCCCAAAAAGACAACGAAACCAAGGAAGGGGGGTAAATGGAACTAAGACCGATTTAGCCCAAAATTGAAATTAATGCCGCCTTAAGTAGCCCCAATAGGTATAGTCTTAGGTAGTTAATGTATCTCTATCTATATCGACGAAGACGACGACGACGACGACCTCATCCCGGGATCAAACAAAAACCAAATGCAATTTACTTAATGAGTTCTGTTTGCATTTACATTCCACTAGCACCGCCAGCAACACCTCCGTCACTGCGCATCCACCTCTTGTCTTACTTATGAGATTCAAGCAGCTGGAACTTTTACTACTTGATAATGAGATAATCTCAGCTAATGGCGTTCGACTCGCTTCTGTGGCTATCGCTCTAGTAGGTAAGAAAAAATAGAAAATATTCTTTCCGGTATAGTATCATGCCCAGATGGGGGGGTTTTTTATTTCTGGTATTTTCGCCAAAAATTTCATGAATTCAGAAATTACGGGACTAGGGAACTGCTTCGAGCTTTATGAGGTCACACCGTAGTCGGGTATTTGGGACACTGCAAATGGGTATGCGGTTGTCTGGTCTAACTTAAGACAACGAAAGTAATTAAATTGAATGAGTGAAATTTTTCTGTTCGCCTTGTTGTTGCTATTTTAAATATTTTCCTTTCTAACACTCGAGAATTTTTTTTTTTTATGTTTCAGCACCAAGATGTATACAGTTGAGATAATTGAGTTTTGTTAATAGTCAGGTTCATACTGACGGCTTGGTGCTAATTTGCCAAAGCAGAAGCACCAAATTGGATTCATACACGAAGATTCATGCCACTGCTGGGGTGAATGGAATTTGTAAGAGTTCTTAAAGGCGTAATTGTTACTGATGTCTTTAACCTTTCGAGCAAGGCCAAGGACATCAAGTTCTTGTGCTGCACATAAAAAGAAAATGAAATATGTATCTACAGATGCAGAAAGTCTGAGGTTAAATAGGCGAACTCCACAGGCGGATCAATAGAAATGCGGTAAAGTGGGAGGGTTGTGATCCCTTGTTTTTTGGATCATAGCATTGCTGAAAAAGGAAGAAGAAAAAAAAAAAGAAGAAGATGCAGAAAGTCTGAAGAGCACATGAAAAAATTGAAATCCAAACTTCAATCTGAAAACTTATAACAGACGTCATCCGCAACTGTCTCAGGCCCTATTTTTGATCGTCAACTAGTTAGGAGGTTTAGCGCGTTTTCTTGTCTTTCCTTTTATTGGCCCTATCTTTACTAAACTGTTAGGTTAGGTGAATAGGTGCCTTGTGACAAAAAAGTCACTGCTCACTTAGTCCAACAGTTGTACCCTTTTCTAAGAAGAGGTAGCTCGAACTGAAGGAAATCTCACTCGAAAGCACCCCCATCAGCCCTACAAAGGAAGCAAAATCTTGGTATAATCCTGGACAAAAAGCTTAACTGGAACTCTCACTTAAACAGTGTTATCAACAAGGCGACCAGGGCAATGTTCATGTGTCAACGCCCCTATGGTAAAAAATGAGATCTGAAGCCCAAGATGATCTATTGGATGTACAGCACAATCGTCAGACCAATAAACACCTACACCTCTCTAGTATGGTGGCCTAAAACACAACAGATCAAAGCTGTGGAAGAGCTAAATCGACTGCACCGATTAGCCTGTGTCGGCATTATCGGCGCAATGAAAACGTGTCCGACGGCAGCATTAGGTACAATACTTAATCTCACGCCGCTGCATCTCACAGTACAGAAAGAAGCTATGCCAAGTGCTCTTAGTCTACCTCAGATACAAAAACTGATACCCGGCCATCTGAGCATTCTTGAAAACGTCCAAAACAACTCAATCTTCCAGATTCCAGATACGATGCTCAAGAGATTTCGGTCATTAGTGACCGTCAAGACTGCAGAAGGAAAAGTCTCAAGACACCACCCAACGCACAAATCTGGTACACAGATGGCTCCAAATTGGAAAATGGCAGTATCGGAGCTGTGGTCTATGGTCCAAACTTTCAGTGTGCGGCAGAGCTTGGCAAATCACATACCATCTTCCAATGAGAAGTCCATGCGAAAGAACTATGTATTCGGGAATGCCTGCGGAGAAATACTACCGGAACCCGCATCTTTATCTATTCAGACAGCCAGGCACCGCCGAGGGCCCTTTATTCCTATACGGCAAGATCAGAGCTCGTGTGAAACTGTCTCAACTTCCTTGATAACCTCGCATCCACAAATCAGGTTACCATAGCATGGATTCCTGGACACGAAGATTTTGAGAGGAACGAACGAGCAGACTATCTGGCGAGGACAGGCGCTGGGTGCCCACTCATCAGCCCTGAACCCTACTTCGGGGTACCACCCAGTGATATCCACTCCACAGTAACAAAATGGAAAGCTGAAGGACTCGCCGAACACTGGACCAACCAAAAGGATCTAAGACAAGCGAAGAAGTTCATAAATCCCAAAAGAAATAGAGCTAGCAAGCTACGTGAACTAAGCAAAGACGATTTTCGAACTCTAACCTGCTACCTAACCGGACACTGTCCACTCAGGTACCATCTAAACAAGATGAAACTTTCAGATACGACCATGTGCAGACTCTGTGGTGAACAAAGAGAAACAGCAGAACACATACTTTGTGAATGCCCAGGGGTCGCAAAGAAACGATTACTCCATCTAACGCGGATCTCGATGGGCCCAGCGGATACCTGGAATATAGAACCCAAGACATTGTTGAGCCTCAATTTTTAATTGGCCAGCACAATAGATCTTATAGGTCTCTGTTCACTTGGGTCCCAATAATCGTATGGTATCGTAGACCAACAGTTCGGGTCCATTGTGCCCAATTATCTAACCTTGGAAACGTTTTAGAGACAGTCCGCTGTTAGAACCACTCAGATAGTGATATGTATCTTAGGAGGTCCGTCAACTCAACATTACCTAAATCCTCCAGCTCCGAGAAGAAGTAAAAACCTAGAATCGTCATTCTTCTGACGGATATGGCAATACAATCACACAGCAGGTGACGAACAGATTAAATTTCTTCTTCGTACCTGTAACTTCTACAATAGTCGTTGTGCAGTACACCGAGGATGGATGGTAAACGACTAACGAAGGCCTCGTAGGAGTAGCATCTCACGATAGGTGTTAATCCGCTAAATAACGAGAAAGAACCAACAAAAAGCACTGTCATGCTCTATTCTAGTAAACCAGCTGGAAGTGCATGGACGTCCGGGGTAGGTAGGACTGGTGCTACACGAGGAAGCCTCATATCTTGGATACCTCACAGTGACCGGATATTGACGGCTAGGTTTCACAGCAGAGTAAGAAGAATTACCACCCCACCACACAGTGCTATGCTCCGACTCAAGACGCGACTGAGGATGAAAAGGGCAATTTTTATAGCCAGCTAGGCGCCGTCTATAACCAAACGCCTAATGGGGACATCATAATGGTGATGGGGTATCTCAATGCCAAGGTAAGGAGCGACAACACTATGCTTAAACACATGATGGGAGTTCGCGGCCTTTGAGACAGCAACCACTCAAACTTATTTAACATCAGCAGGTTTAATATCGACAGGCTCAATGTTCCCCAAGTGCGCCAACAATCCAGTGACCATCTTGCCTTAGAAGCAGAAGCAATCAGCAGCATACTGCAAGAGAACATGGATGACCACTGGAGTGCTGTGAAAAATGCTTTTGCGACTGGGGCACGCACTTATGTCGGTAAAAAGCAGAAACACCACCGCACATGGCTTTCTACAGACACCTGGAGACGGGTCGATGAGCGTGCAGCAATCAAGGCTCGGATTGCAGCAGCCTCAGCAGTAGAGAGAACCGAGCTAGAACCCCAGTAACGTTCGAAGAAGAAAGAAGTGCAGCGTAGTGTGAGACGTGATAAACATCAGCACATGAACTCACTGGCTTCAAGGGCTGAAGCAGCAGCGAGAAGGTGCGGCAGTAGGACTGTTTATAGCATCGCTAAGGACCTTACTGGTGGTCGGAACTCCAAACAACACCCAATGAAGAGCCTAGACGGTAACCTTCTGATCTGATGGAGACAAAATTTTGCTACAGTGCTAAACCACTTAGAATGGCGGTATGATCTCGAATTTGAATGAGCAGTTCGAAGCAACGAATTCCCAAATTCGCACCGTACCTGCTAGTAAAACCGAAATAATAACAGTAATCAAGTACCTCAAGAAGAACAAGGCGGTGGGTATTGATGGTACCCCTGTCGAACTACTTCAAGCGGCGCAAAATACATCGGCAGATTTGCTGCACCCTCTAATACGAAGAGCTTGGGATAGTAAACAATTTCCGCAGGAGTGGAAAAGGGGGATGATCATTAAGTTTACGAAAAAAGGAAACTTGACGGAATGCGGGAACTGGAGAGGTATTTGCGTTCTTTCAGCCGTATCCGAAATGGATGAATGCAGCAGAATTGGGAAGGCTAAAGCTGCGTTCGGAATACTATCCAAAATCTGGAAAAGCAATGTTATCAGCTTAAGAACCAAGCTGCGACTGCTCCGCTCCAACGTAGAATCGGTGCTACTTTATGGGTGCAGTACTTGGAAGGTGGACACCGTTAACACACGCAAGATGTAAGTCTTTCTGAGCAAATGTTTAAGGATCATCTTGAGGATTTTTTGGCCGAACCGCATCTCCAACGAACAACTTTATCTGAGAACGGGCCAAGAACCTATAAGCATTACTATACGAAGGAGAAACTGCCAGTGGATTGGACACACCCTACGGCGAGAAGTCAACTCCATTGCGAAATACGCCATGCAGTGGAATCCGCTCACCCAGGCAGGCAGAATAGTGGGACGCCCTGGGCAAAGGAATAAGATGACGCGCAGGCGTAATTGACGCCAGATGGCCCCCGAGGGGTTAAAGGATCTGACGAGTACACGGAGTCGTTCGGCAAGAATGCCAATGGCACAGTCACCAGTAATTATGCCGGAAATGACCCATGCGTTATGACGACTAAGTTTCACCAGAGAGGTTGATCTCTTCTTGCTAAGGGCCGGCCATAGCACTCTGGCCGTTTCGATGAACCCAGTGTCTGTTTGCTCTAGTCTTCTATTTTCTTCCGTAAGGAATTAATTCGGATCACTACAAATGGGAGAGCCCGTTATACATGCAGCGCCGACCCCTTCTAGCAAGCTCAACAGCCCTTTTGTTTCCTTCGATATCCATAGGTCCTGGTACCCAATAGAGGGTCACCGCATCCTCACAAGCCTCGACCTAATAACAGCAGAGTCCGGAGGCTTAACGGCTGCCTGGCTATCAATATAGACAGTGATCGTTTAGCAGCCTGTATAATGGCTGTGACTTCGGCTTGAAAGACGCCGCAGTCGTCGTTTATTCTAGAGGAGTAGTTTATTCCAAGGGCTTCACAATAAACTCTGGCTCTCGTGCCAACGTCCATATTAGAACCGTCGGTATAGAATTTCAGTTCCTTTTTCTTCATGGTTCTTCGGTTTTTCTAATGTCAGGAACTCTTGTAGCAAGTCTACTTTCAAATGCTAGCATCGGGCTCATGTGATTAGTTTCTGTCGATCTGCTGACAGTCCCCCATTGGGGCGAAATGGAAGCATGGCCGTAAGGGCTCGGTGACCACAATCGACCTTCTCTCAGTCTTACAGCAGTTTATGCCACCAAACTGCTACAGTATGGTAGGTAGGTAGAAGTGGCGGTTCTGTAAAAACAGAGACCTAATTAGCACAGTTGTGCCGTTTTGATACCACGACTCATGCGACCTTGGATGTTGATGTGTGTTGGTGAGGACAATCTAGATAGAGCCAGCCTGTGGAATTTAAGAGAGGGTTAGCTCTCAAGTCAATTGGTGAAGGGTTTGCCTAATGCTTGATGTCAAGCCCTAGCTAGTGCTGGATAAGTGCACATGCAGTGGATAATTGTTTCCTTTTCGGTGGCTATGTTGCAACTACGGCAGTGTGTATGATACCTAGTTTGGCTGCGTGCTCTCCTACCGGCCAGTGTCCCGTGATTGTCGCGATTGTACGGGCAATGTCTTTGCGCGTTCTGTTCAATAGGGCGGTTGTTTTGGTCTTGTTGTAGTTAGGCTACATCTTTCTGGATATGACGCAGTTCGTTAACCTGGACCATTTAAGGTTAGCTTTTCTAAGAAAGATTGAGGAGATGTTTGCCTTAATTGCTCCAAGCGGGGTTTGAACAAGTTCCACAAGTGAGCAGTGGAGGGCTGAGCCTCGCCTGCCCAGTTCGTCAGCATGTTCGTTGCCATCAACGTTGCTGTGGCCTGGAACCCAGACTAGAGTCACCATGCATTGGCCATCTAGCGAGGCCAGCTCCTGTCGGCATTCTAGTACTAATTTCGAGGAAATGGTTTCCGAGGCAATGGTTTTGATAGCAGCTTAGCTATCAATTTAAAAAGCGATTCTTTGCCTTGGTAGTGTATTTATGTGTGACGCGAAGCCTGTCGCTAAGCGAATGGCGAGTAATTCCGCTTGGAAGACGCTGGCAGCGTCCGGGAGTCGATACGATCTTGCGATGTTCAGGGACTCCGAGAAAACACCCGCACCAACCTCACAGTCCATTTTTGACCCATCGGTGTAGACTGTTAGATCGAAATCACTGGTCGCCTGTCCATCTTGCCAATCTTTTCTTGTAGGGAATTGTACATCGAAACGCTTTGCGAAGTTCAATGTGGGGATGATGTAGTCTGCTGGAGTCAATACGAGTTCTCCTGGTAGAGAATCTAGGATATTTCTGTGTCCATAGGGTTTCGCAGTCCAACACTTGGACTCTCTGATTCTGATTGCGCTATGCGCTGAGATCTTTGTGATATGTAGATCTAGGGGTAAAAGGTGTAGCAGGACTGTTAGAGCGTCTGACGGAGTTGACCGTAGGGCGCCTGTGGTGCCTATGCATGCTGCTCTTTGCACCTTATTTAGTTTGGTTATGTTACATGCTTTTTTAAGGGCCGGCCACCATACTATCGACCCGTAGGTAAGGATTGGGCGTACTATGGCTGTGTACATCCACAGGGTCAATTTTGGTTGCAGGCCCCATCTTTTGCCGAAGGTTCTATTGCAGGCATAGAAGGCTATACATGCTTTCTTTATTCGTTCGTCTATGTTTGGTTTCCAGTTAAGTTTAGTATCTAGAATAACTCCTAGGTACTTAGCACTGGAAGATAAGGAGAGTATCTGACTGTTTAGTCGAGGAAGATTGAATTCGGGTATTTTGGTTTTTGTGGTGAAAAGCATCAGTTCAGTTTTATGTGGGTTAACTCCAAGTCCACACTTTCTGGCCCATGCGGTGACTTTACTTAGAGCACTCTCCATGATCTCACTTATCACGGGAGGAAAAAGTCCCGACACTAAAATCACCATGTCGTCCGCATACCCAACTACTTTAATTCTTTCTCTGTCTAAGCATAAAAGGATTTTATTCATGACTATTAGCCATAGTAGAGGTGAGATGACTCCACCTTGGGGCGTTCCTCTACTGGCAAATTTGGTTATGGTGCTGTTTCCTAGAGATGCCTGAATAGTTCTAGTGCTGAGCATAGAGACTATCCATTGGCTTAGGTAGGTTTCTATGCCCAGCTCCGTGAGGGACTCTAGAATTACTTCAGTGTGTACATTGTTAAAAGCTCCTTTTATGTCTAGGAAGGTAGCTAAAGTGTATTGCTTATACTGTAGGGATTTTTCTATTGTTGGCACTACTTCGTGAAGAGCTGTTTCTGTAGATCTTCTTTTGAGGTATGCGTGCTGGGATTTGAAGAGAGATGACACGATTGTATCTCGCAGATGGTTGTCTAGAACGCGCTCAAGGGTCTTCAAAACGAAGGAGGTCAGACTGATTGGTCTGAAATCTTTCGCGTTCTCATGTCCGCGCCTCCCCACCTTCGGAATGAAAACCACTCTCACCCGTCTCCATGAGTGGGGTACATGGTTATTTAGGATGCAGCTCCTGAAAATCGGTACGAGCCATGGGATTGCTACCTTTTGCATTTTTTGTAGCATAATGGGCAGAATACCATCTAGGCCTGGCGATTTATAAGGGGCGAAGCTGCGAATGGCCCAGGAGATTTTTTCTTCGGTAATAATGGGTATTATGTGTTCCCAGGATTGCAGGCATTGCGAACTGTTAGGCTCTGTGTAACTGTCCTTACATCCGGGAAAGTGGTGTATCAAGATCTTTAAGGATTCTGCAGTTGACTCCGTCCACTTACCATCCAACCTTTTCAGGAGAGATGGATTGGATGATCCTTCGATAGAATCTTGCTGAGTCTAGCGGAGTCTTTGAGGATGTGAATTGATTGGCAATATTCTATCCAGGACCATTTCTTGGCCATTCTGATAGCTTTTTTGTATATTTTAAGGCTGCCAGTATTTGCACTTGTAGCAGATATTGAAGGTCTCTCTAGTCAGTTTCCTGAGGTTAGAGAGTTCTTCGTTCCACCACGGACACCACCCTGCTACAGTATACAACACACATATATCAAACAGAATGGAACTAAGCATGGCTTCCATTTGCGCTGGCGCTGTTGCTATTTTTCTCATTGATCCCATGGCTCCGGTGCACGCTGCCCTCTGGATTTTGGTGAGGTTTGAAAGCTGGTATTGCTTCTCAACTACCATCCATCATACTAGTGAACCACTTATAAGAATGTGTCTTGCAACTGCCCGTGTATATCCAGTACACCACCGCTGGTTTGAGGCACCACGCGTTACTGAATGCCCTTTTGCAAGAAAAGTAAGCTACGCTTGTTTTTTTGATGCGTTCGACAATCCTTCCAGTTTTGTTTGGAATCTAGAATTACGCCCAAGTATCGAGTTGAACTTGAGATACCAGTCCAATACCACAGATATTTGGGGATGTGATGGTAGGGATCGATCTCTTCTTAGTGAAAAGAACTACATCCGTCTTTTAGGGGTTCACTCTCAGCCCTCTGCTACTGACCCAGTTATCCACTAATTGAAGTGCGAGGGCACTTGAACCTTTCACTTAGGACCGGAGGAAATGTCCCCGAAACCAGGATAACCAATAGCACCACTCTGGTGAAAGCAAGACAGGTGACGTGACAACAGGTCCACTGATGATTTGATATCTCAGCGAGAGGTGGTACTAATCTCTGCACCACTCTAGTGAAAGCGAGACTATTGCGCTTGTTATTTGAAAAGCATTTGACAGAGATTGGCATTTGGTATCAACTATATTCCTCGTCTACGGATTAGAAACTACCTTTCGGGACTTTGAGTTCAAGTTGTTTTCAACGGCTTCAAGCCCGCATCTCACCAAATAAATGCTGGTGTCTTCAAAGACTTTATTTTGTCTCCGACTCCCTTTCTCACTTACATAAATGGTATTCTATCTGCAACTTCTAATCCAATCCATGACAACGTATTTAAATGGGGATTAACCAATAGAGTGGAATTAATGCTTTCCAAACTCAATGCTGTCTTCTGTCTTTAAAGCGAAACACTAACCATCAGCCATAATCCATGAATGCATCGATGAAACCGAAAACTTCCCATGCTCGGTATGTGTGTCAACAGTAAACTTAGTTGTAATGATCATAAATTCAAAATCGCCAAGAATGCGGCGAAATGTTTAGGTATCCTAAAGCAATGTAAGAAATTATTTACCCCTTTAACTGATTTTAATTTATGATGCGCACATTCGCTCTAAGTTAGAGTATAATGCTCAGATCTGGTCAGGTGCACCAAAAGCCATATTGCACTTGCTAGATAGGATACAAAATCGCGCTTCTCTCTGTTTTATGGATATTTCCACCGAAAGTGCTAAAACGAAATAGCCAGTAGCATTCCCCGCCTTCTTCATTTTAACCGTAATACTCGCCATGCATCGAATGCTCATCAGTTTACCCTAAAGCCGATCTTCGGTCCATCTCAAAGACATGGAACGTACTGTACGACACCGTGGAGGGTACTCACAGAAAGGAAATCACTGCTGGAGCAGCACAGGGCTCAATCCTTGAACCGATCTGTGGAATATCTCATACCATAGAATCCTTCGCATGGAGATGCCCGACGATACCTTCTTAGTCGGGTACGCAGATGACATCGGTGCGGTGATTACCGCAAGGGACATCGAAGAGGCTCAGCTGAAACTGAACCAGGTAATGAGACGAGTACTCGCCTGGATGGAAGCCCATAGCCTTAGTCTCGCCGCGGAAAAAACAGAGATAGTTCTTCTGTCTAGGAAACGGATCCCGACCATTGCTAAGTTCCGAGTAGGTCCAGAAGTGATAATCAGCAAACCAGCAGTAAGGTATCTAGGAATCGCCCTGTACTCTAAACTCTCTTTCTGGCAACAGATTAAGTCCGCATCTGAGCGAGTTGCGAAGGTCACGTCATCACTGAGTAAGCTTATGGCAAATATCGGAGGCCCAACAATGAGTAGGCGACGACTCCTCATGTCCACCACCCACGCCATTCTTCTGTATGGGTGTGAGATCTGGGCAGGCGCACTTAGACAGGAGAAGTACAGAAAGCAAATTGCCGCAGTACAAATGCGAGGAGCTCTCCGAGTTGCAAGCTCCTATCGCACAGTGTCGGAACCAACCGTCCTCGTAGTTGCGGGTGTGACCCCCATCGACCTCCTAGCGACAGAGAGGAAGTACGCCCACGACAAAAAGGCGGAAGTAGGAGCTGAAGTCGCGGAAGCGAAGGAGCTTAAAAAGCACGCTTGGCAGAGAGGGTGGAGCGCTGAAACGAGGGGGAGGTGGACAGCGAGGCTGATTACAGGCTTCACTGCTTGGACAGAGCGGGAACACGGCGAAGTGAACTATTTTGTCACTCAATTCCTAACCGGACATGGGTATTTCAACCAATACCTCCACAAAATGGGTAAAGTAGAGAGCGCAGCCTGCCAATATGGAGACTCAGCGGAAGACGACGCTTTCCACACCTTTTTCGCCTGTAACAGATGGACAGAGCAGAGGAGTAGACTGGAGTCGGAAATAGAAGATTTTTCCCCGGAAAATGCTATAAGCAAGATGACCTCGAGTACCGACACGTGGAATAGAATATCTTCCTTCATCGAGACGGTACTAAGATCCAAAAATAGAGAGGAAGACGCCAACATTCCTTCACAAATTACATAAAGTAGATAAAAGCCCTGCCGGCAAGAATGTATAAACCCGCACCAAAGGCCGAATATGAAAAAGCCTGTCCCCAGAGGGGAAAGAAAACGACACCACTCTGAAGTAATGCGATAAGCGGTTCCGGTGTGGATGGTGTCATCTAGAAAGAAGGGGTTAAAGGTGTTTTTTTTTTTTTTTTAGTGAGTAGTGAGTCTCACACTACTAGAAACAGAGCTGGACTGTTTCCCGTGTGCATTAGCGTTTTTCCACTACCCCCTAGGCAAAAAGAAAAAGTACTTCCTTGTATGTTTCACTCTCTGATATTTACATTATTTCGAGGATCACAGGAATAAAACCTGAATGGACATAACAATGGGTCTACATAGACCTGAGTGCGATAAAGAAGAAGTAACTTCTTCATCAACCCACTTACGAGTACCTAACCTAACCTAACATCGATTGTATGTAGGCTGATAATTTTAGTTTTTGCCGTATTAATTTCCAGCCCAACGACACCTGCCTCCCTCTCCACATCTGCTGTCATTTGGTGGAGGTCCATAATTCTGTGGGAGAGTAAGCATACATTGTCAGCGTAGTCAATATGTTTCAATTGAGATGTAAGAGTCCATCGAATTCATCTGTTTTCCGTCGACAAAGCTGCATGAAGCACACCGCTAATCACCAAAAAGAATAGTATTAGTGACAGAATACAGCCTTGTCTTACCCCATTTTGGATCTCAAATTCCTCAGACAACCTTCCCCTGTGCAGAACGTGACATTTGGAGCCTTCATATGTAGCTTTGATAATAGCAATTAATTTATCGGGAATACCTCTCCTGCGTAAGGCACGCCAAATAAACTCCCTGTTGACATCGAATATCGAATGCCTTCTCAAAATCGATGAACAGCAGGTGGAGTGGCGATCGATATTCAACGCACTGTTCGATGATAATCCGCAGGGTGTTGATGTGGTCGACACAGGAGGATCCAGAGCGGAAACCTGCTTGTTCGGCATCGAGTGTGTTTTCGAGATCTTGTTTAATTCGCTCAAGGATAATTTTAGCTATTATCTTAGCTACAGCAGGCAGCACGACGATACCCCTCCAGTTTCCGCACTCCATTAAATTTCCTTTCTTAAAAAGTTTGACGATCATTCCCTTTTTCCACTCGTTAGGAAAGCTCTCAGCTTCCCAAGCTCTTTCTATTAGTGGACCAGAACCCTTCTGTGGGATAGGACCCCACAAAATAAGGGAAGACTTAAGGAAAGAAGAAGAGAACAAATGGGCCAAACATTGGGACGATATCCCCCAAATAAGACAGGCAAAGGAACTTCTGGGGAAATACAACCAGAAAAGAAGCAGAGCCTGCCTAAGAGTTAGTAAGAATCGGCTTCGCATCTTGGCGGGCATGTTAACAGGTCACTGCAGACTTAAGGAGCACCTTAGGAAACTGGGAATAGAGGCGGATTCTGCAGGGACTTCGCAGAAACACCAGCGCACCTTCTTATGGAATGCGAAGCACTGATCCACAAAGGAAGGAATCACCTTGGTGCCTACCTCCTATCAGAAACGGATTTGCCTTCGCTGGATCCACTGAAGATACTCCGGTTTGCTGTAGCAGCTGGACTGGAGGAAGTGCTCTAGACCGAGTATATCATCGGCTAGAACCTTAGTAAGGGGGGCACAATAGATCTTTTATAGGTCGCAGTGCACTTGCACCTCTCAACAATATAAATCTATCTTTCTATCTTCTATAAGTGGAAGTAGAAGTTCAGGCGATGTTGTTGGTGCTGTCGTAAGAGCTCTGTGGGAATACCGTCATGTCCTACCGCCTTGTTGGTTTTGAGTGCCTTGATCGCAATAGTGATCTTATCATTACTGGGAGTCGTGGTGTGTATTCGGGAACTTCAAACCTCGCGCATCTCAGTCTGATTTGGGAGCATATCGCTAGCGAATACCGCCCCTGCTCGGGCGCCAATTGTAAAGGTATTTCTTATCGAAGGCTGAGGTGAGCTCACCGGCTCCAGGGTCAACCCAGAGAAATACCATAAAACTTTGGGAAAGAGGTACTTTATTTGTTGAGTATAGGAATAGTATTACAGCGTACCTTTTTAGCAATGCAAGTGGGTTTTATTAATAATTTCTATACCTTCCTTACCTTTCTATACTTTCCCCTGGCTGGTCCGGGCAAGGCTCGAGCCGGCTGCCAGTCCGTGCAAGGCACGGGCCCCCTGGCGAGTCCGGGCAAGGACCGGGCCGCTTACTTACTTTACTTATGTCCTGTATTCCCTTGTGGGTCCTAGGGCCTCTACTACGCCTACGCGCCATCGTGTACGGTTTCTGGCAAAGTGTCTGAGTTCTCCCCAACTTTTCCCTAATTGCCGTGCCTCCTTCTCGACTGTTCTGCGCCGTGTTCTCCTCAGGCCGCCAGGTCTTCTGCCATCCTGAGTTAGAGGGTTCCATTGCATAGCATGGTTCGCTATGGAACTGTCACCCTTACGGAACGTGTGACCAATCCACTGCAACTTCCGCCGTTGGATAGTTGTGCCTATTGGTTCCTGACCCGTTCTCTCGTAAAGGTGTTCGTTAGAGATACGATTGGGCCAGAAAATCCTTAAGATATTGCGCAGACACCTATTAACGAACGTTTGCAGCTTTCTGGTGATAGTAGTGGTCACTCTCCACGTGCTGCAACCATATAGCAGCACGGATTCAACGTTGGAGCGGAACAGTCTTATTTTGGTGCTCAAACTGATTGCATTGCTTCGCCATATTTTGGACAACATTCCGACCGGGCCGCTTGGCAGTCCGAGATTGGCTGCTTCTCAGGAAGAGGGGAGCTAAGCGGGAACGGCTGGCGGCCAAACTCCGCTAAATGCCGGTTCGCTAAATGCCGGTCTGAAAAGTAGTCCCAAAGGGAGGGAGTACGCTTATCAGAGGACGGGCCGGTTGTGATCAAAACGGACCCGTATCAGGGTGCCCACTCACTGATGTGAAGGCAGAAAGTCAAAATAAGAAGATTGTTTGGAGACCGAATTCGGGGAGAGTCTGTTCCAGGTACACTTCCACCACCGATCAGACTCTGAGAACTGCCACTTACGTTCTCTTACTTATGTGATGTTCTTGTAAGAATGAGATGTGAATTCTTAAAAATCCTTCGTCTTTTGTTGTTGTTTGTGTCTCCTTGACTTTCTTCATTGTTTCTGGCTCAATTCCAGTTCCTTAGAGTATGTAATACTCCGCCCCTTATGAATTGGTCGTCTTCGGCTTTCGCAAAGGTGCCCGAAGATATGTAACACTTTTAATGGCGTGGGTCGTCCTCCGCAAAAGTGCCCGGCTGTATACTCTGTTTTATCTCTACTTTCGTCTCGGTTGATAGTTAGAGGTAGGGAAACATGTCACTTCGTTACAAGCTGGTCCTCATCCGAAATGAGCAAGGAGCCGTCTAGGCTTTTCACTGGGTGTTGGCTGGAGCTACGACCACCTGTTAGCTCTTTGGTAATTCTGTAGACGGTCCTGCTGTCACACCTTCGTGCAGCTTCTTCTGCTTCTGTAGCCAGCGCGTTGATGTAGTTGCGCTTGTCACATCACACGCTACGCTGAACTTTTCTCATCTTCATGCGATATAGGGACTCTAGCTCGCTTCTCACTACTGCTGGAGTAGCTGCAACGCGAGCTGTCAGCTGTTTTCGTTCGTCAATCCGTCTCCAGGTATCCTCGGAAAGCCACGCCCTATGTCTTCCCTGCGATCGACCGACGATTCTTTCAGCACCAAATGTAAAAACATTTTTCACAGCACTCCAATGGTCTTATATGGTTTTGGGCAGTGAGCTGCTGATTGCTTCCACATCTTGCGAAAGGTGCTCCCTTAATTGTTGGCGCACTGAGGGATCACTAAGTCTACCGATGTTGAACCTGGGCATTCTTGTGTTGTCGTGGGATCTTCGAACTGCAGCAGTGCGTAGTTTGAGAGTAGCTATCATAAGATGGTGATCACGTACTATCCCCACATCGGCCCCTCGCCTGTTTCGGACGTCCAGGAAACTGCTTCTAAAGCGGCGGCTGATGGCAAAATGGTCAATTTGGTTGGAGGTTGCTTGCCTTTCGTTGGAAACTCAGCTGACTTTGTGACAGGTCTTGTGCTCAAAGATGGTGCCACCTATCACAAGGCGGTTGGCATTGCAGAAATCCACAAACCTTTCGCCGTTGTCAGTGCGGTTGCCTAGTCCATGCTTCCCGATTATATGTTTGAGCCCTTCGTTGTCGTTGCCTACCTTGGCATTCAAATCCCCCATCACTATGACAATGTCTCCGTTTCGTGTTGTGTTGAAGACGGCACTTAAAGTTCTCTGAGCAGATATGGTGGTTTTTATAAAAAAAAGTTTCGATTTCTGTTTAAAAAATATCTTTGGCTCGTGTCCTTAAAACATTTATTGCCGTCAAACAACACTTGTCTTTGCACTCTGCGACATATTTTAACCTATATCTGACCGTTTCTAAATAAAATGAAATGAATCGTTCAAAGAAGCACTCACCGTGTGTTGTTACTATTTTTTTTTAGACAATTATTACATACATTACCCTATTGTTTAACGCTGTTGACAATATGGGTACTTGCATTGTATTAAACCAGAGTAAACAATTGAATATCATGGAGGGGATGCCTTCTGTGGCTTATGTTGAAGTTGTTCTGGTTGGCATCATTGACAACCTTTAGTGGACATTATTTGTCGTTGGGATATTTTTTATAGCATCATATTCTTCAACCACGATTGCAGTTTGATGGTGTATATTTTTAGGATCACTTGAACATGTTGGTTTTTATAGCAATTTTACACCTTTTGTTCAAATTCAATTTGAATACCGCTCTGGCAGTAACGATCGTTGGACATTTGTACTAAACTAAACAAAGGTTTTGTCGCGGTGTGTCGGTAGATAGACCGTTCGCTCTATTTGC
This sequence comes from Brachypalpus laphriformis, assembly GCA_945910035.1. Lineage (NCBI taxonomy): Eukaryota > Metazoa > Arthropoda > Insecta > Diptera > Syrphidae > Brachypalpus > Brachypalpus laphriformis. The sequence continues at coordinate 38,885,793 of OX246756.1, forward strand.
TCATAATGTTTATCCAAAAACACTGAGAAACACCTAGGAAATGATACTCCATTACCCTCTGATCTAGATAATGCGGAGAGGATCTGTTGGAAACTATTACTTTAAAGCAAATATGACAGATCAGACCGTCCTATTAGACTTTTTCTAATACATCTGTTTTGAGCGGCTGCTGTGATTTATATATATATATATATATATATATATTTTTTTTTGTTAAAGAAGTGTCTTCGAAAGCCTTGGGGCAGTGTATTTTGTTTGTTTTCTCCTTTAGAAAGTACAAAGACCGACGCATTTGTGGTTATAAGCCTGAGAATGCCTTATTCTATGATTATTTTGGTTGCATTGACTGGATGACTGGAATCGCTGTGGAGCGAAATGTCACTATAGCAAGCACATGGTTTGCTCATCTCGATATTCATAAGCAGACATGGCGGTCCAATGATCATGTAACGATCAACCAAATTGATCATATTGCGATCGACGCAATGCATGCCTCCAGTATTCTGGATGTCCGGACCTTCCGAGCGGCCAACATAGACTCGGATCATTTTCTTGTTGTAGCCAAGGTACGAATGCAGATAACCCAATCTGAGCAACAAGGAAGAATCACTGTCAGAAAATTTAACGTCGAAAAGCTACAATCGCAAGAGACTGCCAGACCCTTCGCTGAACGCGTATCCCGAAATCTCTGAATCACCCCTATGCCGCCAGCATCAAGTGCCGAAGACCAGTGGCAACGCTGCCAACATGCCATCAGAAACGCCGCGACTGATGTGCTGGGTCTCGCTCGCCCACCACCGCGAAAACCCTGGTTTGACAAAGAATGCCGGCGAGTGCATGCAGCAAAACAAGAGGCATACAAAGCGGCGCTGCAAAGGAAAACGAGAGTTGCTCGTGAGCTCTACGAGCAAAAGAGACGGGAAGAACATCGGCTTCTCCAAAAGAAGAAGAAAGAGCATGTGAAGCGCGCGTTCGAGAATATCGAGAGTTTATACTCCAGGAACAATGCACGGAAGTTTTACAAATACAAATATTTGGCGCAACAGCTCTTTAAAGTGCCAGGGCCTAGCTTCTCGCAACCACTCATGTTGTGTGCGTTATATTTTTTCACACGAATGGAAGGGACCTACCGTTTTAATGCCGAATCCGAACGGCGATTTGAGAAGCTTTTTCGTGACAACAATACTCTCGGATGTTTGTCAGACGCTCGCGAGAGGTGGGACCGTGAAAAACTTTTTTTGGTATTTTCTGGAATTCGAACTTGGAACCTCATGCGTAGTGATCCGATACACTAACCACTTACGCCACGGCACCCACTGGAAGTTTTACCAAAAGGTAAAAAGAACGTGTCAGAGTAGCAATACCCGTACAGAAACCTGTAGAGATAAAAATGGAAACCTCGTAGTAGAATCACAGTCGGTGCTGAGAATATGGAAAAACTAGTTCTGCAGACTGTATAACGGCGACGAAGACCAACATCCGGCTATCAGTCAGAATGAACCATTCAACATAGACGATGATAGTCAAAATTTCCGTCCACCTGACCAAAACGAAGTGAGGATAGCAATATCCAAGCTAAAATCCAACAAGGCTGCTGGGGATGAATTGATAGAGTGCATACACCAACTCATCTCTAAGATTTGGTCAGACGAGTGTATGCCTGATGAATGGAACCTCAGCATCGTTTGCCCGATCCACAAGAAAGGAGACCCCCTCAACTGCGCCAATTATAGAGGCATCAGTCTCCTCAACATCGGATACAAGATCTTTTCTGCGATATTGTGTGAACGCCTGAAACCTTTTATGAACAGCCTGATTGGACCCTATCAGTGCGGTTTCAGACCAGGAAAGTCCACCATCGATCAAATCTTCACACTTCGACAGATCCTGGAGAAAACCCAAGAATTCCAAATCGATACTCACCACCTCTTTATCGATTTCAAGGCCGCCTATGACAGCATCTATAGAGAAGAGCCTTATAGAGCCATGTCTGGTTTTGACATCCCTGCCAAACTTGTCCGTCTGTGCAGGCTGACGATGAAGAACGCTCGCTGCTCCATCAAGGTCGGAAATGACCTCACCGATACGTTAGATGTCAAAAAAGGTTTTAGACAAGTTGACGCGCTGTCATGTGACTTCTTTAATATAGTACTTGAACGGATTGTGCGGAACTCACAAGCCAACATCGGAGGCACAATCTATTACAAGTCTGTACAACTGCTTGCATACGCCGATGATATTGATTTAGATTTAGATTAGATTAGATTGATTTTATTGATGTGAACATTGTAAATACATGATCAATATACATTAAAATCATTAGGCATGGCACGCCGATGATATTGACATTATCGGAAGAACTCAGCGGGCTGTCACCGGTGCGTTTGCCAGCATTGAAGCAGAAGCGGCCAAAAGGGGTTTAGCGATAAACGAGGGCAAAACCAAGTATATGCTGTCAACAAGAAGGGAAAGCCAATACCGACAAATTGGACAAATCGTCACAGTGGGCAGCTATAACTTCGAGGTAGTAAGGGACTTTGTCTACCTTGGCTCTGCTATAAACTCTGAGAACAACATCAGCGCAGAGATCAGGCGAAGAATAACTCTTGCCAATCGCTGTTTTTTCGGGCTCATAAGGCAATTCAACAGTAAAGCCCTATCTCGAACAACTAATGAGACTCTGTATAAGACCCTGATCATCCCAGTCCCGCTTTACGGCGCTGAAACATGGACTTTATGAAAAGAGGATGAAGATATCCTTGGTCGCTTCGAGAGAAAAATTCTTCCTAAGATTTTCGGTCCCGTTTGCGTTGACGGGTTTTGGAGGAGAAGATTCAATCACGAACTATACGAGCTGTACAGCGACATCGACCTCGTAAAAAAAAACTGCGTATTGGACGTCTGAGATGGCTAGGACATGTAGAGAGAATGGACACCAACGCTCCGGCCCGCAAAGTTTTCGAATTTAACCCGGAGGGACGACGCAGTAGAGGACCTCCTCGCCTTAGGTGGCGCGCACAAGTTCAAAGGTACCGCGATCAACTTGGGGCTCGCAACTGGAGGCAATTAGTTAAAGACCGAGCTAAATGGAGAGGCTTGTTGGTTAAGGCCCAGGTTCACCACGAACTGTAGCGCCACCTAAGTAAGTAAGTAACTATGTAACAGGGGAGTTGTTATTACGAAATACTAGTGAAGAGATCATGCTTGATGCTCAATTGCATTGTACGACAAAATAGTGACCTGAGACCAAAATCCTTTCCCTCCACGTTAAAGTTTTTGTTTTGTTAAGTCGCCTTTGATGACCTCCATTTACACAACTAACTCCAGTTATATTGAATCAGCTTAGCCGTTAGCAGCATAATCTCAAATGAGAAGACGAGTTTGGAGGATATGATGTAGTCCTGTTTCAGTTTGGAGTATAAAGAGAAATAAGAAATGAAGCTATGACCCGACAGGTGGATCAGTAGAAATGCGGTGAAGTGGGAGGGTTGTGATCCCTTGTTTTCGGATCATAACCTCGCTGATAAAAGGAAGAAGAAGAAGCTAGGTCTCCTTGTTAAGTTAAACATTAAATAAAAAGAATATTTACTTCAGTTACACTTTTATTTATAAGTAGATGTACGTAAATATTTCTTACACTCGCACTTAAAAACAGAAAAAAAACATACATATTATATAGTACTAAAATGTCGTTAACTGTATTTTGTCGTTCCATACTTAAAACTCTAAAAAAGCTAATTTAAGTTACATATAATTTATATTTCCATTTTTAATAGCAATCAATAAATACTACGTTCTAGGAAGATACACATTATTATTTATACAGGAATTTTATATAAGTATATATTTTTCTGTTACATGATGTACATACTCTATGTTTAATGCTTAGTATAGTTTTTTTGTTTTTTTTTTTTATTTTATGTTTGTTATTTTTAATTAAAGCAAAGAGTTAATTTTACGCAGAATTTTTTTGTAGCGACTTTCACAATTGCACTTATTTATTTGATTTGTCTTCATATTTCTTCTTTTTTTTTAACTTTTTGGGGTAGCCACAGTGAAGCTAGGGCAAGGATAGATATAACACATACTTATTATGATTTTTATTTATTTTTTTATTTAATAACTAAGTGTAGAAAATATACAATTATTGTTGTCAGGTACATCTATTTTATACAATGATTACCATAAATTTCTAGTAATTTCATTTTTTGTTAGCTGCAAGGTTTTTTTTTTTTTTTTTTTGTTTTTCAATAATTATAATCTCGTTAAAAAAAATGGAATATATATTCGTTTCTCATAATTCTGCACCGGCATTTGGCACACAAGGAAATTCAAATTTATAATATTTTTGTTTTTATGTATAAAAATATACTATGTACATTTTACAGCAAGTTGTATAGTCACAAGCAACTATTAGAAAAGAAAAAGTTATTTTCTTTAATTTTCATATAAATATCTACGATTATGACAAGACAACTAAATTTATTAGAAAAATTAACCATTTTTCTTGTATTTGTTTTGTATAAATAAAAAAAAATAATAATTACACGATATATAACTACGGTTTCTCTTTTTTTTTCTTTACTTATAGCTACTTGCTACTTTCGATTGAAGTTATATAAATATTTTGGTAACTCTAACAGCTTTTTACGATACGTATGCATTTTGGTTTTGCAAATATGTTGTAGAATCGAATCAATCGTTTGCCATACAATAGCCAGAGTAAGTTTGAATATTATCTTCGATGAATGTTTCACCGGGAATTACTCCTGAGTTCGTATGATGGCTGGGACAGCGATGTCCCTTCGGACATTGGCATAATGCGTTAATGTTGACCTCATCGAGGAACTCCTGGCGTTTCCTCACTGTGAAAAGTTTGCAAGGTTCCTTTCGTTGGCACCGTATTCGCTGGAAAGAGAAACGATAGTTGGTTTATTTATATTTTCTTTTATAGATGTACATATCCATAGATTAATGTTAGAGAATAGTTGAGGGCTACTACATATATCTTTGTCTTATTTTTAAGTAGAGCTATTTTATTTTCTTATCTTTTTTTTATAATTTGCGCACATTCAAGGCAGTGATTCGCAACCTTATGTTTTTTTTTTTTCTTGTTTGAAGGAAGGGCAGTACCTCGATTGATCCCAAGGGACCAATCCAGAAGTTAATGAAATTTTTTTCCTATCAATTCTTTTGAGTGTATTTAGCGGGTGTATCAGGATGAATCGGAACCCTGAAGCACCATGCGTTGAACATCTAGAGAATTGGTTTTTGTTTGAGGAGGAAATGGAAGGAATTGAAGCTTTACTCCAAAGCACCGTTTATTTGGCATGTTAATCGAAACTGAATTTTGGATGGTAAACAACTAACAAGGGCGTCGCAGGTGCAGCATCTCCCGATAGGTGTTGGTCCGCTAAGTAACGAGAAAGAGCTACTGGAGCCCAAAACCTTGCAGCTCTGTTAGTAAGCCCTACTGTTGGGGATACGTGAGAACAACGAGGAAAAACGATTTGACAAATAAAACCGCGTCTTAAACGTTTCGCAGTCGAGAACCAACTCGACTCTTTATTTCATGCTTTTCCTTACTATGCTTAACAATTTCTTATAATTATGCTTATTCTATTGACCCACTTACTCATATTACGCATGTTATTCGCAACATGCAGAACTGCTGCGCCAGTGTATTGCACAACCTGCACAACCTGAACCCAATTAAAGTCCAAGCAATTAAGCAAAATGCTTACAGTGCAATTTAAACTCCAATTTGGGTTCAGCGCGAGCAATCACCTGAAGTGCAATACACTTACAATGCTAATTCCGCATTTCGCAAATACCACGCGATACAAGAGTGGGTGAATGGGAGGCACAACAGGGTTATGAATACCCTTAACATGTTTAAACACAGTGCGGGCGTTGGAACGGATAGACTGAGATAGAGAGAGAAAGATTTGGTGTAGTGGTTTAGAAGCTCAGTTGTTTATGCTTTAGAGAAACTCCGGGGGTGGCGTCCACATAACTGGGGAGATTTTTGTTATTTTTTGTTTTTGCTTCTGATTCACAGTATTTTTTTTCCTGATCACCGATGTCGCAGGCAAATCATTATCAACAAGGCAAACAATTTTTCCAGCCATATGACCAAGCTACTGCCAGTGTTATGTCTTCACAGTAGTGTTCACACAAGCTTTCGCAATTGATCTGACTGACTTTATATATTTCATAAGAAATAAATAAATGCTTGCTGACATCAGGATTTGAACCATGATTAGCGTGACAATTGACAACGTTACCACTACACCATTGCCACCCGTTTAGACTTTTCTGGCTTTTGATGCTAGGTTCATTATGTGTAACGCAAATTGCCGAGGACGATGATTATTGGTTTTATTTTGTAAGCATTTTTGGGTTGCTACTTAACTTGTGTTTTAGCGGGCTTTTTTTTTTTTTTTTTTTTGGACGGGATAGGAAACACTCGACTGGAGCACTCAGACACAACTGGTCCATTGTACTGCCAGAGAGCAAACCCTGATTTCCCCTTTTTATTGGAATTTCCTTGACCTTGACCTGAAGCCAAGCAAGCACTTCAGTGATGAGGAGCTTACAGTACCAGCACTCACCACATCCGCACCGAAGATCTGCCACCTGATACAAGCAAAGGCCGGACACTCACAGAGATAATGTTCCGCGGTGTCGTCGCTCTCTCCACAAGCATCGCAGATTGTAGTGTCACTTAAGCCTAACATGTTAAGGTGCTTGGCAAAAGCGAAGTGGCCTGTCAAGACGCCAATAAGTTGTCTACAGTCTTTTCTGCTGAGAGACAGCAAGAATGCCGCTGATTTCTTACAGACGTCCGGGAGCATGCGTTTAGTCAACCTGCAACCTGGAGAGTCATGCCACACACAATTGTGCTCGTGAGAGACCTAATCGTCAATGGAAGCCCTAACCGAAGACGCAGGAAGACCCAACGCGGGTTCGGGACCTGAGAAAGCCTCCTCTGAGCCTTGTCTAGCAATCTCATCGGAGATCTCGTTCCCCAAGATCCCAGTGTGACCTGGGACCCAGATAAGAGACAGAAAATTCAGCCTTGCGACCGAGTTCAAAGAGTTTTTGGTTTCACGAACTATTTTGGAAGTGGTTAAAGGGTTAAGCAAGGCCTTAAGCGCAGCCTGACTGTCACTACAGACACAAATGCTACGTCCCTTCCACCTGTTCTTCACAACATAGTTCATGGCCATTAGGATTGCATAAGTTTCCGCTTGGAAAACAGACGCATATTTGCCTAACGAGAAGTGAAGTCTAATGTTGTCGACTTCCACGAAGACCCCAGCGCCAGACCCTTGACTGGTTTTGGAACCATCCGTGAAAATACGACTACATTCCATTCCCGGCTCAAACTCTGACCGAAGCCAGTCCTGGACACAAGGAAAGTCGTTTCTGAATTTACGCATCAGCTGGAGTTCTGGTGTCATTGCATGAGACGGCATATCCATAAGACAGGAGTCGTAAGATAAGTGTCGCGCAAGTTCATCAAAGTTCCAGTGTGGAGTATACCAAAAACCGATATAAGTATCAAGGGGAGGTAAGTTCAGCAAAGCGTCTAGAGCAGAGCCAGGCGTACTCGGGAAAGCTCCCGTGCAGCCGAGCGGGCTTACACTTATATCTATGAGGTGTGAGACATCAGATCGCCCAATTTGCCGAGTACAGCTTGGTTTTAAATAAATAACCTGTTGTGAGGAAACAGGAATCCTTTCATGTTATTGTATTTCCCAAAAATATTATCTAATTTTTGGGTATTTTTACGAAGACAGTTTCAGTTCGGTTATCATAAACAGCCTGAACAATTGGGAACCTCTTAAAGAAATAAAGTAATATCAGATACATTGTGACCTACCCGCGAGATGAGTCTAGTTTAGCCTTGGGATCGAAAACAGACATCTGTTGAAACTGCTCTGTACACAGTCATTCTTCCCTTAGACAATCTCCCTCAATCGTATAATTTATTATGGTGGCTGTAAACTGGAAATCATAGTATACTTAAAAGTCTTCCAATCATGACTGTAGACTAGCCTGTTCTGTATTAGTACAGTGTAGTGAACGGCTATAGTTGGAAAGTCGAACTTGAAAAGATGAAAGGTTACATTGATTTGTTCCCTATTTAAGTACCCCATACCTCGTAATAATAGAAGTTTTGGATGAGGTTCTAATGAAAATGAAAGTACTGAAATGTTCTTTACCTCTGTCGCATGTTGATTTTTACCAAACAATCAAAAACTAAGGTAGGTGCAAGTATCTAGTATATAGCTTCAAGTCGAAGTCTATAATATGTCATATTCGTAAAACCAATTATAGGTTCTAATGTAGTGATAAATCGTTTGTGCATCAATATGCGTGTTTTGGTGAGACGTCGGTACTCAGTAAAGTAAAATCTATCAAGGAGTACAACAACAAAAAAATGACTGGCAACTACTTTAGGTTTTATGTTCAGTCAAAAGTGAGTTGAGATGTATAGTTTGTAACACTTAATTTCAGAGGGCGCTAAAAAGAATTTTTGTTTAGCGAGGTCGGCGCCCCTGCGAGCACATGTCTCGCTATGTCTCGCTATGAACGTGGAAATCAATTGCCGGTAAATGCCGATTGAAAAATCGTCAGTACTTAATTTAGTAACTAAAAACTAAAAAAGAACTCTTGAAAAGCAAAGTGCAAAAAGCGAAGAACAAGAACACGATAGAACCTTCTTAAATATAGGAGATGAAATGAAGCTTCTTCTGGAAGAATTTTGCATGTTGAATAGGAATACTCGCGATTAGTCTTCCAGTTGAAATCCTTGGCGGGAGCTTTCTTCAAGGTCAGGACTGCTTATGAAGAATGTTTGAAATCCTTGACGGAAGTGTTCTTCAAGGTCAGGACCTCTTATGAAAAATATTCGGAGTCGACTGCTTCTTCGCAACGAAATTCCTTGAGGCAACAGGACTGTTTGGTGCGTCGACTGGTTTATTTATATATTTACTTATTTTTTATAAATGGGACGCTTTCACATTAAGAACGAATTCTCATAAGATTCTGAAGCCTTTACAAGTATGGAAAATTATTACATTTTAAAGTAATCAAGAAAAAAATCAAGCAATCAAGCAAAATAAAATGAGTAAAGAGTGACAAGAATTAGTTTTTTATCAAAATTTAAAGAATTTATATAAAAACAAGAAATTTACTGAGCAGAAAAAAATTCTTTGGGTGCATTTTGGAACCCATTAATTCATACTAAACTTCTCAACCGATTTGGTGATGAATCCCACAAGTGGACGGTATGAATAAAAAACTGTCGCTCAGATGTTTTGCAGGCAAATGTAGGATTAATTATTACATTCGTAGAAATGCGGTGAAGTGGGAAGGTTGTGATCCCTTGTTTTCGGATCATAGCCTCGCTGATAAAAGGAAGAAGAAGATTCGTTTGGTTTGATATCGAAAATCGCAGTCTGTCATAAATATAACCTGGCTCGTGTGACTGAATTACATTAAATAATAAAAAGAGTGCCCGATATTGAAGAAATTTGTTAAATGGCATATTGTATAAGCTTTCTGCATATCCTGATTTATGATCGTACCTTCTCAACCAATATATATAATGCACGGTGCTATTAAAAGCAATGTTTAGCTTCCTTTTACAAGCAGCGTCAACATCACAATAGATTTCACACCCGTATATAAGCATTGGAACGACCAGTGTCTCAGCCAGCATTTTTCTTGTAAATAAAGGAATAAAATGTTGTGTAGCCCACAACATTCGAAGTGTCACATAAACTTTCCCGACAGTGGAGTTTATATGGCCATCCCAGGTTAGTGTCCTGATAAAAATAATACCTACATTTTTCGTCGTGTCTATGAGCTTTATGGGGGCATCTCAAATAAATAAACTCGGGAAATAAGCCAAGTCTAAGACATTTCGGAAAAATGGCAATGAATTTCGACTTTTTTGGATTGAGAATCGGGCCATCCCTTCAGGACCACTCAAAAATTTTGTTTAGGTCCTCATTTACGATGTGTGCACAGTTCTCAATCAAACCAGAGGGCAGCTTTTATACAGTTGCACGTCATCGGCATACATTTGTACGGAGCAATCTGATACAATACTCGGCAAGTCGTTTATATATAGCGAGAACAGAAGCGGGCCCCAAAATGGAACCTTGCGGTACACCTCTTAATACTGCCAGAAAGCCAGACTTATTATTATTAACATATGGTATACAGCTTGCTTTCTTCCGCATAAATAAGGCTGTAATAGTTTAATAGCCGCAGAAGAAAAATTATAAAGTCTCGAGAGCTTCTTGCAAAGAATTGAGTGATCGACGGTATCGAATGTTTTAGACAAATCCAGCAGAACCAAAAACGTTGCTTCAGTGTCTAAGGCATGTCTTATATCATCGACAACATTAAAGAGTGTAGTAGTACAGCTATGCTTGGGACGAAACCTTGATTGATTTGACACCAATATTTGGGTCTACTTAAATATGTCTTTATTTGTTTCTGCATAATTCTTTGAAAGACTTTCGATAGATAAGGCTGTATAGATATGGGCCTAAGCTCTTCTCTTTTGGGAGTTTTTGGTATTGGAATAATTTTCGCCATTTTTCATTGGTCCGGGAAAACGCCTGTCATTAAATTCGTATTGAAAATACGTGTAATGCACGGCAATAGAGAAGGCTTTAAGAAAAAGTGGATGAATGCCGTCAAGTTCCACAGCATTCTATTTAACGCACAAAAAACTCTCCACCACATCAGTGCTGTCAACGCCAGAAAATTCAAATGTTCCTCCGACAATAGCTAAAGGTTCATCAGGTCTAAGTTCACTCGGAAATTGGTATGTTACCGGTGAAGGAATGGATAGAAAGCTTTGACTCAACTTATTGCAATCAATATTCTGGTTCGTGGAAGAATTTCCTGTTTGCATACCGATACCAACTTCACGTAAATTATTCCACAACTTGCGTTTACAAAGAGAAGCGTTAAGACGATTAGTAAAAAAATCTTTTTTTTTTCTGCTCGAATCTTGCTGACAACTCTATTTCGTAAGGATCGGTATGCATGGTGATGTTCTTCAAGTCTGTAACGCTGATCCATGAGCAAGAAAATTCCATTATTAAATCAGGAGCGTGAGATCTGACCTGCAATTCTGGTTCTGAGAGGAACATGGGCGTTGAAAAGCCTGTCTATATTGGTCTGCAAAAATTCGACTTGCTCATTTACGCAAAGCATCTATTGTGTGCGGTTCGAATTGGTACCACGTACATTCAATTCAAGTGCAGAGGCATTAATAGTGATTTTGGTGAGAAGCTTTTACTTTGCTCGCATAATTCTCATCAAAACATGCTTAATATTTAATTAATACGTACTCGAAAAAAATACTGAAATTCAAATCCTAATGCGAAATTTAAGACGTAGTCTTACCATGGGCACCACCCATGGAGTAAGAAAGCCTAATATCGCCTAAGTTTCGAACTACTTCGTAAAAAATATCTGTTTTCCCGCTATCTCTTTAATTCCTAGAAGCAAGTCAGTACACATATGTATATATATCTTAAAGAAAATCTAGGTACTTGTAGAAAACTTACAATTTGTTCTTTCCAAAATTGTTAAGCAAAGTATAGATTTGTGAGTTATTACACAAAAATAATATGCACGCATCAAGTGTTTTTAAGAGGAGTGTGTTTTAAAAATACACTCTGATTCGACAAAAAGTTTTTACCTTCATCTTCATTACACATTCCTTATCTGTTCTCCCTCAATCACATCTTCCATTCGATAACAATAATTTCTAATCGATAACAAAAAATCCAATCAATACTCACAGTTAATGGCGAACAGGCAAACAGATAAGTATATCCATTGATACCATCTGTTTGAGGTTCTCGTTTCGTCAGGTATGTAACTGAATTGAGTGGACACCTGCAGTGAACAATCTGTTCAGTTACATTCGTTTCCGCTGATGTTGTCAGTGTCCATGTGTAGTCCCGGAAGTGTCTGCAAGGAAATTTAAAAATTTACCAAAATGCCTCTCAAGTGGATTTCAATTTTCGATGTATACCTGCAAACTGGTAACTTATGCACGGGATTGCATAATTTGTAATGTCGTGTCTTGTCGACAATTGTATGGCCATCCTCAATTCCCAAACCACTAGGACATCCTCCAATATAAGAGATGTCCTTGGCCCGATGGCCACTGTGACTCGAGTATCCTGAGTGTCGCATATGAGAGCTTCTGCTCGATTGTTTGTAACTACTGTGATGCACTGGCATTGGGAATTCATTGTCATGGATTTCGGTGTCGTCAGCTTCGAGCTCTAAATCGTCCTGATAGACTGCATCAAATTTTTGCATCAACTTTTTCAGATGAATATGAAGTTTGTCGTGATTCAGATATGCGTCATGGTGGTGAAGAATCACATTGGGGATACGATTTATATCTGAACATCGACATTGCCTTTCGATCCAGGGGGTTTCGTAGAGATCGATCTTCGAGCAGACTGCATTTGGTGCACAAATTGGAAGATCTTCTTCAGACTCCTAAAATGAAAAAAGGCAAATTGTGGTTTAGTAATGCATACTTTTAGGTGAAAAATATAATGACTGGCTACACTAAGCGTCGCCAAATTTGTTTTACTTTTCATTAAAAGAAAATAATATGATATATAAAAAAATGTACAAAAATTAAATAAACAACATACATATGTATACAAAACAACAAACAAATATTTGGCGCAACAGCTCTTGAAAGTGCCAAGGCCTAGCTTCTCGCAATCACTCATGTTGTGTGCGTTATATTTTTCACACGAATGGAAGGGACCTACAGTTTAGTGCCGTATCCGAATGGCGATTTGAGAAGCTTTTTTGTGACAACAATACTCTCGGATGTTTGTCAGACGCTCGCGAGAGGTGGGACCGTGAAAAAACTTTTTGGTATTTTCTGGGATTCGAACTTGGAACCATATGTATACGTATGTTCCAATATTGATGAACAAGGACTAATGCGGTTTGACATCATGAGGATTGCTCGAATAGTGGCGAAACTCCTAATGAAGTATATTCGCCGATTTCAAGAGTCTAATTAAAGTAGAACTCTAAAAACTTTTGATATAGATACTTTGTTGGTTTTACTTGAGTTACTTGCAATCCACTTATTCGAGAAAAGTTCTCCACAAGACATAGAGATCAAAATACGCCAGGCGTTACCTTGCTAATTGAGACGAAGCTTTCCTCTAAATGATTGACCTAAGGCGAGAGAGTTTTCCAATTTTTTTAGCTGTCTGTATGTCCTTAACATTTTTCCTGTTTTTATAAAATTGGCTCATATCTTGAGTTTTCCTTTCCACAAAGAAATTTTGAAAATCGGATACAGTTGGAATTTTAAAGCGCTTAGCATGACTTAAAAATCTTCAAATCGTCTCCTATCCTCACTTAACACAAAAAATATTTTCACAGAAGTACATGGTTTTTCAATTGGGTTTCTCGACTATACGTGAAGTTAACTGCCATTTTGTTTGACTCCTTGTTTCAACTCATCTATACTTGCCATTTAATCATGGGAAAAGTACACGCTTCAACAACGTTTACAAATTATCAGAATTTTTATCAAAGTTCGCGTTCGGTTGCGGAAACTTTGCGTGTGTTAACTCAACATTTTTCATTCTCAGCGGTCGCATTTGAGCGAGTCAGCAACCCGAAGCCATTTACGAAATTCAACTACACCCACGAAAATTGACTCTTCGTGTGGGTTTCATGCTTCTTCTTCTTCTTTTTTTAACTTTCGCGCGCTCAAGGGATTATGAATACCCTTAAAATGTTTACACAGTGCGGGCGTTGTAAAGGATAGACTGAGAGAGAGAAAGATTGATGTAGTGGTTTGAAACTCAGATGGTGTTGGAAGTGGGATTTGGAACTAAAAAGTAAGCAATACAATGGACGAACTTAAGAAGAAACTGGACTCCATACTTGCCACGATTACAATTTAAACGAGACTCTGGTCAAGCAGTCCAAAGAACTCGAATCGCTACAGAATAGACAAAAACAGACTACGGATGAACTGCGGACAATGGGAGCTACGACATTTGCAACTAGACTGATGGAGAGTTCGACACCTCGAAGTACACAGGGACAGGAGCATGGTAAGGTCCAACAAGTTCAACAGGTTAAACAAGTAGGTCGTGATTGCTCTGCGCATCCGAGTTCAGCAGAAGGTGGAGCTGGTCACCTAAGCCTCATCAGCGTCGATTGTCAATTATCGCCAGCTGAACATCCAATTAAACTCAAGCCTCAGCAATTTGACGGAACGACCACGAGTTGGGAGGACTACAAAATCCAATTTGACATTGTGGCCGCCACTAATGGCTGGACTGACCGCCAAAAAGCGCGCGTTCTTGGTTCGATGCTGAGAGGAGACGCTGTAGATGTACTTTCCAACCTATGTGTGACAGATCGGGAAGAATACGCGTCATTAGTCAAAGCACTGGAGCTTCGATTTTTGGGTCAGGTAAAGCAGGTATCACATGCACAAATACGTGCGAGAGTACAGCGCCCGAAGGAGGAGTTGGCCGCTTTTGCTACGGACGTAGAACACCTAGTTCGCACAGTTTTTAAAGAGTGTCCGCGAAAAGCTCAAGATAAAATAGCCACAATGCAATTCACTGATGGCATTTCGGATATGTACGTACAAGACATGGTGCGCATTTCTGAGCATAAGACTCTGTCGGAAGCTTTGACAAAAGTTATCAAGTGATCAACTTCGGATCTAACACGCTCTTTGCAGGTAAAAGCAAAATTTGATTGATTCCAGAGCAGAGTACGGATGCCGTTGCCGTTGGTCAAACAATCTTTCCCGTCCAAGATGCATGTATGATAACTGACTTGTCGACTAGAAATGATGTGACGGATCTAAGGCAGGAGATTGCAGAGCTCACTGGTACATTGGCCGAGAGGCAGCATTACTATATCCAGAGAGATATCAAGAGTGAATTCACTTTAGCTCAGCACAAGAAGTTGATTGATTACCTTCAACTTAAAGTTGAGGATTTGTCTCAGAAAAAGAACAAAAGGCTGGCTGATATGATTTTTGGGACCAGACCACGTCCGGTAAGAAGGAGCATATCCCGCCGAACATAGTCGGGTCATCGATTCCCTACAGAACGCTAGAGGAGGAGCTTAAGCGAGAGAAGCAGAAGTCTAAGACATTGCAGGAGCTGATTGATAAATCAACTCTTTGAAGTGCTTGAGTCTCACCGTCAAAAATTGGAACCATGCAGTCTCCTCTAAAGAAGAAGCCAGTAGACAATGCAGGAAGAAGTTCGAGCGTCATGCGCGTTAGTACCGGCAAACGTAGGACATACCCAACACATCGGTTCGAGTTGAGTTTGCCGGACATTGGAGCAGTGCTGGACAGTGCATTGCATGTAAGAAAGCCATACTAGCTGGTTCTTCCCTCTGGAAGTGTAAGGAGTGCAAAGGATCAACCCATCGGAAGTGTCGCCGCGATGTGAGCACCTCCTGCGATGAGTCTAAGTTGGGTTTTGTGAACGAAAAGTATATCGACTGCAAAAAGGATGACAATTCAAATGCTGATGCCCTGTCAGGACGTCCTTGTTGGGAACAAAATTGCTTTCATTGTGATGGAAAAGAGTCTAAGTTTCGGACGGAGCAGGTAAATGTTATTACCCCTATTAATTGTGAGTTCAATCTTACAGACTTGATAGAGCATCAAAAATCAGATGAAGGAACGAGTGTAGTCAGGTCTTGGATACTTGCTGGTGAGCGACTGGACTGGTCAGAGATTTCAACTGAACCGGGCGAACTCAAGGCGTACTGGGCCCAGTTTTCCGCTTTCGGCCTAGTTAACGATGTACTCTGAAAACGTTGAGTTCCACTTTCTTCTCATCAGAACGAGCAATGGTTGCCGATTATTCCAGTTGCGATGAGAGAAAATGTGCTGAAGATGTTCCATGACTGCGTTCTTGGTGGCCATTTTGGTACTAGAGGTGATGTGGCAGATTATAGCGCGGAATGTAACATGTGTGGAGCTAGAAAACGCCTAAAGAGAAAAACAACAAAACGAAGATCGTGCACATTGACAGACTACTCGACTGACTACTTTGTCATAGGCATGTCAATCATCCAACAGAGTGAATAACTTTCCAGCCACATGACCAATCTATTGCCTGTGTTATGCCTTCGCAATACAGGGTTTCCAATAGGGATTTCCGAACTTTGATAGGTGATTGCGGCCATATTGTTGCAGCTACGACTGTCAAATTGTCTATCATTTATGAAGTCTGTCTTGCCAAATCTACATGGAGAGTTATAGCGTTCAACAACATGTGCAAATGACTAAATTGTTTTATGAAAGTGGGTCTTCTGTTCGTGCAACATTTCGCGCGTTTCGCCCATTTTACGGTCGCCATCACCGTCAACGGCTGGCGATATCAATCGATGATAACCAATTTCTTTTGGCCCGAATTGGATGATATGGACACCGACGACATGTAGTTTCAACAGGACGGCGCTCCGTGCCACACAGCTGGCGTCACGATGGACATTCTGCGCGAGCAATTTCCGAACATGGTTATTTCACGCGGAGGCGATGTGAATTGGCCACCGAGATCGTGCGATTTGACCTCGTTAGACTTCTTCTTGTGGGGTTTTCTTAAATCGCAGGTTTATGCCAATAGACCACAAACCACCATTGCCCTAAAAGCCAACATAATCAATGCCATTGGTCCAATTCAGCCTGATTTATGTGCCAAAGTTATGGAAAATTGGACCTTTCGGATGCGCGCCACTCAGCGAAGCCGAGGCGGACATTTGAATGATGTTATATTCCATACATAATAGCATACACGGGCTTTTTAAATAAATAAACAATTTCAATGAAACTTCACAGTTTGTTTTATTCAAATTTAAAGATAGGAAACGCTTAAGTGTCCACACAAGCTTTCACGATCGATTCATGAGAAATATCTTTCATAAATAAATAAATGCTTGTTGGCATCAAAGTTTGAACCACGAACCATTAGCGTGGCAATTGACGACGTTACCACTACAACATCGCCACCCCTAATCAGCTGGTCAAACAATCAAGTTATTGAAGTAGAAGTTTGGTGACCATGCTAGCTCTTAAATTGGACCAGTCAATTGGCTCGTGTGATTTGACGCTTCTGGACTTTTTTTTTTTTGGGCTATATCAAGTCCATGGTAAATGCCATTTAGCCAGAGACTTTAAATGACCTCAGGACCAACATCGAAGGGGAAATTGCCGACATATTGCCCGACTTGTGCAAAAGAAAACATGGAAAATTGAGTTCGGCCTAGTCACTTGTGCAGGCGTTTTCGTGGAGGACATTTGAATGATGTTGTGTTCAATAAATGGCATCAATGATACCTTAACCCGAAATAACTTCTTTTTTGATATATCAAACACAAGCTGTTTTATTTAGAAAACAGAATGAAATGCTCTTAATGCAAAACCATATAGATTTGGGTTGAAAGCATCTCTGAAATAAGGACTACGTTCGTTTCCGTTTTATGAACACTAAGTCCAGACATTCAATATTCATTTATTCGGGAATCATGTCATCCACTTCTGCCAACTCAAACGGGCTTAAACTACATACGACTAAGTATTTTGGTTTCTGCCCACAGAAGGTTTTGAATATCTCTGTGTTTGTTCATATTATAAAAGGTGACCAGATAGCAATGATACTTTTTCCGATTGTTATGTTCCAGAACCTGTCTAAGTTACCAATCACATCCAGCTGTCAAAATATTCAGTAAGGTTTGCCATTTCATCATGCATCGTTTCATGCTTGTCGAACGTGCGGAAATTATTAAAAAATGTTATCGAAATTTCGTCTCAGTTGTAAATACGCAACGCGAATTTCGTCGTAAGATCGGTCGTCATCATGGCTTCAGTGTACAGGCAATTCGTCGCACCGTGGAAAAGTTTGAGCGTGAGTACACTCTTTTGGACCTTAAGCCACCAACCAGACAGAGATTGGTGCGAAATGAAGAAAACATAGGCACCGTAGCGGCCAGTATCGAAGAAGACCCAGAAATGTCGATTCGGCGACGATCAGCTGAATTGGGCATCGCCAGAGAGTCAACCCGACTTATTTTGCGGTTGGATTTGGGCCTACATCCACATAAGATTGTGCTAACGCATGAATTGAAGCCGAACGACCATAGACAACGCCGTGAGTTCGCTAATTGGGCACTGGAAATATTGGCGCGGTAGGCGCCGTGGCGTAAGTGGTTAGTGTGTCGGATCACTACGCATGAGGTTCCAAGTTCGAATCCCAGAAAATACCAAAAAAGTTTTTTCACGGTCCCACCTCTCGCGAGTGTCTGACAAACATCCGAGAGTATTGTTGTCACGAAAAAGCTTCTCAAATCGCCGTTCGGATTCGGCATTAAACTGTAGGTCCCTTCCATTCGTGTGAAAAATATTACGCACAAAGCATGAGTGGTTGCGAGAAGCTAGACCCTGGTACTTTAAAGAACTGTTGCGCCAAATATTTGTTTTTTTGTAAATATTGGCCGGAGATCCGAATTTTGGCCAAAAAATTATCTTTCTGGACGAGGCCCATTTTTGGCTCAGCGGCTATGTCAACAGGCAAAATTGCCATTATTGGAGGTGGCACAATCCACAAATGTTCAACCAAGTCAGTCATCCACAAAGATTGACTGTTTGGTGCGGTTTATGGCATGGCGGTATCATCGACACTGTTACCCTCAATGGTCACAGGTATAGAGCGATGTTTACCGACTTTCTGTGGCCAGAGCTCGAGAACATCGATATATCCGAGCTGTGGTTCCAACAAGACGGCGCTCCATGCCATACAAGCGAGGAAACGCTCAAAGTTGTGAAGTATAAATTTGGCGACTGGGTCATCTCACGGCGAGTGTTCATCAATTGGCCGCCACGATCATGCCACTTGACACCATTCGATTTTCTTCTCTGGGGCTACGTCAAGCCCTTAGTTTACGCTAACAAGCCAACCACTTTGGACGAGCTCGAGACGCTATTGCCAGAATAACGCCGTACGTATTGGACCGAGTCATCAAAAATTGGACCGACCGCTTGAAGCACTGCCAGCGAAGCCGGGCGACCATTTAAATGATTTGCTATTCCACACATAATGGCATGAATGTAGCTTCAAAATAAAGCCAAAATCAATTTTATATCTCACATTGTTGTTGTTTTATTTCATTTTCATTTATTTATTTTTTCCCTATCGTTCTTATCTGGTCACTCTCTATGCCTAAAAAAATCTGAACAGACGATCAGATTATGGTAGACACCAAAATTTCAAGTTAAGAGTATTTCACCAAAGTAGGTATCAGTTTTGTACTTCATTAATCCCCATCGAATTAGCTGAATCTGATGTTTGGAGAGAAAGAGCCCGAAAGAAATCTAATCATTGCTCCTTTGTTCGATGAACAAAAGTCATCACCTGCTGCTCACATATTTTACTCTTCTGCTGTCCCAAAATCTCAGAAAAAATCAGATCACCACTTGCTCCTAACAAAAAAAAAAAAAAAAATTCGAAAACCAAAAACATGTTCGTCTCAATTCCATCCTTCCCCTAAGTGTATCTGTATGATAGTAACCCTCCATATGTTTCTAAAAAAAAAAATCCATGGGAAAATCAGATCCTATTCCATATTCAATATCCTCCGATACAACACAGGAGAAGCCCAACAAAAAAAAAAAAAAAAAATTGTCACCACCTGCGCGCATCGACCTAATCAAAAAACCATAAATTTTCTTCAACCCCGACAGCCATATGGTTTACGCAATGCATCACGCATTTAATCCCCCCGCATCCCAGCGATACATGATATTTGAAAATGAATATTTTTTTTTTCTTCGGTTAATTGCTCACACAGATGAGGGACTTAGTCACTCCGTGTATCTGTGACTTAGTTCCAGTTGTGACTTTTATGGCGCTTTTAGTATCTCGAACTGGAAACATTTAATTATTACCCGAGAGGCACGTTCTCTGTCGGCGATTGATGGGGAATTTCTCACTTCCGATTTGTGAGTTGCTTACTTCCGATCTATCGAAACGAGTTGTTGTTGCTGTGAGATTAAGTCTGTCCAAAAAAAAAAAGTGTAATTTTCTATCAACATCCGCTCAATCTGTCAAAGGTTTGACCTGCTCTCCAGCCAGTCCGTATGCTTGTATCTGTATCTTTTTTTTTTTTTTGTATTGTTTGTGATCTCCTCTTGTCATGGCATCCTCTCATTCTCGATGATATGAAGTGGCTACTAATTATCATCAGTCGTCGTCGTCGTAACAGGCAACAGGCAGTCAGGCAGCCAGGCACTTGCCACGGATACCTGTGTCTGGCCATGCACACGCTTATATCCCTGTCGGGCTTGCCGGCCTGTTGTTGTTTAATTTTTATTTTTTTTTTCCCTAGAAAGGAAGTTTAAATTCCAAAAGAGATACACAAAAAGAAAACCAAATCAGTTTACGTCAACGCCCACAGACATCATGTGGTCTTTTGTGTGCGTTTTCATTTAGTTCCGGAACATCTATTGTTCGGAAATAGTTTTACATTGAACACCAGATAGTTTATGCGCAAGGACGAGGCAAAGTTTCAGAGCAACAGTTCAAAACAGGAAGAAATGACAGACCGGACGCAACCAACGGAATTTATTTCCGTATTTTGTTCTTTCTCTCTAAATTCGGAATTCTTTTAGATTCTCATTGTCCTTTTTGAATGGAAAGGTAATATCATTCCACCTGCCGTAGAAGGAAATATGTTATGTGTTGCAAGGGGAAAATACCGGAAGTCCGGAAGTGATTTAGGTAGGTAGGTACACACATAACCTTTACCTTGGTCAAAAAGGATTACCATACTAATGTATTGTTATACCCAGGGGTCCGGAAGTACACTTACGTGTGTTACTTCCGGATTTTCGAAAAAAAAAAAGACCGGGAAATACCTCACGATATACACACTTCGGCAGAGAAGTAGAAAAAGACGAAGACGACGGAGGAGGAAGTACAAGTAGAACTCTTAATAGATCCAAGATGAATGGAATGGGTGTGTGTATGGACACATCTGGTAGTGATGGGATTACGCGTTAGGCACAATTTCGAGTGTGAGTTTACACAAGTGATTACGATCGACGACCCTCGATGTGCACATAGGATAATACTGCTCTTCCGTTTCTTTTTTTTTTTTTTTGTTAAATAAATCTGACAGGCAAAAAAAGAAAAAAAAAAAAAAAGAAGAAGACCGTCTTTTGTTGGTACTACACACTATTTTCCCCTTTTTGGATAAAGAATTTAGTCCATCCATAAATTATAGAAAGCCTGCATGTGTGCATGAATAAAATAATCTGCGATGTAAACCATAGAAATGCGTCATTTAAAAGAATCTGCAAAAGGATGTGCGTAATAAAGTGTATTTTGAATATCTTACGATTCGTCTTTATCATCGTCGTCATCATTATTCAGTCATTCAGTGATTCAGTTGAAGATTGAAACGAGAAGAGATGAAAAAATAAGGACTTCACACAGGTATTATGAACACCTGCAATAGGGGATTTTTGTTTGCTATTCCCTGGGCTTTATATTAAATTCCTTTTTTTGTTGTTGGGTCCTGGCTGGGTATATCCTGGGGCACTTGTTTGAATTTGGTGACAATTAGCTGAGGAAAAAATAGGGGGATTGGATTGTATATCGCAGGAAAGGATGGGGATGATTCATTAAAAAAAAGGGTTGTTAGCATCCTTAAAGGACTAAATGTTTGACATTAATGCTATTTAGAAAAAAAATTCATCCTTCATTTGAATGAAAGAAAATGCATTCAAAATGTTTTATCTCCTTTTGTGTGAGTGAGTGGATATACACATGAATTACTTAAGGACATTGAGGAAGACAATGCACACTCTACCGTAAACAAAATTGATCTGCCTTTTATCCCATCGCAATAGCCTTTTAATCTTCGGAATATTTCAGATGTACACAATAACCCAGGGCTACGCTGACGACGTAGTCATTATAGCTAGGGGCAAGGATGAATCCAGCATTTCTGAACAAATGCAACATGCCCTAAATAAAGTAAATAACTGGTGCCAGTCAGAAGGTCTAACGGTTAACCCTGAAAAAACCGTAATCATTCCTTTCACCAGGAGGAGAAACTTAAGCCTTCAAGCACTATCACTAAACAATACTCAAATTGAGTTCTCAAAAGAAACAAAATATCTTGGGATTACTCTGGACCACAAATTAAATTGGAAACCTCATGTAAACAGAACCACTGAGAAGGCGACTAAAGCCTTCTGGGCCTGCTCTAGGTTTTTCGGCAAAAAATGGGGATTAAATCCAAAAATGATCCACTGGACCTATACCACAATCATCGTTCCGATAATAACTTATGCTTCGCTAGTATGGTGGGATAAAGTTAATCAAACCGTTACCCGCTCCGCCCTCCAGAAGGTGGAGAGACTAGCATGTGTAGGTATTACGGGCGCAATGCGCACCTGCCCAACAGCTGCGCTGGAAGTTCTCATAAACCTTCCACCCCTACACATAAATATTATGAAGATTGCGGCTGCCAGTGCTCTAAAGCTTCGCCTTTTATGCAACAATACAAATTACGAATTAGTTGGCCACATGAAGATCCTTGAGTAAATTCCACTACTTACTTGTCCAGCAGTATGCATCTCAGACTTCATGCCCAAAAGAATCCACCTTAGTTACCCCTTCACAGTAAACATATCTGACCGCAGCTACTGGGACTATCCTCAAATTTCTCAATCAGGATCTCAAATCAATTGGTACACTAAATACAAACACAAATATTTGGCGCAACAGCTCTTTAAAGTGCCAGGGCCTAGCTTCTCGCAACCACTCATGTTGTGTGTGTTATATTTTTCACACGAATGGAAGGGACCTACAGTTTAATGCCGACTCCGAACGGCGATTTGAGAAGCTTATTCGTGACAACAATACTCTCGGATGTTTGTCAGACGCTCGCGAGAGGTGGGACCGTGAAAAAACTTGTTGGCGTTTTCTCGGATTCGAACTTGGAACCACATGCGTAGCGATCCGACACACTAACCACTTACGCCACGGCGCCCACAACACTGGTGGTTCAAAAATGTCAAATGGGGTTGCAGCTGGTATCTTTGGCCCCAACTACAAACTCTTTACACCACTAGGTCAATGCACTAATATCTTCCAAGCAGAGGTCTACGCCATCGAGCTCTGCGCCAGAGAATGCATTAGACGAAACCTCCGAAGATCACATATTAATATAATGTCAGATAGCCAAGCAGCACTCAAGGCTCTCACGTCCTTTGACTAAGCTGGTTTGGAATTGTCTCCAGACGCTTTTGCAGCTTGCTTCACACAATAATAACACACTAATGTGGGTCCACGGGCACAAAGGTATCCCCGGTAATGAAGCGGCTGATAAGCTTGCCAGACTAGGTGCCCAATCACCTTATATTGGACCTGAACCCTTCTGCGGTTTACCCACCAGCCGGATTAAAATAGAGCTACTCCGCTGGGAACGCGAACAAATGCTCTCTCACTGGAATGCTCAACCCGGCCTAAGGCATTCGAAGAAATTTATTAACTTCTCAAAAAATAGAACTAGAGAAATTCTATCAATGAGCAAACAGAATGCTTAGATCCTTATTGACTTCCTTCCTTCCTTCCTTCAATCGGAAACGTGCCATTTCTGGCTTGAAGACACCGAAACAGCCCATCACATACTCTGTGATTGCCCGGCCATAGCCAGACTTAGGCTAAAGCACTTTAATAAAGGCGTTACATCACCTTCTGACGTCACCTCTTCTTCAGCTCGAACTATTCTTAGCTTCATTAATGAACTTGAATTCAGCTAGTTGACAAATTCAAAATCAATTAACCAGGGGATAGCACAAAAGATTTTTTTAGGTCGCAGTGCAAAAAAAAAACCGATTGAGATGCCAATGTCGACCTCACAATAGTGGACCTAAAAGCAAACTCAGATCCTGGCACAATTTGGAAGTAATGGAAAAATCCAAGGATTGGCTTAGCCAGAAGTGATATAAAGAGATACGTATTCTACGCTCATGCATAAACTAGAAAATTCCAACACAAATCTAGAAGAGAATTTTGTGGAAGAGTAGAAGATTCCTCCGAGGCATCAAAACCTAGGGAAATCATCACCGACCAACGTCTTCTTCTTCTTCTTCCTTTTTCAGCGAGCTTGTGATCCGAAAATAAGGGATCACAACCCTCCCACTTCACCGCATTTCTACTGATCCGCCTGTGGGGTTCGCCTATTTGACCTCAGAAAATATTGGCCGGCCTGCCGATTTTGGATCACTCGGTTACTGAGGCCAATGAAATGCCGATGTCGTCGCATTTGTCTGATCTAGGTGTTTATAGGCCTGCCTTTCCTACATCGCGATGTCTTTGGAACGTGCATTGATATTGCCTTTTTAACTGGGTTCAAATGATCTCTTCTTTGAACGTGGCAATACCAGCTGTGCCGGTCGCGCTCTATTTTTTGTACGATGGTTTTCTTGATGTGAAAGCTTCCACGGATTTTCGAACTTCTTATTCGATCAAGCTTTGTCACTCCTGCTGTCATGCGAAGCATCTTCATCTCAGCTGGCGTTAATTTACTCTCATACGTTTTGAACATCGTCCAATATTGTGAACCGTATGTGAGCGCTGGATGCACAACTGCGGTGTAGAGCCTTCCTTTCAACTTAGGTGGCATTTTTGTGTCACAGAAGATAGCGGAATTTTCTCGGCACTTCATCCACCCTATGCTTACGCGATGATTGATGTCGTCATCACAAGTTGCTTTGCTATTGATCATAGATCCCAGATATTTGAACTTTTCGCGCTTGGGAAGCACTGTTCCATTCAAATAAATGTCTGGAATAGATCTGAGTGGATCAGAGAAGGGGCAGCACAAGTACTCTGTCTTTTTTGAACTAATGTGATACCCATTTCCCTCCAGAGCGTCCACCCACACATCAAGTGCTCGTTACAGGGATGTAGGATCCTCACTTATGATGGCTCCACCGTCAGCAAAGAATAACTGATGTGCCGTGGGGTCCATCACTTTACCTTCAAGCAGATAATCACTGACCAACGTCCTTTACTTAAAAGAATTGGATGCGGACCTCCTTATGTTTTGTTTTACCATGGATCTTATAAAATTTTTAACTTAATATAACCATTTGCTACCAAAGACCAAGCATACAACTTAACCCTCTAACAGGCAAAGTTAAAATAATGACGGAAGGTAAAGCAACGTTTTTGTTTAGGTGAGATATTGGTCTAAGAAACACGAATTTAGTCTTCCTCTTCTTCCTTTTATCAGCGAGATTATGATCCGAAAATAAGTCATAATAACCCTCTCACCCATAACCCTTTTTTATTTATTTTATTTAACCCTCCCACTTCACTACATTTCTACTGATCCGCCTGTGGGGTTCGAAACACGAATTTAGTGATGAGATAAAAAAAATTAAGCCACTAGGTAAACAAATTGGAAGGCCACCTCAAGGCAGCCTTGCCCGTTTAAGCCAAAAAATTCGTTGAATTTATTGAATAATTTTCGGATACAAAGCAGTAGATCGTATCCTGGCAGACCTTTTTTCTCAGCCTGAAATGATAAATATTTTTTATCGCAATAAACTTTTTCAATGGCATAGTTATTCTTATTGGATGAAATGTATTTTTCCCCACTAGCTTTGTCCTCAACGGTAGTTGTAAATTGGATGTTGATATTTTCGGCATGAGCAGCTCGATTTGATTCTTCAGAAATCATATTACTTATCTTATGCTAACAAAATATTTAAAAATCTAAATTGTAGTTTCGCGATTTTTAATTGAAGGGGACAGTTTACTGTTTTCTCGAAATGCCACCTCGTTTACGTGTAATTGCATTTTTTTCGCCACGTAATATTGGAAAATTCCTTAGAATACTGTAAGATTAAAAAGAGTTGCCGTGACAGTAGTAGTTGCAATTTATACTCCAAGCCTTCGTGCCAAATCTTATCGAAAGCTTGTGAGACGTCAAGAAATACACCACAACAAATCTTTTTTTCTAGAATTTTTGTAGAATGTTTGATTCTAAATCCAAACTGATTGCCAGGAATAAGACGTCTTTCGTTGATTACGGGTTGCAGACGTTTGGAAAGTAGTTTTTCAAATATTTTTGAGATAACCGGCAATAGGGAAATAGGCCGATATGATTTCATCTCATCTGGCGAAAAATATTTTCAAAACTTTGTAAAAATATAAGTGCTTTAGAGGTAGAACTTTAAGGTTTCGGAAACGTATTAAACTATTATATCTACGATTTTTACTACAAATGAGACGTATAACGTGTTTCTGAGAAATAAGAAGCGGGTGGATTTTGTTGTTGTGTGTACCACCCCATGAAACTATGCCATATGCAAACTTAAAATGCACTACACCCTAATAAACACACTTAAGAAGAATTCGTGAGCAATACGATTTTAAAAGGTACATTTGCCTCGTGGCAGCCATAAGATACTTCTTTAGTGCATCGGTATGAGCAGACCAACTCATCTTCCAGTCAAGCAAGACTCCAAGATATTTAAACGACTTGACACTTTCAATATTAAAACATTTATCAGAGCATGTACGTGAGTCAAAAAATGTCTGCGAGGTATCTTCCGAATTGCAAATACCACCTTGATCAAAAAGTTCCCGGAATTTATTCAGAAAATTAAAAATACAAATTTATTCATCTAAATCTATATTGTCCCCTTTTATATTCGGTTTTCGGTATGTCCATCAGTGCTTCCTGCGATTTTTCCATTATTTCCTCTCGGCTGCTGAAACGCGTTCCCCGTAATGGTTTTTTAACTCGATTGAACAGAAAGAAGTCAAAGGGAGCCAAATCAGGTGAATTCGGTGGCTGTTGGATGGTATTTGTTGCATTTCTTGTCAAAAAATTACGAATAATGATGGCACTGTGCGACGGTGCGTTATCATTGTGCAAAATCCACGAGTTTTCTGCCCACAATTCTGGTCTCTTTCGGCGAATTGCTTCACGCAAACGTCTCATAACGCCCAAATAATACTCTTTGTTTACTGTCTGGCCTTCTGGCAAAAATTCATGATGCACTACACCGTTGTAATACATGAAAACCGTGAGCATTGCCTTCTTTTTTGACTAAAAACGTCTGCCACTGCGTTCATCATCTTCAATTGACTCACGACCACTTTTGAAAGGTTCGTGCCACTGGTAAACGACCGTTTTCTTTAGAGAATCGTTGCCGAAACACTTTTCCAACATTTCCAATGTTCGCGCACCATTAAATCCGTTTTTTACGCAAAATTTAATACAAGTTCGTTGTTGCAAATTTAAATCCATTTCTAAAAAATCGCCAACACACACAGAGATAGATGTACTCTTGGCTACGTAACTTTTGCAAATGTCAAGCTATGACGCGAAGATTTAGAGGGAATATCAACAACAGACGTACCAACTTAACAGAACTCAAATCGGAACGATAGGAGCGCCACACGGTTTTTATTCCGGGAACTTTTTGATCAAGGTGGTATACTTACTGTGCTTATATTTGTTGCAGTTAGCACAATGTAAAAAGAAAGGTCCATAGTCAACTTCCTTACCACAAACATTAAAAAACATAATTTTTGTTTTGTCACTAATAGCCATTTTATGCATTTGGAACCAATGACTTCAGACCTCCAGGTCATGATTTATGTCAGCAGAAAGATTAAGAACAGTCACTCTGAAACGCACATGCCATATCATCAGCGAACGCATTAACTTTGCTTCGATATTTTTGTGAAAAAAGCGAGTTAATGAAAATTAAAAAAAGTATCGGACCAAGCACATAACCTTGGGGAACTCCTATAGAGATCATGCTATTGGAACTGAGTTGTCTATTAACTTTAACCCTTTGCCCTCTGCCAAATAAATATGAACAGAACCAATTATGCATTACTCCCCTAAAACCACATTTGTACAGTTTGTCCAAAAGTATTTGATGATCGACGGTATCAACAGCTTTTGTAATGTCGATAAATAGAGCTGCAGTTAAATTTCTGCTATTAAAACTATTATAAATATTTGAACAGAAATTTAAGAGGGCTTCTTCAGTTGAAAGACCATTACGAAAACCAAATTGAGACTCACTAAAAAATTTGATTTTCTCTAAATATTTGATCATTCTGTTCTTTATAGCTTTTTCAAATATCTTAGAAAATACTGAAAATAAAGAGATTGGCCTATAATTATTTAATGAAGTTTTGTCACCTTTCTTAAATAAAGGTAACACTTCGGCTTGTTTTAAGTCGTCTGGGAACACACCATTAAAAATGCTCTTGTTTTAAATATGACATAAAATGTCACAAATGTTTAAAGGTATTTTCTTCACGAAGTTGTTAGAAAAGCACCGAGTAGTTTTAGAATTAGATTTTTTGAGTGAGATAATAATTTTGTACAGTTCATAAGACGTAATTGAATCAAAAAAGAAGCTCTGAGGGGATGACACTTCATGAGCTAAACATTCGCATTTATTAAAAACAGACACTTTAGAGCCGACAGAGGCAAAATAATCATTGAATTTATCAGCTAAATCTTTGGGGTTGGAGATGATAACATCATTAACTTTCAGGCTTTGAAATTGTTCGATTTGATTTGATTTGTTCAGTATTTCTTTGACCAAATTCCATTCTTTTTTTGAATCACATTTGAACTCTAAAAACTTACTTAAATAAAAATTATTTTTACACAACAAAACATCTTTAGAGATATCCTTACATAATTGTTTATAGGCAGTACAGATTTCTATATTATTTGGATTTTTCAAATTGTTCCTCGAACTTAGCGTAGATGCAGTTCAGAATTTCTTTCAACGGATCAGAGGGCTTCAATGACTACAAGTTTTTGTATACTTATGTTGTTATGCCTTGTTGCCACAGATATATGTACATTGTACAGAGATGTTAATTATTATTATTCAGAAATTCGACAACAATATCTTATTGAAATCTATTAAAAATCTTTTGTATGTCGGGCATAAACAAATTTTAATTATGTATATTTTTCGCAGTGAAATTTCGCCTAAAGGATTTTCCAAAATATTACTCATGCGACGTATCTTTTAATCGATTTCAAGAATTCCGTTTAATACTCATCTTCAAAAAACATTAAAAAAATAAAAAAATAAATAGAAAACGAAGGAACAAAAAACTCGCTGACGAATCTCATTCCTTAGAAAGAATTCCATCGCTCGCGTCAAACACGCGACGTTTCATCTTTAAATGAGATAAAATACAAATAAAAACCACGAAACAACAACAAAAAAAAAAAAGAATTAAATACGAAGACAAAAAGATAAAAACATGAAATACAATAAAACCATAATAAAATGAAAAGAACCTGGAGAATACCAAAAAAACAAAAAGCAGCCCGGCTCGTAATTTATTCGGCTCCAGATTAATACATAACATAACTCACAAGTGGAATACGGCGCGGCGGAATCGCCGAGCGCGCGCGCGCACACACTCGGTATGTGTACGTACATATTTGTACGATAATCGCTATTTACGTCGCCATAGTAAAAATTATTACTAAACAAAATCATGGTGAGACAGAAAAAAAGAAACAATTAACCCGAAGAGAGGATGTACGACGACGAAATGATTCCAGCACTCAATAGGTATGACCGCTGGAATCCAGTTTGTCCCGTCTGTCGTCATCTTTGGTTGTCCAGCAGCTTAGTGGCCGCCGCAAAATCGATGAATGAAATGAATGAAATCCAAAAATACCACAAAAGTGAAAAAAAAAAAATGTACCCGTAGATAAAAACAGAAAAAAAGATAAATACTACAACTAACTTGTTGGTGCTGCGACGTCCGTCCGTTGCCGTATTGGCGGTTTTTTTTTTTGCCTGTCCATTTGGACGATGGCAACAGGCCGGAGCCATAGCCATAGCCAGATACGAGGAAGACATGCTGCTGATGATGATGATGGTGATGAGAGGAGCAACGGCTCCAGTATACTCTCCAAAACTGAGAACGGATGTAACCACACATATGTACGTATCGTATACGTAAAACTAGTTTCACCGCTTATTTGGCAGCAGACCAATTTTTTTTTTTTTTAATGAGATGAAGAAGTCTTATAAAATCTGGACAAACGGACACCAAACACGCATACAGATACAGCGCAACGACCAAAAAAAAAACCCGAGAAGATACGATGGTGGAATGTACGCAACGCACGCAGAAGAAACCGGCGACGGCGACGGCAAAAATTCCAAAACTTTCTGCGTGTCGTCCCGAAGAAGTTTACAAGCCATCGATGGATCGGTGTGGAACGTCTCCGATTCATTCATAAAAATCAGTCTTCATCTTGGAATTATCGTTATTTCAACGATTGATCGCGCAGCACAACCAGCCATAGATCCGTTCCGCCGCTGTTTGTTCCTCATCCGCTCTATAAGTTCTTCTTCTTGTTGTTGCTGTCTGCACCGCGGGGCTGAGGTTCCCCTAGTGGCGGCGATGGTACTTCGTCAGCACCTCCTCCACGGCGCGTCACACATCTCACAGTCATTCACACATCCATTGATGATCGAGCGCGCGGTGGCGCGTCGTCTTCTTCCATTCATTTTTGTATCTCGTCGATACAATTCATTTTCATTCATTCATTCATAAAACCTTGCAAAACCAGAAGGTGTACTCTCAACGGCGTACTTGGAGTAGAATGCGTTTGCTGCAGGCGCTCGCGGGGATTTACAAGTATTTCTTGGGTGCGTATACGTATTTGGTTGCGCTGCGAACAGTGGTAACTCGATTGACCTTATGTTGTGGAGATTTGCGAGTTTTTTTTTTTTTTTTTTTTTTTTTTTGTCGAAAGGAGGCTTGTGGTTACCCGATAGAGGGTAAATTGACAGGACAAGGATTTTTGTCGACAGTTAATTCTGTTCGGGGGGAACTGGTTGAAAGGAAAATAACGAAAAAGTATCGAAACCAATCAAATAGGGGAAGGTGGACTACCTTTAACCACATATGCTATACCAAGTGAGTATGCCATGTATGTACACCAGAGAGTCGGTTAAGTGTTGTTATTTCAAAGAGTCTCGAACACCGGGAAGGGGGGCACAACAGCAGAGCGCAAAGAAAAAAAAAAAAGTTGAAGTTCTTGTCTAGCTGCCCGGAAATCAACGTTTATACTGCATCCGCATCCATTTTTAGCCACAACAAGTTTTCTTCGAGAGTAGTTCCTTCTGTTCGGTAGGTTGAATGATTGAACTAGATGATGATCGATGTGCGTGAGAGATGTGCGTCTATCATTCGAATGTGTTTACATACACAGATAGTGTATTTGAAACTAATTCCTTTTCTTTCTTTTTTGTTTTGAGTTGAAATCGAAAAAATAAAGCTTTAGCATCTAAATGGCATTGGGGAAATGTTTTCCTTAGACTGATGTGTTCAAGTTAAATTTGCTGTCTGACACTAGTCAGTCACTTCGTATGAAATACTGTACGAGTTCGCTAGCTGCAAATAGGGTGATGTTCTTGTTGCTTAAATGGGCTTAGTTGGTAAGATGTTGTCAGTCAGCCGACCACTTGCGTGTTTGGTACTAGTTTTTGACATTAAACCCAATTCGTCAACTGCTTCTGTTACACAGAATCCATGTATCTTATCGTTAATCTTTGAAGCGGTTTTCTAGGTGGAATTTCACCCTAAAATCATACCTGTTAGCAACCGATTTACACCACCCACAGGCTTGAGCCATTATGAAAATCAAGCCGAAGATTGAGGTGTGACAATGATGTAGTGGTAACGTCGTCAATCGCCACGCTAATGGTTCATGGTTCAAATCCTGATGTCAGCAAGCAATTATTTATTTTTCATGAAATAAAGCATGTGTGAACAATACTGCAAAGGCATAACACTGTCAGTAGCTTGGTCATGTGGCTGGAAAAAATGTTCGCTCTGTCGGATGATTGATTTGCCTATGGCGTCGGCAATTGCGAAAAAAATACTGCGAATCAGAAGCAAAGACAAAAAATAACAAAAACTCCCCCAGTTATCTGGACGCCACCCCCGGAGTTACTCTGAAGCATAGATAACCAAGCTTCAAACCACTACACCAAATCTTTCTCTCTTTCTATCTATCCTTTCCAACACCCGCACTGTGTAAAAAAAAACACATGTTCAGGGTATTCATAGCCCCTTGAGTGCACGTAAATTATATAAAAAAAAAAGATTTGGGCAAAAATTAGTAACAATTCAAAAATATGGAGACATGTTCACAGAAAATACAGTAACTGAAAAACTATAAACAGGAGAACTTTGATTACAGGTTCAGTTTCAGCATATAATACCGCTTTAGAAACTGATTTAAAGATACAAAAATTATGAAATATCTATGTTTGACAAATGCCGATAATGAAGTCATAGTAATTTCGGAACCTTGTATCTAAAACACGTTATACTCGTAATTCAAAAACTCTTATAACGTCACACTCACTTATTCAAATTTAACGAAAAATGTTACTTTAGAAACACCTTACAACTTCTCAATTTGAAAGAAACTATGTCGCTTGTTACAATAAGTTTACCGAGGATAGGTTAGAATAGGTTGAAGTGGCTGCCAGCTGAGAATTGCCAACACACCTAGATCAATAATAGGTCCATTGTTATATCACGTGGGTCATGGGAGAAAATCTCTCTACCTACTTGCTAAAACCATTTTGAGGGTGCTAATATCGATATCTACAATATCATGTCTCCTAAGTCGTTGTAATAAGGGGCTCCTAAATGAATCTTCCTTCCACGGGAGAGAACTGGGCAGAAACAAAGAAGGTGAGGAATAGTTTCTTCCTCTTCTTCATCCATGCAGCTTCTACAAAAGTCGTTCGCACAAGGCCTAGCCTTGTAGCATACTTGCCTATTAGACAGTGTCCAGTGATGACACCTATTATAATGCCGATATGCAATCTGTTGAGAGAAATCAAATTCTTAGAACGTTTAAGATCCAGCTTCGGCCAAATCTATTTTGTCGCTAGACATGTTGATCCACTTGTCCACCTAATATTTGTTCTCTCGACATCTAATGAACTTGTTTAAAGCGTTTTGTAGAAGTTTTTTTTTTAGAGTTTTTAAGTGCTTTCCCGAGACAGCCAAAACAACATCATCTGCATAAGCGATTGTCGCGCATCCCTCACCTTCTATGATTATCAATAGCTCATTGATCACCAAATTCTACAAAAGGGGTGATAGAACACCACCTTGCGGAGTGCCTTTACCGACAGACCTTCTGGTGGACGTCCCATCCAGCTTAGTGTTGATAAGATGGCGAGTTAGAAAACACTGATGACAGTGGATACATGATGTTTCTTTGACCTAAAAAATTTCACGCACTACAATCCAAAATTGTGTTTCGATAGACTATATCTACGTGCAGCATCCATATTTAAAATATTGCTTTTTCTTTTTTTTACATAATCATGGGTTCGAACCTCGACCGAAGATGGCTGTTTGAAACGTCAACTGTCACTCTCGTTTCAAAAGGACTTAAGAAAAAATTGAGGAAGAGTTAGCAGATTGAGTTATATATTGTGTAGGTATTTCGAAGACCCGGTGAATTAAATCTTAAATATAATATCTAAACTTGTAGCAAGCAACTACAATTAAAAAGTCTCTGCTGCTTGACGTTTTGAAGTACTTTCACATCTCGATGTAGCATGTTAAGTTCACAGTTCTTGTAGGACCAAATATCCAGCAAAAGATATAAGCGGAAGTAATTGACGTCTAGTTATTATTTTTATTCACTGATCCTATTTACCTATTTCCTCTTATTCCTTTCGCAAGCTAAATTATTAAATTTGTCGTTTTTTTCATGATTAATTATTTCAGAATCTTGTCAGAAACAGGCGTACATATCGATCTCAAATTCGTATTTAGTTAACACCTCGGAGGGCAAGGGCGTCAACCACGCCTGTGCGCGTTCGGAGTTTTTCAACGCGTTTGAGCTGCCCTCAACTCATTCCTAAAGAGCTCGATTCCTCCTCAACTGCTCTGCGCCACGTTTGCCTAGGACATACCACTATTCTGCCTACCTGAGTGAGCGGATTCCACTGCATGGCGTATTTCGCAATGAAATTGTCTTCTCGCTGTTGGGTGTGTCCAATCCACTGCCACTTTCTCCTTCGTATTGTTTGTGTTTATGGGTTCTTGGCCCGTTCAGGTATAAAGTTGTTCGTGGAAGATACGGTCCGGCCAAAAAATCCTCGAGATGATTCTTAAACATTTGTCTACGAAGACTTGCAGCTTGCGCGTGTTAATGGTGTCCACCTTCCAAGTACCGCACTGATAAAGCACCACTGATTGTGCGTTGGAGCGGAACAGTCGCAGGTTAAGCTTAAGCTGATAACATTGCTTTTCCAGATTTTGGACAGCATTCCGAACGCAGCTTAAGCCTTCTCGATATGCAAAATACCTGGGCCTTATGCTGGAGAAAAAGCTGTTAGCATTTTTTTAGTAAGATTTTCCAGACATTTAAGAATTTCTCCCCAACAGAAAAATTGATAATATTTTGAATAAATCCACTATTAGTTTGACCTTCTGTCGGAAACAAGTTCAATCAGATCTACAAATCAAAACCCACTAAAATTTGTTTTCAATATATTTTTTTCACTTTCAATGAATTGAAAACAACATTTAATCAACTAGAGTAAATGGGAAATAAATAATACATAAATTATCACGTTCACCCCGACCAACCACGAACGAATAGTATACTCCACACATGCAATAACGTACATAGATACATATGTAGCTATATACAAATGATTGCTCATTTCCTTTTATTGAATTAATTAACCAAACAAAAAGTCAACTACTCGTACTATACACAATTCACATCATAGTACGAGTATATTGAACATTAACAAAGGCAATTCCGAACTCCATCATCGGACATACTACTCAATAGGTCACCCAAGGCAATTGTATCTTTTCGGTTGCCATATGAACCATATTATCGCAAACGATTTAATCCAAAGCTCATGTTACATTGTTCACGTTAATTTTTTTTAAACAGTAAAGTATCTGTGTGAGTGTATGCAGTCTACTTTGACAGATAAAATGTCAGTTGTTCTCTACGAAAAAAAAATTCAGTAAAAATTGGCATCCGTCTCATGAGAAAAGATATCCTAAGTAAGAAAAATTCCAGAGTAAGTGATTTAACAAGTAACCTCGCTCCGATGAAAAGTGATATGATGCGAGCATACAACAGCATTTTTTTTTTTTTATAAACAAAAACATTTTTTTTTTTTTTAATTTGATATAAAGTCTCCAGGTGATCAAATTACAAGAATGCGGAGAACATACTAAAGGTACTCATAAACTTGTACACACATTCCCAGAATAATCTTGGAATGCTTCCTGTCTGTCACCATTAAACCACCACCGCCACCACAGAATGTACGAGTAAGTTGTGTAGTATCCAAGGAGGTACCTATAGGTATCCAACTTTGGTTGGCTGGGTGGTGCGATGGTGTTCACAACATTCCATTCTTTCTTTCTCTTGGTTTCGATCTGTATAGATACAAAGATACTTTACAACTTATTTGTCCATTTCACTAATGAACATTGGTGTTGTGTTGTGTGGCGTAAATGGAGCCTCACTCTCTCTTTCTCTCTGGCATTCCTCCTCAGGGGAGCAGCATGGGTGGAGGGCAGGGTAGGCAGGAAAAAACCATGAAATTCCATTCGAGTACGTTTTGAGATAAATAGGTACTGAAACGCATAATGTATCTATACCCCGACCGACGTTGTCGTATTTGTGCGAAACAAAAGCTTGTACGTGCCTTGGCATTATGTAACCTTTTTCCTGTACGCTGCAATGATTCTCTTTCATTCTTTCGCTCGATCTCTTGACATTTTACCTTTTGCCGGGAATTTCTTGACTCAACATCAACCCGACCACCACCATCTATCTTGTGGATATGTGGTTGGTTGTCGCCTTTTAAGGGAAGTACAACCCCAAGTGCTCTACATTCTTTGAAGGTATTAAAACCGGACATCCGGTGTACAGAAATACCAGCTTTATAAACACACACGTAGATACACGTACTGAGAGTTCAGATAGAAAAGACACAAGACGTGTGGAGTTCGCTACAGTTATGGAATAATAAAGGATTAAATTGAGAGAGAACAAGTAGAGAGCAGGGAAGAGGAAGAACATACGCCGCCGACCCTATTAAGTGAAGATTCACTCTTCAGCCCAGCTACCGGTGTTGATGATCCGTGTGGCGTCTAATAATCACGTATTGTGTTTGCAGCTATTTAATTCAAAAGGAAAACAAAAAAAAAACTTTTTCTGTTCCACAGTTTTACTGAATGAAGAGTTGATTCTTTTTCCTCTGTTCGCATCTTTCTTTTGTTTTTCTTCGAAGAGGGATACCTTATGATGGTAATTTGTACAAGGATTTTGTATCTTTTTCAGTATTTCATGAGTTTACTTGGAAGATTGGTGAACTTGATTTGATGATTGTGGTTAGAAAGTATACGAGCCTAATGAATAGAACTTTGGTAGTCGATGCGGATTGTGGCCAATAAGTTATGACAGGGGTAAACAGGGGTTGTCCGCAAGGTGGCGTTCTGTCTCCATTGTTATGGTGCATGATGGTCGACTCTCTGTTGAATACTCTAAATAGTTCTAACGTCTACGCTCAGGCATATGCGGATGATGTCGCTGCACTTTCTGTCGGGCCATGCCTGGCGACGGTCTGTGCTAACGCGCAGGCGGCGCTGAACATGATCGATGAATTGTGCACTAGGAGTGGGCTTTCGGTGAATCCTCTTGAAACTTAAGGTTTTTTTTTTTACGAGAAGGAGAATTTTGACCGGTCTGACTCAGCCAGTGCTAAAAGGCGTCACCATTCGCATTTCCAATGAAGCCAAGTATCTGGGAGTGATTTTAGATAAGACACTTCATTGGTCTAAACACGTCGAGTCGAAAACATCCAAGGCGCTCTCTTCTGGCAGTATAAGGGTGCTTTTGGCAAGACTTTGGGCTTATCACCGAATAAGGTTCTCTGGATTTACACGGCTATGATAAGACCATTCCTCGCATATGCGTCGCCTGTTTGGTGGAAAGGGCTCTCGCGTAAATATGTGGTTGCTTTTTGCGCGAAACTCCAAAGAACGGCTTGTCTCGGCTACACGAGAGCTTTCCCGAGTACGCCTGGCTCTGCTCTAGATGCTTTGCTGAACTTACCTCTGATACTTATATCATAAGTTGCAGTATCAAAGCCATCCATCGTCTTAGGCGAGGCGGTTTTTGGTATACTCCACACTGGAACTTTGATGAACTTGCGCGACACTTATCTTACGACTTCTCTCTTATGGATATGCCGTCTGATGCAATGACACCAGAACTCCAGCTGATGCGCAATTTCAGAGTCGACTTTCCTTGTGTGCAAGCCTGGCTTCGGTCAGAGTCTGAGCCGAAAATGGAATGTAGTCGTATTTTCACGGATGGTTCCAAAACCAGTCAAGGGACTGGCTCTGATGTCTTCGTGGAAGTCGACAACATTAGACTTCACTTCTCGTTAGGCAAATATGCGTCTGTTTTCTAAACGGAAATTTATGCAATCCTAATGGCCATGAACTATGTTGTGAAGAACAGGTGGAAGGGACGTAGCATTTGTGTCTGTAGTGCCAGTCAGGCTGCGCTTAAGGCCTTGCTTAAGGCCTTGCTTAAACCTTTAACCACTTCCAAAATAGTTCGTGAAATCAAAAACTCTTTGAACTCGGTCGCAAGGCTGAATTCACTGAGATCTTTGGGAACGAGATCTCCGATGAGATTGCTAGACAAGGCTCAGAGGAGGCTTTCTCAGGTTCCGAACCCGCGTTGGGTCTCCCAGCGTTCTCGGTTAGGACTTCCATTGACGATTGGGTCTCTCACGAGCACAATTGTGTGTGGCATGACTCTCCAGGATGCAGCTTGACTAAACGCATGTTCCCGGACGTGTGTAAGAAATCAGCGGCATTCTTGCTGTCTCTCAGCAGAAAAGACTGTAGACAACTTATTGGCATCTTGACAGGCCACTTCGCTTTTGCCAAGCACCTCAACGTGTTAGACTTAAGTGACTCTACAATCTGCGACACTTGTGGAGAGAGCGACTACACCGCGGAACATTATCTCTGTGAGTGTCCGGCCTTTGCTCGTATCAGGTGGCAGATCTTCGATGCAGATGTGGTGAGTGCTGGTACTGTAAGCTCCTCATCCATGAAGTGCTTGCTTGGCTTTCAAGGAAATTCCAATAAAGGGTAAATCAGGGTTTGCTCTCTGGCAGTACAATGGACCAGTCGCGTCTGAGTGCTCCAGTCGAGTGTTTCCTATCCCGACAAAAAAAAAAGTATACGAACCAAGCAATCAATTAATTGGATGAGATTCGCACTGAATGACTTGTGACGATTGCTGAAAGGGTCAAACTGTTTCCTGTTATATTTTCGTATGACACCAAGTGATACCTTCTTTCAATTGTAATCGCCCACAATGCTGATTATTTTAAAATTGTTTACCTTTTGGACTCTTACGCAAATGTCTAATGGATAAGAGTCTAGTAAACAGGCACATTTGGGCTATTATTGTTGATAGTAACAAAGTAATCAAATCCAATGTTTCTTATCGGTCCGACCTATGGCACGGTATTGTCGCTGCAGCCAGCATAATCCAGTACAACAATTTAAATTATTCTTTATGCCAAGCCTTCAGATGTTCCAAAAGTGGATGTGGTGACTCTCAAATTAGAAACGTTGATTAGTGGGCTAAATATTTATATTGGCTGCATTAGCATCGGCTTGTCCTTAAAACATCTTACGGTGGGGAGCTTTTATTATTTGTTTAGGTGTTATACAAGTCGTAGTCAATGCCCAGCGTTATCAACACACGTTGTCGCTACCGGAAATGCTGCGAAGAGATAACCACTCATATCTTTCTAAACCCACTGCATACTGTTGTCAATTACAGTAAGTGCCTAAGCTTATTTGCAGTTTACACCAAGGGTTTTGCTCATGGTTTCACGTGCGCAGACAATCGTCACATCCATGGTGATCTAGTACAGATCATTATTGCACCTTGACCTCGAAACATGCGTTCCAAAAATTGGACCAATAATTCCGAACAATTTCATTTCGATGCATTTAACAACGTACCAGCTGCTGATGTCAATATCTTCATGGACCTGAATTCCTAGCTAAATAAATTTTCTCAAAGTATCGAATGCCTACGAGTGTATCCACTAGTGTGCATTGCTTGCATTGCAGTTTTTTATTGTCGAACTGATTGTAGTTGCAACTCAATTAGTATTTCCAACGATGTCAAAGTCATTAATGTGTATCTGAAGTCACATTGATGATGATCTATCATACTTTAGAAAATTGTCTTGTAAAAAAGTGGGTGGGGACATATTTTTTAAAAATTCATCTAATTTTTCTCTTTTTTCAAAACGTGTTCGCAAAGGAAAATTGTTTCATGACCTTGTTTGGAAACTCAGACGATATAAAGCTTTAGTACATGCTTATTGCATGGATGGTGTCCGAACTAGGCTGGGAGAAATCGTAGTGCTTGCTTTGAATACGTGTTGGGTTACTCTAGGGGACGAGTGATCGCATCATTAAATTTTGTTTCTAGGACACTGGAATATATGTCGTAAATACTTCAGCCGACATCCGAATACATTATCACTACAGCATGCCATCCATGACATGGTGAGATTGACGATCTCGTAGAAGATGACTGTTGAACAATAGCTCTTTACTGGTTTCAATTACTTACTTTACTTAAAGGGCATCCGGCCTTTGGAGAGTCTCTGCCTCAGACATGGCTGCCTTCCATCCTCTGCGATCCCGGACACACTGCTTCCAGTTGTGAAGACCAAATTTTCTGGTCTTTATACGGGTGGTTTCGTTTTTATTGCGTGGGCGCCGTGGCGTAAGTGGTAAGTGTGTCGGATCACTACGCATGAGATTCCAAGTTCGAATCCCAGAAAACACCAAAAAGTTTTTTACGGTCCCACCTCTCGCGAGCGTCTGACAAACATTCGAGAGTATTGTTGTCACGAAAAAAAGCTTCTCAAATCGCCGTTCGGAGTCGGTATTGAACTGTAGGTCCCTTCCATTCGTGTAAAAAATATAACGCACACAACATGAGTAGTTGCGAGAAGCTAGCCCCTGGCACTTTAAAGAGCTGTTGCGCCAAAGATTCGAAAATTCTCTTGGCTGGAGCGTTGTTGTCCATTCGCTCGATATGGCCGAGCCAATGTAGTCGACGTGTTTTGGCTTTTTGGACTACATCCACATCCGGGTACAACTCGTAAAGTTCGAGGTTGTATCTTCTCCTCGATTCGCCCTCCTCGCATGTGGAACCTACGAAGAATTTTTCGCTCAAAGGTACCCAATATTTGCTCTGCTTTCTTGCTTATCGTCCAACACTCGGCGCCATAAAGCAAGACTGGTAAGATGAGAAGCGTTCTATAGAGCATTCATTTGGTCCGTCGAGTTAGGAATTTAGAACCCAGTGGTTCTGCCAAACCGAAGTAGCAGCGCTTTGCTAAGGTTATTCTTCGTCGAATCTCCACGAAGGTGTCATTTGTTGGATTTATGTTTGCTCCGAGGTAGGTAAACTCCCTAACTACCTCGAAGTTGTAGTCATCAACAGTGACGTTCTGTCCAAGGTTTTGAGCAGATAACTTTTTGTTTGTTGACAACATGTACTTAGTCTTGTCCTCATTTACTTCAAGACCTACTCGTTTCGCCTGCTCTTCAATTGCCGTAAATGCCTCTACAACGACTTGTCGGGATCTTCCGATCATGTCAATATCGTCCGCGTATCTCAGCAGTGTGATTTGTGAAAGATAGTGCCTTCCGTGTTTACACCTGCCCTACGCACTATCTGCTCCAGCACAATATTGAAGAAGTCACATCTCTTTGCCGGAACCCGGTGCATGTTTGGAAAAGTTCAGAAGACCTGTTTCCAAGTTGCACAGAACATCGCGTATTTTCCAGCGTTACGCTAAACATCTGTCTAAGTTTTGACGGTATCGCGAACTGTGCCATCGCTTGGTAGAGTTCAAAACGATGAATGCGGCTTTAAAGTCGATGAAAAGGTGGTGAGTTTCGACTTGTTATTTGTTGTATCTTCATAACGTTGTGACAGAGTTCCCAGGTGCTTATAGATGCTTGTTGATTCTGCTCGTAGATAGTTGAGGATTGCAAGCCTCTATAAACGTGGTGTCAGCTGAATATGTAGGCTATGGGCTCTAGTGACCTGCTGGGTAGAACGTTCAAATGTCGTGTTGCTTACAATTGACCATTAGTTCGCAATCGACAGTTTGCCAACCTGATATAAAGGAAAACATCACTTATACTCGTATTTATGTTCAAAACTCA
The DNA here is from genome assembly GCA_945910035.1 of Brachypalpus laphriformis. NCBI lineage: Eukaryota > Metazoa > Arthropoda > Insecta > Diptera > Syrphidae > Brachypalpus > Brachypalpus laphriformis. The sequence continues at coordinate 38,927,273 of OX246756.1, forward strand.
TACTATACAGTGTAGAAGATACATGAGTCTTTAAAGAAGGCTCCTCTAGGCAAAACGAAAAAAGGGACAAAAGTCCATGTTTCTTGAATTAAAAAAAAAAAAATATTTGGCGTAACAGCTCTTGGAGTGTCTGGGTCTAGTTTCTTGCAACCACTCGTGTTGTACGCGTTATATAATATTTTTCACAGGAATCGAAGGGACCAACAGTTTAGTGCCGTATCCGAAGGGCGATTTGTTTTGAGAAGCTTTCTCGTGACAGCAATACTCTCGGATATTTGTCAGACGTTCGCGAGAGGTGGGACCGTGAATAAAAACTTTTTGGTGTTTTCTGGGATTCGAACTTGGAACCTCACGTGTAGTGGTCCGACACACTAACCACTTGCGCCACGGCGCCCACACTTTGAACCTAAATCTAGACTGAAATTTTGTTTCACATTACTATCTGCAAATAACATTTTCCTAACATCTAGAGCCTCCAAGCTACGAATCTTTCATGAAAGTTTAACAGAAGTCGAAGGGTAAATTACTAATTACTTTAAAGATACCTTTGTATAAATCGCTGTTATGGAAACTATGCAGCTATCCTTTGAGTTGCAAAAAATGAGATTAACGCCTTTGGGAGCTACTCAATTCATTTGCTTCTTCCTATTTCGGCGAGGTTATGATCCGAAAACAAGCGATTATAACCCTCCCACTTCACTGCATTTCTACTGATCCGCCTGTGGGGTTTGCCTGTTTGACCTCAGTAAATATCGGCACGCCTCCCGATTTTGGATTACTTTGTTACTGAGGCAAATCAAATGCTGGTGTCTTTGCATTTGTGTGATCCAGGTGTTTACAGGCCTGCCTTTCTTTCGCGATGCCTTTGGAACGTTCATTGATATTGCCTTTCTAACAGCGGGCAATTGATCTCTTCTTTGAACGTGGCAATACAAGCTGAGTCGGAAGCGCTCTATTTTTCATGAATGGCTTCTTTGACGTTAAGGCTTCCGCAGATCTTCGAACTTGTTATTCGATCAAGTTTTGTCACTCCTTCTGTCATGCGAAGCATCTTCATCTCAGCTGCTTTTGTACATTGTCCAACATTGTGAATCATATGTGAGCACTGGACGCACAACTGCGGTTTAAAGCCTTCGGAAATCTTTCGGGCACAGAAGATAGCGGAATTTTCTCGCCACTTCATCCACCCTACTTACGCGATGAGTCGTCATCACAAGTTGCTTTGCTATTGATCACAGATCCCAGATATTGGAACTTTTCGCACTTGGGAAGCACTGTTCCATTCAAATAAATGTCTGGAATAGGTCTGAGTGGATCAGAGAACGGGCAGCACAAGTATTCTGTCTTTTTTGAACTAATGCGATACCCATTTTCCTCCAGAACGTCCACCCACACATCAAGTGCTCGTTGCAGTGATGTAGGATCCTCGCTTATGATGGCTCCATCGTCAGCAAAGAATAATTGATGTACCTTGGGATCCGTCACTTTACCTTCAAGCAGATAGTCAAGGACTTTGATTGGGAACTCTTCGGTTACTCCAGCGGGGCATCTTACTCTTGTCTTTGCTCCTTCGTACATGTCCATGATCATCTGTACATAGGTTTCTGGAACCCCTCGATGTCTTAGCGCCACCCATATCAGATCTCGTGGTTGTCTGTCGAATGCCTTTTCAAAGTCAACCAATACAATATGCAAATCCCTTAAGGAATCACGATGTTTTTCCATTACGATCCTTATACTTTGGATTGCATCTGTGGTTGATTTACCCGAGACAAACCCATACTGATCATCAGATAGCTGTATTATTTTTCGCAGTCGGCTACCTAATACCCGCTCAACGATCTTCATGGTGTGTGACATCAGCTTGATCGAGCGGTAGTTATCACAGTTTCGTGTATCACCCTTCCCTTTGTATACAGGGAGAAGGTAACTTTCCCTCCATTGATTCGGCATTAGATCACCTCTCACAAATTTGGAGATGAGAATTCTGAGCCATCTGAACCCGACGTCTTCCATCTTTTTCCAGAACTCAGAGGGCATCTCGTCTGGTCCAACCGCTTTTCGTTTCTTGGAGTATTTGACCCCCTCACAAACTTTTTCGACTGTAATGTCGGGTATTTCTTCTTAGTTAAGGGTGGCTCTTGGAAAGTATAGCCGGGAAAACTGTTCATTTAAGAGTTCTTCACAATACTGCCGCCACCTCTGCATAATTTTGTCGTCATCCACAAGAAGCTGGCCATGAGCATTGTTAATGAACTTTGGCGAACGAATCTCCTCAGTATTCCTCCTTGTTTGGGTGGCTATTTTGAAGATGGTTGCACTCTTGTTCATATTGTGTCTTCGCAGCTCCTGGATAACCTGGTTTGCATCAGTAACCGGGGAAGATATTTTCTCCAGCTCCAGGTTGCTTCGGTATTGATCATAGATCCCAGATATTGGAAGTTTTCTCGTTCGGTCTGGAATAGGCCTGAGTGGATCAGAGAACGGGCAGCATGAGTATTCCGTCTTTTTTTTAAACTAATTCGGTACTCATTTCCCTCCAAAACGTCCACCCCTACATCAAATGCTCGCTGCAGGAAGGTAGGATATCCACTTATTATGGCTCCATCGTTAGCAAAGAATAATTCATGTACTTTGGGTCCATCACTTTACCTTCAAGCAGATAGTCAAGGACTGCAATAAAGAGCAAAGGACTTAAGACGTTTCCCTGGTGCACCCCGACTTTGATTGGGAACTCTTTGGTTACTCCAGTGGGGCATCATTTCAATTCATGTGCATATATCCCTATGACAAACTAAAATAATTGCATTCAGTCTCATATTATTGCTTTAGACCCTGAGTCGAGCAGTGCTACCACTTAGCATAAATTCCCGCCAGAATTCAGTCAAATGTCATAAGTTTTGTCGAAGAGCTAGTTGGGATATATCCATCATTTGTAGACTCTTTAATTTGGTTCTGCAATATACTCGTATTTTCTGTAAAAAAAAATGTTGTATCTCCTGTGATTTGGGCTCTATTGCAAGGATCATTTCAAAGCCTCGTTACCTAATTCAATTACAATCTTTTATCGTATCATTGCATTGTTAAGTGCGGTTAGCATATTTAATCATCATTACGTGAAACATGTTTTCAATTCATTTAAAATGTCATTATTTCTGGCAAACCACACGCTTTTCAAAATTACACAAATTGTCCTCACAAACAATTAATTAAATTAAATAAACATGATTTCGGTGCACCCCCAGACCCACAACATTTATACGAGTTATTGGTTCGCCTCTTCACGTTAATCCTATTCACAACAATGCACTTAATCCTACACAATTTTTTGTTTGTACAAAAGCGCGCTTCAATCTGTATCTGTATCTTTTTTAACCATTTTTCCCGCTCAACTCCATTGGTCAATATAATTATAATTTAATGGGATCCCCATCTTCTATTCATCGAGCATTATTTGCATAAATTGAAATTATGCTAATAAAAACCTATAAAAACATAAAAATATAAAAAAACAGAAACACCAACAATAGCAACATACAAAAAAACAACCATGAATGGGGCGAGGTTCGAGCAGATACGCCGCGCGAGAGTATACGAATCGAATGAAATTTATGTTAATTTTAATATACATAATTCTTTTTTGTTGAGTTTGAGTATTTTTGTTTTTTTTTTTGTATCTGATTGCGATATCACAGAAAGCGATTTTATTTCATATTTCGTGCGCCAATAAAATTGATTGTGATTTAAATCGAATTTTATTATGATGAGTTCATTAGGTTAAATATGGCAACGAAGTGGAAGCGTGTGGTGGTAAAGGGGTTTTCGTTAGGGTAGATGATGACGAGTATGTAATTAAAAAGAAGACTTGGATTTCTGGGAGGTACTTTGGATGAGTATTAAAAAATAATTTGGATGGAATTATGTAAATATAAGATTGAAGTATAAAGCTTGTTATAATACAAGATTCAGATTGATGCCCTCTGTGTTAAAATGAATTTACGGGCGCTGCACTCGTGTATTTGTGGGATTAAATCTATGTGGATGGGCTCTTTTGATTCATAAATTGTGTGTCATAGGCTCAAAGATGTATATATCTCTTTCAAGTTATTGCAGGTTTCATACTAAACGTTTACTGAAGGATTGGAATGAAGGTCTCCTCCATGTGGCTTTCGATTTCTACCAATCAATGCAATCTTCTGGTCTTCAAAGAGAAAGTTCGCTCTTGCCGGTTGTTTCAGACTTGGGAGGCTCTGATATGCGGATGAAGCCTTCCTTCTTCGCCATTCGCACTCTTCGTACACCACCTTATTTCGTGGCATCTCTGGAACTCCTAATGAGTACTCACTTCCCAGGCTTTAAGGTGGTTGCGTACGCGGATGATGTGGTTATACTAGTATCAGGAAAGTTCCTCTCCACGATAAGTCAACTCATGGAGAGGGCTCTGGATAAGGTACACTCATGGGCTACGAGCTGTGGCCTCGGAGTAAATCCGGAGAAGACTGAAATGATGCTGTTTACCACTAAAACCAAGGTACCGGCATCAAAAAGGCTGTAATCAGGAAAAATATCGCTCTTCTGATCATAAACTGGATCCTAGCCATGCTATGCAGCAGGAAGATAAGAATCGAGTACAGAGGCTCGCATAAAGCTATAACAGCTACCAAAGGTTGCCCGCAGGGAGGAGTCTTCTCTCCCCTGCTCTGGACCTTAGTTATTGACGAACTCCTAGAGCTACTTGAAAAATCCGGTTACAAAGTACAAGGATATGCAGACGACATTGTCATCAGCGTCAGAGGCAAATTTGAGGACATCATTTCTCAACTAATGCAAGATGCCCTCAATTTAACTTCCGATTGGTGCAGGACACAGGGACTTACCATCAACACCGGAAAAACTATACTTGTACCCTTTTCCAGAAAAAGAAACCACACTCTCAAAGAAATTACACTGGAAAACGTCCCAATCGACATATCCAAGAAAGCGAAATACCTAGGTGTTATACTTGACAAGACGCTCACCTGGAATTCACACCTGAACAAGAACCGAGAAAGCGACAAGAGCAATATTTATGTGCCAGCGCCTACATGGTAAAACTTGGGGGCTAAAACCCAAGATAATATATTGGACGTACAGCGCCATTATCAAACCCATGGTCACCTATGCATCGTTGGCTTGGTGGCCAAAAACCTTACAGGCCAAGACTCAGGAACAGTTGAATAAAATACATCGTCTAGCCTGTCTGAGTATCACAGGAGTAATGAGAACGTGCCCTACGGCAGCAATGGGAGCAATGCTTAGCCTCACACCGTTGCACCTTGCAGCACAAAAAGAAGCCTTGCTGAGTGCTCTTAGGCTACCCAAAATCTCGGACCTTAAAATCGGCAACTTTACAGGCCATTTGAAAAAATTAAAATCAAAATCAAAATCCCATATACTATGATCAAGAAATACCGGTTCTCCAGGAAATTCAATGTGGTCATAGGTGACCGCCACACACGGAGGAATGAAGGACTTGTAGGCTTACCAAACTCTCAAACTTGGTACACATATGGTTCCAAATTGGAAAATGGTAGCACTGGCGCAGGGGTTTATGGACCCAGGTTCCAACGTGCGGCTGCGCTTGGGAAATCACCAACAATATTTCAGGCGAAAGCCCATGCGATCGAGCTCTGTGTACGAGAATGTCTGCGGAGAAGGGTCGAGGGTACTCGTATCTATATCCTCTCAGACAGCCAGGCAGTACTTATGGCTCTGAAATGGTACACGGTAGGATCAAAACTTGTATGGGACTGTCTAAACCTACTCGAAGATCTCGCATCGAAAAACACAGTCACTGTGGCCTGGATACCAGGACACAAAGGCTTCGAGGGCAACGAACGGGCGGACTGCTTAGCGAGAAGAGGCGCTAGTCGCCCACTAGTCGGTCCTGAACCCTATTTTGGAGTCGCACGGAGTAGCGTAAATATCAAAATAAAGAAATGGGAAGATGATCATCATGCAGAGTACTGGGCCAAACTCAAGGGCCTAAGACAGGCAAAGAAGTTCATTAATCTCAACCGTTGAAAGGCTGAAAAGCTACTCGAGTTTAGGAAAGCAGACCTATGAACCTTAACAGGCTACTTGACTGGTCATTGCCCACTCAGGTACCATCTGCATAAGATAGGAGTAGCAGGTACAGAAGAATGCCGGCTATGTGGAGAGCAAAAAGAGACGGCAGAACATATTCTTTGTGAATGCCCTATGGCCGCAAGAAAAATACTTCTTACTATCGGAAGGGCTATATTGAGTCCCTCTGACTTCTGAAATATTGAGCCTGGAGCTTTGTTGAGGTTTATCAAGAGCCTTAATCAAGTTCTCAACTAAACACCGGGCTGGCACAATAGATCTTATAGGTCGCAGTGCGTACAAGGCCCTAGTAAAGTAAAGTAGTCCTCCATAAAGTCCTTTGACATTTTCTTATGGATTTCATTTTGCTCCTGTCCGAGATAGAATTTGATTGCATTCTGATAGGAATTTCCTAATGCTGGTACGTCAACTTTGTAAGAAATTGTGACGATGTAGACGCCGACTTTGGTTCGAGAGTGATTTTCGATGAATAAATTTTCGCAGTATGAACTCTCTAGTTCACCGATGCCTTCTCCGGTAACACGTAGCTCCCAAAAATTTACTAGGTTCGCCTTGAACTCTGAGAGTGTTGTAAAGGTTCGTTTTCTAATTTTCCCGTTTTCTGGGTCTCCAGACACGATTCACACACCAAGGTAGATATTTTGAAGTAACAACCCACCCTTCTTCTCCAGACCTGGATGTATCACCGTAGCATATGTTGGGTCACCTAATAACAGAGGAATGTGGGCTGATTTAATGAAGTGCGGATCTGCAAGTAGCTTGTCAATATAGAACTTCCAGGCGATGTGACTGGACATAGTCGGAAGTGAACCTAGCTTCTCGCAACCACTCATGTTGTGTGCGTTATATTTTTCACACGAATGGAAGGGACCTGCAGTTTAGTGCCGTATCCGAACGGTGATTTGAGAAGCGTTTTCGTGACAACAATACTCTCTGATATTTGTCAGACGCTCGCGAGAGAAGGGACTGTGAAGAAACTTTTTGGTGTTTTCTGGTATTCGAACTTGGAACCTCATGCGCAGTAATCCGACCGTCGTTTGACTACAAGTGCTTTTATATTCAATGTCGAATTTCCTCATTGTTGCACCCTGTTCTGGATATCCGTATTCTTGTTTTTATGTTATGTATCCCCTTGTGGGTCGTAGGGCCTCTACTACGTCTACGCGCCATCGTGTACGGTTTCAGGCAATGTGTCTCACCTCTCCCCAAGTTTTCCCCAACTGCCGATGTAAGTAGACAATGGGCAATTGGCTAAGTATATCTTGTGTACTCAGATTGTTCAGACATTCAATATTGTGTACTGTACATTTATTGTGATCAGGAGATCGCTTTGTAAATTCCAAAATGTAGGAGTCATCTGTTAGCTGCGATATTTCCATCTGCAGCAAAGTCGAATAGACTGGTTCTATTTTCGAATGTTGTATCGTGTTTGCCGTGCTGCCAAAGCTAATTTCCTTTCAAAGATTTGCAGTAAAACCGTCCAAGATGAATTTATTGTCATGTCCAGAAATTTGATTGCAAGTATTATATTTTCCAGGAACTCGTCGAAACTTTTTCATCCTTTTTTTTCGTTAGGGTATAAGCAAATACATATTAGCTAAACGTTGTAGAATTTTGATTTTAGGCTGCTCATTCACCTATCTGAAACTCAAAACTTCTTGCTACTGTCAAGTGAATATTTCTAATCGAACGCAATAGCGCAATATGTATGAAAAAAAGTTCTATGTCTGCGAAGCTGTTTTCTACTAAACTAAAAAAAATCAACACCCCCAGTACCTCATCTTTGTTTGTTTATCAAGTTTAAGAAATCGTATAAACTTTCAGTCTTCTATGAGAAAGAAAGAAATCCACTCGAAATTATCTTCGACTGCGTAGGCAGGTAGTAAATTTGTTCTTTTTTTTTTTTTTTATGAAAAAAAAAAATTAAAGAAACCAGAAAAAAGCCCGCATAAAACCCACTTATCTGCCCTATAAATACCGAGACAAAACTTCCCATTAATAAAACTATACACAACTAAAACAAACAATATCTATTGAGTCATCTCTTATCTCAATTGAACTTCCGATCACACGGACTCCACCATTAAATATCAATATGGTAAATACGTAGTATTTCCCAAAAAAAAAAAAAAAAAAATTCAAAACAAATAACTTCCCAGAAAAAACCAACGACGACTACGACGAAAAAAAAAACGCGTTCCTTTCAAATAACACCAACGGCTGGCTTGAGATACAAAAAAAAAAACAAAAAAAAAACAAAAAATCGAAAAATAACTCAAAAAAACTTCATCCAAATCCGGTGCGGATGAATGAAAATACGCGTGGCATGCCTAATTCGAAATTCCAATTGACTGAAAGTGTGTGTACGCGAACACACAATATTACCATAATAATGAGAAAATAGCCTCCTAAAGCCGACAGCGCGCAGCACTATCTCCACCAGCACCGCCACCGCCACCGCCTTCACCCAACTTAACCCGCGAAGATATTTCGAAGAAAATGCGCGGGAAGATAGTTGTACTACACAGCATAGCACACACATAAATGCGCGATGGGCCCACGATGATAATACGGGACACATATGTGGGAGCAGACCATTCGTACTTGTACAATACTTGTACTTGGCGCGGGGGGGGCACATTCTACTCGTATACTGTCGAAACGGGTGTGAAGCAATTACACCCCAGCGTTTTTCTTCCCCCCCACCTCAGCCCACCCCATCGCAGAGTATCTATCTAGCAATCTGTTTGTGGACCGTAATTAAACAGAACACAAAAGTTCAACACCTTCGCTTTATTGACCAACATTTTGTAGCTGTTCGTCTGTCCTGTGGTTTTTAGTGTTTTTTTTTTTTTTTCCGCCACATTTTTCTCGTAAATGGTCGTTTGATCAAACTGTGTCGTCTCGTCGTAGTCGGTTGGTAGTTAACCTTAACTCTTCGAGAGTGGGATCCACAAAAGTCAATTATCACCTTTCTGTCATAAAAATAAGAAAGAAAAATACAGAAGACTGCGAGAAGATTGGTTGAGGACAACCACATGAGAATGCAAATGTATCTGTAACATTGCACGTGTATCTGTTGGCATCTGCTAGCATCTGTTGTGCATTTGATTTGGATTTGTCACACCTGTGACATTTGATTTTTTGGCTCGAAGAAGTAGGTGCATCTCTGTGACGAAGGCATTTGGCATCGAATCGGATGTTTTTATCATCAGCAGCGACGTCAGTTGCATCTACGATGTGCCAAAAACATGACGTTTATTGTATTATACTTGGCAAAGGAAGAGTTACTGATCGTGCTTTTTGTTGAGATCTTTTGTAATCCACGCTGGGTGTGTTGGTTGGGCTGACGTTGTAGAGACGATGATTTTAATTACAAGCGATTTCAAGGACTTTAATGGATAGAATGCGTCATTTTCAACCAAAGACTACTTTCGCTTAAGACGTCAGATAGCTGACTATATTGATTTGACAGACTATACGGAATGATTCAATCGACGAACAACTTAACTAAAATATTTAATTTTATACTGAATGCCAATATCATTGGCGTTCAATTCACGGTCTTGTGTACAGAGGGAATAACGTCACAAAAAAGCATTTTCGTCACATTAAGATAAAGGCGATCAGAATTTTGTAGATGCACGTTTTGAGTCTGATTCATTTAAAGAGATTTACGTGCAAATGACGACTTCCATCACTAGACTTTTAAGAGCCACTACAATATGCTTACGTAAAAGCGTACTCGTTGAGTCTCATAATTAAATACATTACGTCAGGAAACGATCAACAATTTTATACAGATTATTAACTAAACTGCCACAATCCTTAGCGAACTAGGTCATACGTCTACCGTTGTGTCGGGCGCCATTTGATACACTATCTATGATAATTTTCGAAAAAGAAAAAAACGACGCTATCAAATTTCGTTATGAAATGCAGTCAATTGCAAGGAGTGCTTTTGTTCGACCCACATTGTTGATTTTGACCTCAAAGTGTTCCATACCTAAAATGTAAAACCTGTACACATATGGATTCAGCAAGGGTTTTGATTGTCCGTCTGTCACACGCTCATAACTTTTAAGCAATTCTAGGTGCAGAGGCGACATTTTTGGGACATTTCTATAAGTTTTGTGGTGAACCGAACAAAATGATGACACCAATATTTTGCGGACATTGATTTCGGAGAACGTCATACCCCGATAGAAAAATATTTTAGCTCCCCATCGTGTAAATTATATCAAATCAACTATTAAGACTTTTGAAGAGAGCATTGGCGTGTTTTGGTGAGACGTCGCTTCTCAGTGAAGTAAGATTTAGCACGGAGTGCAACAATAAAAAGTGACTGGCAAGTAATTGTAATTGTGTTCATACAAATTATGTTTAAGGAAACTATATATTGATCTGTGCACTGAAGATGTTGCACTATTAATGCAGTCATGTCTATGTTTTTTGTCTACTTTTGAAACGAATGCATAGAGCGCCTCTTTTGAAAATCTTCTATTTTCACCCACCAGAAGGAAGCCCGTTCCACAATACGACGCAAGATCTTTCAGTTCCCTATACCAAAGGCTTCTCCTCTCGACCGTGTTTATCACTATCATTTTCGGAAGTCTTTCGTCTGGCATCTCTAGAACTTTCATTAAATAATCCAGATGTAGCTTTAAAGTTCTTATGAATAAAGGTGATAATCCTGTTTCGATATGTATCATATAATTGGGTGTGTTACTGCGTAGATGAAAGCACCTCTTTATGTAGTGCCTTAAGCGTTTTTCAACGGTTTCATATTTAGTGTACCCCCAAGTTTGTGCTGCTTAAATATGATAGATTTGGCCACTGCTTGAAAAACTCTTTAACGTGACGGCCTATGCGGACGATGTCGTTATCCTGGGTTCGGGAAAATTTCCTCCAGTCCTAAGTGAAAGGCTAGTGGATAACTGAGTCAACAGCGAAGGGCTGGGAGTGAATCCTTCAAAGACGGAGGTAGTTCTCTTTACTAAGAGGAGATCAATCCTTACCTTCAGACCCCCAAATATTGATGGCACTGAACTAAGTATCTCAAGTTCAGCTCGGTATCTGGACATAGTTCTAGATTCCAAACTTAACTGGAAGGAAAATATTGCCAAACGCGTTAAAAAAGCAAGCGTAGCTTTCTAAGACATGGTACACTAAAATTTGCAAATTTCCTTTCTCAGTTTTCAATAAAACTTCGTTGTTACCGGCTTTTCTTGTCTTGCGATTGCGTTTAGCACTATTTAGAGTTTGTTTCAAAAAACAAAATAAAATTTAAGAATCTGTAGTTTCAACTATGTCTTCGTCGCAAGAGGAAGTACGCAAAAAAATGTTGCAAACTTATTTGAATAACAGAGACGCGCCATATAAAATAATTGCTAAACAAGTAAAAACAACATACACAACCGTTCGAAGAACAGTTATTCGGTTTCTTCAAGACAATTCTGTGTTAAGAAAACAAGGAACGGGTAAGAAAGATGGTGCTAGAAATAAGGATTTAGAAAAGAGAGTGATACAGTGTATAAAGAGAAACCCTAACCTGTCACTTCGCGATTTAGCTAAAAAGTTTAATACTAATCACGTTCAAATACTAACAATCAAAAGACAACATGGCATTAAGTCTTATAAAAAGTATTTTGTACCAAGAAGAGAGTATAAACAACAAAAAACCGCTATACAGCGAAGTCGAAAACTATACCTACACCTCTTGGACAAGAAATACTCTTGCATTATAATGGATGACGAGACTTACGTCAAAAAGGACTTTCGGTCATTGCCAGGTAAAGAGTATTATTCTGCAATTGACAAAGCCAAGGTTCCTGAAAAATTTAAGACAATAAAAACAGAAAAGTTTCCAAAAAAATTTATGGTTTGGCAAGCGGTTTGCCAATGTGGAAAACGCAGCACTCCGTTTGTGACAACGGGGACCATCAATTCGAATATTTATCTAAAAGAATGTTTGAAAAGAAGACTTTTACCACTTATTAGAAAACAGACGACCTCAGCAATATTTTGGCCAGACTTAGCAGCCTGCCACTACTCCTCTGTTGTTAAAAATTGGTACATACAGCAAAATATAAACGTTGTAGGGAAGGATATCAACCCACCAAACTGCCCCGAATTAAGGCCTATTGAAAGGTATTGGGCCATAATTAAAAAAAAGTTGAGGAAATACTTCCGAGCAGCTAAAAACATCGATGATTTAAAAAAAAAAATATTTACGAGCGACTAATATGATACCAAACTCGACTGTGCAAGCTCTGATGAGACCCATAAAGGCAAAGATACGACTATTCCAACGTCAAGCTATAAAAAATTGAAATCATTACTTTTTCATTTTCTAATTATATTCAATGAACTATTTTTGTGCTAAAAATTATTTCTTATAAATAAAAAAATTTAAAAAAGAAAAGTTTTCTGTTTGCATTTTTTAATGTACCACGTCTTACTCCTGCAAAAAGGCTTTCAGCAATACGTGGGGCTTCAAACCGGCTGTGGTGTACTGAATATACACGGCGGTTGTAAGACCCATTCTCACATATGGTTCACTAGTATGGTGGACGGCACTTGAGAAGCAATACCTGCTTTCAAACCTCACCAAAATCCAGAGGGCGACGTGCATCGGAGTCATGGCATCAATAACAACACCAACAACGGCAATGGAAACCATGCTTAGTTTCATTCCTCTTGACATATACTGCAACATTCTGGCGGCTAAAACCGCTGTAAGACTGAGAGAAGGCCGATTGTGGTCATCAAGCTTTTACGGCCATGCCTCCATTCTGTCCCGATGGGGGATCACCAGCGGATTGACGGGAACTGATCACATGAACCCGATGCTAGCATTCGAAAGGAGATTCACTACAAGAATTCCCGATATAATATACTGGAAGAATCGAAGAACCATGAAGAAAAAGGAGTTGCCTTTCTATACCGACGGTTCTAAGATGGACGTTGGCACGGGAGCCGGAGTTTATTGTGAGGCCCTAGGAATAAACCGCTCCTTTAGAATAAACGACGACTGCAGCGTCTTCCAGGCCGAGGTCGCAGTCATTATACAGGCTGCTGAAATTATACGCCGGAGTAATATCGTTGGTAAGACGATGACTGTCTATATAGACAGCCAGGCAGCCGTTTAGGCTCTGGACTCTGCCGTAGTTAGGCCGAGGCTCGTGAGAAGCTGTAAATCGCTCTTAAACGAGATACCTAGAGCCAATGCGGTGACCCTCTGCTGGGTACCAGGGCATATGGATATCGAAGGTAACGAAAGGGCTGACGAGCTTGCTAGGAAAGGGTCGGCGCTGCACTTATCGCGGGCCCTCTCCTCTGTAGCAACCCCAATCAGTTCCTTGCGGTGAAAAAATAGAGGATGAAGGCACCGGTCGAGCAAACAGACGCTGGGCTCATCTGAAAACATGCGCAATGGCCAGGGCGCTATGGCCGGCCTACAGCAAGAAGAGATCAACCTCTCTGGTAAAACTTAATCGTTATAACGCGCGGGTCATTTTAGGCATAATTACTGGACATTGTGCAATTGGTGTTCACGCGGAACGACTCGGTGTGCTGCATAATGACTATTGCAGAAGTTGCAGGGACAAAGAAGAAATTGAATCTGTTCGTCACCTGTTGTGTGACTGTCCTGTTCTATCCGTCAGAAGAATGAGGACTCTTGGTAGTTACTACTTCTCGGAGCTGGAGGACTTGGGTAGTGTTGAGCTAGCGGACTTCCTGAGATTCATGTCACTTTCTGGGTGGTTCTAACAGCGGATTTTCTTTACAGCGTTTCCAGGGTTAAATGATTGGGCACAATGGACCCGTACTCTTTGTCACAAGGCACCCATCTACTTAACCTAACCTAAGGTTGCTTGTTATCGTTACTGGAACATACTTGTAAGATCTAACTATTTCGATGGGGTTTCCGTTGAAGTGCCATTTCTCATTTCTGGATGTTCTACCAGCACCCTTTTAAAAATCATTACTTTCGATTTGCTTAGATTTACCATTAAATTCCATAACTGACAGTACATATAATAATGTCGCAGGTGTATACCTGAAAAGAACCACATCGTCGGCAAATAGAAGTGCTTTAATTAAGACTATCAATTTCTATTTCACCAGGCAGGAAGTCTATTAAGTCGTCGACGGATTGTGCACCCTCGGCGTACTCCCATTTTCGTTTCAAACGATTCCGAAATATTAGCTCCATTCCAGACAGCCGACTGGTTACCTTCGTATATGCTCTTAAGTACTCTTACAGATTTGTTTGACATTCATTTGTTGTATAGCTTGTGGAATAAGGCTTTATGGCGATATCAAAGGCAGCTTCGAAGTTGACGAAAAAAACCTATCACTTCTTTTTTTTTTGTTCAATGCATGTCCCGGCAATGCTATGTAGTACAAAGATATTGTCTACAGTCGAATAGCCACTGCGAAATCCAGCTTGATATTCCTTAAGGAGTTTTTTTTTGCTGTCGGTCATTTAGAATTTTTGTAAATACCTTGTAGGACACGTTGAGAAAGTATATTCCTCGATAGTTGGCCGGATCTGATATATTGCCTTTTTTATAATTGGGGAATATTATAGCTTCCTTAAACTGTTGGGGTATAATGCCAGTTTCCACTATTTCGTTGAAAGCATTAGTCAGTTTGCTAGTGAAGTCATCCGTTGTGTACTTTAGAAGTTCTACAGGAATCCTATCTGCTCCTGGTGCCTTTCCACCATTTAGTTTTTTCCTGACCAATGATACTTCTTCTAGGCTATTGGGCACATCCTAAATTTTATCCGAATGTAAAGGTGCTGCATAGTGCGCGGGTACTACATGACTAACAGGATTCAATAGCCTTCGGAAATGCTCCAGCAATTCATTCGCACCAAGTTTTACGCTAATTGTAGGTTTCTTGCCGTTAAACTTATTAATCGCAAACCAGAACTCTTTGGGATCTTTGCAGCATGTGAGTTTCAGAGCTTCGTTTTCATAAAATCGTTTCCTTTTTTCCTTACAAATTCTCTTAAAGTTACGGTTGAGTTGAATATAAATGTTTCTGAAATACTCATTACTAATATTTTTATCTCGGTAGAAGAAAAAAACGCAAAGAACTCGAAACCAAATAAAGAGAAATGTACTGGCTACTTGGAAAACATTCCAAGCTCAATATGAGAACAAACTGCTTTTACACAAGCAAGTACTAAATATGGTGTGGACATATGAAATACAGCTCTTTTGTTGTACCAAAATAAGTAATGTCAATATTTTACAAGCTTTTGAAAATAAAGTGCTAAGCTTAATAGTTACGAGTAATGCACCGTGGTTCATTAGAAATAAAGATATCCCCAGAGATTTAGGAATTGCGACTGTCGAAGGTGAAATCAAAAACTTCGCACGCAAGCATAAAGACAGATTACAAGGCCACGTTAACAATGAAGTCCTTTAAATTATAGATGAGAGGTATCTACTGCGTCGTCTGCAAAAGACTTAACCTTTAAACTTAACGCGATAACAAAAATCTAATTTGCGGAACATGCAGGAGCTTTCAATGGAAATGGACCTGCCAAACGGTCTCAATACGTGAAAGAAAAACTGCTTGATAAGTCAAAAACTTAGTTATAGTAAGCAAAAAGAAATTTATCACGAAGGGAATTGTTTTTTAGTGAGTAAAATCTCACACTACTATGAGCACGCGCTGCCCGTCCTCATAGTGTCTTCATGAATATATTTTACTTAGCCTCGGAAAAAATAAACTTTTTTTTTTAGTCAATAATTTCTTGCTACTTAAAGAAACATTCTTAGATATTTTGTTAGAAAAATGGTTTTTAAAATTTTTTCGTGGAGGAAAGTGGGCGTTGCTGACAACATTTGTAGCCAAAATCCACGAATTCTTCTGTGGTCTTCAAATAATTCTTAACCAAAGCTGTAAAGCGTATTGAAAAAGTATGTTCCTTTTTTAGAAACCGTTTCCAAAAAGTAGGTGTGGTCATAAGTGCAGTCTTGTATAATAGATTGTGGAGAACACTTTTGACAAGGACTTTTAAAAAATAGTTGGTAGTTTTTAGAAAAGTTTTCATACTTGCAGTTGAGTTTCAAAAATGTGGACTCCTGTGCTCTGATTGACAACATGTTTTATGATTTAGTTGGAAGCGTCGAAATGTAGAAATTTCTTTAGGAAATACACAAACATGGTCAGATATATTCAGGGTTATCGTGAATGAATTTTCCCTCGGAATTTTTCCCCCGAACAAAAATTAGGTGTCTTCAAAAAAGAGGAATCAATTCCGCGAAAAATAAATAGGGATCATGAATCACAATTCAGGAGAATTTTCAACGCAATCGCGATATTTAATTTTTCCCCGATGAATTTATTCCCTATTTTTGAAGGTACCTAATATTTGTTCGGGGGAAAAATTCAGAGGGAAAATTTATTCCCGATAACCCTGATTGACTCTTAAAATGTGGAAAGAATCTTATATATTAATACGTGAACACGAAACTTATCGTACGTGTTTTTACTATTTATTATAAAAGAAGCGGGATGAAACTTATATTCTTCGAAAGGTACTGTGCCATACATGTGCAGAAAAATAAAAAATCACGTGCATATATAACCGTTAAGCTAGGTAAATTCCCCTCGGTCGAATTTCGACCACACGCGATACTAATTATTATGACAATCCCCTGAGCAGTAAGTCATAAAGCCAAGCTTGCACTCGACCATTTATTTTATTCTGATATATTCTAGAAGCTGTAGCTCTCTGAATTATATAACAAAAGATGCAAGAATTTATGATTGACGTACATATAGACAGGTTGAGAGATACCAAATAGAGTTCATGAATTACCAAAAAGATGCAGGTATTACATGGGCATTCCCAGCAATAAACTTAGAAGGTAAATTCTACAAGCTGATTGATTTATCGTTCATGATTTAGTTGAGTACGTAGTAAAGTATCCTTTTTGCTTAATTTACAGGGCCTATTAAATCATTAATTGTATGTACCTGTCTTACACATACTTCTATTTTTAGGGTAGCTATAATGCGTATTTTACGAAATAAATACACCTTCACAGATTGTTTCTAAGAATAAAACCTAATAAATCCATTACAGCATATTTTTTTGGAGCATTCTTCCGCCAGATGGTTACAAGGATTAATTTCAGTCCAGCTAAGCATAGATTACTCAAATTTGCATACCTGAAAATAGAAATGACCTACATTCATCGAAAATTGTCGCAAATGATGATGTATTTCTTGGAATATGGTTTTTCCAAATCCAAGGCCTTGACCTGTAATAAAAACATGAAATTCCTTGCCCTGAATCATCATCATATTATCATCCAGCATTCATTCTCATTCCGCATGGTAAATTTACATCCTCACACTCTCTTGGGATTTGGTGAATATAAATCAACTAAACTCTACATATGTACATCCACAAAACTGCGACGTCTTACAGACGTCCCATCTAAAGATACACTCATATACACTGCGTATCTATGTATCTTTATAGATTTATGGCAATTAAAAATTCTATGAAATTGATTAACTTAATTAAGTTCGGTTCAATTGATAGAACTCTGTATATATTGCAGCACCCAATAAGCATCTTTAATTGAAAAAAGTAAGATACTCTCATAGAACTGAAATTTTTTTTTTAAAGAAAAGTTAGAAAATCTTACCCCAATCTGATATAGAATCTTCGTTGGCATATGTTGTGCCTTCTGATGCTCCCGCAACTCATTCTGTTCGATTTGGTGATGATGCTGCTGTTGTTTCTGCAGCAACATTTGTCGCGGTCGTCTACGATCCAATTGATTGTTAGTACTGCTACTACCACCGATCGACGATGATTTCTGCTTCAAATAATTACTATTCTCAAACACTTGCTGCACTTGATGTGATGTGATCGCCGATGATTGTGGATTGTCATATACTTCAAGTGGTAATCGTGTACCGATCACAAGATCGGTCAGTTGACAGAAAACCATTAATGACAATGTTACTGTCAGCATTTTGTTGTTAATCTTTATTTTCTATTTTTTTTTAACCTGCCAACACTTGTAGTCCTTGAGAACGCGTGAGGAAAATTGCTCAGATGCAAAAAAAAAAAAAATCGATCAATCAATAATTTTACACGAACGTGATCGTGAGTTGACGCGCGGTACGTAAAAGTCACTCAAAGATCATAGAAATGAGATCGTTGGCTAACTGACTATGGCAATTCACGATACGAATCAATTGCTGTTGCATTTTCATTCATTAAAAAGAATTCAAACAAAAAAAAATCGTTGTCTTTCCCTTTTGGTATTTTGTATTGGTGCCCGTATTTCTACTCTATGCGACTGTTGAGATTAAAGACCAATAATATGCGAGCGTATGTGTCTTATTCACGACTTTAATAGATAATATACCTTTGTTGTTGCTGAGAGACACGGAATGTGTAGTAATTTATAGATTAATGGTTGGATTTTATATTTTTGTTTTGTGTAAACCGCACAACGTCGTTTCACATTTCACAGAAGAATACCTGAGTAGTAGCAACGCGTAAGCATAATCAAATCACGAACTAGCTATGATGACGACAAGGTACAAGTATCTATTGATGATTGGTTATATTGATTTGCTATAACACAGGAATTTTCATAATGAAATTTGCATTTTCAAACACCACATGCACTATATACTCGTAGGATACTCGGTAGACCCAACTGACAGTTTCACTGAGTTTACTGAATGAAAACGCGAACGTATGAATGAATGACGACCGGACTCATGGAATGTATCTCGTTTTGGTGTATCTTTTACGATAAGTAGGTATTTGTACTAATACAATTTGTAAGGTATCCTGAATGAAAAATCATCCAAAATTTGAACGTAGATAGGATATTTTTGTTCTTTCTTTTTTTTTTTTGAGGAAAAAAAAAATAAATAAAAAGGTTGCGCGCGTCAAACAACTTCACTTTCCGAACTGATCAAATAAACTAAAAACAACACGTAAAAAAAAAACACAACATCGGGAAGAACTTGAATGAAAACCAATACATTCGTGGAAGGAATTCGATTTTGTCGATGTCTGCATTATAATATCTGTGTGTACTACGTTTACACCCATACAGTGGTGCGATTAAGCAGCCAGCCAGCCAGCTAGCACAGTTGAGTTGAGAGTAAGTAGTACGGTGTTGGGTCTACTAAGGCGACCTGATGTTATGAATGAAGTTGAGTTGTTGTTGTTGTTGACGGTGCTGGTGGATTGTCTTCTCATAACCAGCACGGCAAGAGAAAGGAGGAGGCGGAGGACGATGACGACGACGACGACCATTGGACAAGGTGAAGAGCTAGGAGGGAGGGAAATACTTGTGAGTTGTAAGTAATATATGGTCAGTTCTTGCCAATGAGGAGAATACACTGTGTGATGCTGTGGTGGACTATTGATGCTGTTGCTGTTGCTATTGCTGGTGATGATGCTGGTATTACTACAGAGAGCAGCGAGTAAGAGATACTTCATATCTACCTGCGCGCGCGATCCTACACAAAGTAATTATTACACACATACATAAGAAAATAAAGTGAGAAACAACAGATCAAGTTATTCAGTTGGTTTAGATAGTTCAGATCCAAATAGACTTCGCGTATAGTGTAATTAAAGGTGAGCTTAAGATTACTAGTTTAATTGAAGTTGCTCTTAGGCTTACTCTTAAGACTTTTGCATGTAACTTTTGCACGAATGCACTGAGAGAAATTATTTGATGTATTTATAGATTTATAGATTTTTGTATTACATCGCTGCGTATTTTTCGAAGAATTTAAAGCTTGGACGTAAAATTCAAAAGGGGCGGTTAGTAACATCTCCGTTCTATCCCTGCTACAAGTCTCAAAAACTCATTATCTCAAGGTCTAGTGTAGACTAGTGGGAGAGACAATAAGTCTCTCTAACTAGTGCGATCCTTCAGCAACTGTTTTCAATTGCGTAGTCTATGTTAGCTAAGGTCTGTTTTCAATTGCGTCACTCATCGAAAAGCTCTGACTCTTTTAAGATTGATTCGAAAACGCGTCGTTCTAGTTGCTACGCTATTTATCCGTAGTACAAGACCTAACCATCTTAAGCGCTAGTCATTCCAGACCATTTCGTGTATAGTATGCTACGTGGTTAAAGTATCTCCACCATGTAGCATCATCGCAGATAGGACCATACATTTGAACAATTAAATATTTCAAAAGCGCTTTCATTAGCAACTTCATGGAGTCCAAACTTTTACATAATACAGCAAAGCTAGGCAAAGCTGGACCGCAATTGTCTACTTCTATCTCTTTATTAAGACTGCTACCCAATTGCCTTCTTAGCCTGTAGAAACAAGCGGCAATCAATTGGCGCCCCACTTCTTTGCAAAAGTTTACAATACCTGCCCCAAAAAGCAGTATTCCTCGACCAGTAGAAGAAACAAAGACTGGTCCTCCTACCAAAATGTAATAAATCACCACAGGATCCCTCATCGTATATGCCTCTATGCATGTTAGATACCATGGGGAAAATACTAGAGCGCATCATAAGTGATAGATTGAAGAGTGCAATCGATGAAGCAGGTAGCTTCGCTGATCGCCAGTACGGGTTCCGTCAGGCACATTCTACGGTCAACACCATCGTGAAAATGGTGCAAATAACCATCGAAGGAAGACGATGGAAAGGTGGAAGTAGACCGCACTGCGCAATCATCACGCTAGATGTGAAGAACGCCTTCAACACCGCAAACTGGAGAAATATACTGCAAGCACTTACCACAAAGAGAATACCCGATTATCTGCT
Source organism: Brachypalpus laphriformis (assembly GCA_945910035.1). NCBI lineage: Eukaryota > Metazoa > Arthropoda > Insecta > Diptera > Syrphidae > Brachypalpus > Brachypalpus laphriformis. Next base: position 38,948,205 of record OX246756.1, read on the forward strand.
GAAGATAATGACGGACTATTTAAGAAATAGGATGCTGCGCAACGACACTAGACATCTTTATACAAACATCGGCGGCTCTAAATGCCGTAAGATTAAGCCAAATTGATAGCTGGAGCCCAAATGCAATGGGTCATACCACGATCCTGCAGAGATATCTAGGCAATGTATCTAACACAGACTACATAACGCCTTACCTAGACTTCACTAGACCATTTTTAAGCACCTATCCGAGCAGGGAAGACTGGGAAAATGACAGATCGCCTAACGAGCGATCCATAGCTGTGTACACCGATGGATCCAAAATGTAAATAGGTGTATCGTTTCTCTGAAACGCTTAGTTTCTCCATGTCAGCTCGGCTTTCGAACTACAGCAGCGTTTTCCAGGCAGAGGTCCTAGCAGTGACAATAGCGGCCCGTGAGACTGCGATGAGGGCATCACCTTTTTCATCGACAACCAGGCGGCGATAAAAGCAATCGGAGTTATCGTGAATAAATTTTCCCTCGGAATTTTTCCCCCAAACAAAAATGAGGTACCTTTAAAAATAGGGAACAAATTCATCGGGGAAAAATTAAATATGACGATTGCGTTGAAAATTCTCTTGAATTGTCATTCATGATACCAATTTCTTTTCCACGGAAATATTTCCTCGTTTTTGAAGATACCTAATTTTTGTTCGGGGGAAAAATTCCGAGGGAAAATCTATTTACGATAACCCTGAATATCTGCTATGGAAATAAAATCGAAGCTTGGGAAGTGTTGTAGAGAAGAGCTCAAGGTTCTTGGTACACAGCACGAGATAAAGCTGCTGGGTCCTCAAACTCAGACCAATCCGATCCCTCATTGTACATACCGCCTTGCGCACTCAAACTCGAAGGAGGAAACAAAAGCCTAACGGAGGCTAACAACATGTGAACCTCTTTAGATACTTGTGTCATGTGTGACGAACGAATTTGTAGAGGATGCGGTGACGAGGAGGTTCAGGAAGGCACCACACACTTTCTTTGCTACTCCCCAGGCCTCTGTCATTTGAGAAATAAGTTCCTTGGACAACACTTCTTTAAGGAGTTAAAAGAGTTGTCCAAATCAATCCATCCATCATCCATCAAATCCATCAAATCTATTAAATCCTCTGGATGGTTTGTATCTCGGGCACAGTAAGTACTAAATGCTTTCTTTAGGATATGTACAAAAGACGATTTATCCCTGCTTTTCACGAGGAAGGGACTCTTTACTCTATCCCCTTTCCACCCGTGGATATCACAGTGGGTCTATATTGACCTGAGGGTGGTGTAAAGATTTTCCATCCCCTATACCAGCCCACATACCTAACCTAACCATGATGACTTCTTCAGAATAATAGGCTTCGCTGACGACATAGCAATCGTTATAGTGACCAAATTCGCTGAGAAATTGGAGCATGATTGAAATGGAGCTATCGCGATGGTTCAGGACTGGCTAGTACACATGGCCCTACAACTTGCAGAGGAGAAGACAGAAGTAATGCTCATAAGCTGCACGCGAGTCATGGAGACTCTAGGAGTAACCGTGGTTTATCACATGGTAGTTTCTAAACCAGAGTTCAAGTACCTTGCCATTACTATAGATGCAAGGCTTACTTTTAAGCAACATCTGCAGTCTGCAGTTGAGAAGGCAGCAAAGGCAACAGCTGTCTTGGTAAAGATCATATCAAATATCAGCAGGCCAAAGCACAAGATGAGGCTGCTTTTAGCAAGAGTTGCGGCATCGATAATGCTCTACGGGTCCCAAATATGGGCTTGTGCCCTAAAAATGAGATTATACAGAAGGAAAATGGGGACAGCTTACAGAATCAACGCGTTGAGAGTATGCATCGCCTTCCCAACTACTTTCTACGATGCGTCATGTGAAGTGTCACTGAGGCACCATCAGTGACAAGTCTGGACGAATGGCAGGAGAGATGGGATCACTCTGATAAAGACAGGTGGACGCTGAGATTGATTCCCAATATAAACGCTTAGATCAGTAGGAAACATGGGGAGCTGAATTTCTACCTGACCCAAATGCTTACTGGCCATGGTTGCTTCAGAGACAACCTCCACAGGTTTGGACTCGACGACAACCCCTATTGCTCAACGTGCACGAAAGCAGTGAAGGATGCGGAACACATCATGCTCCATTGTCCACGATACTATGAAGAACGACACCTTCTGGTGAACAAACTGGGTGAGGACCTAACCCCAGACAACTGTGATGTTGTCAGTCAGTTGGCGACACTGTAGGACACTATGAAAGAGCAATGAAGAGAGGAGCGACAACGACACGCAGTGCATAAGCAGAAGGCTGCCAACACGAATGAGCCGAGGACCTGAGGCTGAAGTCGCCCCTCGCCATAAAATGCTTGACAGCAGTGCCACGAAGACCAGGGGTAGAAGGGGAGGTGGGTTTAGTGGGTGGAAATCTCACACCACACAGTACAGGCTCGGTTTAGTCTTTAAAAGATTCAGACCTTCCTTACTTACTTACTTACTTACTTAGATGGCGCTACGGTCCGGGTGGACCTGGGCCTCAACCAACAAACCTCTCCAGCTAGCACGATTACGAGCCAGCTGCCTCCAGTTGCGCACGCCAAGTTGGTTGAGGTCCCCCTCCACTTGTTTGCGCTACCTACCGCGAGGTCGGCCTCTACTGCGTCGTCCATCCGGGGTGGATTCGAAAACTTTCTTAGCGGTAACGTTGGGCTCCATCCGCTCTAAATGACCCAGCCATCTTAGTCGCTGTATGTGAACTCTTCTGGCTAAGTCGATGTCCTTGTACATGCCGTATAGCTCGGCATTGTACCTTCTCCTCCACTCACCATCTATGCAGACGGGACCAAAGATCACTCGAAGAACTTTTCTCTCAAAATAACCAAGGGCATCCTCATCCGGTTTTGTCAAAGCCCATGCCTCTGCGCCATACAGCAGGACTGGGATGATTAGTGTCTTATAATGAGTTACCTTAGTAGTTCGAGATAGGGCTTTGCTACTCAATTGCCGTTTTAGCCCATAGAAACAACGATTGGCAAGAGTAATTCTTCGTGTGATCTCCCTACTGATGTCATTTGCGGAGTTCACCATAGAGCCTAGATAGACAAAATCCTTTACTACCTCTAAATTATATCTGTCTATTGTGGCGTTCTGTCCAAGACGCCGATGTTGGGTGTCCTTTTTTGTAGACAGCATATATTTTATTTTGCTTTCATTGACCGCTAGACCCATCTTTGCTGCCTCGATCTCAATACTCGTAAATGCCCCATTGACGGCCCGCTGAGTTTTTCCGATTATGTCAATGTCATCGGCATAAGCGAGTAGTTGTACAAACTTGTAAAAGATTGTACCTCCGGGGTTGGCTTGTGAGTTTCGTACAATTCTCTCAAGTACTATATTAAAGAGATCGCATGATAGCGCGTCGCCTTGTCTAAGACCTTTCCTGACATCGAACGGTTCGGTGATGTTCTTATCGAGTTTGATGGAGCAGCGAGAGTTCTCCATCGTCATTCTGCACAAACGGACGAGCTTGGCAGGGATGCCAAGACTAGACATGGCTCTGTATAACTCGTCTCTATACACGATATCATAGGCAACTTTGAAATCGATGAAAAGGTGGTGCGTATCGATTTTGTATTCATGGGTTTTTTCCAAGATCTGCCGCAGTGTGAATATTTGGTCAATGGTGGACTTTCCCGGCCTGAAACCGCACTGATAAGGACCTATCAGGTTGTTGACGATCGGTTTTAGGCGTTCACATAATACGGCAGACAGGATTTTATATGCGATGTTGAGGAGACTTATACCTTCAGACCTTCCTACAGAAACAAAAAAAAACCTGCAGAAACAGTGAGAATAATTCCTTGACTACGTCGTGATGTTTCGGCTAATGAATATCTGGTGAAATTTAGATTTTTTGTATTCACATTATGCCAGAGAGGATATTGTAAGCATTGCTTACGCGTAATACAGTGCCTTTCTAAAGATAATTGTCGCAGTTGAAGCGATCATTTTATTTATTCTAATTCAGCTAATTGGTTCCGAGACTGCAATAATGGATATGATTGCATTCGCTTATATCTTTCAAATAATTGATGCATATTCCCTACTAAGCCATCTTTCGAAGCCTTCAAGAGTTGGACTTGGGTTCGATTTTTTTCTCTTTCATAGACGCTACGGTCCCCATTTTTGTTATAGCATCCTTTCACTTCTTTTTTTTTAGCGAGTCTTTTTTGTATGACTTTTTTGGCTCTTGAAGTGGCCAAATGATTCTAATCCCTATCTGCATCGTCGGTCTGTAGGCTTTAATTTGTTTAGCTTGCATGTTAACATTCAGCATTAATCTAAGGGTTTCGAGCTAGTGGTGATATGGAACTTCGCACATTAGCTGCTGCACTTCTGATGACTTGTTAGCATTGTACTCGCTGTTGATTTTTGAAGATTCTTTCACAAATAGTTGGAAACATGATCGGGAAAGTCTCCGGCAGTTGCTTGCGATCGTAGTATTTTGAAATTTAAATTAGTCACGAAGGTGGTTTGGTAACATATGTACAGCCCGTTCGGCAAAAGCGTGTACAGCAAACCCTATTCTTAGAAGCCATTAGACGGATGGTTGAGAAATAAGCAGATAGCTAGCCCCTTCCCCTGAGATGCTTTGTATATAGAGTCTTATTAGTTGTCATTTGATCTTTGTCAGAAAAGGACGTATTTCGTCATGAGTGCTACGTACGCATCACGTTACGAAGCCGTGTTTTTGTGTTTGCATCCAAAGGGACCAAAATGTCATACGGAGCGGCTGCCAAATACATGAAGAAGTCAAAGACATTTACTAGTAAGTAGGTGAAACGCTATTCTGGAAAAAAAAGAAAAGAAAAATGTCGACGATCTGCCGAATCGTGGCTCTACGTTAAAAAAACGAAAGAGGAGGACAGGATGATTTTACGTCCATTCGAAAAGAATTCTCGCCAATAATTGCGTGGTGGGTAAGCGGGTTTGCTTAAAAGGGGTCTTAATGTGTCATGTGATACTATAAGAAGACGTTTACTGGCTCATAATGTGAAATTTCGTAGCACAATAAAGAAACCGCTACTGTCCGAAAACTACGTTAAAAAGGGAGGAAAATTTGGACCGCGATTAGGACTACGTAATTTTTTCGGACGAAGCTTCTTTTTGGGCACGTTCTTCTGTCACTCATATCTGGTGTACCCATATCAATAAATTCATCCAGCGGAGCGTCAAACATCCGGTAAAGGTGCACGTTTGGGGCTGTTTTTCAAAACAGGGATTCGGTACTAATTAAATTAGTAGAAAGCATGCCTCGGAGACTCCAGTCAATTATTGATAATGAAGGCGACTGTACAAGCTACTAATGATAAAGCATCATAGTCTGCATCGTGTATAATGTGTTCTTTTTTTTAATTTTGTATCCCAAATCATTTCCGAGTTTTGTCGTACGCGTGGACTGTATACGAATTTTTATTCAGACAATGTTCGGAATCCAGCTGCACCTCAGACATCTACACATCTTAAATGCTCGCGGAGTATCTTTCGTCAATCTAGTTGATCATGGTTTGATTAGGTGGTCTCCATGTAGCGTTGTGGATTTTGTGACACGATAGCTTCATACTAGGGACTAAAATATTTCCCCCACACATCTCGATTAGCCCGAAGCAGTTTCTGGAGATAGTGTGGGTGGTAGAGGCTCTGTTTCACAATGGAACTACCAAAGATGTCATCTCATCCGATTATTGTGTTGACATCTTTAAATGTAGTGAGAATGTTGCCTTGATGCAGGTAGTCGTGGTTAACGTACCGGAAACTTAAAACCTTATGCATCTGTCTGTAAAGCTACATCCAAATAATAGCTCTTTTTACCCACGATAGCACGACGGTGGGCAAAATCGCATCATCACCTCCTCGCGGTGCCCGCTGGATAGCTATCTGATAGTGAACTAACGATGAGCGTATGCTGAGTCTGACGATATATGTGCAGCTGAATACTCAGACCTGCGTAAGCACATCTGGGTGAACTTCAGCGCGCATATGTTTAACCGGACGAGGCATCTCTTGTTGACCTGATCGGCTGAAATATGCGTCTCAGAAGTCTAGCAAGAGACCCTCAGAAGGAGGACGTGCGGCAAAGATGAATTCTCTCGATGGAATCAACGGTGACGTCTACAGACCAGCGGATACCTTACCGGAGCTACTTCGACATATTTGAAGTTGAGGTCTGTAAGGATTTTCAATACTACGTCAGGGTATTGATAAAGAGATGGTGGTGGATAAACCCTTACTGGGCCAACGGCAGCGCTCATATCCCCGAAGTGGGTTACTGACATCGGTGTATCCGGCTTCTTGTCCTAGGGGTACAAAAAAAATGATCTGGCCCTCCAGGTTGGGGGTTGTGCCGTCGGGTAAACTTCCCTACTACGTAAAAAACCTTTGGTTACGAAGCAACCAACAGCCTCGGATACGGATGATCTTACTGTTGACGACCCATGCAAACGTAAAAAGGACAACGATCTTCATGTCTGCACGTGGAATGTTAGGTCCCTCTACAAATCACGTGCAGCCGAACAACTTGCGGAGGCCCTAGAGTGTTTCAAAGCAGACATTACCGCCATCCAAGAAGTGCGATGGGATGGACCGGGCAAAAGGAAGATGAAAAACTGCGACATCTACTACGGCGACTGCTACAGACAACAAGGACAGCGTCTATTCGGGTGCGGCTTTGTCATTGGAGGCAGACTTAAGCAAGAAGTCTTGAGTTTCCGGCATGTGAACGAGCGCCTTATGACTATCCGTATCAAGGCTAAATTTACCAACATTAGCCTAATATGCGTTCATGCTCCTCACGAGGTGAAGGACGACGCGGCAAAGGCTGACTTCTACCAGCTCTTGGACAAGACTTATGAGCAATGCCCTAGCCACGACGTTAAAATTATCATAGGCGACTTTAACGCTAGGAAGAGAGGACGTCTTTAGTAGCGTGGTCGGAAAGCACAGCCTGCACGATATCACATCCGGCAACGGACTCAGGCTAATCGACTTTGCGGCGGGGCGAAACTTTGTAGCTAGTACGCGGTTCCCACGTCTCGAACTTCACAAGGGAACATGGCTCTCCTTTGATCGAAAAATCGTCAACCAAATCGATCACATTGCGATCGACGCAAGGCACTCTTCCAGTATTCTGGGTGTCCGGACTTTCCGAGGAGCCAACGTGGACTCGGATCACTACCTAGTTGTAGCCAAGGTACGGATGCGGATATCCAGAACGGAGCGAAATCAGCGAAATACTGTGAGGAAATTTGACGTCGGGCGGCTAGAATCGCAAGAGACCGCCAGAACCTTTGGCGATCGAGTTTCTTCTAATCTTAATCTAAGTCCTATGCCGCCAACAGCAAATGCGGAAGACCAGTGGCAGCGTTGGCAACAAGCCATCAGAGATGCCGGCTCTGATGTACTGGGTTTTTCTCGGCCACCACAACGAAACCCCTGGTTTGATGAGGAATGCCGGCAAGCACATGCAGCTAAACAAGAGGCGTACAAAGCGGCGCTGCATAGAAGGACTAGAGCAGCTTACGAGCTCTACGTGCGCAGGAGAAAAGAGGAACATCGACTTTTCAGAAAGGAGAGAAAAGAGCATGAGCAGCGCTCGATCGAAAAAATTGAGAGAATTTATTGCAGGAATGATGTTCGAAAATTTTACCAAAAGGTAAAAAGAACATGCGAGGGTTTCAAAGCCAGAACAGAAGCCTGCAGGGACGAAAATGGCAACATAGTGGTAGAATCGCAGTCGGTGCTGAGGATATGGAAAGAACACGTTCTGTTAAACGGCGATGATGATCAATATTCCGCTGTCAGGCAGAACGAGCCATTCAACAGTGACGATGGCAGTCAAGATTCCCGTCAACCCGATCAGAATGAAGTGAGGATAGCGATATCTAAACTCAAATCCAACAAAGCTGCTGGAGCCGATGGCCTTGCCACTGAACTTTTCAAGGCAGGAGGAGATGAGTTGGAAAGGAGCATGCACCATCTGCTCATCTGTAAAATCTGGTCGGACGAAAGTATGCCCGATGAATGGAACCTCAGTATCGTTTGCCCGATCCTGAAGAAAGGAGACCCTCTGAACTGCGCCAACTACAGAGGTACAAGTCTCCTAAATATCGCATATAAGATCCTGTCTGCCGTACTATGTGAACGCCTAAAACCGATCGTCAACAACCTGATAGGTCCTTATCAGTGCGGTTTCAGGCCGGGAAAGTCCACCATTGACCAAATATTCACACTGCGGCAGATCTTGGAAAAAACCCATGAATATAAAATTGATACGCACCACCTTTTCATCGATTTCAAAGTTGCCTATGATAGCGTGTATAGAGACGAGTTATACAGAGCCATGTCTAGTCTTGGCATCCCTGCCGAGCTCGTCCGTTTGTGCAGAATGACGATGGAGAACTCTCGTTGCTCCATCAAACTCGATAAGAACATCACCGAACCGTTCGATGTCAGGAAAGGTCTTAGACAAGGCGACGCGCTATCATGCGATCTCTTTAATATAGTACTTGAGAGAATTGTACGAAACTCACAAGCCAACCCCGGAGGTACAATCTTTTACAAGTTTGTACAACTACTCGCTTATGCCGATGACATTGACATAATCGGAAAAACTCAGCGGGCCGTCAATGGGGCATTTACGAGTATTGAGATCGAGGCAGCAAAGATGGGTCTAGCGGTCAATGAAAGCAAAATAAAATATATGCTGTCTACAAAAAAGGACACCCAACATCGGCGTCTTGGACAGAACGCCACAATAGACAGATATAATTTAGAGGTAGTAAAGGATTTTGTCTATCTAGGCTCTATGGTGAACTCCGCAAATGACATCAGTAGGGAGATCACACGAAGAATTACTCTTGCCAATCGTTGTTTCTATGGGCTAAAACGGCAATTGAGTAGCAAAGCCCTATCTCGAACTACTAAGGTAACTCTTTATAAGACACTAATCATCCCAGTCCTGCTGTATGGCGCAGAGGCATGGGCTTTGACAAAACCGGATGAGGATGCCCTTAGTTATTTCGAGAGAAAAGTTCTTCGAGCGATCTTTGGTCCCGTCTGCATAGACGGTGAGTGGAGGTGAAGGTACTATGCTGAACTATACGGCCTGTACAAGGACATCGACTTAGCCGGAAGAGTTCACATACAGGGATTAAGATGGCTGGGTCATTTAGAGCGGATGGAGCCCAACCTTCCCGCTAAGAAAGTCTTCGAATCCACCCCGGACGGACGGCGCAGTAGAGGTCGACCGGTAGGTGGCGCAAACAAGTGGAGGGGGACCTCAACCAACTTGGCGTGCGCAAATGGAGGCAGCTGGCTCGTAACCGTGCTAGCTGGTGAGGTTTGTTGGTTGAGGCCCAGGTCCACCCCGGACTGTAGCGCCATCTAAGTAAGTAAGTAAGCACGACGCAGTGTTTTTCACGCCTAATACATACATACATACGAGTATGCCCCTTCGTACTTCCTTGATCCTGTTATGGTTGGGTTGTTGCTCTCAAAGGTTATTCGTGATTAACTGATCTGCACTTGGAATGTTCATACCTTGATGCTCGGCAAGCATTACACAAATATGTATGTCAGTACTGATTCTCCATTAGAGCGAACCTTAAAACGTTTGCATGTTGGCGACCTAAAACCCTGTTTTCCTCTATTCATAACTCAGATACAGCTGTTTTCACCCACAGTCTTGCTTATCCTGATTTAAAATTCTACGATCATATTCTTCTTGTTGAGTTGCGAGTTCAGTATCGGGACTTTTGTGTTGCTCCAGTCAGCGCCATCGAGCTTAGTCCCGATATTTTCTTTGAGTCCAGTTCCTTCCGCAGGTATGTACTTATGTTACTCCTTATTTTTGTGCATAAATGTATTATAGATAAACTCACTGGACGTACAGTGTACATAATATAACATTCTCATGTGTGTGATTTATATTCTTTTCAAAATACATGGTATAAAAAAAAAGAAAAAATAAAAAAACCAATCACTCATTAAAAACAAAAATAGCCAAGAAAAAAAAATAAAATTAAGAAAACAATGTAATTTCTTTTAATGAAGACATAACGCACAAAGAACAGATACAAAATCTTTAGAACTCGTGTTTTTTTTTCGGAATAACAAGCTACATTGACCTCGCTCAACTTGAAGCATCTTCTTTTTGGTTTTTTTTTTTTTTTTTGTTAATTCTCTTCCACTTCACACACCGGATGTTGTCTTGACCCGGAAGTTATAAACTTACATATTACAACCACACACAGTTGATGGTGGTTAACAGTGGTCTCAAGATTGACCATTAAAATGCTAAACCTCAAAAGAAGATAATGTACCACGCATCTATCTTCGGTGCGATAATGTGGAAATCTAGAGAAATACATAGTTTTTTTTTATTTTTTTTACATTGTAACAGAACATTTCAGGTTGATGGATCGAAGTGAGAAGATACAATCTAATCAATTTAATTAGAAGAATGGATTTAAATTTAATGAATTTGTAAGTTATGTCTGAAATGTTGGGTGTAAGAGGAATTTACGTCCAGAATCTCTCAGAGAATGTATAATCTTTCCAAAGACAGTAACAAAAATATATATTTTAAGCTAGCGTGTACCCGGCGAGCGTTGCTGCGCCTAACAAAAAAATACTCAGGCAGGCGCTCTGGGGCTAAGTCTAGGTATTAGAGAACAGTTTTGTGCCGGCCAACAGTGGCTAAGTGGTTCAACCTTAAATGCATATATCAAAATATGTTTAGTACTAAAGTAGTATAATACTAAAGTTCTGAGCAAACTACTGGACCGTTGGTACCCGGCGATGGAGATAGATGGAGTTAATTTTTGCACTCAAACAATCAACAAAAAATAAAGAAAACGTTGATTCTCGGTAAATCCTTACGTTTTCCACTCGGTCATGACTGAATTTTGTTCAAAGTGACAGGTCGTGCCCAGCTTCATGGCAGGCATGGATGGCAAGCAAACATGGAGCATAATGCGGTCTCCATGAGACATTTTGAAGATAAGGCATATGTATGCCCGAGCATGAGTCATGGCTCGTGGAGGCACCGTGTAATGCATACATACAGCCTTGACCATAAGTGCTCGTAATATTGGGTGCCTATTATCGTTCGATTTATATTTTTTACTACTTCTAGTAAATTTTTGCTTATTTTTCATTTGTATTGTCATTAGCTAATGAGGTCGTAAAAAAAGGTTTCATGTCTGGGAAAACCCACCAATGAATGAAAATATTGTTTTTGATATATTGACCGCCATATGCAGCACGATTGTTGTTAGGCCGGGTTTAAGTTCAATATTCTTTAATTATCTTCCTAAAGTGCAAAGAAAAACATCATACTACCTATATACCGATAAGATAATAATTTGTCGAAATATGTTTTGTGGTTAAATTATTTCATTGCCCGTTATCTCGTTATTCGTTAACTTGCATATTGAAAGCGGATAGCTAAACTTTCCAAAGACACGTTAAAAACCGCAATCATTTGCCATGGTATCACTGCAGGACCTTTCCACGTTGGCCTCACCTGGTAATGTTCCTGTTTGCGAAAGAAGTGGCCGCCTTTGTACCGTCCCTCAGGTAGAAATAAAAGGGAATTCCTATGTATTGGAATACTATCCAGAAATCAATATTGATTGCGAAATGTTCTCAGCGGCTTCGCTGAAACCAGTTGATTCCTATCGGACAGTGATGATTCCAGTAGATGAGTGGGTAATCAAGCGCATCACCAGGACATTCTTCGAGAGCGGATTCATAGAAGCTCTAAATGAAGCACGAGATCCGGCCGCAGCTGCTTCAAGTCCGATTATATCGTCGGCGGAAGATCAAATTAATGGTGTTTCCCCATCTACGGGAGCAGGGCATTGCAAGCATTGCTAAATATTCAGAGACAAGAGATTGGATTCGGAGCAGCATTCGTTACATTGTCTGGCACCCGAATTGCTTTGAAATCGCTGTTGCCGGATCGGATGATGTCATTCGCATTTACACGGACGAACCTGCTGCTCTTCCTGTTCTCAAAAATACGCTGCAAAAAGGCATCACCTCCATGGCATGGAGACCCTACAGTGCTGCTGAGTTAGCCGTGGGTTGTCAGAAGGGACTCTGCCTCTGGACTATGGACAACAATCGGCACATCACCCGATCATCATCGCAGGCGGTGTTTTTGAAACACCCAAATCACAGTCCCATTACATCGGTGCAATGGAACTCGGATGGCACTCTCCTGGCTACGTCGAGCATTGGTGATACAGACTTTGTCATTTGGAATATAGACAAGTCCAATAGCAGCGTATTGAAACGTGTCGGCCCGCCCTGTTCTATTCTGAAGTGGTCACCAGATGGTTCCTGTTTGTTCTCGTCAACAGTGGGAAATGTTTTTCGAGTCTGGTCAGCCGATAAACATTGGGTACCGGAACGTTGGACTATTGCGAGTGGAAACATTCAATCGGCTTGTTGGTCGCCGTGTAGCGCGTTCCTATTGTTTGTCACTTCAGAGGATCCCACACTCTATCGATTGCAGTTCTTTGAGGAGCAACTGTTTGCCACAACAACTCTACCCAAACAAGCACTTCCTATTGCTGATCTGACAAAATTCACAATCGGCCATCGTGAGGTTGGTGGTCAGCCCCAATCTCTCGCATGGGATCCGAATGGTCGTTTCCTCGCTATCAATTTTAAAGACAGCCCCTGCATTGCGATATTCTCCACTTGTATTCTCAAACACAATCTAAGCATCTCGCCATCATGTTTCCTTACCGGCATAGGCACCGAATATCCCTCGTTCATTTGTTTCCAAAGTAAGAATCGAAAGAACTCGGACAGTGTCCTGACCATCGGCTGGTCCAGTGGACGGATACAATATTTTCCATTTGTTAATATGTAAAATACTAAAGCTCTGTATTTTTAATTTTTTATTTATCACTTTGTATACATAAATATTTTTGTTTTTTAATTGTCTTACATAAACTAAACTATATACATAGCTATGTCCAGTTTTGACATTCTTACCAAACTTATCCACCTATGCAGAATGACAATGGAGAACTCACGATGCCCCAACAAGGTCGTTAACGACCTTACGGACCCCTTTGATATCAAAAAGGGATTTAGGCAAGGTGACGATCGGTAATGCGATTTCTTCAATATCATACTTGAAAGTATTGTGCGCATTCACAATTCAACATTTTTTTTTTTCGAGGGTAGGTGAAAATCTTGAACAAGACACTATGAGGATCGACAGCGCGTGCTCATAGTAGTGTGAGATTCTTACCAACTAAAAAACCTCCCTTTAAAAAAAACTTTTTTATTTTTTATTTTTACTACAACTAAGTACTCGACTTATCAAGTAGTTTTCATTTCACGAAATAAGTGCGTTTTGCAGGTACCTTCCCGTTCGATTTTCCTGCTGGCTCCGTAGTTTAGACGCGGTTACTTAACGCGCTAAGTCTAAAGGTTTGGTTCTTTGTAGACGGCGTAGTAAATTTCTTCCATCTAAAACTTGGAGGACTGTAATATTTACGTGACTTTCTAGTCGACTTTTATGTTTTCTCGCGTAGTTTTTGATTTCGTCTTCGAATGACAAGATCTCTATGGATATCGCTATTTCTGATATACTATGGCGCATTAACAATACCTCTTAGTACTTTGTTTTCAAATGTTTGTAAAATTTTAATGTTACCTATTTTGGTACAACCCCAGAGTTGTATACCATTTGTCCACACTGGCTTTAGCTCTTGCTTATATAAAAGCAGTTTATTCTCTATACTGAGCTTGGAATATTTTGGAAGTAACCAATATACATACATACATACATTTTCGTCGCGGGGGTAGGATGAACAGATGGACTCTTCATCCTTCTCGATCCTCCACCATCGACTCCAACTCATCAGGAGGAATCCCTAGACGGCTCCAGGAGAGATGACGGACTCGGTCCAACCATCTATTTCTAAGCCTACCGCGGGGTCGCCTACCTGATGCCACGGCCACCATGGCACGTCCTGGAAGCCGGTCTGAGGGCATACGCACTACGTGACCAAACCATCGAAGCATAGATCGTTCCGTTCGGACAAGTAGCTGCTCAACATTGAGCGCCTCGTGTACTCTGGTGTTGCGCACTCGATCCCTACGAGTTATTCCAGCAACACCGCGAAGGAACCTCATTTCGGCAGCTTGTATCCGCGATTCTTTCGGTCACTACACAAATTTCATGACCATAGGTGAGAGTTGGAACATACACCGAGTTAAAAACCGATAGCTTAGCTTCAACAATAAGTTCGGCCTTCCTTATAACAGATTGGTCAAGCTCTCTCAAAATTGATCCAGCCTGACCAATTCTACAGGATAACTCGGCATTGCTCTTCCCATCACTCGTGAATAAAAACCCGTGGTACTTAAACTTATCCACCTGCTTCAGTGGAATTCGACTAACATGCAGAGTGCACTGAATGGGTTTTTTGGAAATTACCATTACTTCTGACTTGTTCACGTTGATCCTCATTCCGGCATCGTCACAAACGGCTACAAACCTTTTGAGTGCGCGCTGAAGTTCGGTTTGAGAGGACCCAAGGATGACCAAATCATCCGCAAAGAGCAGATGACGAATCCTTAGGTCTCCCGCTTCAAAACATTCCTCGCCACGGCTGCGCTGCAACATCCAATCCATATATACAATGAAGAGGAGAGGTGACAAAACGCACCCCTCGCGGAGTCCAATGCCCACAGTGAAGGGTATTGATTTAACACCGTTTATCCGAACACAGCTTCTACAGTTTGTATATAAAGACTGAATCGCCCTTAACAGGGAACCATCAATCCCATACTCCTGCAGAACACTCCAGAGTTTGCCTCAAGGAACCCTGTCATATGCTTTTTCCAAATCTACAAAACAAGTGTAGACAGGTTTAGCATACTCCCAGGCCTTCTCAAGAACCATTCTGTGAGTGAATAACTGGTTGGTTGTGCTTCTACCGGGACGAAAACCGCACTGCTCATCCCCCAAACTGTCCTCAACTACAGCTCTGGAACGCGTTTCTAGCACCTTAGCGAAGACTTTTCCAGGGAGACTTAAAAGAGTCATACCCCTATAGTTGGCGCAATCTCTTTTGTCCCCTTTTTTAAAAAGAGGAACTATCACCCCCATTTGCCAATCACCAGGTGTTTCACCGCATTCCCAGGCTACTTTAATGACACGCGAGAGCCATCGCACTCCCTCTTTACCTAGAGCCTTGAGCATTTCTGGCCGAATTTCATCCACACCAGCAGATTTGCCAACCTTTAGCGCTTTGATCGCCAAAGTTCTACTTCCTCTACCGTAGAACTACTTTCCGCCCTACTCTTGACAATAGGTCTGTCATCTTCGGTGCCCTGTTCGAGATTGAGCAATTATGAAAAGTGCTCGCTCCATCTGCGTAAGATGTCCAACATATTTCTCATTATTATCTAGTTCTTTTCGTTTTTTTCTTAACGTGCGTTTTTCATTTCAGCTTTGCATCAAGTGTCATTCCAAGATATTTAGCGTCGTTTGCAAATGGAATTTTAACCGAGTTTGAAAAGATTGGCAAATTATTTATTTTCTTATAAGTAAATTTACATGAACAGATTTGGTCTCGTTGAGTGCGATTCGCCAAACCTTTGTCCATTCATTTACGCTTACTTACTTACTTAGGTGGCGCTACAGTTCGGGGTGAAGCTGGGCCTCAACCAACAAGCCTCTCCATTTAGCTCGGTCTTTAGCTAATTGCCTCCAGTTGCGCACTCCACGTTGGTCGAGGTCCCCTTGAACTTATGCGCGCCACCTACGGCGAGGAGGTCCTCTACTGCGTCGTCAGTCCGGGTAAGATTCAAAGACTCTGCGGGACGGAGCGTTGGTGTCCATTCGCTCTACATGTCCTAGCCATCTCAGATGTCCAATACGCAGTTTTTTGACTAGGTCGATGTCGATGTACAGCTCGTATAGTTCGTGATTGAATTTTCTCCTCCAAAACCCGTCAACGCAAACGGGGCCGAAAATCTTACAAAGAATTTTTCTCTCGAAGCGACCAAGGATATCTTCATCCTCTTTTAATAAAGTCCATGTTTCTGCGCCCGCCGTATAGCAGGACTGGGATGATCAAGGTCTTATATAGTCTCCTTAGTTGTTCGAGATACTGTTGAAGTGCCCAAAAAAACAGCGATTGGCAAGAGTTATTCTTCGATTGATTTCTGCGCTGATCTTGTTTGTAGAATTTATAGCAGAGCCAAGGTAGACAAAGTCCCTTACTACCTCGAAGTTATAGCTGCCCACGGTGACATTTTGTCCAATTCGTCGGTGTTGGCTTTCCCTTCTAGTTGACAGCATATACTTGGTTTTGCCCTCGTTTATCGCCAAACCCATTTTGGCCGCTTCCGCCTCAATGCTTGCAAAAGCACCGGTGACAGCCCGCTGAGTTCTTCCGATAATGTCTATTTCGTCGGCGAATGCAAGCAGTTGTACAGACTTGTAATAGATTGTGCCTCCGGTGTTGGCTTGTGAGTTCCGCACAATCCGTTCAAGTACAATATTGAAGAAGTCACATGACAGCGCGTCACCTTGTCTAAAGCCTTTTTTGACATCAAAGGTCTCGGTGAGGTCATTACCGACCTTGATGGAGCAGCGAGCGTTCTCCATCGTCAGCCTGCACAGGCGGACAAGTTTGGCAGGGATGTCAAAACTAGACATGGCTCTATAAAGCTCTTCTCTATAGATGCTGTCATAGGCGGCCTTGAAATCGATAAAGAGATGATGAGTATTGATTTGGAATTCTTGGGTTTTCTCCAGGATCTGCCGAAGTGTGAAGATTTGATCGATGGTGGACTTTCCTGGCCTGAAACCAGAAATTATAGGGTACACCGGTGCCAGTAGTCCACTACGGGAGTATGAGCGCTGCCGTTGGCCCATTAAGGGCTCCTCCGCCACCATTTCTTCCCCCTCTCTCTCATCTGCTGCCGCCAAGAATCCTCCAAACGGGGTTGGTTACCCATTTCTTGGATTAAGGTACTAGGCACCCGGCTGTCACCGCGTGGAGGTTGAGAGTAGGAGTTGGTAGGCCTCAGCTGAGTGAAAACGCTTGTGTTTTCATATGATCGCATGCACTACCATTTGACCAGCCAAACTTCTCTTACGATTTAGTTAAAATTTTCTGTTTAAGTTAGCCCAGACGTAAGCTACCAGATGTCGTATTTTTTCTTGTTGGCTACATTTTGAAAATCATTCGTTTCTCAATTACATTCTAACTAATATTTAATATATCAATTAGATAGATAAAATAAGTGCTTGGGCCAAAAAGTGTGGTCTCGGTGTTAACTCGAGCAAAACTGAACTGATGCTCTTCACCACTAAAAGCAAAATACCTGACTTTGTACTTCCTTGGCTAAGTGGTCAACCGCTCACCTTAAGCGCTTGGGCCAAAAAGTGTGGTTTCGATGTTAACTCGAGCAAAACTGAACTGATGCTCTTCACCACTAAAACCAAAATACCTGACTTCGTACTTCCTCGGCTATGTGGTCAACCGCTCACCTTATCGTCCAGTGCTAGGTATTTAGGAGTTATCCTAGATCCTTAACTTAACTAGGAAGCTAAACATAGAACAATGAGTAAAGAAGGCATGTATAGCTTTCTACGCTTGCAGCAAAACCTTCGGGAAAAAATGCGGACTGCACCCAAAATTGACCTTATGGGTGTATAATACACAGCCGTGGTACGACCAATTCTCACATATGAGTCAATAGTATGGTGGCCGGCTCTAAAAAAAACTTAATATAACCAAACTTAATAAGGTACAAAGAACGGCATGCATAGGCACCACAGGCGCTCTACAGTCAACCCAGACCGATGCTCTAACAGTATTTTTGCATCTTCTACCTTTAGATCTACACATAATAAACATCACAGCACATACTGCGGTCAGACTCAGGGAGTCTAGGTGCTGGATTATGAAACCCTATGGGCATAGTAACATTTTAAACTCTGCCGAGAGAACTCGTTTTGCCCACAACAGATTGCATGATACCCAAATTGAAGTTCACAAAGCGCTTCGACGTTCAATTCCAGACGAGATCAGAATGGCAAGATGGATAGGTGATTAAAGATTTCGACGTAAGAATCTACACAGACGGTTCAAAGATTGACCGTGGTGTGTTTTCCGAATCCTTAAACATCTCTAAATCATATAGACCTCCGGAATTTGCCAGTGTGTTCCAGGCAGAATTACTCGCTGTGCGGGAAGCTTGTCGTCAAATAAAAACACACACCAAAACGCCAAGGCAAAAGATCGCTATTTTTATTGAAAGCGAAACAGCCATCAAAGCCATTGCATCGGTTACTACATCCCCCAGGGTAGTGGTTGGATGCCAAAATGAGCTAGCTTTGCTAGATAGTCAACTCAAGTTAACCCTGAATTGGGCTCCAGGGCACAGTTACGTTTATGGAAACGGACTTGCGGATGAACTGGCTAAGCAAGGCTCAGCCCTGCACAGCTATCTGGCGGAATCAGTTCAGATTCCGCTTGGAGTAGTCAAAGCAGAAATATCCTCAAAATTCCCTGACCAAGCCAACTAACAAGATTAACAAACTGTGTCATATCTAGAAAGATGTGGCCAAACTACAACAAATCAAAAATAACCGACTTCTTAAACAGAACGCGTAGGGACTTCGCCAGGATAACGGCAACCACAACGGGTCACTGACCTATAGGAGACCATGCAGTCAAATTAGGTATCCCACACAGCACACACTTCGCAATGTCGTAACTGAAAAAGAAACCCTTATTCATTTTTTATGCGCCTGTCCGGCACTAGCTAGGGCCAGACAACAAGCTTTAGGAAACCCCTTCTTCGTTTCCCTTGAGGAAGTCTCAGAGAGAAACCTTAAAGATTTATTAATCTTTTTAAATTCCACAGGCTGGATCTAGAGACTCCCCACCAACACACCTTTTATATCCAGGTACACGAGTTTTGTGGTATCAAAACAGCACCTAGTGTTAATTGGGTTCTTCTCTTTTCTTAGAAGAACCACCACACCTACCTATCTACTTTAGATGACATGATCGTACCAAAGTGCGTTCTTACCGTTTTATTGTTTTTCAAGTCATAAGATTTAGCTTGTATTTGCAGGTACGTGCGACGTAGCCGCGCACTTAATCTCAACTTCTAATTAGAATAAAAAAAATCAACTGAACACATCACACTAGACATCTCCGTAGACAAATTGGCAGGAAATCCTTTTGTATCAACTCCCATTTCTAAATGGGAACCTACATACTAAATTCCGCTAGTTTACCCAGCCCCTTGTGAAATATGTAAATTGGTAAAAAAAAGGAAACACAAATTAATATCGTGTCTAATGCTAAGCTTAAAAATCACCTAATGGTGTTTTCGCTCTCATATTTCTTCCCAAGAAAAATCTTTAAAATTCAAATTTCCAATTTTTTTTTTTCGTCTCTTTTTTGGGAATATCTTTGCAAAACAACAGATGAAGTAGCAAAAACTAAAAAAAAAAAAAAAATATTAAAATCATTTTAACCAAACCGGATATCGCATTTATTATTAAATTGCTCTCCGATCGACCCTTGATAGATGAACAGCAGATTTATTCATATGCGATTATGCTTGCGTATGTCCCTTCGAAGAATCTGTAATTAATTTTTATTATATCATGCATGTACATATGTAGGTATAAACATACATACTCGTAAATGAAATGGGATTTTGTGGTTTGGCTTTGAGCAAAAAAAAAAAAAGAAAATAATAATACATACTGTTGTAGTAAACAAATATGTTGTTGTTATTATTCAGTTGTGATTTTTTATTTAACTTTTTTTTTATAAATTTTTTGTTTAATTCTAGGAAAAATGTATGCCGTCATCGGTCGTCGACATGGTAAAATCGTATCTGGTGACCTAACACAGGGAAGTGGAAACTTCTCTGTAATGGCGTATCTTCCTGTGATCGAATCGTTTAATTTTGCACAGGAAATTCGGAAGCAGACGTCGGGGCTGGCAGCGCCGCAATTAATGTTTA